>BPLT01000135.1:497500-1097500 GCA_019656295.1 Rhododendron mucronatum var. ripense | reverse complement strand
TCTACTGCTATTATCCCTCTCAAAAGATCTTCCTTACGCCACCAAACCATCGGCATAAACCTCACTTTCACTGGATACTTTTTTCCTTAACTCCTTTGAATATAAACTAGATTTAACATCCTCCATGGAAATCGTATCTCTTCTGTAAAGTAAGGTAGTAACAAAATGCTCAGAAGACGCATGCAAAGAACATAACACAATAAGGGCTTAATCTTCATCGTCAATCACAACATCAATAGTTTTTAAATCCATAATAATTCGATTTAACTCATCTAAATGGTCTTTCACGGGCGTACCTTCCCTCATACGAAACGTATAAAGGCGTTGCTTCAAATACAACTGGTTGGTAAGAGATTTCGTCATATAGATGCTTTCCAACTTCAACCAAATACCGGCAATCGTATCCTCATCCCTGACCTCGCGAAGCACATCATCAGCTAAACACAACTGAATCGAACTAAGCGCCTTCGCATCGAGATCCTCACACACACTATCCTGCATATCAGCAGGCTTCTTCGATTTTCCCAACAAAGTCTTGTGTAATCCTTGTTGAACAAGTAAAGCCTTCATCTTAATACGCCATAAACTGAAGGTAGTGCTCTGCCCATCGAACTTCGCAATTTCGAAACGAGTCGCCATTAAAACGATCACCAATTGCACAATATGCAACGGAAAACAAAAGCCTCGGATTGAAACCCGGAGCTCTGATACCAATTTGTTGTGCCGAACACGAAATTGAGAATATAACAAATCAACAAGCGATAAACAAGAACACAAGGATATACGTGGTTCCGTTCAAGCACAAAGCAAGAACGTACTCCACGGAGAAAAGAGTAAGAGGATTCACTATAAACGAGGAGAGAAACAAAGAGCCGGCTATACCCGTAACTCTACTTGAAGCACGAAACAGATATCTAGGGACAAATCTCTGGTGGAATCCAAAAGGGAGACACAAACCCTTGGTGGAACCCTAAGAAATGAACAAAACCCTAATATCTAAGCCCTTGAACAAAAGACCATAACCCTAGGAAACCCCAAGATCCCTATTTATAGGAAAATACTAAATAAACCTAAACCGAATAGGAAAACGAATCCTAGTCAATTTAGAAATTCTAGTCAATTTTCAACACTCTCTCTCTCTCTCTCTCTCCCTCCCTCTCCCTCTCCCTCTCCCTCTGTGTGTGTGTGTCGTATATATATTGTATCACTCTTACAAGAAAAACAAGAGTGTATATCTCTGTACTGCATAGTTTTTGTTTTCGTTGAAGGGTATCGGTACTCATCTATTATGTTAAAACTACTAATGTATCAAACTCCTAGATCTTCTAGCAGTGACGTTTCTAAACAACTTTAAGACTTATTGTTTGAGAATTAGATACGATACTAAACACTTAAATGCTCAAGAATTGTCTTGTACTTTTACAGCACGCAAATTTGGACTCTTCCCAGCAATAGCATCCATAGATTTAAGTTTCGAAAAGATCTGATGCTTCGGCTCACACATTCGCCATATATTCCTCCGCCAATTCGTGGAGCTGTCCATTTTTAGAGCAATAGTTTGATCCACGTGATGCTTGGTCAACTACGGACATATCGATTTATCATGTACGACGGAAGGGTCAACTTCTGGTGGTTTCCTAATTTAAGTGTCAGCGTAATTCAAAATGGAGTAGCGAATTAGAATGGCTGGGTCAGCGCAAACAACATTGTCAGCGCGCAATTCAAAATGGAGTAGCAAATTAGAATGACATGTTTGTTGCAGAAAATCAAAAAGTAGCACACGGCATATTCTAAACTAGAACAATGCCTGAGAAGGCTTTTGTATCAGTCTTCTCAATGAAATCTCGGATCCCTCAAGGGCAATTGAAATCTCAGATCCCACAAGGGCAATGCCACAAAACCTCGATGGTGTTACCCCCAAATGCGACTTCGCAAATATCACTGCTATCTAAGTTCTTGCACATGAGGTATAGTATGTTGGAAAATACATCAGGAAATATCTCGAATAACTCCTCTGACAGTGTTCCACACCACTTGCGTATTTTCTAAGGACACCTCTCTTGATGTGGATCTTTTAGAGGGTCTCTCTCATGTTCATATGTCCCCCAAATAGACTGAGACACCATGACCCCATTCATAATCATTAAGGAGTTTTATTGTGATGTCTCGATGATACATGAGAGCACGAAACCTCGGTTCCCTTTCATCCTTCTCTTCGTACCTAGGATCGAATGGGAGCCGATTTTTCCATCCAGACATATCCACCTTGGGAGTAAACTTGTTTGAAGTCACAGCCTTCAAGAAAAACATCCATATCTTTCTTGATGAGCTCGTGAATCGTATTGATGAAATGTTCACTATTTCCCAGAAAAATTGGTGCGCAGAGCTACTCTCTTGACTTGATCCTATATCATCTACCAGTTTTGCAAATAGATGGGTTTTATGGAGATGTGCTTCCATTGGTGTAAAGTCATATTAGGAGGTGGATACAAGTTGATGATGTCTCCTACCATTAATAAAGTGAACTGATTCTAGATCTGTTAAGATCCCATCCAGAACAATTAGCTTGGTGTCGTGACTTTGCCGGGAAATACACCGTAATGATAGGTGACACTACTACCCTTGGCGGAGGTGGGACTCGAGGCTGAAATTATGTGAACATTCGAAGTGTATCACTAATTTTATAGCAGACACGAAAATATATTTTCAAACGTAACAGGAATGGCGAAGACAGCGAAGTAGTTGTAATTTTAAGGAAATCTATGAAATGAATACTAGAGGGGTTATAATAGGTATGTGACACATGTTCCTCCAGGTTAGATAAATGATTTCTATCAACCGAACACCTTCAACGGCAATTTGACGAGAAATCTTTGAATATTCACCGAATTTCAGCTATCAAAAATTGCAGCAAATCACTCTTGAAATCTCTACTAAAACTCCCACCCTTGCTTCCTTCTGGCTCTTAGAAACAGCCCCATCAAAATTAATTTTGAAAGTCCCTTACGCAAGAGCTAGCTATTTGAATGTCTGCAGGGCTGTCCCAAGACGTGCTTCCATTGGTGCAAGGTACTAGGAGGTTGATGCGTCAAGGATGCAAGCTACCATGGAACGAACTTGTGTGAGGTCCGGCAACCTCGATCTCACCCGATTCTGTGTCCAGAAACCTCATTGATCTAGTTTTTGGGCTGAATGAAGCACATAAATTTGCATCTACAGAGGTATGGTATATATACCATATACGTGTGTATCGATACATATGAACATATAGATATAATGCAATTGTAATATTTTTCAATATTTAATGGATGTAAAGAATATTATGAAGAGGCTGCTATAACGTGATAGGAAAAAATGAATAGGTAAAATAGATTTGTGAACTATCCACAAGGTAATTTATCTAAACACCGATAAACTTGCTCTAAAATATAGGAAGAGGTTTAGCTAGCCTTTGGAGACACAGTAAATTGAGCCTCATGTTATTGTCCTGTTCTATATTCTTTGGTCTATTTTATATTTCAGACATCTTAAAAAGTAGTCATATTTGTTAGTATTTCATTCCTCGAGTCCTTGTACGGGAAGAGCTAATTGAGATCTTTTGATTGGTGAAAAAATAAATCCAAAAAAGTTTTCAATAGATCACATTATTCAGTGACCCAATTAAAAATACGCATAAGAAAAGGATCAATGAAAAAGAGAAGGGGAGTATTCTGCAAAAATAAATAAAAAAATCCTATGCCGCAATATCGGGTCGTTAAAGGCAAGTATAACTTGGATCCCGGCTGTTGGTTCCCATGTATGCCGACCTCGGGAAGGGCTTCTCAAATCTGGAAAGATATTTGTTCAATCAGGGATATTTCTTCATGTATCAGCTCCATCATCCAGGAGGGTTTTCGGTTACAGCTCCATTCGGGTATGGGCATTTCTTTCTGGAACCATGTATGGTTAGGGGATAATACTCTTAGAGAAGAGTACCCTCGGCTATATTTAATTTCTTCTCAAAAACAAGCTGTGGTCAATGCAATGAGGGAGGGGTCTGATGAGGGCAATTGGAACTTGACATTTACTCGAGACTTACGCGACTGGGAAAACATTCAAGTGGAGGAATTAAAACAGCAGCTGCAATTTGTTTTCCTGGATTTGGCCAAGCCAGATTCAGTGTATTGGAATTGGTCCTCTGATCATCGGTTCTCGGTAAAATCAGTATATAACCAGTGGGAGATTGGAGAGTATGCAAGAAGCCCGGTGCTGGAAATTCTATGGTTAAATTTGTGCCCCCTAATTAAGGTGGAAATATTTGCTTGGATGGCTATTCAATCTAAGGTGGCAACTAGGTCTGTGCTATTGGAAAGAAGTTTGATCCCCGAGGGTCAATCTGTTCTTTGCCCGTTATGCTCACAGTACTTGGAAACACCTAGTCATCTTTTCATGCATTGCCAATTTTCTTGGGATGTTTGGTCGCGGATTCTGGATTGGTGACATGTAGTGTGGGTGTGCCCTGCATCGTTGGAAGACCAGTTTATTTGGTGGGGTGACAGTAGGTTTCGAAAATGGGAGAAACACTTATGGGAAGCTACGTTCTTCGCAACATTGTGGTCTTTGTGGCTTGTAAGAAATGCGTACGTGTTCAACAATGCTACAACAAGCTCTGGGGAAGTGGGTGAGCTGATTAAAACTAGAGTTGCAATGTGGGTAAAGGCAAAATTTGATATAAAGGTGTATTCGGTGGAGGATTTTAGGATTTTTTTGGATGGAATTAGATTGTTGAAGTTGTAAAATGTTTCGGCTGTGAGGACTCCGCCATCCAATTTTCAGTTGGAGGGTTTTGTTTAGTTCGCCCTTTCTTTTTGGTTTTACTCGAGTAAGTAGCTGTTATTACTCTCGAGCACCCTCGATGTATCCGGTTCGAGTTATTATAAAATTTTCGTTTGCCGAGCAAAAAAAAAAAAAAATATCGGAGAAGATCTAGGAAATCAGACATAAAAATTGTGTATGCTTAATGGCATATGAACACCAAAACTGAAATAGCTTGTACAAAATGAAACTGTGGTGTTGTACAACGGCATGAGCTTTTCACTCTTAAACGAAACAACCGAAGATCCCTTTTTGTTGACTAGAAAAAATATCTTTGATCGATCTATTGTTCGGTGAAGGAACCATACAATTCTTGAAAATTTTATCATCCACAAGAGAGTTGACATTTTTTTTTGATATGCACTAGAGAGTTGACATTATGCGAAAATTTCACACAATATTATTGTGACATTCTATATAACCCTCTTACACGCTAGCTTAATTTCAAAGATATATATACATAGAGACCCATTAATGAAAAAAACAAAAGATCACAGACATAATTATTTATGGTAAACATAGAGCTAATTAATTATTACTAAAAGATAGAAGAGGTGGCGGTGCTCCTTTCCATCGGACTCTTCCTCTTCTTCCTTATCCATTTTCTCCTCATGGTGCTCATAGATGACATATCCGCCAGTGCGCTCTAGCTGCAGCAGCTCCAGCTGCGGTTCCAATTTCTTCCTCTAGCTTGTGCTGGTGAGCATGCTCTCGGTCTTTCTTTTCCATGTGCTTCTCATGCTGTATGATTTTTCAATTCAGGAAGTAATTATCTACCCGAATAGTATTTAAGGAAAAAATGACAATTCTATTGAGTTGTCCCCACTAAAATACCAAAAAGTAAGAACCTAGGAATGTGTACAGTACAGAAAAGAAACTTACCCAACTAACATATACACAATGATATAGCTCATAAAATTAACTCAGTAACATGTACGTCTACGTCAAAATTGATCTACGCCAGATCTCGGGTAAATTTAGAATCTGGCTTCTCTGTAATCTGTTGTTGGACTGTGAGTGCCGGCCACATGATCCTAGCCGTCTAAAAGAGTTTTTTTTTTTTTTTTTTTTTAAAAAAATCTAGACCGTTGCATGCAAAGATGAATGACTCTGATGAAACGGTGCAGTCCAACTGCAGAGAAGCCGGTCCTAAATATATGGTCTGCTTTCTGGGTTATGTAGTACTTGCAGAAAATAAAGAACCCATCAGGACGCTTTTTAATTGCAAGGATGACACAGCTCGAACCATATCGAAAAGTTCAGGTTTGTGCCCATAAATTGTAAATTAAAGAACATGCATTTTCTTTAATTACAATATGACATTCGCAAAAGCACCATAACTTTTGGTCTGGTGTAGAGTTAAAACGTCACATACTAATTAACACGAAAATTCTATGTTCTTGAGTACAATATATTTCTTAGTAATATTAACAGTTGCGCGATTAGGTTTGAAATTCTAACCATACATCAGAACCCATAAATTGGTGACATCGACATATATAAACCTTAGTACATAAATGTGAACTTTACCAAGGCATAGGCTCCAGCTGCTGCAGCACCAAGCTCAGCGAGGTGCTTATCATGCTTGTGCTTCTTCTCTTCCTTCTCAAAAATCAAGGTGGGTGCTATCCACCACACGATAATTAGGAGGGATGTTATCCTCGTAATTAGAGGGTGTGTTATCCACCACAAGATAATCAGGGATTCAGGGGGGCTTTTATCCTCCTCTTCGTGGTGGTGGAAGAGGCCCCGGTGGTGTTTCTCTTCTTCCATTGTCGTGGCGTTGCCTCTTTCTCCTTTTGAGAAAACGGAAACATAACCATAACATTGATTAACAAGTACTACAGATTTAGCCGGAACAAAGTGGATTATACGAAAAAGTGGATGTGTAATGGGTTCTAATGATTTTTGGAAGCCTAATGGATGGTGCTATTTATAATGATTGGTAAGGCCGGCCAAAAGTCCAAATCACGCAGCATCATGGTTGACGTACGGTTAGGATTTCTTTGAGATTTCGGCCGGCTCTTTATCTACTTTGATTGAATAAAATATGAGTACTACGATTGAATTCTACGGTACATGTGGTAGATTTTGGGTCCATGAACATGATTTTTCAAAATGCTCATACTCTATGGTCGCGTAGAATGCTATTCATGTAAAAAAATACTTTAATTCTACATATATAATAACTGATCAGACCCCATTTATATATTTAAAAAAAGAGAGTAGATTATGCATTCTAAAATTCATTTGTGCCAGCAATTCAGACAATTGTAATAACAAGACTGTATAAGGCCACCAATACATTATGCGTTACTTACAAACCGGCCTCGTTTTTGTCTCCTTGTACCAGTCTAGGCACACTCCGTGTCAAATCCTACCTGCATAAGCCCCGTTTTAAGTGAAGTACCTAAAATATCCCACCTTTATTACTCCCAGCATCACATAGAAAGAGAATCTGGAAAGAGACGCAAAGAAATATCTTTGAAGCCGGCGACTTCGATCTTCCCTTGGCCAAAATCTCGAAATTTTAATGCAAGTAATGGAACGAAATGCTCCCAGTGTTCTCTGAATCCACAAGTTATCAACTCCTGAAAGCTGGAAAATCAATCTCTATTGGGCCACATACCATAAGTGTAACCAAGATAAACAATCCACTCATCATCAGAACGGCAAACAAGCGTGGAACCCCCAAAGCAACTTCGCCATCCTCTTAGCATGCATAACTTAAATTGGTGTGATTCTCATTCTTGGTTTCAAAATCATGCAAATCCCTCTTTCAATGCCCTGTTTTGTGACAGTAGGCACAGCACTCATCCTTCGCAATTTTATCGAAAGAGGGGACTTTTCTCGATCGCAGTAGAGACTTGTCCCAAACAACCAACAGATTGGCTTGCTTATCTTTCAAACAATACTCCTTTATCAAACCATTAGACAATTCCGCAACACTAATTTCTTTTTTACCATATAACAAAGTAGCAATCAAATGAATGCGTTGTAATTTTGGTTATATTTATGTGTTCAATCGTTGTATATATGAACTTTTTCAATTGTTGGCGTCCACTCGAATGATTTAATGCGAAAATTACACCAAATCTAGTACTAGTAGAAATGAAGAGAAAAGGACCCAAAAAAAAAAAAAACGTGCCAAAAAATCGGCAAACGTTGCATGCAGATGTAGCCGCAGTTACAAATTTTTGGATTTTGTTGTATCAGAACTTTCCTGAGCATTTCTATTCAAAACTCCTCTTTCTATAACAAGTTGATGGTTAGATATGCTGTGGAGTCAGAGGCATTGAGGAAAATCACGGCTGTGTATCTAATAATAGAGAGGCATCGGAAGGGCCGAGAACTCCTCCGCTCATAAGGCACATGGCAGTGCCTCGAGAAAACTTCATTGCAAATAATAAACAGGGAACGCGGGTAGAATTGTTACCGCACCACTCTGGGCGGTGCTCATTCTCGTAGTACACGAAATTGATGTCCTGTGAGACAAAACACAAGTAGTCACAAGAAAATTCAAATAGAACACAGCAAATTCAACCAAATAATACAAAAATCTAGATGGTGACGAAAACTACAGGTGGAGAAAATGAAAATATAGACAACAAGACGATTGTGTAAACAAATTGTTAGCGGTGAAAAATGCACTTTCCAAAGCATAGAAAGAACGCTTAGAGAGAGAAACTCTTGGGTGGGGTTCCCCCCTCCGGCCCCCTTCCCCGCCTCCCCTCCTTTCCCCCCCTTTTCCTCCACCTTCCTTCCTCTTCTCCTCTCAATCTCCTATCTCCAGACTTCTCCTCTCTTCTTGTTTCTTTCTACGCCTATGGTTGTGAGGTGGTTGAGACTCTCTCCTTCAGGAGCTAAGATCTCCCACTCTCCCCATCATTTTTGGACTCAGGAGCTAGATCTAGGATTCTAGGTTTGGTTTCTTGGAACCAGTTCACCGGCGACGAAGACGGCGTCTGCGGCGGGACGAGTTTGAGTTGGTGCGGCGGGTCATCCAGGAGTGTCTGCTCTGTGTTCATACCTGACCTCTCAACTTTGGCCTCTCCAACCCCTCTTCACGAGTGTTTTCGACGGTTCCGGCTCCGGTGTCGTGGTTCTAGGCGGCTTTACTTCTTTTTCTTCTTTTTTGGTTTTGTTGTTTTCATTTGTTGTTTCTGTACTTTCGGACCAATAGTGTCCCCTTTTATTGTATTGTTTCCTTGTATATAATATCTGCATTTTCTGGCTAGTAAAAAAGAAAAAAAAATTTGTTAGTGGTGATTAAGATGCTTAACGGTTCAAACATGGTTAGGTTTTGCCGTTTTGGGCTTTCCAAATTCACAAAGAAGGATGGGCATATGGTCAAAGGCAATATGGATTTTAATTTAAGCGAGTGACACAAGCCGTAGGCCCTAGCATGCACTTCTACATTAATCCAACAAGCAGAAGAAAGCACAGGTGAAAACAACTATAAGGAAAAGCACTTGATCCTTTTCCTTTCACAAAGACGTAGGTCCGACCAGCATTTAGCAAGTACTGAATATGCAGAACAGAATTTCAAAATGAAGCACAAAAATTGATGATTGCTAGAAAATTGGACTAGATAGGTACAAAAAAGTTCCACGCAGACTAGCCCTGCACCATGACACGTCTTATTTCTTAATTGACAAGAAACGGGAAATGCAAGAAACAATCACCTTTATTCGTTTGATTTGCCGAGGACCTGAATTTGCTTATTAAACGTCATAGGTGCCAATCTTTGTTTTCCATATTCGTCCCAGATTCATTCCATGAACTGTATGCCACCATTCTTTTCTCAAGTTCACCATCAAGATCATTCATCTAACAAAAGATAAAAGAAGAAAACACCAATAAGATTCCCTATTGGAGCTACTGATCCTATAAGCAATCAAAGTCCGAAAAGAAAAACTTCAGTTATTAATGACCGGAACAAGAAAGAGTTATCATAAATTAAGCTTGCCGAGAAGACCGGGGCTACAAATGAACAAGGCTCAACAAGGTGCAGTGACTGCTCGAGCTTGACTAGGTTAAGGGCCAATTGAGCTATTATCATACATTCATATACACTCCAAAGGAGGAAGGGGTGGTTCATTGTTGGTTTTTATTCCTCACTCTTGTATAAGTGAACTTGGTTCGTTCAATTCTAAGGGAGAAGAATGATCCACTAGGAATGAATGGGAAGATTGGAGTAGTATCTTCATTAGCTGAAAGGAATTAGTCTCCACTAGCGTCATTCGAAGAACGAACAAGAAAAGGGTTGCCGTTTAGGTAGGATAGATGGACGTGGTTCAATGGCTAAAGCTCTGCCAGCTTCTTGTAGACTGAACTCTCTTCTCTTTAGGCTCCGAGTTCTTTTTGGGTGGGACGGTCTAATTTTGCTTCGCCACTAGTGGCAACAAAGTTCTTGGTAATTAGTAAGGGGAAGGAAGATCTCCAATCATTTCATTCATTCAGTGCCTGTGGTGAGGCGTGACCCACAACAAACGAAGGGGGAATGCTTGATGTAGCCCTATTTTAGTAGATTAGGCTTGGTAAGCATAAGCTATTGTTGTAGGCTCGAGAAGGGTAGGCTAGCAGCTTCGCTCAGCAGGAGAGCCTTAACTTTCCATTATATTAGTAAAGCGCTAGCGCCCAATCTACACAAGGGGCTTTGAAGGGGTAGGGGGAAGGGAAGAAAACAAAGATGGTCACTCCTTTTAGGAGCATGGTTCGTTCATTCACTTTCTCATGAATTCGCAGCTTCGCCAGAAGCGACTAGTCGCCTACTATTGTAGAAGCTTTGCCCCTGTTTGATTGAAAAAAATGCATTCTTTTTAATGGCTAGCTGCGGCTTTTCCTTTTCACTCGAACGAAAAGCTTGGTTGAGGCTAGATAAAAGTCATCGGTTTGCTGTGTATCAGGCGAAAAAGAAAGGCATGTCCCTAAAAAAGTGAAGCTATTAGTGTGACAGTGTATACTGAACACCATGTGCACAGGCTTCGATCAAACATTGAACGGACCTCTGAATCCGGGAAGGGATAAACCTTTTCTTGCATCTCCTTCAACGTGAGCCTCTTCTTCTCCTTCCCCTGTGGAGGGGTGACTTCTCTACTTGCTTTCCCTTGGGTTTAGTAGAGATCTTGAATGGTGCAGCATTCACCGTCATGGAATCCTTCTTTTCTCCTTTGGCTATGGGTTTGCCCTCTTTGTGAATGTCTGGCTTATTCCCTATGGTGCCAGAATCTTGTACCGATAGACCTTGCCTTCCATTTTCCGTGATGTTGAGCTCCATGTCGTGAGCTCGAGTAGCCAATTCTTCGCAGGTTTTAGGCAGGATTCCTTGCTTGCAGCCGATTGCTTGAAGAGAGTTTACTACAGTGCTTAAGGAGAGGAGAGATTCGCTATTGGATAGCTTGAAGAGGCTACACTTTCAACGCTCGAACTCTTGAACTACTGGAAGTCTGGAATAGACAGACCGCTAGTCAACAAGCAAGGTTTTTATTACTAAAGGAAGTACTAGGCTAAGGCTAAGGGCTGACTCCTCCTCCTAGCGTTTGGCCTAGTTTCCCTCCCTCAAGGAATGGCTTTCCTGGTCTATTTCCGTTGCCCTATGGTAAAGGTGCATTCCCTCTTCCGTTAGTTGTTGAAATGTCTTATGTTAGTGAAAGCGTGGTTAAGGGTTTCCTTTTCTATCCCCATCGAATAGTGCAAAGAAGGTCTGAACATAGTGTTCATGTGGGTTACAGTTGTGCTGCTTCTGAAGTTTCTACATATTTGCAAATAAGCTGTAATCAGAATGCAATGACAAAAGGAAGGTTCGAGTGTCCAAGGCAGTTCGAAGCACCTAAATATAAACAAAAAAATGGTGGGTGACTCATCTGAAGTATAGAATTCAGAATAAAAGCAGAAGATAGGAATTTCCCAGGATAAAAATTCGATGTTTAGATGGGTTATTGCCTCATTCCAAAGCGAAGAAAACCAAAAAAAATGAAACTACTGACATAGCATAAACAACAACCAAAGGACGTTTCAGCGCTGCAATGAGAATTCAAGCGGGTTTTAAAATAAGCTTATAATATAGGGCACAAAAATGTTGGTACTGTACCAAAAAAAATGAAACTACTGACATAGCATAAACATCGGTGAGGTCTTGTATCCCAAATTACCATCCCTGGAATTGTCAAAACCTCGATTTAAGTTTAAGCTGGGTAAAGCAAACACAAGAATGGTGAAAAAGAAGATGCTTACACCAACATGGCACCACGGAAATTCTTGATTCCATCCACTAAGTAAGATTGGCAGGTAATTATGGAGACCTCCAAGTGGAAAATTCCCGTCTTTCGGATAATTTTGTTAGTAATTAAAACACAAACTTTCAAGCAGTGAAGGCGAGAAATACAGGCTTCTTTTTCCATTTTTGGCCCGGGGGGGAACTGTGAAACCCAAGACAAGCAGAATTCGTAGTCAACTCCATCTCGACCTAGATGAGCCAAGCTCGGAGGAGAGTGATCGTCCCAGAGTATATAGTCGTGGTGGTTATGCATGGGTAAATGGCCCCGGAACCAATTCTCTGTCACTAAATCATATCCAACTAGGCACTGCTCTTTCACCACGTACCAATACAACATGTTCTCAACAGCCACAGCTCGCCCTCCACCCTCATTTTTGGGCCTCGCATTTCGACGGCGGCTAAAGACGTGATCACAATCAAACGGTTGAATTCCCCAGCTTCTTGCATTGACATGGTAGATTTGAAGGAGACCATTCCAAGCTACCACAATACCCGGACCCCATTGGCCGCCGTCAAGAGCTGCTGTGAACGTAGGACAATCCCGATCCTTGGGACGACATAGAGGGTCGGGTAGAGGCTCCCATGTTCCTACGCCCGGGTCATAGGCCATAGCCCACGGCCAGGGGGCCATCCTTCCTTCTGGGTCTTTAGTGGAGAAGGTGAAACCACCCAGACAATAAAGCTTGCCGCGGAGAACTAGGCAGCTGGGGTCTTTAACAGGACTAGGCGTTTTAGCAACACTCTCCCATTCCCCGCTACGCCCGCTAACACCACCACCACCATTGCTAAGTTTGATACGTTGCACAGAAGTTCCCGGATCCTCAATAGAGGTCACATTTCCATCAGCGCAAAGGCGGTATAAAGTAGCAGGCTGTTTGGTGGTGGTGGGACCCAAAACCGCCCAGCCTGTAACCCCACGGAATTTTCTAGCCCAGCCGTCTAAATCGCTAGTGGCTATAGGTTCGAGATTGACGGATGCATAATCATCGTCTTCATGAAAAGGAAGGAGGTAGCTGGGGATTTTGCGATAGTAAGGCGAGAGAGCAGGCGGGAGAGTGAGGTCGAGGACGGAGGGACGAGGTTGGTTGTGGTTAGGGTCGTCGGAGACATCGAATGCGTACCAGTTGTACTTGCTAACACCGGAAGGATCGACTACGGCGATGATACATACGGATCTCTCTTTCTCCTCTTCTTTCTCCGGTGGAAGGTTGGGAGAAACCGACGATGCCGCCGGCGATGACACAACGATATTGCTTGCCATCTCCAACCAAGACCAGTAAGGATAGGTGATACTTCCGGGAGCTAGGGCTTTTTTAGAAGGATTGTGCCAACACGGTCATCTTCTACTTTTCATAAATTACAACATCAACCCATATGATGTATTTTACCTTTCTATATTCTAATTTGCCCCACTTCTCCTCCTCCTTTCCTCTTATAATTCCACTAGTGGTAATGCACGTACGGTACGAAATTGTCGTGCCCGTTGTTCTATTTTTTCTTTTAGTTTGTGTGCGTGTATGGTGTTGTTTGTTTGTGTTTTTTTTTTTCCCCCAATGCTTGGTATGTTATCTTGAAAATGTGTCTGCTAAATAATTTGATTGATGTATTAATAATTTTGTGCAATTAGCTTCAATTAGTTGGCTTTAATTAGCAACTAATTGGTTGATTTTTTATTGTGCACGCAGTGGGATTATTTTAAGCAAAGCTTGAAAACAGTGCGAAATTGACTTGGGAGACCCTCCAAAAAAAAAAAACCATGATTCTTATGATAGTTCAAGGATTTCTATATCCGGGTGTTGTCCATATCCGACTTCTATATCCTCCAAACAAACATACCGTTTTTTAAGTTCTCACTGCCCACCATTACGTGCAGGGACGAAGAGAGTAAGGATAAACTGGATCATTACAGCTATTGAAATTGGTATAGAAATCTCCACAAGTCATGTGCATGTAAGTAGTGGATCAGAATCCAGAAAGTTAAACATGCTTGCTCAAAGCTTATTTGAGCGTAAGATTTACTGGAAACACTACCTTCACTTCAAAATATAGGCCAACTTACAATGGGGGAGAGAGTGGGACAAGATTAATTCTTTCATGGCAAAGGTCTCTACACTACAGGGTTCTTGGATTCCTTTCGGTTATCTGTCTGCAAATCTCAATCCACCTAATTTGTTAAGTAGCGGAATTTTTCGATCGCGCTTCAGAACGAACACAATTGATAGAGGGCGTCAACTGAGAATATTTCTCCAATGAAGTCAGGGCAGACAATGTGGTGTTTCTTCAGAATTTCAAAGTGCAATTTATATAATATGGAGCAACATTTTTTAAATTCTCTATATTTTGGACCATCAAATTTGTACATATTTATTCTATAGCTGAGATTTATGGGTAGAAGACTAGAAATATACTTGTAAATAATGAATATTTGGAAGAAAGATGAATGAAGATCTAAAACTAATGTTTCATAATTTTGGCTACTTCGAATTGCACTTGGCCGCTTTGAATTACTCTTGGACGCATCGAATGGTTGGCCAAGTGCAATTATATGCGGCCAAGAGTAATTTGTAATGCTCCGCTTGTATGAGGTGGGACCATGCGTATATCTGGGACTCACCTAATGTGAGATGACGTTAAAAAGAACCGCTCTATATATCCACACATAAAATTTTAGACAAGTGGGATTTGATATGTCATTTAGACTATTTTTAGAAAGCTTTGCACCGTGCTTTTAGGCGCGGGCAAATTACTAGTAGTTTTTTTTATATTACTCGCAGTTTCACCTTTCTTTGAGCTAATTGTCCAAAAGTTTTGAGGAAAAACAAATTGAGTTTTGAATGGAACACAAATTGGGCTCGTAATTACGTCGGTGATCTTCCCCACAATCCCCCTGTAATTAGTTCTTTGATTGTTACATTAAACAAAAAAATTTGAAATATAAACATCAGTTGAGGGATATCTTCTTGGGACGCATTCAGTTTTCATAATTGCGTCGTGCATTTGGTGGGAGCATTGGACTATTTTGAGTTGGTCTAATCTCGAAAAAAATTTCATAAACAAAAAAAAAAAAATTATGATTCGAGCACACCATTATGTAGTACTTTGAATACTCTGTTTATCAATATAAATTAGGTTTCAGTCCAGTTTAATGTTGGTGTGATTCGTTGATTTTTCAAAGATAAGTTATTTTTTGACCTCTTTCAGTGTAAAATTATCATATATCTTCGGATGTACAAGATCGAAATTTGGGAGTCAAACTAATTTGGTTAGAAAGTAGACAAGACAAGCTTTCCAACTGTTCAAATAGCGTGCAAATTAGAGTTTGGGTGAGCCCGTGACAAGGCCGCAAATTTGGTTAGTTTTGAAATTTTAAGGTTGCGCCTGGTCGCAATAGAATGCGCCCGGGGCGAATGGATTTGCGCCTGAGGAGCATGGAAAATTTAAACTTGCTCAAACTTTGCGGGTTTATCCTAGACATTCCCGAACTCCAATTTTTTTAAGGTTGGAACCCTTAAAAAGATTGTTGAGTCCAATTTCTAACAGGAGTAGTTTGAATCTAAAATTATTTGTACATTGAAAGAAATGATCAATTTACTCTCAAAGGGTTGAAAAGAAAATATTTCAGTAAAAAACTCGCATCTCCCTCATTTTAAATAGGACTAGTAAAGTTGCACGTGCTTTGCACGTGGATAAATCTATAACATTACATTTAACAGGTCAAAGTGAACAACATAAATATTTGCTTTATATGCTTCATTCCTCTTCCTTTTTTTTTGGTACAATAACTTGAGCCACGCCAAAACCACCTCCTTTTGCATTCATTATCGAAACCTGTTGACTTTTGTGGCTCCAACCCACCTGCTTGTATTTACTCAGCAGCCACGCCAAAACCACCTCCTTTTGCATTCATTATCGAAACCTGTTGACTTTTGTGGCTCCAACCCACCTGCTTGTATTTACTCAGCAGACAAGTAGCCTCCCAAATCTTCATCTGGTATCCTCCAATATCCTTCAGCCGCTTTGGACTATAAATGGAGACCTTTGATTCAGAGTATTGTATCAGAAATCAGAGAGAAAAGAGTGATACACGAGTGGATTGTGAGGCAATACTGTGTGAGTTTGAGTGATTGTTGTAATACTCCTCCAGTAAATATAGTTAATCCGCTGCCCCTCCGTGGACGTACCCGATTATTGGGGAACCACGTAAATCCTTGTGTTTTTCTCTGTTGTGTGTGTTTGTGTTTGTTGGTTTAACTCTGATTTAGCACTACAATTGGTATCAGAGCAGTGTAGTGGCTGCCAAGAACACAAACCTGTTTCTGTTTCAAGGTCTCTGTCCGAAAATCACAGACAAATTTCTGATCCTCAACTCAGTTTGAGCACTGAGTCTTGTGCATCCTTGCGAGACGATTACGACGCACCAAGGCCCGTCGTCAACGGAGGTCCACAGTAGCCACACGGCCCGTTCGACGGAGATGCATGCACAACAAAGTTCTGTCCAGAAAACGCAGAACTGGAAAGTGATTGGAAAGTAGATCTGATCACTAAGTCTTGTGCAACTCGTCGAGACGAAGAAATTGGCGCAAGAATCATCGCGAACGAAGAAATATAGCCTTTAAACGGTCTGTTCGACGGTGGAGAGTGAAAGAAGCTGCTGCTCGCCGGATCTGTTTTTCTTTTTAGAAAACAGAGTTTTTTTTCCTTTATACGGAGTACTACCTCTGTGTAAGGAGGAAAACCAGGGGCTGGTTTTTTGACTAGTCAAAACTAAGGGAAATTATCCAGTGCTACTGTCTCACCTAGAGACGCTGATGTCAGCTTGACACCATCGGTTCAGAAGGGTCAGAAGGTTACGCCCAGTCAGCACGCCACGTGTCACCTAGTCAGCAGACACGTCATCTTCCACGTCATCAGTGGGGCCACTAGTGCTGAGTCATCAGCCACGTCATCGGCCACGTGTCATTCTACGTCAGCGCCAAGTGGGCGCCACGTGTACAACACATCAGTAAAAGGTCCAGTCATTAGCGCCCAGTCAGCATTTAGTGTTGAGTCAGCAGGTCCAGTCAGTTCTAACTAGAGGGAATATTCTCTGATCCAAGGAATATTCCAGAAGTGTTATTTTGCGATTTCGGAGCCGTTTCAACTCTGATTTGCGCAAGTGAGTAGTCGTTCCTGACTATTCTCGACGTTCCAGATCCAACGCCGCACTCTATTTTTCGCAAATCAGCTCCGACATTGGTGTTTTGTCCGTTGGTTGGCTAAAAACCGCGTTTTTGGCGTTCTTTGTGCACCGGATATTCACGTGGGTGGAGTTTAAGGAGTTCTAATGGCGGAAGAAGAGTTTAAGGAGACCTCGGAAGTTTCTTCATCTGCAGAGAAGAATACCGAGCATCCCAAGGTCACTTCGAGCAGTTATGGGCAAAGGAATACGGTTTCCAATGCTAAGTTCGAGGTGGAGAAATTTGACGGAACAAGTAACTTCGGCATGTGGCAATGCGAAGTTTTGGATATTCTGTATCAACAGGAGTTGGATATTACGTTGGAGGAGAGGCCGGACGACATTTCAGACAAGGATTGGATAAAGCTTAATCGCCAATCTTGTGGCACCATCAGACTTTGTCTCACGAAGGATCAGAAATACTTCGTGATGAAGGAAACGTTAGCTAAAGAGCTATGGGAGAAATTGGAAAACAAGTACATGACGAAGAGCATTGAGAATCGGTTGTATCTCAAGAAGAAGCTCTACGGGTTCCAGTACGCGCAAGGTACGACTATGAACCAACACTTGAACAATTTCAATAAGATTTTGGCTGATTTACAAAATCTAGACGTTTCCATAGAAGTTGAGGATAAAGCTTTACTGTTGTTAAATTCCTTGCCTGATACTTATGATCATTTGACTACTACTTTATTGTATGGTAAAGAAGAAATCAAGTTTAATGACATTTCAAATGCTTTGATGAATAACGAGGTACGGAAGAGGGATCAGCAAGCTCACCGTGACCCGTCCGCATCAGCTTTGACAACAAGAGGCAGGACCGACACCAAGAGGACTGGAGGTGGAGGGCGAAGGAGGTCTCGCTCAAAATCAAGGGGGAAGTCTGTAGAGAGACAACCTGTAGAGAGAAGAAGATTGGGGAAAGACGAGTGTGCCCTTTGTCATCAAAAGGGGCACTGGAAGAAAGACTGTCCGAACAAACAACCAGCTGCAAATGTTGCAGAGGAGACAGAGGATGATCTAGAGTCAGCGCTATTAGTCTCATCATCACCAGACCATTCAGATGAGTGGATACTAGATTCGGGATGTTCCTACCACATGTGTCCCAACAGGGACTGGTTCTCGAGTTTTCAAGTTCTCGATGGAGGAGTTGTTTTGCTGGGTGATAACACTGCCTGCAAAGTACAAGGGATAGGTTCAATCCGTTTGAAGTTGCATGATGGGACGATCAGGGTGCTTACAGACGTTCGGTATGTTCCGGACTTGAAGAAGAATCTTATTTCGCTTGGAGCCTTTGATGTGAAAGGCTACAAGATTACGATGGTGGGTGGAGTGCTAAAGATAGTTCGAGGGGCGCTCATTCTGTTGAAAGGTAGCCGAAAAGGAAACTTGTATTTCCTAGACGGTTGCGCAGTCACAGGGAGAGCAGCCGTTACTACAAGCTCAGAAGAAGACGATGCATCCAAGCTATGGCACATGCGCCTAGGGCATGCTGGCGAGAAGGCCTTACAGGGTTTAATAAGGCAAGGCTTGTTGAAAGGGGCCAAGACAGGGAAAGTTGGCTTCTGTGAGCATTGTATATTGGGCAAACAGACTCGAGTCAAATTTGGCACTGGAGTTCACCGCACAGAGGGGATTCTTGACTATGTTCATTCAGATGTTTGGGGGCCGACCAAAAATGCAACTTTGGGAGGCAAACGATGGTTCGTGACATTCATTGATGATTTCTCCAGACGTGTCTGGGTTTATACCATGAGGCACAAGTATGAGGTCCTTCCAATCTTCCTTCAGTGGAAGAAAATGATGGAGACGCAGACAGGAAGGAAAATCAAGAAGCTGAGGTCAGATAATGGTGGCGAGTACAAGTCAGATCCTTTTCTCCAAGTTTGTCTGGAGGAGGGGATAGTAAGACACTTCACAGTTGCGGGGACGCCGTAGCAGAATGGAGTAGCAGAACGCATGAATCGCACTTTGGTGGAGAAAGTTCGGTGCATGTTGTCAAATGCCGGGCTTAGCAAGGCGTTCTGGGGTGGGGCTCTCAAGTATGCCTCCCACCTTCTCAACCGTTTACCATCAGCAGCAATCAGAGGGA
Organism: Rhododendron mucronatum var. ripense; assembly: GCA_019656295.1. Classification (NCBI taxonomy): domain Eukaryota; kingdom Viridiplantae; phylum Streptophyta; class Magnoliopsida; order Ericales; family Ericaceae; genus Rhododendron; species Rhododendron mucronatum. Next base: position 1,078,060 of record BPLT01000135.1, on the reverse strand, counting down.
AGACTCCGATGGAGGTATGGTTTGGGAAACCAGTTACAGATTATGATTCGTTACATGTTTGGGGTTGTTCTGCTTACTATCATGTAACTGAGTCGAAGTTAGATCCACGAGCCAAGAAAGCTATTTTCTTGGGTTTCACTTCAGGCGTTAAGGGATACAGGCTTTGGTGTCCCGAGTCTAAGAAGGTGATTCTAAGCAGGGATGTTACTTTTGACGAATCTGCTATGTTACAGCAGGTTCCTTCCAAGGAGAATGTGGAGCCGAATGCACAACAGCAGGTGGAGCATTCAGAACAGGCGGAGGTTGAGACTCCCCTTGTTCCAGCCAAGACTGTTCAGACAGTCAGTCGTCCTGAGGATCAACCCGTTGATCAGGATGTCATTACTGAAGAAAAGGCTCCATTACAAGAAATACCACAGCAGCCAGAATCCATTGCAACCAGCAGACCGAGGCGGGAAATCCGAAAACCTGTTCGATATGCTGATATAGTAGCTTATGCACTTCCAGTGACAGACGATGATGTCCCCTCCACTTACAGGGAGGCAGTGCAGTGTACAAAAGGCGACAAGTGGAAAGAGGCGATGGATGAGGAGATGGGTTTACTCTCCAAGAATCAGACTTGGGATTTGGTTCAACTTCCCAAGGGCAAGAAATCTATTGGCTGCAAGTGGGTTTATGCGAAGAAAGAAGGTACAGGATCTGAGAAAGTCAGGTTTAAAGCAAGATTAGTAGCCAAGGGTTACTCACAGACGGAAGGGATCGACTACAACGAGGTGTTCTCCCCTGTCGTCAAACATTTGTCGATCAGGATCTTGCTGGCATTGGTGGCACAGTTTGACCTTGAGTTAGCCCAACTCGATGTCAAGACCGCTTTTCTACACGGAGATCTGGATGAGGAAATCTATATGGCTCAACCAGATGGTTACAGAATTGCAGGAAAGGAGAATTGGGCTTGTAAACTGAAGAAGTCTCTATACGGGTTAAAACAGTCGCCGAGACAGTGGTACAAGCGCTTCGATCGGTTTATGATGGAGCAAGGGTACACAAGAAGTCACTTTGACCATTGTGTTTACTTTTGCAAACTCCGGGATGGATCATTTGTCTATTTGCTCTTATATGTCGATGACATGCTGATTGCATGTAAGAGCAAAGGTGGAGATTGACAGACTGAAGGCTCAACTTAGTAAGGAGTTTGACATGAAGGATCTCGGGGAGGCAAAGAAAATACTCGGCATGGAAATTCAGCGGGACAAGGCGAAAGGCGCAGTTTGCTTGACTCAGACGCAGTATCTGAAACGAGTGTTGCAGAGATTTGGGATTGATGGGAAAGCCAAACCTGTCAGTACACCTTTGGCCGCTCATTTTAAACTTAGTGCATCGATGTCGCCGCAGACGGAAGACGAACGGAAGCAAATGGCTCAGGTTCCCTACGCCAATGCAGTGGGAGCTTTGATGTATGCTATGGTTTGTACAAGGCCAGGCATTTCACACGCAGTTAGCATGGTCAGCCGATACATGCACAATCCAGGGAAAGAACACTGGCAGGCTGTGAAATGGATTCTACGGTATCTTCAGGGTACTGTGGATGTTGGATTGAAGTACGAGAGAAACAAAAAACTTGGTCAGCATTTGGTTGGTTATGTGGATTCCGATTATGCTGGTGACCTAGATAAGCGACGGTCGACTACAGGGTATGTGTTTACACTTACCGGAGGGCCAATCAGTTGGAGGTCAACGTTACAGTCAACGGTGGCTTTGTTTACTACAGAGGCAGAGTATATGGCAGTGACAGAGGCGTTCAAGGAAGCTATTTGGGTACATGGTTTGATTGAGGACTTGGGCATTGTTCAGAAAAACGTGGAGGTTTTTTGTGACAGTCAGAGTGCCATCTGTTTGGCGAAAAACCAGTTTCACCATTCCCGCACCAAGCATATCGATGTCCGGTTTCATTTCATCAGGGAGATTGTAGAGGAAGGAGATGTTCTTCTTCAGAAGATTCCGACTGCAGATAACCCTGCGGATATGCTCACCAAAGTGGTTACAGGGATCAAGTTCCAACATTGCTTGGACTTGATCAACATCTCTCGAGCAGTGCGCGCCTAAGGGCGCAGAGGGGCAGTGTTGATTCGATGATTGTCGCCAAGGTGGAGATTGTTGACTTTTGTGGCTCCAACCCACCTGCTTGTATTTACTCAGCAGACAAGTAGCCTCCCAAATCTTCATCTGGTATCCTCCAATATCCTTCAGCCGCTTTGGAGTAAATGAAGGCAGACTTTCGTGGCAAATGAACAGTGTCTCATTTGGCTATAAATGGAGACCTTTGGTTCAGAGTATTGTATCAGAAATCAGAGAGAAAAGAGTGATACACGAGTGGATTGTGAGGCAATACTGTGTGAGTTTGAGTGATTGTTGTAATACTCCTCCAGTAAATATAGTGAATCCGCTGCCCCTCCGTGGACGTACCCGATTATTGGGGAACCACGTAAATCCTTGTGTTTTTCTCTGTTGTGTGTGTTTGTGTTTGTTGGTTTAACTCTGATTTAGCACTACAAAACCAAATAAGATGACAAAGAAAACAATGCATCATTTCTTTTTCTTTTTGGGATTACAGGGTAGAAATAAGATAAACTAAAGTCAATGATTACAAATTTTGGCGAAATTCAGCTCAAAGAAGCTCTCTAACTTCTTTAGGACAACTTGACACAATTTCCACAAGCGTATCCTGATAGAGGCCCATCTTTCCCTCCCGTGGAATATAGCCAACAGTCCAGTTCCTTCTTGCCATGCTTTCTTTACATTCGTCCTCCAGCACCTTATGAGGGGAATTTGCAGGAGCTTGATCAAGTTCACTTTTCAATCTGCAGACCGGGAAATATGCCCGTGTTTGGCATTCAAGGTCATGACATTAGCCAATAACCTTCTAAAAAGTTAAAACATTCAGTAGCCCCTCTGGTCCCTAAAGACAACTCCAAGACCGGCCAACCCAATGTTACCTTGCAAACTGTCATTAGTGTTCAACCTCAACTTGCATCTACCTAGAAATTTGCTAACAACATGTAAATATGCGAGGATTTTGTTCGATTTTTGTTGTTTAAGTCTCAGTTTTGTGGTTAGCGCTGTCCAGATTGTCAAACACTTTTCTTTTGTTTCTACTCAACCATAACTATCATAGAAGAACAACACATTAAAAACATTCCAAGGCTTCCCTCTAATCATGGGTTCTGGCTTCCTGTAATTGTTTAGTGTCCCCTGAAGCTGAAACTGTGAAGTTTGTCCAAAAGTCTCAAATCAAAGCACCAATCAATGAATAAATGGTGCATATCCTCTACATGCATCTGGCATCTAGAACACTCGCTATCCTGACATATATTTCTGAAGGTATGCTGAATCCAAGTGAGGATTTTACCATTTATACAAATCCATACAGTCGATGAACAAAATGTGGCTTATATTAAGCGAAAGGGAAGTTTCAGAAGTTTGATAGTAACAAAGTGCCTAAAGAGACATAGCCCCCTTGATATCTGTAACCAACAGTTGTAACATTCAAAAGTGGACAAAAAAATAGCAAGTGACCATTTACAGCTTATATTGTTCTTGTTCCATCTTAGCTAACTCATCAGTTGCAATGTTATTCTCACTTGTAAGCCAAAAATGTTGCTTTGCAGAACTTAAATGCAGCAGATGCTGACTATTCTCCAAAACGTCTTGCGCTTTAGTGATCCCTTCATGGCACTGGAAAATTGTATGCCTAAGCGAATAAAGTTATAAAGACTCCAAGTAGCAATTCAGAGATAGCTCAACCACATTATTTTTTCTTAAAGAACCAAAGAATCAAAGAATGATGAGAAGAAAGGAACTTGTGTGACCTCATAATTCAGAAAATTCCAGCTACACCAGCAAGACCTAGCCAGGAGAAGATCCTGTAGCGACATTAAATCTAAACAAATCAGGCAGAATAGGTTTCCATTTTGAAGGTGAGGTGTTGCATCTGATAATCATAAGGGTAGAACAGTTTAGGCCCTCAGTTGCGGATCCTCTGTCATGATTTTCCCTGTAATGATCATGTCAAGGTTTGGATGAAGGGCGACAACACACAAACTAACTCATCCAAGGGAGAAAACCAGGCACGTCTTGTAGCCTATAAACTTTAAATTCAACGGTGTCGTTTGAACAAAACCAACTAAATGGTGACCCTACATAGACCACATCCCTTTTTGTTTTTTTCCCAATCAATCATTCCCATATCTCTTTCTCTGACTATAGACCCAGTTCCCACCTTATCTCCCTCTGTCGTCAAACTTCATTTCTCTCCTTTTTATCGGCAAACTTCATTTCTCTCCCAACAAAACCCATCGCTCCAAAAAAAATAAAAAATTCATCTGCTTCTATAGCCCAATTTATAGCAAAATCAATCAGAATGGTGATGTTTGTTTGAACAGATCATTGACACAGCATATCAAGTCCAATGTAAAATTGAACCAAAATCATATTAATCTCAGAAATATTTTATGAGGTCACAAGGAAGAGAGGCTAAAGAAAATGAATGTTCCCGTCTCAATATAAATGACTAAATACATCGCCAAGGGAACCTCCCCCTGTCCTTTGTCTCTGTGGACAGTGATTTCATTTTCGGTTTGTTGGGAGTTAACAGAGGTCTTTTTTTTTTTTGGTTCTTGGTACCATGACCGTTTTAGTGTACCCCTTCCAAATGGTTGGGAAGTGGGGATTAAACTGAGCTATGGCTTCTCATTTGTTGGAGATGCTGAGTCCATAGCATTTAATTTGTAATTTGGGGGAATCCATACTTCCAAACAAAGTCTGGGGGAAAACGAAATGGAGGAAGAAACAGTACCTTGCAGATGTCGTCTCTCAATTTGGTTGTTTTTTTTTTTCCCAAACGACGTCGTTGTGTTGAAAATCTATGAACGGGTAGATGTGGCTGGTTTTCAATGCCCTTCGATGAGTAATTTTGTGTGCAGTCGTCCTTCCATTCAAACCTTGACATGATCATTACAGGAAAAATCGTGACAAAGCTAAGAAGATTATGAAGTTTTGGAATTAATTAATTCAACTTTTGAAGAAGACAACAATAATACATTAATAAGGAAAAATCCACCCCTCAGTGATCTCAGTTTCGGTGCTTATGCATCATGCTTAGGGGACCAAGTGTGGAAAAAGAACAAGACATTAAAACTATGAAACAACTAATATATTAAAGTTCCTTAACTAGTTTATGCATAGATCGACGGTTGGCGAAGGAGTTTCAAGAAAACTGTTTTAGTCACCCGTCACAATTAGAATAATCTTAGAATGATTTGTTCACAATGTTAACGAAACCATTTGAGCGTGACATGAATCGTAATCTAAAGAACAAAAATCCTAAAGAGGGAAGGAAGAAACGTATACATACATACAGGGGGGAAAAGTCACTTCAGATTATATTTCCTTCAGAGTTAGTAAAAATCTCACACCTCTAACAGGCATTTTGTCGAACACCTTGCACATACTTTCAGAAAAATTACGTCCAGGTCATTGGTAAGTTCATGAAACAGGGGGGGGGGGGGGGGGGGGGGGGGGTGGGATTATATTTCCTTCAGAGATGGTAAAAATCTCCCACCTCTAACCGGCATTTTGTCGAACACTTTGCATATAGTTTCTGTAAAATTGTCCAGATCATTGGTAGGTTTTGTGCAATCTTTATGCCTGGATTCTCAAATTCAAAAGAAGTATAATAAACTAATTTTCATTCTCTCTTGGAAAAAAAATGAAGAATGACGGCCAAACCGAACGAAGAGAAATGGAGTCACACGGAGACAACTTCGTTGCACTTGTACCCATTTGCTATGACAAATGTGAACTCGTGTTCATGAGAAACAGAGTGATGGAGGCCATTGTTATCCTACTGTCGATGTTTTTAGAATGAGATGGAAGAGCAATACCAAGATGAAGAACCACATCAAACTACCTAATCACAAACAACTATTTGTGGCGTGTGAATTGCGTATGGCATCAAACGGTGTTGCCGTAGAAATGCTCCCTTATTTCCCTAAATGTTGCTAATCCAAGAGTCGCGTATGCAACCTTTATGTTCGAAGGCTGTGGCCTGTGGGGATTCTCAAAGAGGCGTATGTCATTCAACAAACACGGTCTTCCGTTATAACACGACCTTCGGAATTACAGTAGGATTGTAGTGGAGTAATTGTTACTTTTAGCATGAGTATTTTTGACATCAACGAAAAGTAGGAAATATCTTCGTACATTTAAAAGAAAGTAGTATAGATAAAAACTTATTATATATCGACAAAGAAGATTTTCAAAGTACCAAAAGGTAGTGAAATCCAATCATAGGGTTAGGTATATGGATAGAGCTTGCTCTCTGCATTCAATTTTCCCAGTTGCGTCGTGCATTTGGCGGTAGGGTCGGATCACCTATATTTTTCTACTAGCTCAGCAAATCATCCGTGCAAATTATTAGATTGCTTGGATATTGATAGTTTCATAATCATAAAAGATCTTTCTTCAAAGAAAAAAAAAGATGTTCAACCTTATGAGCCATTGATTCTTTCACGGCAAAGGTCGGTGCACTACAGGGTTCCTGGATTCCTTTCGGTTGTCCGCCTGCAAATCTGAATCCACCTAATCTTTTAAGCAGTGGAATCTATCGATCGCGGATTAGAACGAACACAGTTGATAGAGGGCGTCAACTGGGAATTTTTCTCCGATGAAGTCAGGGCGGACAACATTGTTGTCTTTCTCCAGAGTTCCAAACTGATATCTATATAATATAGAGCACCGTTTTCTTAGTTCTCTTTAATTTTGACCATCGAATTTTTACATAATTATTCTATAGCTAAGATTTACGGGTATAAGACTAGAAATATACTCGGAAATAATGAATTTTTGCAAGAAAGATGAATGAAAAACTAAAATTAATGTTTCATGATTTTGGCCGCTTCGAATTGCACTTACCGATTCGAATTAATCTTGGACGCATCGATTGGTTCTTTGTCTCATCGAATTGCACTTGGCCACATCAAATAACTCTTGACTGCATCAAATTGCACTTGGCTACATCTAATTACTTTTGGCCGCGTAAAATTGCACTTGGCCACCACTAATTGCTTTATGGCCTCAAAATTCTTCGTGGCCAAGTGTTGGTACAAGCGGCCAAGGGCAATTTTTCGCGGCCAAAAGCAATTCCACGCGGCCAAGAGTAATTCAATGCGGTCAAGTGCAACTCGATGTGGCCAAGAGTATTTCGTAGTGGCAAAGTGCAATTCGAAGCGGCCCAGAGTAAATTTGTAATGCTCCCGTCGCATGAGTTGGGACCATATGCATATCTGGGACTCACCTAATGTGAGATGGCGTTTAAAAAGAACCGTTCTATATATCCACACATAAAATTTTAAGAACGTGGGGTTTGATAAGTTATTTAGACTATTTTTAGAAAGCTTTTCGCCGTGTCTTTTGGTGCGGGCAATTACTAGTAGTTTTTTATTTTATTTTTTATATTACTTGCAGTTTTCACCCTTCTTTGAGCTAATTGTCCAAAAGTTTTGAGGAAAAGCAAATTGAGTTTTGAATGGAACATAAACTGGGCTCGTAATTACGTTGGTGATCTTCCATACAATCCCCCTGTAATTAGTTCTTTGATTGTTACATTAAACAAAAAAATTGAAATATAAACATCAGTTGAGGGATATCTTCTTGGGATGCATTCAATTTTCATAATTGCGTCGTGCATTTGGTGGGAGCATCGGATTACTTCAATACATTTAGTGGCTCTGACGATTTTTTAGTTGGTCTAATCTCGAAAAAAATTTCATAAACCAAAAAAAAAATTTATGATTCGATCACACCATTATTTAGTACATGGAATACTGTGTTCATCAATATAAATTAGGTTTCGGTCTAGTTTAATGTTGGTGTGATTCATTGATTTTGCAAATATAAGTTATTTTTTGACCTCTTTCAGTGTAAAATTATCATATATCTTTGGATGTATATGAAATTTGGGAGTCAAAACTAATTTGGTTAGAAACTAGACAAGACAAGCTTTCCAACTGTTTAAATGGCGTGCAAATCAGAGTTCGGGCGAGCCCGTGACAAGGCCACAAATTTGGTTAGTTTTGAAATTTCAAGGTTGCGCCTGGTCGCAATAGAACGCGCCCAAGGCGCATGGATTTGCTCCTGAGGAGCATGGAAACTTTAAAATTGCTCTAACTTTGCGGGTTTATATCAGACATTCCCGAACTTCGATTTTCGCATGGTTGGAACCTTTAAAAAGCTTGTGGAGTCTAATTTCTAACACAAGTAGTTTAAATCTAAAATTATTTGTACAGTGAAAGAAATGATCAATTTACTCTCAAAGGGTTGAAAATAAAATATTTCAGTAAAAAACTCGCATCTCCCTCATTTTAAATCGGAAAAAAACTTATTACATATCGATAAAGAAGATTTTCAAAGTACCAAAAGTTAGTGAAATCCAATCATAGGGTTAGGTAAATGGATAGAGCTTGTTCCCTGCATTTTGTATTTCCAGCTGCGTCGTGCATTTGGTGGTAGTGTCGGATCACCTATATTTTTCTACAAGCTCAGCAAATCATGTGTGCAAATTATTAGATTGCTCTAATGTTGATAGTTTCATAATCATAAAACATCTTTCTTCAAAGGAAAAAAAAAACAGATATTCATGATCCATTGATTCTTTCACGGCAAAGGTCTTTGCACTACAGGGTTCCTTGATTCCTTTCGATTGTCCATCTACAAATTTGAATCCCCCTAATTTGTTATGCAGCGGAATCTATCGATCGTGGATTGGAACAAACACAGTTGATAGATGATAAGCACCCAAGGTTGTACAAGTTTGGGTGCTAAAATCCTTCCGAGCTTGACGTTTCCATGTCTTTTTGATCATTTATTTCAAATGTTGCACGTAAGGTGTTCTTTCGAGTGTTTCAGGTCATCTTTGCTAATAAGGCGGTTTTGTACGCCAATGGATACACCTGAGCTAAACGCTCAAGGATGATCATCGAGAATGCCGGAGCACTTGAGTTCATGGAGGGTATTCCCCGTTAAGCTCTAGAGCCAAGAGACGAAGAGATGGATGAAGCCAAAGAAGCGACAAGGAATTCAAGGTAGAACAGAAGGCTGGATCATGATTTCAGTGCAAAACGTTATCGATACCTTAACAAAATGTTATCGATAACGTTCCCCTTCCGTCCCTCTAAGTGTACCAGTTGACCCAGCGTTATCGATAACTTATTCAAGTAATCGATACCCATGCACTATCTTTGGCCAGAATTTGTCCAGAGGCAAGGAGAGCGATAACTTTTTGTTAATGTTATCGATAACATTAAGTCCTGGGTGGCCGTTCTAGCATTGTTATCGATAACAATTTGTTAAGTTATCGATAACGTTTTGTCCGGGAAGATATTTTTCCTACTTTTTCAGACTTTCCACTTATGGAAACTTTCTTTTAATAGGCTACTTTATGGGATTTTTCCTGGCTTTTGAGGAGAGAGAAAGTGACTTGTGTATATATAGGACCACCTCTCTCCCTCTTTTGGTATCTAGTTCATTACGTACGTAGGTTTTTCTCCATTAAAGCTCTTTAAGCTTCTCAAGTGTAATTTCCATTAAACTCAAGTAAGTTCTTTGTGTTCTTCATTTTCTCGTTTATTAAAGTTGATCGTGTGGTTTGGATCTCTATTAATCTCGAGTTTATTTTCATTTCTGTCGGTTAAAAATGTTGGTTAAATTTAGCACTCCTTTTAGTCGTTCAAATATGCGTGAGTAGTTAATTAGGCTCGGCGTCTGGATGATTAATGCGTCGAGACTTATGTTATTCTAGCCTTTCTCAACTCTAGACTGAAGTTTGACAAGGAAAAAGAGCATTGTTCGGCTTTTATGTAACAAAACTAATCGATGTTAATCTCCGGTGATCATGTGCCCGCTCATATGGTTCCGTGAGCGATGTCTCGGTTTGTGTTTGCCAAAAGAATGAAAGAACTCACTCATTTTCCAAGTCACACTTCAAGTCTATTTATTTGCACCGCGAAATCCTCCGGTTGATAGCCTAAGCCGTGCGATTCAACCGTGTTTTCTTTGAGAGAGTTGGATAGCTAAGTCCCGGGTGTTAGTCATTCCAACGCCTTGCCGCTTGTTTTAATCTAGTAAAAATTCGTTTTCTAGTCTTTTTAGTCGAGCAATTTCCACCTTAAAGCAAAACCAAAAGTTGGCCGTCTAAACGCCGCAAACCTTTACACCTAAAAATCCTGGCAAGCTATAAGGAATTATCTCTGTGGGTACGATCCCGGACTTTCCGGTATTTATGCTGACAACGGCCTAGCCCTACGCTCGGGGTAAAATGACCCGTTTCAACGGTTAGGTTTGGACGAAGCAATAGAGGGCGTTAACTAAGAATATTTCTCCGATGAATTCAGGGCAAACAATGTTGTCTTTCTCCAGAATTCCAAAGTCCAATCGATATTTTATGGAGCAGTGTTTTTTAATTCAATATATTTTGGACCATCGAATTTTTTAGGCCGCTTCGAATTGCACTTGGCCGATTCGAATTAATCTTGGACGCATCAAATGGCTCATTGCCGTATCGAATTGCACTTAGCCAAATCAAATAACTCTTGACTGTATCAAATTGCACTTGGCCGCATCTAATTACTTTTTGTAACGACCCGTAAATTTTATCAATTTATAATATCATTAAAAATTTTGATTTGTAATAATAAAATTTTCTTAATTATAATTACCTAGTAGATAAATACAAATTTATTTAATTTAATCTTAATTATCCTACTTTTATTTCTTTAAATTGCATGCATAAAAAATCCTATCATCTCTCGCTCTCCTACTCGGTCTCTAACTCATCTCCCTGACTATAATCTCGTTTTATAATTCGTCCATTCCGAAACCCAATAGGATACAACTTCTTTCAATCCAATTCTAACCGAAACTCTCAAAATTCCTTTATATATACCCATTAATCCGACCCTAGGGTTTATTGGAATACTTACCACGTTCCAACAGTCCAGAATAGAGAGAAAAACAGGAGAGAATCGAGCTCCAATCCTCGGAGTTCTAGAGAGAGAAAGAAAGAGAGAGAAAAGTGGGTTTGTGATCTAGACTCGATCGAAACCCGAATTGATCATTCCCGACGCTTCCTACAGTTCATAGCATCATCACACATCAACCAATTCGGCCCCGTAGTCCCCCAATCGAAGAACCCGAAACCTTCTTCCCAATTTTTCAAGTTTCGTTCAAAAACCAATTCGATTCGATTTAAGGTAGTATAATCTCTCCTAATCACTCCTCTAAGTATATTTAATGTTTTTAGGCATAACCCATCGTCCCAAATGGCTCCATGCATCGAAAAAAGCAAGAAAAACCAAAAAAATCGATTCTGCCCCGGACCTTGCGGCCGCAACCTGCGGGCCGCAAGAACCAGAGCCGAGTATGCGGCAGAGGACTTAGCCGCAAGGTTGACCCGGTCAAACCTTGCGGCAGGAACTGTTTTGTTTCGAAATTGTTTTGCGACCTTCTAAACTTGATTTTCGACCCCCGAACTATTTTTCCTAGACTTTTCACACCCCAAAGATCATAACTTGTTAAGGTCATATTTTTTTTATTTAATTATCTATTTATTAAATTATTTATTAGTTATCGTTCAAAGTTTATAAACAAAAATTAGTTACGACCTTTAAACTAGCGTTTTAACACTCAACTAAATTTTTCTAGACTCCTTGCATCTCAATTACAGTAACTTGTCAAATTAAATATTTTTTTTATTTAATTCATTATTTATTGTTATTTTTAAAGTAATTCCAATCAAAATTACTTTACGACCTTATAAATATTATTATTAATGCTCGAATAATTTTATTTAGACTCCTCACTGTCCAAATATGAAATTATGACAGTCACAATATTTATTTCTATAATTAGTTAATTATTGTCTATTTACTTCACTTTCGGTCTTTTTAATTAACGTTTTCCTATAATTTAACTCTTCGACACTCCGGACCCAATTTTTGACATCCAACTGCTTGTATAGGACCTTTAGGACTCTTATTAGGTCATGAGTAATTATTCTATTATTTTTATCTAATTAGTGCATTTTATTAGCTTTTAATTGATCTTATTAATTAGAAATAATTAATAAGAGCCTAGAAATTATTTTTATTAAAATTTCTATAAAAGTTTTACTTCATTATTGACATTGCGGCCATACGAGAATAAGGGCAACGGCCCATTCATAAAAGGTTGTGTGATTGCACTGCTTTTTATTTGTTTTTATTATTATTTGATTTAATTGTATATTGCATCGATGCCTGATTTGAATGCTAGATTGGACCCTAGAGACATGGGGTGGTATGCGAATAGAATTCACCTAGACGATGTTAGATAATGGATGAATTGGAAAGTTTTATTTTTAGAATGCCTGCAGGCGTGATGTTGAGATGTGATGAGATATGTGATGGTTTGAAACTGGCAAAGTAAGCCCAGTAGTGATTGATGAATTGAAATTGGCGAGAGTCCAATGATGAATTGAAACTGGCAAAGTAAGCCCAGTGATGACTGTGTGGTGGTGCATAAGATAGGCGAACCCTAGTTATGATTCGGGCATGATAAGCTTCCTTTTGTTGTAATGAGAGGGATACACGCTAGGTACATAACTGAGGTGCAATCCGCGACAACAAAAGAAAGTGAGCTCATGGGACAGGGCAGAGCTAGCGGTTGGGGAGGAAAGACTCCGCGGAGGAGATCTTAGATTTCACGTTAAGTTAAAAGGATAGTAATAAACTGGTTTCTATGGAATAAACTCTGTTTTACTTTATCGCATTATTATTATTCATGTTGCTTGCTAACTGTAAAGTAAGAGGGGTAGTTGGGTTGGATTATGCTTCGGGGTGAACTCTTTCACTCAGGTACGGATTGCCTGGCTTCCGTGCCAGATTTTGCAGAAAATCAGGAAGAAACACAGAACCCTAATGGTGAACAATTCTATGCGGAAGAGAACCAAGAGGCAGGAGCTGAGCCAGAATACGCTTGGGATCCATATCAATCCTAGAAGGCGGCTCTGTTATTTTATTTAGTTTTTATCATAAAGACTATTTTCCAGTATTTCAATAAGGTTTGTAATAGACGAAACGTTAGGGAGAATTATCCGTTTTGGATTTGAATTTTTATTAATAAATTTTTAGAAATCAATATTTAATACCTCCGATTTTATTTCCGAAAATCGGGGCGTTACAACTTGGTATCAGAGCTTTAGGTTCAAACCCTCGGCCTTGGGTATATTGGGTAGATCACGATAGACTATGCATATTCTTACAAGATTTAAATAATAGTATTTGAAAAATACAGAAAACTAACGATAAATATATTTTTCCTTGCTTTTATAGATGGACAACCAACCCCCGATTCCTACCCTAGATGGAAGCCGAAACCCTCCCAACATTCCAGAAGAGGACGAGACAGCCAACTTAGTTGCAGAGGTGGAAAGTCTACAAGCTTTCATGATTGACACCCCGGACTTTCCCATGGGAGATGACTATCTAGCAGGGATGTTTCCTGCCCTATTTCGGATGAGACAGGCTCACCAAAATATCAGAACCCTCGTTGACGCCATCACTCGCTCCACTATTGAAGAGCACAAGAGACGAGAAATGTTAGGCTACATCCTGGGAGTAGAAATGGGAACACGAGAGGAACCGCCTGAGGAAGATGAAGATCCTGAGGAACCGCCTGAGGAAGAGGAAGATCCTGAGGAACCGCCTGAGGAAGAGGAAGATCCTGAGGAACCGCCTGAAGAAGAGGAAGATCCTGAGGAACCACCTGAGGAAGAAGAAGACCCAGAAGAACCTCCTTTTCAGGATCAGGATGAAGAGATGGGCAACGCGGAACCAGAATTGGAAGGAGATGAGGGAAATGGCATTGATAATGAGGATGGATTTTTGGAAGATCTAGAGATGGATGACTATGGCTGGATGTTACCCGTAGACGCACCAAGGGATATGGATGCTGAACTACAGTGGTGGCTCACAAATCAACGGCTCGAGATGCAGGAACCTCCGCCTTCTCCGGCCCCCTTACCAATAGAGGAGTCCGATAATGAGTGCGAAGTCATAGATGCTGACCCTCCACCTCGTCCTAGCATGACTCGACCTGCAGGGATCCCATGGGTAGGACACCATTCCAGCTATGACCCAGGCACTTGGGTCTACTTACAGCTAGAGCCATTATACCCTTGTCCTTTCAAGATCCGATCCCAGTCCGCTTACCTAGGGCCAGTGAAGATCATAGCCCCATGCTATAATGGATACTATCTCATCGACGTACCCCGAGCATTCCAGGAGCATTACACCGACCGCATCCACTATTCACGAGTCACAAGGCGCCGTCCCGAGCAGGAACATCGTATCATTTCAGAGAATGTCGACTTCACCGATCACGTCACCTATGTAGAGATACCCATCCGTCTAGTACCTTATCACAACCCAAACCCTGATGGAGGACAACAGGAACCACTTTGGCGAGTGACATGGCGTTGCTACGGGCTTACAGAGGACACCGTAGAAAAGGAGAGTCTTCTAGCGGAGCATTTTCCTGTGCTTTTCGATTGATCAATTCTTTTAGCACCTATTGGTCATTTTGCGCACAACATATTTTCGTTCTTTTCTTCTTTTAGGAAACCAATTGTAGTAGTAGGAATTTTCTTGACATTTTTTTAGGAAGACGATTGTGATAGTAGGATTTATCCTGACTTTTGGTAGCTACACATCTAAGTAATGTGTTTTGGCATGAATGATGTGTTTATTTTGTTTTGTTAATAAAAGAAAAGTTTCTTATGATGTTTTATTTCCACGTATTTAATAAATATACATATATGTATGTTCTTATAATAAACCCCCCTTACTAAATTATAACACAACGGTATCTAGATGGAGGAAAACAGAGACAACCAGAATAACGAACAAAACAATGGAGGCCCTCAACCCAATGGCCAAGTTGGGGCTACTGAGCTATTCCAACTCATGCAAGCATTCGTCGCTGCTGCGACTGCAAACAACCAGAACCCACGTGGAGTCCCACACACTCATCGAGGACCAATGACCAGGAGCCAGGCACTGAATGAATTTTGCAAGCGTCGCCCGCCCTACTTTCAAGGAGAGCCTAACCCCACAGCTGCAGAAGCTTGGCTGGCGGAAATTAAGAAAATTCTGGAAACCCTAGACATTCAGGAGGCCGGCAATCGAATTGCCCTTGCTACTTATCAGATGCAGGGTGAAGCTCAACATTGGTGGGACCTGATGAAAAACACCCATGACGTGGCAGCAATGACTTGGGACAGGTTCGAGGAAATTTTCCTTGACAAGTACTTCCCAACACCTGTCAAACAAGCACTGGCCTCCGAATTCATGAACCTCGAGCAGGGCACAATGACTGTGACTCAGTACGCGGCACGGTTTGAAGAACTGTCTCGCTATGGCGCAAAGATCATACCGACTGATGATGATAAGGCAAGAAAGTTTGAGTGGGGACTCAATGAGACACGCCGAGCGGTAGTGGCGCAGACGCTTCCCACCTACTCACAAGTGGTGCAATGCGCACTTAAAATGGAGAGAGAAAGCTTGGATTTTAAGACCAGGCGTGAACAGAAGAAGGTGATACCTGCAGTCGGAGGACCTATCCGCACCAACCCTAATAACAGGAGTGTCCCAACCTCTCAACCCTACTACCCTCGCCCACAACCGCCACAATCCAACCCAGCTTGGAGGAATCCCAACCCAGGGTTCAATCGAAACCCTAATCCTAATCCAAACCCTAATCCTGGACCAAACCGTAACCCATTTCCCCAGAACCAATACCCAGTCCGCCGCTGTTACTTCTGCCATGAAGAAGGGCATATCCAGATCAACTGTCCTAAGTTGAATGGAGTCGGAAGCCAGGGGGGACAACCGCCGCAGAATCAGATCAGGGCTGCAGGAATTGGGAGTCAGAATCAGAACCAAGCTAGGCCGGCTTGGAATGGTAACCAACCCGGAGGACAGAATCAGCCTCGCGGTGGGTGGAACCAACCACCAACTCAGAATAAAGGATCGAACGGGCCAACCCAGCCCAATGCTGGAAGGGTGTTTGCACTGCAAGGATCATAAGAGGAGATGGATCCTGCAGTAATCCAAGGTACCCTCACTCTTTATACTACATGCGTTCAAGCATTATTTGATTCTGGAGCTTCGCACTCATTTATATCTGCCGCATGTGTATCTACACTT
This sequence comes from Rhododendron mucronatum var. ripense, assembly GCA_019656295.1. Taxonomy (NCBI): domain Eukaryota; kingdom Viridiplantae; phylum Streptophyta; class Magnoliopsida; order Ericales; family Ericaceae; genus Rhododendron; species Rhododendron mucronatum. Next base: position 1,061,765 of record BPLT01000135.1, on the reverse strand, counting down.
GGATTAGAAACTGAACCTTTAAAGACAACCATGCATGTGACCTCACCATTAGGAGGTAAGATTCCGATAGTACTAATTTGTAGAGGGTGCGAATTAGAAGTATCGAACCTGCGATTAACATGCGATTTACGAGTAATCGAAATGACGGACTTTGACGTCATACTTGGAATGGACTGGCTGACTGCACACCGAGCTGTCATAGACTGCCATCGAAAGATGGTGACGGCTTACTCGCCAGATGGGACGTGTTTCAAATTTAAGGGGGATAGACAAGACCCATCTGCACCCTACGTGCACAAAACAAAGTGGCATAGGAAGCTCACTGGATGGTTAGCGAGTCTCAAATTAGAGGAGACAGACCGAATGGAGTTGAACCTCCCTCCCGTCGTCTGTGAGTACGAGGACGTATTTCCAGATGAATTACCAGGATTACCACCGCCAAGGGAATTGGATTTCACCATCGAGCTGCAACCCGGCACGGCCCCAATTTCGATGGCCCCGTATCGAATGGCTCCAGCAGAGCTACGAGAGTTAAAGACGCAGCTTCAAGAACTCTTAGAAAAGGGTTTTATCCGACCCAGTACCTCACCATGGGGAGCCCCAGCGCTATTTGTCAAAAAAAAGGAAGGAACACTTCGACTTTGTATCGACTACCGTCAACTGAACAAGGCCACAATCAAGAACCGATACCCGCTACCGAGAATAGATGACTTGTTCGACCAACTGAGAGGGTCGACTTGTTTCTCGAAGATTGATCTAAGGTCTGGATATCACCAATTGCGAATTCGAGATGGTGACATACCAAAGACGGCGTTTCGCACACGTTACGGACACTATGAGTTCGTGGTCATGCCATTTGGTCTAACCAATGCTCCTGCTGTTTTCATGTGCCTGATGAACCAAATTTTCACGCCGTACCTGGACAAATTCGTAGTAGTGTTCATCGATGATATCCTTATATACTCTCCAACGGAGAAAGAACACGAAGACCACTTGAGAATTGTCCTTCAAGTACTTCGAGACAATCATTTGTATGCGAAGGCCAGCAAGTGTGAATTCTGGATGAAAGAAGTCAAATTCCTAGGACACGTGGTGTCAGAAAAAGGAATCGCAGTTGACGACAGCAAAGTAGAGGCAGTCATGGACTGGAAGAGACCTTCTTCGGTGTTCGAGATTAGAAGCTTCTTAGGATTGGCTGGCTACTATAGAAGATTCATCCAGGATTTCTCCATCTTGGGAAAACCATTGACGCGACTAACCCAAAAGGGAGTTAAGTTTGAATGGAACGAAGCATGTGAGAAATCGTTTCAAGAACTTAAGAAGAGGTTGACTAGCGCTCCGATACTGGTCATACCCGAACGAGATGCAGAATATACTGTGTACTGCGACGCATCCAAGGATGGATTGGGAGCTGTACTCATGCAAAATGGAAAAGTCGTTGCTTACGGATCCCGACAGTTAAGGCCGCATGAAAAGAATTATCCAACTCACGACTTGGAATTAGCAGCAGTGGTTTTCGCCTTAAAGTCTTGGCGACATTATCTGTACGGAGAGCAGTTTGAGGTATTCACAGACCATAAAAGCTTGAAATACTTGTTTACTCAGAAAGAGCTAAACATGAGGCAAAGGAGATGGGTAGAATACTTAGAAGACTTCAATTTCACAATGTCCTATCATCCTGGAAAAGCAAACGTAGTTGCTGATGCACTGAGCCGCAAAAACCGAGGACACGTGGCTAGTTTAGCTATGAGAGAATGGAAGATGATGGAGGATCTCAACAGATTCAAACTGCAACCAACCACAGAAGGCACCGGCGCTTGTCTTTTCGCCGTGGTCGCCACACCAGCCTTACACCGAGAAATCCTTTTAGCCCAAACCTTTGAGCAAGAGTGTGATTTCATCAGATACCAACTCTCAATTGGAAAAGCAGCAGCTGGGTGGGAAATTCACACTGATAAGAGCCTTCACTTCCAAGGAAGAATTTTTGTACCTGATATCGGTACCCTTCGGGAAGCAGTACTTAAGGAATTCCACCATTCCAATTTCGCCGTACACCCAGGGAGCACCAAAATGTATCAAGATCTCCGTCGACAGTACTGGTGGGCTGGAATCAAGAAAGACGTAGCTGAATACGTTTCAACATGTCTCACCTGCCAACAAGTAAAAGCGGAACATCAAAAGCCCGGTGGAACCTTGCAACCTTTACCTATACCTGGATGGAAGTGGGAACATATTGCCATGGATTTTGTGACAGGACTTCCCAGGTCTCTACAATCAAACACCGCCATTTGGGTGATAGTCGATCGTTTAACCAAATCCGCCCACTTTTTACCCATGAAGATGACGGACTCAATGGACTCCCTCAGCAGACTCTACATCCGAGAAATCGTGCGATTACACGGTGTACCAGTATCCATCGTGAGTGATCGAGATTCACGATTTACATCGACCTTTTGGAATAGCCTGCAGAAAGCATTGGGAACCGACCTTCGCCTCAGCACCGCATTTCATCCACAGACGGACGGACAATCTGAGAGGACAATCCAAATTTTAGAAGACATGCTTCGTGCTTGTGTTTTGGACTTTAAAGGAAGTTGGGAACGACATCTACCCCTAGTCGAGTTTGCCTATAACAACAGTTATCAATCCAGCATAGACATGGCACCATACGAAGCTCTGTATGGACGACCTTGTCGATCACCAGTTTGTTGGGCTGAAGTAGGAGAAACAAGCTTGTTAGGACCAGAGTTAGTTCAAGAGACAACTGAAAAGATCCAAACCATTCGCCAACGGCTCCTGACAGCGTAGAGTCGACAGAAAAGCTATGCCGACAAAAGGACCAGACCCTTGACCTTTCAGGTTGGAGAACATGTGTTCTTAAAGATTAGACCGCGAAGGGGGGTTATCCGATTTGGAAAGAAAGGGAAACTGTCACCGCGATATATTGGCCCTTTTGAGATACTCGAGAAAATTGGAGAAGTAGCATACCGTCTTGCACTACCGCCACAACTGGACCGAGTTCACAACGTGTTCCACGTGTCAATGCTCCGAAAGTACGTGGCACATCCTTCTCACGTCATCAATTGGGAAAACATTGAACTCAATGAGGACGTCACTCTCGAGGAACAACCGGTGGAAATCCAAGACTATAGTGAGAAGTGCATTCGAGGTAGAACCATCCAACTCGTCCGAATCCTTTGGCGACATCGAGGAATTGAGGAATCAACTTGGGAACGAGCGGACACTATGCGCGCGAACTATCCGAATCTGTTTCCTCCTGAAGGTACTCTTTAATTTCGAGGACGAAATTTTGTTAAGGGGGGTAGGTTGTAACGACCCGTAAATTTTATCAATTTATAATATCATTAAAAATTTTGATTTGTAATAATAAAATTTTCTTAATTATAATTACCTAGTAGATAAATACAAATTTATTTAATTTAATCTTAATTATCCTACTTTTATTTCTTTAAATTGCATGCATAAAAAATCCTATCATCTCTCGCTCTCCTACTCGGTCTCTAACTCATCTCCCTGACTATAATCTCGTTTTATAATTCGTCCATTCCGAAACCCAATAGAATACAACTTCTTTCAATCCAATTCTAACCGAAACTCTCAAAATTCCTTTATATATACCCATTAATCCGACCCTAGGGTTTATTGGAATACTTACCACGTTCCAACAGTCCAGAATAGAGAGAAAAACAGGAGAGAATCGAGCTCCAATCCTCGGAGTTCTAGAGAGAGAAAGAAAGAGAGAGAAAAGTGGGTTTGTGATCTAGACTCGATCGAAACCCGAATTGATCATTCCCGACGCTTCCTACAGTTCATAGCATCATCACACATCAACCAATTCGGCCCCGTAGTCCCCCAATCGAAGAACCCGAAACCTTCTTCCCAATTTTTCAAGTTTCGTTCAAAAACCAATTCGATTCGATTTAAGGTAGTATAATCTCTCCTAATCACTCCTCTAAGTATATTTAATGTTTTTAGGCATAACCCATCGTCCCAAATGGCTCCATGCATCGAAAAAAGCAAGAAAAACCAAAAAAATCGATTCTGCCCCGGACCTTGCGGCCGCAACCTGCGGGCCGCAAGAACCAGAGCCGAGTATGCGGCAGAGGACTTAGCCGCAAGGTTGACCCGGTCAAACCTTGCGGCAGGAACTGTTTTGTTTCGAAATTGTTTTGCGACCTTCTAAACTTGATTTTCGACCCCCGAACTATTTTTCCTAGACTTTTCACACCCCAAAGATCATAACTTGTTAAGGTCATATTTTTTTAATTTAATTATCTATTTATTAAATTATTTATTAGTTATCGTTCAAAGTTTATAAACAAAAATTAGTTACGACCTTTAAACTAGCGTTTTAACACTCAACTAAATTTTTCTAGACTCCTTGCATCTCAATTACAGTAACTTGTCAAATTAAATATTTTTTTTATTTAATTCATTATTTATTGTTATTTTTAAAGTAATTCCAATCAAAATTACTTTACGACCTTATAAATATTATTATTAATGCTCGAATAATTTTATTTAGACTCCTCACTGTCCAAATATGAAATTATGACAGTCACAATATTTATTTCTATAATTAGTTAATTATTGTCTATTTACTTCACTTTCGGTCTTTTTAATTAACGTTTTCCTATAATTTAACTCTTCGACACTCCGGACCCAATTTTTGACATCCAACTGCTTGTATAGGACCTTTAGGACTCTTATTAGGTCATGAGTAATTATTCTATTATTTTTATCTAATTAGTGCATTTTATTAGCTTTTAATTGATCTTATTAATTAGAAATAATTAATAAGAGCCTAGAAATTATTTTTATTAAAATTTCTATAAAAGTTTTACTTCATTATTGACATTGCGGCCATACGAGAATAAGGGCAACGGCCCATTCATAAAAGGTTGTGTGATTGCACTGCTTTTTATTTGTTTTTATTATTATTTGATTTAATTGTATATTGCATCGATGCCTGATTTGAATGCTAGATTGGACCCTAGAGACATGGGGTGGTATGCGAATAGAATTCACCTAGACGATGTTAGATAATGGATGAATTGGAAAGTTTTATTTTTAGAATGCCTGCAGGCGTGATGTTGAGATGTGATGAGATATGTGATGGTTTGAAACTGGCAAAGTAAGCCCAGTAGTGATTGATGAATTGAAATTGGCGAGAGTCCAATGATGAATTGAAACTGGCAAAGTAAGCCCAGTGATGACTGTGTGGTGGTGCATAAGATAGGCGAACCCTAGTTATGATTCGGGCATGATAAGCTTCCTTTTGTTGTAATGAGAGGGATACACGCTAGGTACATAACTGAGGTGCAATCCGCGACAACAAAAGAAAGTGAGCTCATGGGACAGGGCAGAGCTAGCGGTTGGGGAGGAAAGACTCCGCGGAGGAGATCTTAGATTTCACGTTAAGTTAAAAGGATAGTAATAAACTGGTTTCTATGGAATAAACTCTGTTTTACTTTATCGCATTATTATTATTCATGTTGCTTGCTAACTGTAAAGTAAGAGGGGTAGTTGGGTTGGATTATGCTTCGGGGTGAACTCTTTCACTCAGGTACGGATTGCCTGGCTTCCGTGCCAGATTTTGCAGAAAATCAGGAAGAAACACAGAACCCTAATGGTGAACAATTCTATGCGGAAGAGAACCAAGAGGCAGGAGCTGAGCCAGAATACGCTTGGGATCCATATCAATCCTAGAAGGCGGCTCTGTTATTTTATTTAGTTTTTATCATAAAGACTATTTTCCAGTATTTCAATAAGGTTTGTAATAGACGAAACGTTAGGGAGAATTATCCGTTTTGGATTTGAATTTTTATTAATAAATTTTTAGAAATCAATATTTAATACCTCCGATTTTATTTCCGAAAATCGGGGCGTTACACTTTTGGCGGCGTGCAATTGCACTTGGCCACCACTAATTACTTTATGGTCTCACAATGTTTTGCGGCCAAGTGCAATTACAAGCGGCGAAGGACAATTTCTCGTGGCCAAAAGCAATTCAACGCGGCCAAGTGCAACTTGATGTGGCCAAAAGTACTTCGTAGCGGCCAAGTGCAATTTGAAGCGGCCCAAAGTAAATTTGTAATGCTCCTCTCACATGAGGTGGCTCTGATGATTTTTGAGTTGGTCTAATCTCGGAAAAAAATTTCATAAAACAAAAAATGTGACTTTTATGATTCGATCACACCATTATTTAGTACTTTGAACCCTGTTTATACATATAAATTAGGTTTCAGTCCAGTTTAATATATATGTTGGTGTGATTCATTGATTTTCCAAATATAAGTTATATTTTGACCTCTTTGAGTGTAAAATTATCATATCTTCTGATGTATAAAATTTTGGGAGTTAAACTAATTTGGTTAGAAATTAGACAAGACAAGTTTTCCAACAGTTCAAATCGCGTGCAAATTAGAGTTTGGGAGAGACCGTGACAAGGCCGCAAATTTGGTAAGTTTGGAAATCTGAAGGTTGTCCCTGGGCGCAATAGAAAGAGCCCGGGGCGCATGGATTTTCTCCGGAGGAGCATGGAAACTTTAAAATTGCTCAAACTTTGCGGGTTTATCCCGTACATTCCCGAACTCCGATTTTCTCAAGGTTAGAACCCTTTAAAAGCTTGTTGAGTCTAATATCTAACTCAAGTAGTTTAAATCTAAAATTATTTGTACATTGAAAGAAATGATCAATTTACTCTTAAAGAGTTTAAAAGAAAATATTTCAGCAAAAAACTCGCATCTCCCTCATTTTAAATCGGATAAAACTTATTATATATCGATAAACAAGATTTTCAAAGTACCAAAAGTTAGTGAAATCCAATCATAGGGTTAAGTAAATGGATAGAGCTTCATCACTGCATTCGATTTTCGCAGTTGCGTCATGCATTTGGTGGTAGCGTCAGACCACCTATATTTTTCTACTTGCTCAGCAAATCATCCATGCAAAATATTAGATTGCTCGGATATTGATAGTTTTCATAATCAGAAAACATCTTTCTTCAAAGAAAAAATAAAAAAACAAATGTTCAACCTTATGAGCCATTGATTCTTTCACAGCAAAAGGTCTCTTCACTACAGGGTTCCCGGATTCTTTTCGGTTGTCCGTCTGCAAATCTGAATCCACCTATTTTTTTAAACAGCGGAATCTATCGATCGCGGATTAGAACGAACACAGTTGATATAGGGTGTCAATTGGGAATTTTTCTCCGATGAAGTCAGGGCGGACAATATTGTTGTCTTTCTCCAGAGTTCCAAATTGATATCTATATAATATAGAGCATCGTTTTTTTAGTTCTCTTTTATTTTGACCATCGAATTTTTACATAATTATTCTATAGCTAAGATTTACGGGTATAAGACTAGAAATATACTTGGAAATAATGAATATTTGCAAGAAAGATCAATGAAAAACTAAAATTAATGTTTCATAATGTTGGCCACTTTGAATTGCACTTGGCCGATTCGAATTAATCTTGGACGCATTGAATGGCTCTTTGCCGCATCGAATTGCACTTGGCCATATCAAATAACTTTTGACCGCATCAAATTGCACTTGGCCGCATCTAATTACTTTTGGCCGCGTGAAATTGCACTTGGCCGCCACCAATTACTTTTTGGTCTCACAATTCTTCGCGGCCAAGTGCAAGTACAAGTGGCCAAGGGCAATTCTTTGCGGCCAAAAGCAATTCTACGCGGCCAAAAGTAATTCGACGCGGCGAGGTACAACTCAATGTGGCCAAGAGTATTTCGTACCAAGTGTAGTTCAAAGCGGGCAGAGTAAATTTGTAATGCTCCTCTCGCATGTGGTGGGACCATACGCATATATAGGACTCACCTCATATGAGATGGTGTTAAAAAGATCCGTTCTATATATTCACACAAAAAATTTTAGAAAAGTGGGGTTTGATACGTTATTTAGACTGTTTTTCGAAAGATTTGCGCCGTGTCTTTAGATGCTAGCAACTACTAGTAGTTTTTGTTAATTAGTTGCAGTTTCATCCTTCTTTGAGCTAATTGTCTAAAAGTTTGGAGGAAAGCAAATTGAATTTTGAATGGAACATAAACTGGGTTCGTAATTACGTCGGTGATCTTTCCCGCAATTAATCCCGCTGTAATTAGTTCTTTGATTGTAACAATAAACAAAAAATTTGAAATATAAACATCAGTTGAGGGATATCTTCTGGGGACGAATTCAGTTTTCACAAATGCGTGGTGCATTTGGTGGGAGGATAGGACTACTTCAATTCATTTAGTGGTTCCAACGATTTTTTAGTTGGTCTAATCTCGAAAAAAATTTCATAAAAGAAAAAAAATTATTTTTTTGATTCGATCACACCATTATTTAGTACTTTGAACCTTGTTTATACATAAAAATTAGGTTTCTGCAGTCCAATTTAATGTTGGTGTGATTCAATGATTTTCCAAATATAAGTTATTTTTTGACCTCTTTGAGTGTAAAATTATCATATCTTCTGATGTACAAAAAATTTACGAGTTAAACTAATTTGGTTAGAGAGTAGACAAGACAAGCTTTCCAACAATTCAAATCGCGTGTAAATCGGAGTTTGGGAGAGACCGTGACAAGGCCGCAAATTTGGTAAGTTTTGAAATTTGAAGGATGCGCCTGGGCTCAATAGAAAGTGCCCGGGGCGCATGGATTTGCTCCTGAGGAGCATGGAAACTTTAAAATTGCTCAAACTTTGCGGGTTTATCCTGGACATTCCCGAACTCCGGTTTTCGCAAGGTTGGAACCCTTTAAAAGCTTGTTGAGTCTAAGTTCTAACTCAAGTAGTTTAAATCTAAAATTATTTGTACATTGAAAGAAATGATCAATTTATTCCCAAAGAGTTGAAAAGAAAATATTTCAGCAAAATACTCGCATCTTCCTCATTTTAAATCGGATAAAACTTATTATATATCGATAAAGAAGATTTTCGAAGTACCAAAAGTTAGTGAAATCCAATCATAGGGTTAATGAAACGGATAGAGCTTCTTCTCTGCATTTGGTTTTCCCAATTGCGTCTTGCATTTGGTGGTAGCGTTGGACCACCTATATTTTTCCACTAGCTTAGCAAATCATCCGTGCAAAATATTAGATTGCTCGGATATTGATAGTTTTATAATCATAAAATGTCTTTCTTCGAAAGAAAAAAAAGAGATGTGCAACCTTATGAGCCATTGATTCTTTCACAGCAAAGGTCTCTGCACTACAGGGTTTCTGGATTCCTTACGGTTGTTTGTCTGCAAATCCGAATCCACCTAATTTGTTAAGTAGCGGAATCCATCGATCGCGGATTGGAACGAACACAGTTGATAGAGGGTGTCAACTGGGTATATTTCTCCGATGAAGTCAGGGCAGACAATGTTGTCTTTTTCCAAAATTCCAAAGTGCAATCTATATAATACGGAGCAGCGTTTTTTTTTAGTTCTCTTTTATTTTTACCATCGGATTTTGCATAATTATTCTATAGCTAAGATTTATGGGTATAAGACTATAAATATACTTGGAAGTAATGAATATTTGCAAGAAAGATGAATGAAAAACTAAAATTAATGTTTCAAAATTTTGGCCATTTAATTTGAATTGCACTGGGCCGATTCGAATTAACCTTGGACGCATTGAATGGCTCTTTGCCGCATTGAATTGACCTTGGCCGTATCAAATAACTCTTGACAGCATCAAACTGCATTTGGCCTCATCTAATTACTTTTGGCCGCGTGAAATTGCATTTGGCCGCCACTAATTACTTTACGGTCTGACAATTCTTCGCGGCGAAGTGCAAGTACAAGCTGCCAAGGGCAAGTCCTCGCGGCGAAAAGCAATTCTACGCTGCCAAGAGTAATTCAACGCGGCCAAGTGCAACTCGATGTGGCCAAGAGTGTTTCATAGAGGCCAAGTGCATGCAATTCGAAGCGCCCAAGAGTAAATTTTTAATGCTCCTCTCACATGAGGTGGGACCATATGCATATCTGGGACTCATCTTATGTGAGATGGCGTTAAAAAGAACCGTTCTATTTATCCACACATAAAATTTTAGAAAAGTGTGGTTTGATACGTTATTTAGACTGTTTTTAGATTGGAACAAACTTGATGGTGCATCGTTTTTTGAATTCTCTATATTTTTGACCTTCGGATTTTTACATAATTATTCTATAGCTAACATTTACGGGTAAGACTAGAAATGTACTAGGAAATAATGAATATCTGCAAGAAAGATGAATGAAAAACTGAAATAAATGTTTCATAATTTTGGCTGCTTCGAATTGCTCTAGGCCAATTCGAATTAATCTTGGACGCAATGAATGGCTCCTTGCCGCATCGAATTGCACTTGGTTGTTAACTATTGACCGAATCAAATTGCACTTGGCCGCATCTAATTACTCTAGGCCGCATGAAATGGCATTTGGCCGCCACTAATTACTACATGCTCTCACAATTTCTCATGACCAAGTGCAATTACAAGCGGCCATGTGCAATTTTACTCGGCCAACAGTAATTCGATGCAGATAGGCTCAATTCGATGAGGCTCGATGCGGCCAAGAGTAATTGGTAATGCTCCTCTCGCATAAGGTGGGACCATACGCATATCTGGGATTCACCGCATGTGAGATCGCGTTAAAAAGAACCGTTCTGTATATCCTCACATAAAATTTTACAAAAGTGGGTTTTGATACTTCATTTAGACTATTTTTAGAAAGCTTTGAGCCGTGCCTTTAGTCGCGGGCAATTACTAGTAATTTTCTTATATTACTTGATGTTTCACCCTTCTTTGAGCTAATTGACAAAAAGTTTTGAGGAAAAGCAAATTGAGTTTTGAATGGAACATAAACTGGGTTTGTAATTACGTCGGTGATCTTCCCCGCCATGCCCCTATAATTAGTTCTTTGATTGTTACAGTAAACAAAAAAAATTGAAATATAAACATCAGTTGAGGGATATCTTCTATGGACGCATTCAGTTTTTCACAATTGCTAGGTAGATTTGGTGGGAGCGTCAGACTACTTCAATTCACTTCGTGGCTCTGACGATTTTTGAGTTAGTCTAATCTAGAAATTTTTTTCATCAAGCAAAAAAAATATATATATTTTTATGATTCGATCACATGATTATTTAGTACTTGGAATACCCCGTTTATCAGTACAAATTAGTTTTCAGTCCAGTTTAATGTCGGTGTGATTCAATGATTTTCCAAATTTCATTTTTTTTTGGACATGTTTAAGTGTAAAATTATCATATCTTCTGATGTATAAGAAATTTGGGATTCAAACTAATTTTGTTAGAAAGTAGACAAGACAAGCTTTCCAACAGTTCAAATCAGAGTTCGGGAGAGCCTGTAACAAGGCCGAAATTTGGTTAGTTTTAAAATATCAAGGTTGCACTTTGGCGCGCGCGTGGGGCGCATGGATTTGCTCCTTAGGAGCATGCAAACTTGAAAATTGCTCAAACTTTGCGGGTTTATCTCGAACATTTCCGAACTCCGATTTTCACAAGGTTGGAACACTTAAAAAGCTTGTTGGGTCAAATTTCTAACATAGGTAGTTTAAATCTAAAATTATTTGTACATTGAAAGAAAAGATCGATTTACTCTCCAAGAGTTAAAAATAAAATATTTCAGTAAAAACTTGCTTCTCTCTCATTTTAAATCAGATAAAAACTTATTATATATCGATAAAGAAGATTTTCAAAGTACCAAAAGTTAGTGAAATCTAATCATAGGGTTAGGTATATGGATAGTGCTTCTTCTCTGCATTCGGTTTTCTCAGTTGCATCGTGCAATTGGTGGTAGCGTCGGACCTCCTATATTTTTCTACTAGCTCAGCAAATTATCCGTGCAAAATATTAGATTTCTCGGATATTGATAGTTTCGTAATCAGAAAACATCTTTCTTCAAAGAAAAAAAGAAAATAGATGTTCAACCTTCTGAGCCATTGATTCTTTCCTTGCAAAGGTCTCTCCACTACAGGGTTCCTGGATTCCTTTTGCTTGACTGTAGAGACCCATAATTAGTTTATTTAATTTCAAAGTCTATAATTGAAGAAAATATGAAATAAATGTGTTTATGTGATTTTGGGGCAAATGCGATAAGATGATTAGTTGAAGGGTGCAAATGTGATTTGTTGGTATATATAGGAGGGTGATAGAGTAGGAGATCATTCTTCCCCTCTCCATCTCTCACGCCTCACTCTTTCTCACCGGCTCTCTCCCTCTCTCTTGCTCTCTCTCCAAATTTCACTCAAAACTCACTCAAAACAACCTCAAATCTTTCATCCCTATGCATTTTGGACCCATATCTTGCTGGTTTGAGCTCGGGGAAGTCGTATCCCAGTTGGATCAAGGTTTTCGGAAAGTTAGGGCTCGAAGGTTCTTGGGTTTCGTGCTTCGACTTCGAGGTAGGGATTCTACTTCTCAATATATGTAAAAGATATGTTTCCTAGTCTTGAATCCGTGCTTATGATTGTCGTTGTTGTTAGATCCTTGAAAATCTGTTGAAAATCTGCTCGAAACGTCATCGTATCTTTCTGCCGTATCGATACCATAAGAAAACAGAAGCTTCAGAATTTCTGATTTGCATCCTGTATCGATACGACGTTTTTGCTGTATCGATACCAGATCATTATGGACAGTTTTTTGTTGCTTTGTTCCAAACTTCATCGTTTTGACTCCCGATCACTTCTAACTTGTTCTAAACACTTCCAAATCACTCCATAATGCTGTTATTCGTACCTATTGAGTTCATAGAGGATCTTTGCATCCCTCGCCCCTCGTTTGGTATAATTTGATGTTGATTTCCAGATGGACCTTGATTGAATTGAAATGACACATTATGTGAGTATAAGACTGTTGGACACTTACTGACACAACGAGAACATTCGGGGCCCATCGATGGGTGGGTGCCTGGTAGGGAATATTAGGGTCCCATAATTAGCCCGGCAGGAGCTAATGCTCATATTGATCACTCAAGGCCCAACCTTCAAGGTGGGTGCTTGGCAGGGGATATCGGGGTCCCATAATTAGCCTGGCAGGAGTTTCGGCTCAAGACACGTACGATGGGATGGTGTTGGACACATAAAAGGTGGGAATTGTTCTAGTGTGAGTTTGACGGTGATCGTTCAGTTGTTGTTCGAGATCATTGAGCCAAGAGTATTGATCACCATATTGTCCTTGTTCATTTCTTGCTTTGTGATCATCCTCACATTTCTTTTGCATATAATGTTACATTAGAATTTCCTACTAGGCTAGTGTAGTTCATGCCTATTATCATTTTCAGGTACCAACGCAGGGCAATAGCATGCATGCTCAGAGTGCTTGGATGTGATCATTATTTTGAAAGCTAACGATTGAGGAGTTACTTATGCATCTTTGTAAATCTCTTTTAAAGATGTATTAGTAACTTTATTTGTAAATCTTTTGACTATGGAATATTGTAAATCCTTAACTCTTGAATATTCAGTATTCGTGTTAATTTGGGCCTCGGAGCGAAAGATGTAATATTTTGGGAATGCTACTTTATTTTGGTTATCGTACGGATTATGGCGAATTTATTTATGGAAATCATTTATATTTATATTAAAAATCGAGGGAGTGACATTGTCCGTCTGCTAATCTGAATCCACCAAATTTGTCAAGTAGCGGAATCTATCGATCGTAGATCGGAACGAACGTACTTGATAGAGGGCGTCAACTGAGAATATTTATCCGATGAAGTTAGGGCGGACAATGTTGTCTTTCTCTAGAATTCCAAAGTGCAATCTATATAATATGGAGCATCGTTTTTTTAGGTCTCTTTTATTCTGACCATCGGATTTTTACATAATTATTCTATAGCTAAGATTTACGGGTATAAGACTAGAAATATACTTGAAAATAATGAATATTTGCAAGAAAGATGAATGAAAAACTAAAATTAATGTTTCATATTTTTGGCCGCTTCGAATTGCACTTGGCCGATTTGTATTAACCTTGGACGCATCGAATGGCTCTTTGCCGCTTCAAATTGCACTTGTCCGTATCAAATAACTCCTGGCCGCATCAAATTGCACTTGGCCGCATCTAATAACTTTTGGCCGCGTGTAATTGCACTTGGCCGCCACTAGTTACATTGTGGTCTCACAATTCCTTACGGCCAAGGGCAATTCCTCGTTGCCAAAAGCAATTATACCCAGCCAAGAGTAATTTGACGCGGTCAAGTGCAACTCAATTTGGCCAAGAGTATTTCGTACCGGCCAAGTGCAATTCGAAGCGGCCCAGAGTAAATTGGTAATGCTCTTCTCACATGAGGTGGGACCATACGCATATCTGGGACTCACCTCATGTCATCAGTTGAGGGATATCTTCTGGGGACGCATTCAGTTTTCACAAATGCGTGGTGCATTTGTTGGGAACATCGGACCACTTAAGTTCATTTAGTGGCCCTGGCAATTTTTGAGTTGGTCTAATCTCAAAAAAAATTTCATAGAACAAAAAAAATTATTTTTATGATTCGATCTCACCATTATTTAGTGCTTTGAACCCTATTTATACATATAATTTAGGTTCAGTCCAGTTTAATGTTTGTGTGATTCAATGATTTTCCAAATATAAGTTATTTGGGAATCAAACTAATTTGGTTAGAAAGTAGCTAAGACAACCTTCCAACAGTTCAAATCGCGTGCAAATAAGAGTTTGGGAGAGACTGTGACAAGGCAGCTATTTGGTAAGTTTTCAAATTTGAAGGTTGCGCGTGGGCGAAATAGAAAGCGCCCGGGGCGCATGGATTTGTAAACTTTAAAATTGCTCTAACTTTGCGGGTTTATCCTGGACATTCCCGAACTTCGGTTTTCGCAAGGTTGGAACCCTTTAAAAGCTTGTTGAGTCTAATTTCTAACTCCAGTAGTTTAAATCTAAAATTATTTGTACATTGAAGAAATGATCAATTTACTCTTAAAGAGTTGAAAAAAAAATATTTTAGCAAAAAACTCGCATCTCCCTCATTTTAAATCAGATAAAACTTATTATATATTGATAAAGAAGATTTTTAAAGTACCAAAAGTTAGTGAAATCCAATCATTGGGTTAAGTAAATGGATAGAGCTTCATCTCTGCATTCGGTTTTCCCAGTTGCGTCCTGCATTTGGTGGTAGCGTCGGACCACCTATATTTTTCTACTTGCTCAGCAAATCATCCGTGCAAAATATTAGATTGCTCGGATATTGATAGTTTCATAATCAGAAAACATCTTTCTTCAAAGAAAAAAAAATGTTCAACCTTATGAGTCATTGATTCATTCACAGCAAAGATCTTTGCACTACAGGGTTCCTGGATTCCTTTCGTTTTTCCTCCTTGAAATTTGAATCCACCTAATTTTTTAAGCAACAGAATCTATCAATCTCTGAATGGAACGAACATAGTTGATAGAGGACATCAATTGGGAATATTTCTCCGATGAAGTTAGGGCGGACAATGTTGTCTTTCTCCAAAATTCCAAAGTGCAATCTATATAATATGGAGCAGTTTTTTTTAGTTCTCTTTTAATTTGACCATCGGATTTTTACATAATTATTCTATAGCTAACATTTACGGGTATAAGACTAGAAATATAGTAGGAAATAATGAATATCTGCAAGAAAGATGAATGAAAAACTAAAGTAAATGTTTCATAATTTTGGCTGCTGCGAATTGCTCTTAGCCAATTCGAATTAATCTTGGACGCAATGAATGGCTCCTTGCCGCATTGAACTACGCTTGGCTGTATCAAATAACTATTGACCGCATCAAATTGCACTTGGCCAAATCTAATTATTCTAGACCGCATGAAATGGCATTTGGCCGCCACTAATTACTTCATGCTCTCACAATGTTTCCCGGCCAAGTGCAATTACAAGCGGCCACGTGCAATTCTAAGCGGCCGACAGCAATTCGATGCGGACAGGTGCAATTCAATGAGGCTCGATGCAGCCAAGAGTAATTGGTAATGCTCCTCTCGCATGAGGTGAGACCATACGCATATCTAGGACACACCCCATGTGAGATCGCATTAAAAAGAACCGTTCTATATATCCTCACATAAAATTTTACAAAAGTGGGTTTTCATACTTCATTTAGATTATTTTTAGAAAGCTTTGCGACGTGCCTATAGGCGCGGGCAATTACTAGTAGTTTTCATATATTAGTTGCAGTTTCACCCTTCTTTGAGCTAATTGAGTAAAAGTTTTGAGAAAAAGCAAATTGAGTTTTGAATGGAACGTAAACTGTGTTCCTAATTAACTTCATCGCTGATCTTCCCCGCCATCCCCCTATAATTAGTTCTTTGATTGTTACAGTAAATAAAAAAATTGAAATATAAACATTAGTTGAGGGATATCTTCTATGGATGCATTCAGTTTTCATAATTGCTTGGTGCATTTGGTGGGAGCATCAGACTACTTCAATTCATTTAGTGGCTCTGACGATTTTTGAGTTGCTCTAATCTCAAATTTTTTTTCATCAAGCAAAAAAATTTTTTTTTTTTTTATGATTCGATCACATGATTATTTGGTACCTGAAATACCCTGTTTATCAATACAAATTAGTTTTCAGTCCAGTTTAATGTCGGTGTGATTCAATGATTTTCCAAATTTCATTTTTTTATTTGACATGTTTGAGTGTAAAATTATCATATCTTCTGATGTACAAGAAATTTGGGATTCAAACTAATTTTGTTAGAAAGTAGACAAGATAAGCTTTCCAACAGTTCAAATCAGAGTTCGGGAGAGCCCGTAACAAGGCCGCAAATTTGGTTAGTTCTAAAATTTCAAGGTTGCGCTTTGGCGCGCGCATGTGGCGCATGGATTTGCTCCTGAGGAGCATGCAAACTTGAAAATTGCTCAAACTTTGCGGGTTTATCTCGGACATTCCCGAACTCCGATTTTTGCAAGGTTGGAACCCTTAAAAAGCTTGTTGGGTGAAATTTCTAACACAAGCAGTTTAAATCTAAAATTATTTGTACATTGAAAGAAAAGATCGATTTACTCTCCAAGAGTTGAAAAGAAAATATTTCAGTAAAAAACTTGCTTCTCCCTCATTTTAAATCGGATAAAAACTTATTTTATATAGATAAAAAAGATTTTCAAAGTACCAAAAGTTAGTGAAATCCAATCATAGGGTTAGGTATATGGATAGTGCTTCTTCTCAGCATTCGGTTTTCCCAGTTGCGTCGTGCAATTTGTGGTAGCGTTGGACCTCCTATATTTTTCTACTAGCTCAGCAAATCATCCGTGCAAAATATTAGATTTCTAGGATATAGATAGTTACGTAATCAGAAAACATCTTTCTTCAAAGAAAAAAGAAAACAGATGTTCAACCTTCTGAGCCATTGATTCTTTCCCGGCAAAAGGTCTCTGCACTACAGGGTTCCTGGATTCCTTTTGCTTGTCAGTCTGCTAATCTGAATCCACCAAATTTGTCAAGCAGCGGAATCTATCGATCGCAGATCGGAATGAGCGTACTTGATAGTGGGCGTCAACTGAGAATATTTATCCGATGAGTCAGGGCGGACAGTGTTGTCTTTCTCCAGAATTCCAAAGTACAATCTATATAATATGGAGCAGTGTTTTTTTAGTTCTCTTTTATTCTGACCACCGGATTTTTACATAATTATTCTATAGCTAAGATTTACGGGTATAAGACTAGAAATATACTTGAAAATAATGAATATTTGCAAGAAAGATGAATGAAAAACTAAAATTAATGTTTCATATTTTTGGCCGTTTCGAATTGCACTTGGCCGATTTGAATTAACCTTGGACCCATCGAATGGCTCTTTGCCGAATTGCACTTGTCCGTATCAAATAACTCTTGACCGCTTCAAATTGCACTTGGCTGCATCTAGCAAATTTTTGCTAGATGGCAATCTAAATTATCTGCCTTTGACTTTGATATTGAATACATCAAGGGAGAAAATAATTGGTGGGATAATGTTCTCACTGAAAGCCAACGGCAAGAAATTTTAAATGCTGTTAAAACTGAGCCTGGCAGTGTGAAACAAGATGCCGTTTACACACTCGTCCAATCAATAATTTTACATTTTGTTGGTCATTGGGATAACCAACGAGAGCGAAGTAGAGAATTACTTCAAAATCTAAAATGTCCAACGTTAACCCATTTTCGTTGGTATAAAGATGTGTTTCTCGCAAAAGTTATGTAGAGAGTTGATGCTAATAGTGAGCATTGGAAATCCAAATTTGTGGATGGATTACCTTATTTCTTTGCGGAGAAAATAAGGAAGAAAATGAGAGACCAGAATAATGGTTTAACTATTGATTATAATGGATACACTTATGGTCAATTAATATCCATAATAATACAAGAAGGTTTAACTTTATGTAATGATATAAAATTACATAATCAATTGAAAAAACAAAACCTAACGGGAAAGCAGGAGTTAGGACAATTTTGTGACCAGTTTGGTTACGATATGCCTCAATACACAAAACCACAAAAGAATAAGAGTAATAATGTGTCTACCCGAAAATATTCGAAAAGAAAATCGGGGAAAAAGAAACACAAAGACAGAGATAAAAATGAACCATTAAGTTCAAAGAATACTTCTGCCAAGAAGCCGAAAAATAAAACTGATAAGAAAATTACTGCAAAGTGTTTTAAATGCGGTAAAATTGGCCATTATGCAAATAAATTGGCTGCATCTTATAAATTAGGTTTCAGTCCCGTTTAATGTTGGTGTGATTCAATGATTTTCCAAATATAAGTTATTTTTTGACCTCTTTGAGTGTAAAATTATCATATCTTCTAATGTATAAAAAATTTGGGAGTCAAACTAATTTGGTTAGAAAGTAGACAAGACAAGCTTTACAACAGTTCAAATCGGGAAAGGCCGTGCTAGGGCCACAAATTTGGTAAGTTTTGAAATTTCAAGGTTGCGCCTGGGCGCAATAGAAAGCGCCTGGGGCGCATGGATTTGGTCCAAAGGAGCATGGAAACTTTAAAATGTCTGAAACTTTGTGGGTTTATCCTCGACATTTCCGAACTCCAATTTTCGCAACGTTGGTACCCTTTAAAAGCTTGTTGAGTCTAATTTCTAACTCATGTAGTTTAAATCTAAAATTATTTGTACATTGAAAGAAATGATCAATTTACTCTCAAAGAGTTGAAAAGAAAATATTTCAACAAAAAACTCGCATCTCCCTCATTTAAATCGGATAAAACTTGTTTTATATCGATAAAGAAGATTTTCAAAGTACTAAAAGTTAATGAAATCCAATCATAGGGTTAATGAAATGGATAGTGCTTCTTTTTTGCATTTGGTATTCCCAGTTGCGTCGTGCATTTGGTGGTAGCGTCAGACAACCTATATTTTTCCACTGGCTCAACAAATTATCCGTGCAAAATATTAGATTGCCCGGAAATTTAAAAAAGATGTTCAACCTTATGAGCCATTGATTCTTTCAAGGCCGTTGATTCTTTGCGCCCGGAGCGCACTATGGTGTGCCTAGGAGCTCCACAATTTGTCAAACTTTGCAGGTGTGTTCCGAACATTCCTAGACTCCAATTTTTGCAAGGCTTGAGCAGATAAAAAGACTGTTAAGTCTACTTTCTAACCCAATTAGTTTGGATGCAATTTTTTCATACATCAAAATAAATGACTATTTTAACCTCACTAAGTCTAAAAATGAATTGTTCTTGTAAAACGCTCGCATCTCCATCATTTTAAATCAGATGAAGACCTTCTATATATCGATAAAGAGGATTTTTAAAGTACTAAAAGATGGTGAGATCAAACCATATAAACTAATAGATGGTGATTAATGAAGAGTTGGTCGAGAATAGACCAATTCGAATATCGTTAATGCCACTTAGGTTAAAACATATTTTCATGCCCCTTCCATTCATCCTAAGTTCCATTTGCTACTCCCATTTACAGTTCTAAGGTATTCTATCATATTTTATGAGTTCTTGAGATTTCATTAGAATTTCCACACTTCACCAATGCATATAAAAACTACTTAATCACTCGAATATGCCTAAGAAGTATGATTGACAAGGCTTACACATTAAGGAACCGAAATTGTGGCTCTCATGACATTGAGGGTGAAGTGGAGGGGTGGTGCTTATGATGTGCTAAAATGATGGTGATGGTGGAGGTGTAATAGGCGTGGTAGAGTGGCATTTTAAGGTTTGATTGTCGTGGCGATGAAGTGTTGGTGGTAAAGAAAAAAAGAAGGCGGAGGCGGTAGGGATGAGGTGTGGTGCCAATCGGGGTAGCAGAATGAAAGTGTGGGGTAGTAGTGGTGAAGTTATGGTGGTATATGTGGTCAAGTGATGGTGGTGGAGGGGTTGTGTTACAGTAACAACGTTTGTGGCAGAGGGGTGGTACAGCATCCACGATCTATCTAGTGGTCTATTTTTGTAACTTTTTTCATAAACTCAACTTTGTTATTTAGTCGTTTTCCACCATCTTGTAGTACTTTGAAAATAATCTTTATCGATATATAGAATGTCTTTATCCGATTTAAAATGACGAAGATGCAAACGTTTTACCAGAACATTTTGTTTTTTTTGACTCAGTGAGGGTAAAATAGTCACATATTTTGATGTCCAAAAAAATTGCATCCATACTAATTGGGTTAGAAAGTAGACTTAACAAGCTTTTTAACGGTTCAATCCTTGCGAAAATCGGAGTTTGGTAGTGTCTGAGAGAAGGCCGCGAAATTTAATAAATTTTGCACTCTCAATGCGCCTGGGGCGCACTACATTGCGCCTGAGGCGCCTAAAAACTCCACAATTTGTCAAATTTTGCAAGTTTGTTTCGAACATTTCCAGACTCCGATTTTTGCAATGTTTCAACCGTTAAAAAGCCTGTTAAGTGTACTTTGTAACCCAATTAGTTTGGATGCAGTTTTTTTTGTACAATGAAATGTACAACTATTTTACCATCACTCAGTCAAAAATTGGATTGTTCTTGTAAAACGCTCGCACCTCCGTCATTTTAAATCGGATAAGGGCCTTTTATATATCAATAAAGAGGGTTTTTGCAGTACTAAAAGATGGTAGGATCAAACCATATAAACTAATGGTTGGTGATTTATGAAGAGTTAGTCGAGAGTAGACCAATTCGAATATCGTTAAAGCCATTTAGGTTAAAATATATTTTCACGCCCCTTCCACTTATCCTAAGTTCCATTTGCTACTCCCATTCATAGTTCTAAGGTACTCTTTCATATTTTATGAGTTCTTGAGATTTCATTAGACTTTTCACACTTCACGAATGCATGTAAAAACTGCTTAATCACGCCAATATGCCTAACAAGTACCCTTGACAATGCTTATACATTTAGGAACCGAAATTGTGGTGGTCATGACATTGGTGATGGAGTGGAGGGGTGGTGCTTATGATGTGCTAAAATGATGGTGGTGGTGGAGGTGTAGTTGGCGTGGTAGAGTAGCATGTCGAGTTTTGAATGTCGTGGCGATGAAGTGTTGTTGTTGGTGTTAATGGTAAAAGGAAGGCGGAGTTGGCAGGGATGAGGTGCATGTGGTGCCAATGGTGGTAGCTGAGTGGAAGAGTGGTGGTAGTGGTGAAGTTATGTCAGTATATGTGGTCAAGTGATGGCGGTGGAGGGGTTGTGTTGTAGTGACAATGTTTGTGGCAGAGGGGTGGTACTGCTTCCACGATCTTTCTTGTGGTCTATTTTCTTCACATTTTTCTGAAACTCAATTTTATTATTTGTGTAGTCGTATTCCACCATCTTATAGTACTTTGAAAATAATTTTATGGATATATAGAAAGTCTTTATCCGATTTAAAATGACGGAGATGCGAACGTTTTACCACAGCAATTCGGTTTTTGACTCAGTGAGGGTACAATTGTCATATATTTTGATGTCCAAAAAAATTTGCATCCAAACTAATTGGGTTAGAAAGTAGACTTAACAAGCTTTTTAACGGTTCAAACCATGAGAAAATCGGAGTTCGGTAGTGTCTGGGAGAAGGCCACGAAATTTAATAAAAACTGCACTCTCAATGCGCCTGGGGCATACTACATTGCGCCTGAGGCGCCTAGGAAGGTGGTATATATGGTCCAGTGATGGTGGTAGAGGGGTTGTGTCTCTGAGACAATGTTTCTAGCAGAGGAGTGGTACTACTTCCACGTTCTTTCTAGTGGTCGATTTTAAACACATTTTTCATATACTCAAACTTAATTATTTGTATAGTCGTATTTCAACAAAAAATACTCTTTATTGATACCTAGACGGTTTTTTGTCTGATTTAAATTGGCGGAGATACGAGGGGTTTACAAGAACAATTCATTTTTTGACTCAGTAAGGGTAAAGGAGTCATATATTTTGATGTACAAAAAAAATTGTAACCAAACTAATTGGGTTAGAAAGTAGACTTAACAAGCTTTTTAACGGTTCGAACTGTGCAAAAATTGGAATTCGGTAGTGTCCAAGAGAAGGCTGCAAAATTTAAAAAATTCTGAAATCTCAATGCGCCTGAGGCGCATTACATTGCGCCTGAGGCTCCTAGGAACTCCACAATTTGTCAAACATTGCAACTTTTTTCCGGACATTTCCGGACTCCAATTTTTGCAAGGTTTGAACCGTAAAAAACATGTTAAGTCTACATTCTAACCCAATTAGTTTGCATGCAAATTTTTTTGGACATCAAAATATATGACTATTTTACCCTCACTCAATCAAAAATTGAATTGTTCTTGTGAAACGCTCGCATCTCTGTTATTTTAAATCGGTTTATAAAGACCTTTTACATATCGATAAATAGGGTTTTCAAAGTTCTAAAAGATGGTGGGATCAAACCATGTAAACTAATGTATGTTTATTTTTGAAGAGTTGGTTGAGAGTAGCCCAATTCAAATATCGTTAAGCCACTTAGGTTAAAACTTATTTTCAGGCCCCTTCCACTTATCCTAAGTTCCATTTGCTACTCCCATTCACAGTTCTGGTACTCTTTTACATTTTATGAGTTCTTGAGATTTCATTAGACTTTCCACACTTCACCAATGCACATAAAAACTGCTTAATCACGCCAATATGCCTAACAAGTACGCTTGACAAGGCATATACATTTAGGAACCGAAATTGTGATGGTCATCACATTGGTAGTGGAGTGGAGGGGTGGTGGTCATGATGTCCTAAAATGATGGCAGTGGTGGAGGTGTAGTAGGCGTGCTAGAGTTGCATGTTGAGGTTCGATTGTTGTGGCGAAGAAGTGTTGGTGTTCGTGGTAATGGTATAAGGAAGGCGAAGGTAGTAGGGATGAGGTATGTTGCCAATGGTGGTAGCATAGTGAAAGTGTGGGGGTACTGGTGAAGTTCTGGTGGTATTTGTGGTCAAGTGATGGTGGTGGAGGAGTTGTGTTACAGTGACAATGTTTGTGGCAGAGGGGTGGTACTGCTTCCATGATCTTTTTAGTGGTCTATTTTCTACACATTTTTCATAAACTCAACATTATTATTTGAATATTAGTATTCCAACATCTTATAGTACTTTGAAAATACAATTTATCGATATATAGAAGATCTTTATCCAATTTAAAATGACAGAAATGCGAGAGTTTTACAAAAACAATTCATTTTTTGACTCAGTGAGGGTAAAATAGTCAAATATTTTGATTTAACAAAAAATTGCGTCTAAACTAATTGGGATAGAAAGTAGACTTAACAAGCTTTTTAAAGGTTTAAACCTTGCAAAAATCGGAGCTCGGAACTGTCTGGGATATGGCCGCGAAATTTAAAGAATTCTGAACTTTCAATGCGCCTGAGGCGCATTTCTTTGCGCCCGGGGAGCACTACATTGCGCCAGAGGCGCCTAGGAACTCCACAATTTGTCAAACATTGCAAGTTTTTTCCGAGCATTTCCGGACTCCTATTTTTGTAAGGTTTGAACCATTAAAAAACTTGTTAAGTTTACTTTCTAACCCAATTTGTTTGGATGTTAAATTTTTTGTACATCAAAGTATATAACTATTTTACCCTCACTGAGTCAAAAAGTGAATTGTTCTTATAAAACGCTCGCATCTCCGTCATTTTAAATCGTATAAAACCTTCTATATATTTATAACGAGGATTTTCAAAGTATTTGGAACCCCTGCAAGTGGGCGGTGGGATTAGTCACACAAAATTAGCCAAAATGCGCGTAAGCTGGCCAAGACACCTAACTTACTAAAGAAATACTAACATCTGCTTTCCTTCATTTCCTCTTGTAATCTTTTACCACTTCTAGCTATAGATCCATCTCTCCTTAATTTATTTTCAAGTGAATGGCTTCCCACTATTTCCAACTGTCACTTTTTATCAATGGGAACCTTATAACTTGATAATCTAACGTCAAAAGCAACCTGCTTTCTATCTTTCATGGTACTGAATTCCGCCTTGATTTGTAAAACAAATTAGAAGTTCTTATCAGCAATGTCAGAAAGTAATCCCCACTGTGCAGTCGTGCACCGTCCTGATAACATCTACATGACTCCATTGAAAAACAATCTTTCACAAAATATTACCCGTTAACACCAACCACATGCCATGCAGGGGAATCAACTTTATTCTTCCCTTGAAGATCGACTTTGGCTTCCATTGCTCATTTCTCCCCTTTCTCCCCCAGTCATAACAAGCACACTGCTCTGTTGTTTTTGTCTAATGAGGTTCTGAATTCTAGTGTAGTTCTTAATTTCTCCGTGGAGTTAACATACCAACTATTTCCAGTTGAATATCAGCCAGAGTCGGCTTTGGGTATACGCCGAAGATGAGGCCGCATCGGCCCCCAATTTTTATCTATTTTTTTGGGGGGCCCAAAGTTATGCCCTTAAATTAGGTATAAAGATTAGTAGGAACATACCCAATAAAGCGTAGGACCCATTTTATATAGAAGTTCAAAACGAAAGGCCCAAAAAATGGTGGCAAAACTTGACCGTGAGCATTTAATTCCAAATTTTGCCTCAAAAAAATGAGGAAAAAGTGTTGTTTAAGTGATGAATTTCAAATTAATAGAAAGATTATCCAAGTTTTTGTTATGATCCAATATTCCACAACTTGCAAATAAGGATGTTGAGGGTTTCCTTGTGAAATAAATCATTATGTTAGAAGTGAGCCAAAGTCAATGAATGTGCGTAGAAGTGCAAACACATTAAGAATAAAGATAACATTCGAAATAATCATCTGACTATTGGAAGAAATTTTTTTTTTGTTGAGCAGGTCTTCATAATAGCATTGTATTATTATTCTAGTCGATCTGGCAGTTCAACAATGGTTACCTGCAGGAAGCAAGAAAATATACTATACCTAAGCCCATTTGTTTGCAAAGGAATTGAGCAATTAGCAAAATGAGTGCATTGTACGTCAATGTGTGGTCCCATATAGGTATTCCATGAGCACTTTTACACTCTTTGACAATCCTTGCATATGAGTCACCTTGCCATTTCCTTCTTTATCCTACGATTGCATTACCTTTGATGGTTTTTGTTCCTTCCAATAATTTCTCGGTCTGAAATTTTTTTTGGCGTAACATGGCACTCATGATAGATGGATCTACAGACAAATTTATAGCTAAACTAGCTACATCTAACAATGGTGACTTTCTCCAAGCCAAAAAAAAAAAAAAGTATAGTTACACTAGGTGATAAGCAGCAGCAATCCATCAACACATTCATTCATTTTATGAGAAGAAGAAAAACCCACGTATCTTGTGCAATATTCTTTCAAAGTCATAGATTCACCTACCACCTTCAGAGTTCGAATTTCCTAATTACTCCCTCCGTCCCTTATTTATAGTCCAGTATTCCATTTTGGGCTGTCCCTTAATAAGTGTCTATTTTGTAAAGTTAGTGGGTAAAAGTTGGTGCATTGTCTATTTTGTTCCTAAAAGTAGATTCCATTTTGAAAAGTTAGTGAGTAAAAGTGTAATGATAATGAGTAAGTAGGAAAAGTGGAGGAAAAAGTTGATGTGAAAGGTATAATGATAATGTTTTTTTAATAAGTTGGAGTTACGAAATAAGACACTTAAAAAGGGACGGAGGGAGTAGCAAACTTCTCTATCTAGTACAAAACTTGATATCCCTTCGTAAGCTTTTTCGTATGTAAAGTCGCAAAAATCAACTCACTAGGAATGGTGTAATGCAATAACATCTGATAGTCCTATGAATACTATTAGATTTCATGGAGGGAGGGAACCTAAAATCAGTTTGCGATAAGTGGAATAATCTCTAGATCTTGTGAACCAAGCTTGGGCACATGAATTTGGTGAGCGATGTGCAATGAAGTCTAACACTGCTTGACCACGTGAGATGAGGTCATCCAAGACCTAGTTATTTATGATACCACGTTTGACAGAGTAGCCTCTAAATGATATAATCCAAGCTTGTTGGTGGAGTGGAGAGGTGGTGGTTAATTACGATCGAGGTGCTAAAATGATGGTGGTGGTGGTGGATGTGTAGTAGTGGTGGTGGATTTCCATGTGGAGATAGTCGTGGGGCGCTGAAGTTTTGGTGTCAATGGTAGTGGCTAAATTAAAGCGGAGGTGGTAGGATTAAGGTGTGGGGCCAATAGTGGTAGCAAAGTGGAAGTGTGGTGGTTATTCAAGTGATGGTGGTGGAGGGGTAGTATTACGCTGATAGTGTAGGTGGCGAAGGGTGGTAGTGCTCCCATTATCTTTATAGTGGTCTTCTTTCTACCCATTCTTGATAAATTTAACTTTACTCTTTGTGTGGTTGGATTCTACCATCTTTTAGTACTTTGAAAATCCTCTTTATTAATATATAATGGGAAAATGACGGCCCAAAACGTGTTTTGATAATTAATACCCACCAAGGACATGCTAAGAACATTTGTTAATGCTTAAAATGTCATTATATAGTGAGTATTAATTATCAAAACATGTCTTGGGCCGTTAGTTTCCCATATATAATAGGTCTTTAGGTCTTTATCTGATTTAAAATGTAAGAGATGCGAGTGTTTTACGAGAATGATTTATTTTATGACTCATTGAGGGTAAAATAGTCATATATATTGATGTAAAAATAGTTGTGGATGCATACTACTTGGGACTTAGTCTCTCTTCCTCCGGGCAAATCAGTTGTAGGTGGGTGTATGCTGTTAAGGTTCATTTTGATGGTACTGTTGATAGATTGAAATCTCGTCTTGTGGCAAAGCAAAGGGGTATACCAAATTGAAAGGTGCAGATAATAAGGCCATTCATGGAGGACAACACCCATTGTCGATATATGTCTGGAATCTCTTTCGCAGCCTCTCTCTTTGGTCGTTCTCTTTACAAACACGAACCATCGTCAGGTGGCAGGCTATGGAACCACTAGAAGGGGAAACTACTTACAAATAGAAGGAGTCAATCCTCTTTATTAGACTTTGTCGTAGTTAGCCTGACCATTGCAAACAAAAGATAGGAAAGCTGCTAGTCATTAAGCTCGCTAGCCGGTCCTCCTCCGTCCGACGGAATCCTTTCTTTCACACAAGCTTCACAGCTCATCTTGGCCAAAAAGATTCTACGGCTAGGCTACTATTGGACTACCATGGATGTGCCACCCTCACTAATGTCTGTATAACTGGGGCATAGACATCATTGGAAAGGTCACTCCAAAAGCATCTAATAGGCATGAGTACATCCCTCCTTCTTGCGATTAACTACTTCACAAAATGGTTGGGGGGGGGGGGGGGGGGGGATGGTGTTGGGGTTTGGTGGTTGTGTCTTTCTTGCTATGCTAAGTTAAAGGTAGCTCACTTCATTCGATCAGGCACTTAAGGTATTTCACCGGACCGGACTGATTGAGGACTCTTGCTTTTTCTTCTAATAGGTCTATGAAAGCAAGCAAGCTACTACCCCTATAGATACTTGCTCTCCATCACTTGTACCCTTCAGGATTGTTCAGCATTTTCCAACCTAAGTTGGCCAAAAAAGTAGTGTTTTGCCACTTCTTGATGCCCAGGCCGCCTTGAAGCTTAGGGAGACACACATTTTGCCAATTTGGGCCCCCCCCCAAAAGAAATTTTTGTTGAGTCTATCAATAGCATCACATGTGCTCAAGTGCAGAGCTGCCGATTGCATAGCACATGAAGGGATAGAGGAGGTAACGCTCTGAATTAGGGTGTTTCTACCCGCGAGAGAGAGGCTACTCCAACCAGCCAATCTGGATTGAACTTTCTCAACAATAAAATGAAAGGTAACCAGCCCCAAGCGTACCCGAGGCTACCTTGTTGTGACCTCAAATACCTATTCCTTAAGGTAGCTTACTGTTACGAATGATTCCGAGAAGGGAGTTAGAACTCCTTCCCTCCAAACAGGCCACATCCCTCTTACCGGCGACAACTCAATAGCTATGGAATCAAGTTCGACTTACTTCTGTACCCGGACCTTTGCCCCCTTCCTCAAGAGAAAAGGTCCTTAGATCCAAGGTATTTTGGTAGTCTACTTCGCCCATGTTGGGGTCATGGTCATATATGGGAATTAAGACAAGACGCGGGGAGCTTGCTTCTACTTTCTTTCTGATGAAATTCAATATTGTAGCTAGAACTCGCTCCTCCTTTAGGCCTGGTGTTCTAGTGTTTTCCTCAGGTGACCCTTCACTCGAGAGCATGAGCAAAGGAAGTTTACGATTGATGAAGCAATACTGTATATGCTGCAGAACCGCGTGATTGATCCATCTGTGCTATTCCCTAATTGCATTGAAAAAAGTAGGAAAGCCTTCAGAGCCTCAGCCTCTACCATTCTATTGAATAAAAAGAAAGCTGACTAGCAATCACTCGTTTTTCTTATTAGCATGGGATTGGATGTTAATATTGACACGCGGACCTAGTTTTCACAAGGCCAGATGTACCCGATTTAGTGATGACACTTATGGTACCATCCAGTTTTGTTGGCTCAGCCGAGACCCATGGGATGAATTGAATGTATAAAATAAAATGACTCTAATAGCTCTTACTCCAAAAAGGCTTCTTGTTAGAGATTTGAAGGCCCTTTGTTTTGTCACCGGATGAGACAGTGGGAGGGCTACGGCTACTCCTGCGTCTAGCATAGTGGAGAGGGACTACTTTAATGAAGAGCTAAGGCGGTGAACAATTGTTGCTTAATGGAATGGGTGTGGGATTTGAAAAATAAAAAGAAAGTAGGTTGATTCCCGTTGTGTAATAATCGTACTTCTACACAAATCCTTAGGGGACTCTTCTGGTCAAGACTAAATAGAGTTTTCGCAAAAAGCAAACGGTTGCTTGTCCATCTTCCCTGCAAATGTCTATCTTTCCTAATATAAGAGTGGAGCACCTCCCCTGACTCGAATCAGCTCATTACCCACTCTTGATCAAAATTGGCCTTACCTTAAAAGCGAGGCCTTCCAAACCTTTCAAAATCACGAAACACACCAAGGACCTTTTGAAGGTAGCAACAAGAGGCCCAGCTTTCCCCCCGCATTCGCTTCTACCTTGACCTCCCAAGCCAAGCTACCCTACCCTACCAGAAAAGTTAGAAGTTATCCCACTGAAAGATGTGACCCCCGGAAAAGAATCTTTACACCCTAGCATATCAATCTTTTTCTTTTTTCCTTTTGAACACGCCTAAAATATCCTAATTTTTTGTGAAGAGAATAGAAGAGATGAAGTCCGTCCCTTAGCTTAGTCTATATCCACAGCTGACACAACTCCGTACCGATGCCTTAACTACTACTTAATTAACGGCTAAGTGATTTCATAAGCTGAGCTTTCCTTAACCAGCTGACCTTACTTCGTAACCTCGGCCTCCCTTTCTTTTTAGTTTGACTAAGTGACTTCCTAACCTCAATGTACTTTCTTTCTTACTGAAGAATAGGGCTTCACCACTTCAAACGACGCTTCGCCTTTTCTTTTTTTTATAGAAAGAGCAGGGCCTTACTTGTTCAGGGAGGATGAAAGAAAAAAAAAAAGGGATGTGTGGGCTTTATGATCGGAGAAAGGGAAGGGGCATGGTTGGTGTGTCATTGGGTCGGTGGGAAACCTGTAGAAAGGGGGGATGACCCACCAAATTCACATCAGAAACCGCAAACATGAACACAAACGAAATCTTGAATTGCATATAGAAAAGAAAGAAAACGAACCACTTCTATTCTCAGAGCTTAGGTATATGAAGAATGGCCTTTTGGTCCCTTTTGTCCAGTGGTTAGGACATCGCCTTTTCTTGTCGAAGACACGGGTTCAATTCTCGTAATGGATAGATATTAATTCCTGGCCACTTTCCGCCAGTATTCATTACTGAGAGATTGCTCGCTATCTGGCTGGAAAAGGTGGTCTGGAAGCTTCCTCTCTCCTAGCAAGCAAGACGAGATCACCACTTCTCTCAGTAATGGACTTTCTTTAATTCTTCCGAAGTTTTAAATGTCCTTTCATAGATTATCGAACCTTCGACAGACAGAATCCCCATGCATGCATTCTTTCTCTCCTCTCCTTTCGTTTCTTTGGCCGTTTTTGTTAGGCATTGAACCCCACCTTAGGTGCTGAGTGGTGTCCTCCCCTAATACCTAATGCATAGTTCTGTCTATGGAGCCTAAAGCTTCAACCATGGCAGTAAGCAGTAAGTTGGCCTAGTCTCTCGCCCAGCCTTCACCTTCTTCAGTGGACATGTTGAAGCGTTCAACGATTCTTTGGCCTACCACCTTTGTTTGTTTTTCAAGGTTGAGCTTCAGCATCAGTGATTATCGTGGGAATCCATCATTGTAGATTAGGCTTCAAGCGCCATCCCCCGCTCAGAAAGCATGAAAAGGAGAGAGAATTAGGTCCTTTGCTTTCTCCCTCTTACTATCCATACAATGCCTAGCCAGTACTCGTTCACTTTCTTTGCTGGACGGGAAGATGTGAATCGTGAAGGCCGTCCCACCACGCGTGCAAAGTAAAAACCTCACCGGATAGAGAGAAGCCAATTGAAAACCGGCCTCAAATCCCTTCGCAATTGAAGGTGAAAGCGGGGAAAAGCCTATCATAGTGATCTTCAAAAACCGGAAAAGCATTGTTCGAAAACTCGCGTTAGCCCGTTTTGGATCACCTTCGAGTTTTGAACCTGTTCTCGACCCCATGTAGCGACCTAAAGAAAGGCGCACTGGCAGCTCTTAGTCGCGGCAAACGCACTTTCATTGTTCTCGTAATAGATGAGTGTTTAATTAGATGAACCACTCCTCCAGCATCTACAGAGTTTCTTACATGATTTTGTAGATTCGCTCCCCCCAAGGAATTGTATCAGTATATGATTTTTCAGAGGAATCAATTGCGTCTACTGATGTCCTTCCTGGTAATAAATCACCAACACAGGAGTCCTTGAAGGCATTGATTTACGGGACAAGAATTGACTTGTCACCAATTCAAGCATCACTGCCTGTGGTACACTTCATATTTTCATCATTTAGTCCATACAAACTGAATAATCCAGAAGCTTCAGAGACCGTTCCCTGGGTGCAGCAGTGGAGGTTGCTCTGCCCTCAACTTAAATTCTCTCAAAAACGTTGTTTATGACAACAGGGAGCCGGCCCTTGGGTTAGAAAGTAGACTCAACAAGATTTTTAACGGTTCAAACCTTACAAAAATCGGAGTTCAGGAGAAGCCCGCAAAATTTGACAAATTGCATTGTGGACTTTAAACGCGCCTGAGGCGCACTAAATTGCGCCTAAGGCGCCCTGAAGCTTCACAATTCATCAAACTTTACGCGTTCATTCCAGACACTCCCGAATTCTAATTTTTGAGAGGTTTGAACCATTAAAAGCTTGTTGAGTCTATTTTCTAACCCAATTAGTTTTGATCCAATTTTATTGGTACATCATTAGACATGACTATTTTACCCTCAGTGAGTCAGAGAATAAATTATTTTTGTAAAACGCTCATATCTCCCTTATTTTAAACCGGATTGAAACCTATTTTATATCAATAAATAGGGTATTCGACGTACTAAAATATGGTGGGATCGAATTAAAAAAATAATACATTTTGGTTTATGTTAATGTAATCTAAAACAGACCAATTTAAAGATCGTCGGAGCCACTAAGGATAAAAACACGTTTTCGCGCTCTTCCACTCTTTCTAAGTTCCACTCGGTACTCTCATTCCTAGTTCTAACGTACTCTTTCATTTCGTATGAGTTCTAGAGAGTTCATAAGACATTTCACGTTTCATCAAAGCACATAGAAACTGCTTAATCATCGGGATACACCTAAGAAGTAAGCTTGACAGAGCTTAATACATTTAGGAACCCCACGTTTGGTAACCCTACCACCAACAATAACACTTGACCGCTATGACTACAAAACCACCATAACCACCATCATTTGATAACCGATTCAGCCTAAGAAATACGCTTTACAGGACTTATATGTACATACACGAACCCAAATTTTGGTGTCCGTACCACCAATAATATAACTTAACCGCTATGACTACCAAACCACCATCATTTGATAACCACTTCACTCCAACAGTACTCTTTTCACTACCTCGATAACAATCACCTCACCACTTCACCTTCACAACCACCCCCATAACTTCACATACACTATCACCACAACAACCTCTCCAGCACTCCACCACCATTCATCCTTATTTCACCACCACCCACGCCTCAAATTAAATAGTTTCCATCGTTCTCAATTGAAATCTATCCCCATTACTTTGCAAACACAATTTCCATTATCATAGAATAAATTTAGGCTGCCTACGTATCCATGGTTTGGGATCAATTAAGCCAAACGTAGTTCATGTTTAGTGCTTTTAGTTTTAGTGAGCCTCTGTGGCTGCTTTGGTAATTTGTCAAACCCCTCAGGGTTCATTTTTATTTATAAACTTAGAAATAGGCTTATCTTTTTCCAGGTTCGATAGTCATTTGAATGACTTCAGTGCGTTGTGTTTCCCACAAACGAAAGCATTATTGGATGTGGCTAATGCAAATTTAAGGATTTTGGGTCACAACATGTTGAGAACATTACTGGAACCAGATCAAGTGAACCTCAAACGCCAAATGGATATCAAGCCATCCCTCAGCCAGTATATATGTTAACCTGATATTTTTTTTATGCAAAGGGGGCAGCAAAATAAGCTGCTCGTGTCAGACTCAAAAAGGCCACGAAGGCATTATTATCAAGGTTACGAGGGGCCTGATCTTTAAGCTGGCATTAAATTAGGAATTGCGGCATCATTGTGAGAAGAGCACATCTCAACTAGGTTCACATCTACTCCTTTATCGATCATTTGTCAATCCTAAATCTTTTGAATTTTGTGACTGCACCCATGCATTTGAATGAGTTGCCTATGTATTTGATTCGTTCAGTCCTGCTTAAAATCCGAATCAAAATCAAGTTGCCCGTAAATTTTAATTTATTTTGGTGGGAGTATATATCTGGTTCACAAGGTTTGTAAACTTTTTAAAGGATATTTTGCTTTTGACAAATACAATTGTTAGACTTGCGATGAATTTTCAACCAATAAAAAAGAAGGCTGTAAGTAATTTTAGGCCTTAGACAATCATTAGCCTTAGTTTTATCAAGAAAATCACTTTACTTTATGTGTTGGGCTCCAGTGATCCTTTTAAGGATTTGGGGTTTACAAAATCAGCTTTACTCAGTCTGTGAAAGGGTGAATTTTAAGGCCTCGATCGACAATCAAAACAGTGAGTTTCAAGTATGAAGCCTTCTGTTGAAGCCCTATTTTAGGCGATGGATTTCAAGGGGCCTAATCCCAAATCACAAGGCCAAAGTATTGTCCGGGAGAAGGACGCGAAATTTAACAAGTTCTAAACTCTCAATGCGCCTGAGGCGCATTTCTTTGCAACCGGGGCGCATTATGGTGTGCCTAGGAGCTCCACAATTTATCAAACTTTGAAAGTGTGTTCCGAACATTCCCAGATTTCGATTTTTGCAAGGTTTGAATCGTTAAAAAGCCTGTTAAGTCTATTTTCAAACCCAATTCGTTTGAATGCAATTTTTTTTGTACATCAAAATAAATGACTATTTTACCCTCACTAAGTCAAAAAAATAAAATTTTCTAGCAAAATGCTCGCATCTCCGTCATTTTAAATTAGATAAAGACCTTCTATATATCAATAAAGAGGACTTTAAAAGTACTAAAAGATGGTGGGATCAAACCACATAAACTAATGGATGGCGATTAATGAAGAGTTGGTCGAGAGAAGACCAATTCGAATATCGTAAAAGCCACTTAGGTTAAAACATATTTTCACGCCCCTTCAACTCACCCTAAGTTCAATTTGCTACTCCCATTTACAGTTCTAAGGTACTCTTTCATATTTAATGAATACTTGAGATTTCACTAGACTTTCCACATTTCACCAATGCACATAAAAACTGCTTAATCACGCGAATATGCCTAAGAAATTTGCTTGACAAGGCTTAGACATTTAGGAATCGAAATTGTGGCTGTCATGACGTTGATGGTGGAGTGGAGGGATGGTGCTTACGATGTGTTAATGATGGTGATGGTGGAGGTGTAATAGGCGTGGTAGAGTTGCATTTTTAAGGCTTGATTGTCGTGGCGATGAAGTGTTGGTGTCGGCGGTAATGGTAAAAGGAAGGTGGAGGTGGTAGGGATGAGGTGTGCTGCCAACGGTGGTAGCAGAGTGAAAGAGTGGTGGTAGTGGTGAAGTTATGGTGGTATATGTGGTCAAGTGATGGTGGTGGAGAGGTAGTGTTACAGTGACAATGTTTGTGGCAGAGGGGAGGTACAGCATCCACGATCTTTCTAGTGGTCCATTTTGAACACATTTTTCATAAACTCAACTTTATTATTTGTACAGTCGTATTCCACCATCTTATAGTACTTTGAAAGTAATCTTTATCGATATATAGAAGGTTTTTATCCGATTCAAAATGACGGAGATGCGAGCGTTTAACCAGAACAATTCAGTTTTTGACTCAGTGAGGGTAAAATAGTCACATATTTTGATGTCCAACAAAATTTGCATCCAAACTAATTGGGTTAGAAAGTAGACTTAACAAGCTTTTTAACGGTTCAAATCTTGCAAAAATCAGAGTTCGGTAGTGTCTGAGAGAAGGCCGCGCAATTTAACAAATTTTGCACTTTCAATGCGCCTGAGGCGCGATTGCGCCTGGGGCGCACTACATTGCGTCTAAGCCGCCTAGGAACTCCATAATTTGTCAACTTTTGCAAGTTTGTTCCGAACATTTCCGGACTCCGATTTTTAAAATGTTTGAACCTTTAAAAAGCCTATTAAATCTACCTTCTAACCCAATTACTTTGGATGCAATTTTTTTTGTACATCAAAATATATGACTATTTTACCTCACTCAGTCAAAAATTGAATTGTTGTTGTAAAATGCTCGCATCTCCGTCATTTTAAATCAGATAAAGGCCTTCTATATATCAATAATAAGGATTTTCAAAGTACTAATAGATGGTTGGATCAAACCTTATAAACTAATGGTTGGAGATTTAGGAAGAGTTGGTTGAGAGTAGACCAATTCGAATATTTAAAGCCACTTAGGTTAAAATATATTTTCACACCCCTTCCACTCATCCTAAGTTCCATTTGCTACTTCCATTCACAGTTCTAACGTACTCCTTCATGTTTTATGAGTTCTTGAGATTTCATTAGACTGTCCACACTTCACCAATGCACATAGAAACTACTTAATCTCGCCAATATGCCTAACAAGTACTCTTGACCAGGCTTATACATTTAGGAACCGAAAATTGTGGTGGTCGTGACATTGGTGGTGGAGAGGAGGGGTGGTACTTATGATGTGCTAAAATGATGGTGGTGGTGGAGGTGTAGTAGGCGTGGTAGAGTTGCATGTTTTGGTTTGAATGTTGTAGAGATGAAGTACAGTGTTGTTGTTGGTGGTAATGGTAAAAGGAAGGCGGAGGTTGCAGGGATGAGGTGTGGTGCCAATGGTGTTAGCTACGTGGATGCATGATGGTAGTGGTGAAGTTATGGTAGTATATTTGGTCAAGTGATGGTGGTGGAGGGGTTGTGTTACAGTGACAACGTTTGTGGCAATGGTTGTGGCAAAGGAGTGGTACTGCTTTCACGATCTTTCTTGTGGTCTATTTTCTTCACATTTTTCTTAAACTCAACATTATTATTTGTATATTCATATTCCACCATCTTATTGTACTTTGAAAAAACTCTTTATTGATAGTTATAAGGTCTTTATCCAATTTAAAATGACGGAGATGTGAGCGTTTTAAAAGAACAATTCATTTTTTGACTCAGTGAGGGTAAAATAGTTGTATATATTTTGATGTACTAAAAAATTTGCATCCAAACTAATTGGGTTAGAAATTAGACTTAACATTCTTTTTTTAACGTTTAAAACCTTGCAAATATCGGAGTTCGGTAGTGTACGGGGGAAGGCCATGAAATTTAACAAATTCGGAACTCTTAGGCGCATTTCTTTGCGCCTGAGGCGCCTAGGAACTCCACAATATATCAAACTTTGCAATTTTGTTCCGAACATTCTCGGACTCCAATTTTTGCATGGTTTGAACTGTTAAAAAACCTGTTATTTTCTAACCCAAACCGTTTGAATGCGTATTTTTTTCTACATCAAAATAAATGACTATTTTACCCTCACTAAGTCAAAAAATGAATTGATCTTTTTAAATGCTCGCATCTCTGTCATTTTAAATTGGATAGGCATTCTATATATCGATAAAGAGGACTTTTAAAGTACTAAAAGATGCTAGGATCAAACCACATAAACTGATGGATGGTGATTAATGAAGAGTTGGTCGAGAGTAGACCAATTTGAATATCGTTAAAGCCACTTAGGTTAAAACATATTTTCACGCCCTTTCCACTCATCCTAAGTTCCATTTGCTACTCCCATTTACAGTTCTAAGGTACTCTTTCTTATTTTTTGAGTTCTTGAGATTTCATTGGACTTTCCACATTTCACCAATGCACATAAAAACTGATTAATCACGCGAATATGCCTAAGAAGTATGCTTGACAAGGCTTACAAATTTAGGAACCGAAATTGTGGCTGTCATTACATTGATGGTGGGGTGGAGAGGTACGTGGTGCTTATGATGTGCTAAAATGATGGAGATGGTGGACGTGTAATAGGCGTGGTCGAGTGGCATTTTAAGGTTTGATTGCCGTGGCGATGAAGTGTTGGTGTCGGTGGTAATGGTAAAAGGAAGGCAGAGGTGGTAGGGTTGAGGTGTGGTGCCTATGGTTGTAGCAAAGTGAAAGTGTGGTGGTGGTGGTAGTGGTGAAGTTATGGTGGTAGTCAAATGATGGTGGTGGTGGGGTTGTGTTACAGTGACAATGTTTGTGGCAGAGTGGTGGTACAGCATTCACGATCTTTCTTGTGGTCTATTTTCGACACATTTTTCATAAACTCAACTTTATTATTTGTATAGTATAGTTGTATTCCACCATCTTATAGTACTTTGAAAATAATCTTTATCGATATATAGAAGGTCTTTATCCACTACTACAATAAACCATAAAGATCACAGTTATTGACTGTGATTGTAAGTTTTTCATCATGCTTTCGCTACCGTGATGGATCTGAATGTGATTGTAAGTCACTCTCTTTTATCACGGTTATAAACCGTGATTGAAAGAGAGAAACAATCACGGCCAAAAAGCGTGATAGTTTCTCTTTTATCATGGTTATAAGCCATGATTGTTTCTCTTTGGCGTGATCATTTCTCTTTTTCGGGTGTGATTGTATGTCATTTTAGATCACGGTCTATAACCGTGATAGAAAGCTCAAAATGATCACACCACCGTAAACTGAGATGGAAAACCATTGCGCGTGATCTTTTCTTTGTATCTACTAAACCATCTTTTCTTGTCATTGCTAAGTTTGGAGGTGTACTAGGCGTGGTAGAGTTGGATGTTAAGGTTATAATGTTGTGGCGATGAAGTGTTGTTGTTGGTGGTAATGGTAACAGGAAGGCGAAGGTTGCAGGGCTGAGGTGTGGTGCCAATGGTCGTAGCTGAGTGGAAGTATGGTGGTAGTGGTGAATTTATGGTGGTATATGTGGTCAAGTGATATATAGTCGTATTCCACCATCATATAGTACTTTGAAAATAATCTTTATCGATATATAGAAGGTATTTATCCAATTCAAAATGACTGAGATGCAAGCGTTTTACCAGTATAATTCATTTTTTTGACTCAGTGAGGGAAAAATAGTCACATATTTTGATGTCCAAAAAAATTTGCATCCAAATTAATTGGGTTAGAAAGTAGACTTAACAAGCTTTTTAATGGTTCAAACCTTGCAAAAATCGGAGTTTAGTAGTGTCTGGGAGAAGGCCGCGAAATTTAACAAATTTTGCACTTTCAATGGGCTTGAGGTGCATATCTTTGCGCCTGGGGCGCCCTACTTTGCGCCTGAGCTGCCAAGAAACTCCACAATTTGTCAAATTTTGCAAGTTTGTTCCGAACATTCCCGAACTCCGATTTTTGCAATGTTTAAACCTTTAAAAAGCCTATTAAATCTACTTTCTTACCCAATTAGTTTGGATGCAATTTTTTTTGTACATCAAAATATATGACTATTTTACCCTCACTCAGTCAAAAATTGAATTGTTGTTGTAAAATGCTCGCATCTCCGTCATTTTAAATCGGATAAAGGCCTTCTATATATCAATAATAAGGATTTTCAAAGTACTAATAGATGGTTGGATCAAACCATATAAACTAATGGTTGGTGATTTATGAAGAGTTGGTCAAGAGTAGACCAATTCGAATATCGTTAAAGCCACTTAGGTTAAAATATATTTTCACGCCCCTTCCACTCATCCTAAGTTCCATTTGCTACTTCCATTCACAGTTCTAAGGTACTCCTTCATATTTTATGAGTTCTTGAGATTTCATTAGACTGTCCACACTTCACCATTGCACATAGAAACTGCTTAATCTCGCCAATATGCCTAACAAGTACTCTTGACAAGGCTTATACATTTTGGAACCGAAATTGTGGTGGTCAGGACATTGGTGGTGGAGAGGAGGGGTGGTGCTTATGATGTGCTAAAATGATGGTGGTGGTGGAGGTGTAGTAGGCATGGTAGAGTTGCATGTTGAGGTTTGAATGTTATGGCGATCAAGTGTTTTTGTTGGTGGTAATGGTAAAAGGAAGGTGGAGGTTGCAGGGATGAGGTGTGGTGCCAATGGTGGTAGCTGAGTGGAAGTATGGTGGTAGTGGTAAAGTTATGGTGGTATATGTGGTCGAGTGATGGTGGTGGAGGGGTTGTGTTGTCGTGACAATGTTTGTGGCAGAGGGGTCGTACTGCTTTCACGATCTTTCTTGTGGTCTATTTTCTTCACATTTTTCTTAAACTCAACTTTATTATTTGTATAGTCATATTCCACCATCTTATTGTACTTTGAAAATACTCTTTATTGATATGTAGAAGGTCTTTATCCGATTTAAAATGACGGAGCTGTGAGCATTTTAAAATAACAATTCATTTTTTGACTCAATGAGGGTAAAATAGTTATATATATTTTGATGTAAAAAAAATTTGCATCCAAACTAATTGGGTTAGAAATTAGACTTAACGATCTTTTTAACGTTTAAAACCTTGCAAAAATCGGAGCTCAGTAGTGTTCGGGGGAACGCCGTGAAATTTAACAAATTCGGAACTCTCAATGCGCCTGGGGCACACAACATTGCGCCTAAGGCACCTAGGAACTCCACAAATTATCAAACTTTGCAAGTTTGTTCCGAACATTCTCGGACTCCAAATTTTGCAAGGTTTGAACCGTTAAAAAGCCTGTAAAGTCTATTTCTAACCTAAGCCGTTTGGATGCATATTTTTTTATAAATAAAATTAAATGACTATTTTACCCTCACTAAGTAAAAAAATGAATTGTTCTTGTAAAATGTTCGCATCTCCATCATTTTAAATCGGATAAAGACCTTCCATGATCTTTTTAGTGGTCTATTTTCTACACATTTTTCATAAACTCAACGTTATTATTTGAATAGTTATATTATTATTTGAATAGTCAAACTAATTTGGTTAGAAAGTAGACAAGACAAGCTTTTCAACAGTTCAAATTGAGTGCAAATCGGAGTTCGGGAGAGACCGTGACAAGGCCGCAAATTTGGTAAGTTTTGAAATTTTAAGGTTGCGCCGGCGCAATAGAAAGCTCCCAGGGCGCATAGATTTGCTCCTGAGGAGCATGGAAACTTTAAAATTGCTCAAACTTTGGGGGTTTATCCTGGACATTCCCGAACTCCGGTTTTCGCAAGGTTGGAACCCTTTAAAAGCTTGTTGAGTCTAATTTCTAACTCAAGTAGTTTAAATCTAAAATTATTTGTACATTGAAAGATTTGATCAATTTACTCTCAAAGAGTTAAAAAGAAAATATTTCAGCAAAAAAACTCGCATCTCCCTCATTTTAAATCGGACAAAACTTTTTATATATCGATAAAGAAGATTTTCAAAGTACCAAAAGTTAGTGAAATCCAATCTTCGGGTTATTGAAATGGATAGAGCTTCTTCTATGCATTTGGTTTTCCCATTTGCGTCGTGCATTTGGTGGTAGCGTCGGACCACCTATATTTTTCTACAAGCTCAGGAAATCATCCGTGCAAAATATTAGATTGCTCGGATATTGATAGTTTCATAATCAGAAAACATCTTTTTCAAAAAATAAAAAAAATAGTTGTTCCCCTTATGAGCCATTGATCCTTT
Source organism: Rhododendron mucronatum var. ripense (assembly GCA_019656295.1). Lineage (NCBI taxonomy): Eukaryota > Viridiplantae > Streptophyta > Magnoliopsida > Ericales > Ericaceae > Rhododendron > Rhododendron mucronatum. The sequence goes on along the minus strand of BPLT01000135.1, from coordinate 1,021,096 downwards.
CATGGCAAAGGTCTCTGCACTACAGGGTTCTTGGATTCCTTTTGGTTGTCTGTCTGCAAATTTGAATCCACCTAATTTGTTAAGCAGCGGAATCTATCAATCGCGGATTGGAACAAACACAGTTGCTAGAGGGCGTCAACTGGGAATATTTCTCCGATGAAGTCAGGGCGGACAATGTTGTCTTTCTCCAGAATTCCAAAGTGCAATCTATATAATATGGAGCAGCGTTTTTTTGAATTCTCTATATTTTGGACCATTGAATTTGTATATATTTATTCTATAACTGAGATTTACAGGTATAAGACTAGAAATATACTTCGAAATAATGAATATTTTGAAAAATGATGAATGAAAAACTAAAATTAATGTTTCATAATTTTGGCCATTTCGAATTACAATTGGATGCATCGAATGGCTCTTGGCCGCATCGAATAACTCTTGGCCGCATTGAATTGCACTTGGCCGCATCTAAGTACTCTTGCCCGAATGAAATTGCACTTGGCTGCCACTAATTATATTATGGTCTTACAATTCTTCGCAGCCAAGTGCAATTGGAAGCTGCGAACTGCAATTCCTTGTAGCCAAGAGCAATTCTACGTGGCCTAAAGTAATTCGACACGGCCAAGTGCAATTTGATGCGGCCAAGAGTAATTCGATGAGGCCAATTGAAATTCAATACGGCCAAGAGTAATTTGTGATGGTCCTCTCGCATGAGGTGGGATCTTGGGAACATAAGCATACCTGGGACTCACCTCATGTGAAAGGGCGTTAAAAAGATCCGTTTTATATATCCACACACAAAATTTTGGAAAAGTGGAGTTTGATACTTCATTTAGACTATTTTTAGAAAGTATTGAATCGTGCCTTTAGGCGCTGGTACTTTGTAGTTTTTTTTTTATAGTACTTGCAGTTTCACCCTTCTTTGAGCAACTTGTCAAAAAGTTTTGAGGAAAAGCTAATTGAGTTTTGAATGGAACATAAACTGGGTTTGTAATTACGTTGGTGACCTTCCCCACAATCCCCCTGTAATTAGTTCTTTGATTGTTAAAGTAAACAAAAAAATTGAAAGATAAACATTGGTTGAGGGATATCTTATAGGGACGCATTCAATTTTCCCAATTGCGTCGTGCATTTGGTGGGAGTATAGGACTACTTCAATACATTTAGTGGCTCCGACAATTTTTGTGTTGGTCTAATCTCGACAATATTTTCATAAATCAAAAAATATATTTTTATGATTTAATCACACCATTATTTACTACTTTGAATACCCTGTATATCAATATAAATTAGGTTTCGCTCCAGTTTAATGTGGTGTGATTCCATGATTTTCCAAAGATAAGTTATTTTTTGACATGTTTGAGTATAAAATTATCATATCTTATGATGTATAAGCAATTGTGTGTCAAACAAATTTGGTTAGAAAGTAGACAAGATAAGCTTAACTTTGCAGGTTTATCCTGGATATTCCCGTATTCCGATTTTCGCAAGGTTTGAACCGTTAAAAAGCTTGTTGAGTCGAATTTCTATCACATGTTGTTTAAATCTAAAATTATTTGTACATTGAAAGATATGATCAATTTTCCTTTAGAGAGTTGAAAAGTAAATATTTCAGTAAAAGACTCGCATCTCCCTCATTTTAAATCGGATAAAACCCTATTATATATCGATAAAGAAGATTTTCAAAGTACCAAAAGTTAGTGAAATTTAATCATAGGGTTAGGTATATGGAAAGAGCTTCTTCTCTGCATTCGGTTTTCCTAGTTGCGTTGTGCATTTGGTGGTAGTGCAAAATATTAGATTGCTCGGACATTGATAGTGTCATAATTAGAAAGCCTCATTCTTCAAAAGAAAAAAAAAAACAGATGTTCAACCTTATGAGCCTTTGATTATTTCATGGCAAAAGTCTCTGCACTACAGGGTTCCAGGATTCCTTTCTGTTGTCCATTTGCAAATCTCAATCCACCTAATTTGTTAAGCAGCGGAATCTATTGATCACGGATCGGAACGAACAAAGTTGATAGAGGGTGTCAATTGAGAAATTTCTCCGATGAAGTTAGAGTGGACAATGTGGTCTTTCTCAAGAATTCCAAAGTGCAATCTATATAATATGGAGCAGCGTTTTTTGAATTCTCTATATTTTAGACCATCGAATTTGTACATATTTATTCTATAGCTGAGATTTATGGGTACAAGGCAAGAAATATACTAGGAAATATGAAAGAAAGATGAATAAAAAACTAAAATTAATGTTTCATAATTTTGGCAGCTTCAAATTACAATTGGACGTATTGGATGCTTTTGGCCACATCAAATTGCACTTGGCGGCATCGAATTGCACTTGGCGGTATCGAATTGCACTTGACCGCATCTAAGTACTCTTGCCTGAATGTAATTGCACTTGGCCGCCACTAATTACATTATGGTATCACAATTCTTCGTGGCCAAGTGCAATTGCAAGCGCCCAACTGCAATTCCATGTGGCCAAGGGCAATTCTACTGGCCAAAAGTAATTTAACGCGTCCAAGTGCAATTCGATGCGGCCAAGATTAATTCGCAACGGCCACTTGCAATTCAATGCGGCCAAGAATAATTTGTAATGCTCCTCTCAAATAAGATGGGACCATAAGCATTTCTGGGACTCACCTCATGTGAGAGGGCATTAAAAAGAACCATTTTATATATCCACACAAAATTTGGAAAATGTGGAGTTTGATACTTCATTTAGACTATTTTTAGAAAGTATTGCATTGTGCCTTTAGGCGTGGGTACTTGTAGTTTTTTTATATTACTTGCAGTTTCACCATTCTTTGAGCAACTTGTCAAAAAGTTTTGAGGAAAAGCTAATTGAGTTTTGAATGGAACATAAATTGGGTTTGTAATTACGTCGGTGACCTTCCCCACAATCCTCCAATCCCCCTGTAATTAGTTCTTTGATTGTTCCAGTAAACAAAAAAATTGAAAGATAAACATCGGTTGAGGGATATCTTATAGGGACGTATTCAATTTTCCCAATTGCGTCGTGCATTTGGTGGGATCATCGGACTACTTCAATAAATTTAGTGGCTCCGACGATTTTTGAGTTGGTCTAATCTCGACAATATTTTCATAAACCAAAAATATATATTTTTATGATTCGATCACACTATTATTTAATACTTTAAATACCTTGTATATCAATATAAATTAGGTTTCACTCCAGTTTAATGTTGGCGTGATTCCGTGATTTTCCAAATATAAGTTAAATTTTGACATGTTTGAGTATAAAATTATCATATCTTATGATGTATAAGCAATTGTGTGTCAAATAAATTTGGTTAGAAAGTTGACAAGATAAGCTTTCCAACGGTTCAAACAGCGTGCAAATCGAAGTTCGGGAGAGCCCGCGACAAGGCCGCAAATTTGGTTAGTTTTGAAATTTCAAGGTTGCGCCCCATGTGCATGGATTTGCGCCTGCGGCGCATGGAAACTTTAAAATTGATCAAATTTTGCGGGTTTATCCCGGACATCCCGAACTTTGATTTTTGCAAGGCTGGAACCGTTAAAAAGTTTGTTAAGTCGAATTTCTATCACATGTAGCTTAAATCTAAAATTATTTGTACATTGAAAGATATGATCAATTTACCTTCAGAGAGTTGACAAGAAAATATTTCAGTAAAAAACTCGCATCTCCCTCAATTTAAATCGGATAAAAACCTATTATATATCGATAAATAAGATTTTCAAAGTACCAAAAATTAGTGAAATCCAATCATAGGGTTAGGTATGTGGAGAGAGCTTCTTCTCTGCATTCGGTTTTTCCAGTTCCGTTGTGCATTTGATGGTAGCGTCGGATCACCTCTATTTTTCTATGAGTTGAGCAAATCATCAGTCCCAAATATTAGTTTACTCGGATATTGATAGTTTCATAATCAGAAAACATCTATCTTCTAAGGAAAAAAAATAGATGTTCAACCTTATGAACCATTGATTCTTTCATGGCAAAGGTCTCTGCACTACAGGGTTCCTTGATTCCTTTCGGTTGTCTGCAAATCTGAGTCTACCAAATTTGTTAAGTAGCAGAATCTATTGATCGTGGATCGGAATGAATACCGTTGATAGAGGGCATCAACTGAGAATATTTCTTGGATGAAGTCAAGGTGGACAATGTGGTCTTTCTCCACAATTTCAAAGTGCACCGGCAAAAACCACCAGCACCGCCACCTTCCCCCGTCTCGTTATCCGCCGCTAATCAAGTTTTGTAAATAGAGAGAAGAGTATATCCGAATTTGAAAGGTGGAAGAGAGAGAAGAATGAGTAGAGAGAGAGAGAGAGTGAGGGGAGAGGAGGCGTAGCGGCAGCACCTCCCCGCCCGAAGGAAACCCTAGGTCTGGAGCTTTTGGAAAAGAGGGGAATAGGAACCGAAAAGTTTGAGAGAGAGAGGAGGCCCTTTTATTAGATCAACCTTTTACACCAATCGACTGGAGCTAATTTTTACTGTGATTCCTTAAAAATAATTTTAAACTTACTGTGAACGATTCGGATTTTGACCGCATGCGTTGTATATTTTTGGTTCCCCATTATATTGTTGTTTATCAACCCGACTACGGCTACCAACCGTACACTGTGGCATTCAGGGCTGACAGGGCCCACTATGGATTCTTCACAAATAATCCTAGGCATTTAATAATTTTTTTTTAAAAAAAAACTAAGTAGTCTTGTGAAAAATTTGCTCAATTGAATATGTGTAGATACTAAATTCAATTTTGTAATTTTTCATTCTTCATTCAGATTATAGAATCCTAGATTTGAATAAAAAAATAGAAATATCGGATCGAGCACCTAAATAAATCCAATTAGCAGATTTTCATGAGGCCCCTTAAGTTTCTTTTTTTTTTCTTTAAAATTATTAAAGGGTTGGGATCATTATGGGTCCCTTCAATTTTTTTTTAAATTACTAGAGATCATCCAAGACTTGGAATGAACCCATCGTCACGGTTGTTACGCCTTTGATCTGTTGGAGATGGCATGCGATATCTTGGTGGGATCTTCGTCGTTGTCGTCGTCGTCGTCAGCGCTGTTGGTTTCTCCTAACCTTCCACCGGAAGAAGCAGAAAAAGAGGAGAAACAGAACTTGGTATGTATTATTATTGCTGTAGCCAATGCTTATCGTTACGATAAATTCGATTGGTACGCATTCGATGTCTCCAACGACCCTAACCACAACCAACCTCGTCCTTCCGGTCTCGACCTTCCTCTCCCGCCTGCTCTATCTCCCCTGTACACCAGACTCCCCGACCACCTTCTCCCTTTTCACCACGACGATGTTTACGGACCCGTCGATCAAATTAAACCCATCGCCACTAGATGCACCGATATTGGACGAGGCTGGACGATTTTGGGCACTGAAAACAACAACAAGCAGCAGCTTGATACGACGTTATTCCGAATTCGCAAAGAGAAATTGGGAAATTCTGTGGAATGTATCAACCTTGGTAGTTGTAGTGGTGATGGTGCCGGGATTAACGGAACAGAATGGAAGAGAGTTGCCGATTTGCCTGCTCCTGTAAGTCGATTCCCCACCTGCCTAGTTCTCCGGGGCAAGCTTTATTGCCTGAGTGGTTTGACCCAACTCTCAAGGCAATACACGGGGGTAAAAAAGCCATGGATTATGGCCTACGACCCTAGTGTCGAAAAATGGGAGCCTCTACCCGACCCTCCACATTTTCCCAGGTATCATCCTATGTTCACAGCAGCTATAAATGGCGGCGGCCAATGGGGTCCGTGCATTGTGGTACCTTGCGATCGTCTCCTTCAAATCTACCGTGTCGATAAAAAATGCTGGGATCTAAAACGGTTCGATTGGGACCCCATCTTTGGATTCCCTCTAGGCGGGTTTGTGTCCCCGAATAGTAATGCAGGAATAGCTGTGGCTGTTGAGACCAAGTTGTATTGGTACATGGCATATGAGCAGTGCCTAGTTGGATATGATTTAGAGACGGAGCAGTGGTTCCAGGGCCATTTACCTATGCATAACCACGGAGATTTTTTACCAGGGCCGCTTGATTCGTTCCGTGACCGTCACTCTCCTCCGAGTTTGGCTCATCTAGGTTGCGACGGAGTAGCCAACAAGTTCTGCTTGTCTTGGGTTTCACATTTGCCGCCGTGCCCGAAAACTGAAGAGGAAATAGAAGAAGAAGAAGATGAGTGCTTGAAAGAAGAAGATGACGATGACTGTATTTCTCGCCTTCACTGCTTGAAAGTCCGGGTTGTAATTGGGAACAACGCTACCCCACAGACAGGAATTTTCAACCTGGAGGTCTCCATAATATCTTGCCAATCTTATTCAGTAGATGGGACAAAGCTTTTCCGTGGTGCCATGTTGGTGTAAGCAATCTTCTTTCCGCAATTCTTGTTTTTTCTTTACCAAGTGTAAACTTAGATCTGAGGTTTAACTATTCCAGGGATGGTAATTTGGGATACAAGTCCTCTGAAACCTCACCGCCGTCTATGGTATGTCTGTATTTTCATTTTTTTCTGGTACTGAACCAACACTTGTTCATACTGTGCCCTCAATTAAAATCTGCTTTCATTCTCATGGCAGCGCTAAAAAGTCCTTTGTTGTTATGTATATGCAAACTGCTATTTTCATTTAGAATGGTTCTTCTTTTCCTTCTTTCAAATGTTGCTTTTGTTAATACTGTGCTCGCTGCTATTTTCAATCTCCTTTGGTTTTGATGATTCATGGTCTTCCCATTATTAGCTCACTTGTGCACTGCACAAAGTAAATTATCCCGTGTTCTAAAACTCCGCCTATGTGCACATAATATGAGAAAAACCAGACTAGTACATGTAAAATGAAAAAAATAGTCCGTAGATTATGTTGATAACCAATCTATAGAACTGAAAACGCTCATACCAACTGTTCATTGAGAATGTTTAATACCATAACGAGCACGACACATATGACAAACAAGGCAAGAGGAGTATGGAGGAGGGCGCATATAAACAACAATTGCGAAAATAAAAGTATGAACAACAAAAGGCTCCTCATAAGACCATGTTTGTAGTTGCTACTATTGTTAGAATGTTATATTTTGTGATTTGGGGTCCCTTTCTATCTTAGTTACATGATAAAATAAATACTTTCCTCGTAGCGGGTTGATTCAGCTCCTAATCATTCACCCTATTTCTTCTTCTGCCTCCTCATGATGCAGGACGATTAACAGAAATTAAGAATGGAAAATAAAACCCTAGGCATCCCTATGCCCAAGGAACCCTTGACATCCCTGTGCCTGAGGAAGTAATGATATCCATGCATAAGAACCATTTTTTTTTTTTTTTGGACACGGGAAGATAGATGCATTTTATTCAAGTAACAATAGGGTCCGAAGACTGAACATCATCAAGGGCAAGATTGAGGATCGTTTGGGGTCTGATTGGGTCCGATTGAGCGCCTAATAGGGATTGCTTAGCTAGCGAATGAGCTACCCTATTATAGGAGCATTTAACATGAACAAAAGAACAAGAAGAGAACAAAACAGTGAGTTCTAAACAATCTGCGACAAAACAATTGAACTACAATCAGGGAAAATTTTCCCTTCTTGAGAGAGAGCCTGAACAATTTGGGATGAGTCACCTTCCACAATGATATGTGCAAACCTCTATTGTTCGCCGCTATAAGGGCTTCACGGAAGCCCAAAGCCTCATTAGTTCTCGGGGATAAGAAACCTGTGAAAGGAGCAGATATATTACCTAGGATCCTACCGAGTTGGTCCCTAACACCAACACCTACCACACCGTTCATTCTGTTCACAGCACCATCAACATTGAATTTGATAACACCAAGCGGAGGGGGACACCATATCGAAGGCGGGGAAGGGGCAGCCGATCTCACAGGTTTACAAGCCACTCGTTCAGCCTTTACCTCCTCGAAGAGAGAAAAGGATTTGTCTATCACCTGGTCTCATATATTTCATAAACTAACATGAACATTACCTCCTTGAAGAGGGAAAAGGATTTGTCGGTCACCTGGTCTCATGTATTTCATAAACTTACATGAATATATTATGTAGAGTCCTTAATTAGGCTCTTCCAACATGATAAATAAATAAATAAAAGAAACTTAAGCTAGGCTAAAAATAGGATAAAAGGATAAGGTTAATTAACCTAACCTAGACTCAAGATGGGATAAATAACAACTTAAACTACTACCGAAAATCCTACAATCTAAATAGATTACCATAGCAAAATCAATATCCTCCAGGATCCTGCATGAACAATTTGTGGGGCCCAACGAATTCACCTTCCCGTTCCCTATCGTTTTGCTCTGATATCAAATTGGTGCAAACCTAGGAGGAGAAGAGAGAGGAGGAAAAGAGATGTAAAGGAAGGATCTACTGAGAAGAGAGATGCCAAGAATATATATGACAACCCATCATTTGTTGCCTTTAACTAGTTGAGTTTTGTTCACCCTCCACTTAAGAGGGTGAGCATTACCCTCCTTCCTATTGGTTGAAATGGTGTGGATCCCACCACAAAGTGATGTCATGCTTACCAAATTGGAAGGAGGGTAATGTTCACCCTCTTTTAAAGAGGGTGAACAAAACTGCAATCCTTTAACTTAGACAAATGGGGTCTCATAAAACAGCCCAAAAGCTATACTCACGTTACTTTGGTAGCTTGTGGCTATCCTATGTGTACATCACTAGGTCTTCTACATCCTAGCAATGTTGGCTTAAGGGAGGATGTCACAATCTCCCCACTTCATTACTGAATGTTCTCGTTCTGCCTCATGGTTCAATGATTTCCACTCACCAAGTGAGGTGAGACAAGGTCACAAGCACACTCGTCTCCATGTGGGACCTGCCCTTCATATTTGGAGGGTATACCAAAGTATCTCTTGCTACTCAATCCATGTGGGATGAGCAACCCTAGACCAAGATTGTCACAATGTAAATAGTCCTATTCGCAATTTTTACATGTGTGGTGTTCATACTAGACCAGTGTATATATGCATTGTTTGTATTACATTGTAGTAGAATAGGAAAACAAATTGAATTTTATCCAGTAGGAAAATAAAAGAAGTAAAGATGCTAAAATTCATGTGAATGCCCTATTGTGCTGATAATGTGTGCCATCCAACTCCTTTATTTATTTTTGAGCTGTATTAAGAAAGATTCATTAAAAGGTTGTGCAATGGTAGGTACCTGTACCACAATCACACAATAAAAAAAGAAAGAGAGAAGTTAAACATGTTTTAGAAATTCGTGTTCCTTCAAGCACATCGATGCATTGGTTCCTTTCTTCCTTCTAGTCTTCCCCTCCACTTCCTTGACCGGTTGATCCTCACTGGAGGGCATTGTACCACCCAAATTCAATGGTCCAACTTTGGTTCCACCGTAGCCTTCCTTTTCAAGTTCAACTAATGTGCACCATTCATTACTTCTCATGACGAGCTTTTTCTCTTCCCATAGAGGAGAAGTTAAGGGAAAATAGGCTAAGGTGGCTTGTGTATGTCTACCATTATACCATAGACCAGGAGATGCAGCAGTTAAGAGAGCAGCTAAGATAGCTTTGGATAGCAATGCTACGCGGACTCGGAGAGGGGTAGACCTAAATTAACATTAGATGTTGTTGTGCACAAAGATATGAGTATAATGGGTTTGTGGGAACAAGTGGCCCTTGACAGAGCTAAATGGAGGAAAAGGATTCATGTAGCCGACCCCAAGTGATTGGGACATAAGGCTCAGTTTGGTTTGGTTCGGTCTTCTTCAGACATCCTAATTGAGGCTTGACTCCTAGCTGGCTTTCCTCTTTTGGCCAACAATATCTGAACATTGACGTTCGCTAGATACCTTTCAGCCCTTCCGCAACTGCAAGTGGTCCTTTGCATCTTGCCTGTTAAACCAGGCTTCAAATTGAACTAGACCTTGAAGTACCTATTGCATGTTTTCTAGAGAGGATTCTTTCCCTCAAGGCTTACTGCTCATCTTTTCTGCATTATTGGCATCTGTTTCTATGCATCCAAAGCACAATCGAGAGCTGCAGTTCACCCAAGACCTTTCGATAGTTCCAGACTCTATTTCTAACATGACCCCTGACCAATGGGTATATTGGCATTTTTGAATTTCTAATCTAGCAGCATCACCCACCACGTGCTTTAGCCCACATTCTGGTTCCCACCACATGCTTCTTTTGCATTTGAACCCTACATGCCATTTTCTCATCTTTTCCATTTTTATTGCAACCCTAGACGACGCTACTAAAATCCTAGCATCTTTCTCAGACTCAATGATTGATAGTACTGCCACCTCCCCTAAACTAGCGTCCCAGATTTGTTACATAACATCCTCTGTGTCCTAAATATTGTATCCATTCCATCAAACAACCCATAAAGCACGAGGTTACAAATTCCAAAATCCTGTGTTCATATAGTTGTATTCCTTCTGCGTTCTCAAGCTTGCTATTTCTCTGTCCCTCCTGAGTATTTTCACTCTCTCTGTGCATAGCACGGGGTCACTGCTTGTACACACTGGTAAAGGAAGGGGAAAAAAGGGAACCAAAACAAAGCAAACATCATTTTGCCTCCTAACTCAAGTAAAGATAGTCTCATACAGACACCATACTTAGAACCACATCATTCATGATCTTCCAAGCTTCAATGGGATTTTCTCATCCCCTAGACAGTAGACAGATTCCCTCTTCATTTCCAGAGCCAGATTCCTAACGACTTCAAATCGCCTACTTTCATTTCCATAGCCAGATTCCCTCTTCTTCTCTTTTGATGAGTAATCAAATTGCGTAGCGGAGGTTTAACCCGGGCAGTAAAAAGTAATATGCCGAAAAAGCCCATCACCCACCTTATCACGTAAAAATCCAAATAGAGATGGTAAATAGGTGCCCATGCCATAATCGGTGAAGTACTAACAAGTAACAAACACTCGAGCCGCTGAAAGGGAAGTACAAAAAGGGATAGGTCCGCAAAAAGAATCCAAGCTTAGAGGCACATAGCCTCACTAGCAACAAGGGAGGGAAAAGAGTAAAAACTATAGCCAGATTCTTGCGTTGCATATTGGGTTTCTCACTTCTCACTCAGCATGAACATGTTTTGCTTAGATTTACATCTTTTGATTTAGAGATATATGCAACTTTCATCTATAATTTACTTATTCATTGTTGTTGAAAAAATTATTATGCTTTATCCAGACACGCCCTAAGAAGAAGCAAAGAAAGTTGTGAGGGTGCAACTTGGACCAAAAAGTACTGGTACGGAGGTATTTACTATTTACTACCCCCTCCGTCTAACACTCTTGCTCTCTTATTGAAATTCTGACTTTTGAGGAGATACATTTACTGCATTCCAAGTCAGATCAACAAAAATTCTACAACCACACCCAAATACACACCCTCTCACAAAACACAAGGGTCCCACACACATTGTGTGCGTAGTGTGTGTGGGACCCTTGTGTTTTGTGAGAGGGTGTGTGTTTGGCTGTTTAATTTTGGGTGTGGTTATAGCGTATCTCTCAAATCAACAGGTACTTTTGCTTTTGCGAAAATTTCCCCTTTATTCCATCTTTTTAAACTGTTTACCCATTCTTTACTCCATTTTGGAAAGAATGGACTAAAGAATGGGATGGAGGGAATAAACACTTGAATCACAATTTACAAATCAATTGGGAAATCATCAATTTTTTGGGTGTATTTATCTTTGAGAGCGATCATAATGTAGTGATACATAATTTATAAATTGGATCTGTTATTGTTAGTGATACGAAATTCATAAATTGATAATTGGTAAATTGTTGAATTTTTCTTCAAAAAAATTGTGTTATTGTTAAGTTTTCATTTTGCATACTGGGAAAACATTTTGGTGTTGATTGGAATTATGCTTGATGGAAAAGGATTTGTGCACTGTGCAGATCATAGAAGGAACGTTACACCAGGTAGAGATAGTGTGCTGGGTTCTTACCAAAGATGGAGAGAATTTTGTTTGTTTTATGCCATCCAATGGTTCCTTTAATTTGAGTTGGTTAAGAGATCTGATTCCTGTATTTATGTAATGGGAATGTCATTAAAAATAATTGTTAAAAATATAATTATCTATTGTAGAATGGAAATTGACGTCGTAATTTGATGAACACAATTTCTATGGTTTGTTATGACTGCGATGTGCAACCTGTTAAGAGTCCCTTTGGAGGGTGAGAAAATTTGAAAAAGATATTGATTGAAATTACTCACCATTTGGCAAGAAACAGGTAAAAGTCGAAGTCCCCATATCTGCATTTGCTCATCCTGTCAGATTTATTTTCAATCTAATTTTAGCTATTCAATCATGGGTCTCAAATTCTACATGCCTAGATCGTAGTGAGTGGACGAGATTTTGGAAACTCAAAATTCATGAGCGCTTGAAACTTATGCTATGCAGAGTTGTCTCTGATGCGATTCCAGTTAGGTCTCTCTTGGTCTTGGCTGCAAAATTTGACATAGAAACTAACCCAAAAAAAGAAATTGACATAGAAGATTCATCTTGACCATCCGTGGCTTCCATTTTGAGTCTCCTTCTCATCCATTTTCTTGTGCCACCTTGCGAGAATGGTTTGGTTTCAAAATTGGGGATTTAGGACTGATTCTTTCGGTGACTTGACAATAATTGGTTGGTTCATTCAGTCGATATTGGACAATCAGTTGCGTTCATTATTGGATACATCAAGGAATAGTATGGCTTCGTTCACGGCTATCCTTATGGAAAGATCTGGAGGCGAAGGAATAGTATGGCTTCGTTCATGGCCATTCTTATGGAGGCGAAGGAATGACGTGATTTTAAACTCCCGTTCTATCAATCCTGAGGAAGTTAGTTCTGAAACTTCTCTGCTATGGCAGGAACACAAACAAGCTAGGGACTCAATGACGGTTCAGTCTTGCCCTTCTAATTCCATAATAACTTTGTTTGGGCCCCTCCTCCAGTTGGTTTTTTATTGAAGCTGAGGCAGCAAAATTGGCATCCATGTCACCTATTGAGAAGGTTGGGATAAGGTTTTTATTGAAGGGGAACTCTTAGGAGGTATAATTCTTTGCGTCAACTGCAATCTTTTACGCCATTCAAAAAAAAAAAAATGCAATCTTTTACGTCATTCAGAAAAAAAGTGCAATCTTTCGCTTCCTATCTTGGAAGACATTAGGGGGATACTTGGGATTAATCTCTCTTGGTCATTCTCCTTCTCACCAAGACAAGGTAATTGGAGAAAGATTAAATAGCTCTCCAGCTGTTGCCTAGCTTCCTTCACCCCCAGAAATGTTGGAATAGCATTTGGCATTCAGTTCTCTAAGAACAAGCTTCCATCTTCCTAGCTTCATAGACGAATTAAGCATAACTGATCCCGATGTTGGTAGAACCCATGAATTTGAAACCAATTCTTTTGAATCTGTGGTGTTTCATCCAAAAGTTAAAGAATCTAAAAGGCTTTCTACAAGGCACAACCTTACACACACAGCCAAAAAGGAACCATGATAAAGATATTCCTGGGGCATGGGCTATAGCTTCAGACTCAGGAAAACCATTTATCATTCACAACCACCCCTATGAATTCTATTCATGTTAGCACCTCCCTCACCTCTTCTCTATTAGACCACCACATAAACCAGGCCTCTCAGAACCAACTCCTCCATATTTGTATCAAACAGCCATTGCCTAAATTTAGAAGCAGCTGCACCATCAAGCACTCCAACCCTCTCTTCGAGCTTCTGCAAACCATATTAGAATCCCCCAGTTGAATCCAAGGTTGATCCCCAACAGCAGAGTACAGTGACCGCATGGAATTCCAAAGCTAACGCCTCTCAATCATACCATTAGCCCAGAAACCGTAGAAATATAAAACACCTGCTTCATATCCAAGCAAGTCATTTGTGCACAAATTAGTTGGTCAGTGCACAACACCATGGAGACACCCAAAGATCTAGGATACCAGCCCAACAAAATACGAGCAAATCTGACGCAGCGGAATTAACAAGAGATTAGTTGCGTACTAATCTAAACGAATGATAAACTCAAGTCCAGCCCTTTTATAGAGAAAGCATAACCCTAGTAAAACCCTAACTTAAAAACAAAGTTTCCCAAAATTTTGGGAAAATAATAAAATTGGAAAAAGGAAAGAAAAACTTCCAAAAAGAATCAACTGAAACGGAATTATAGTCTAGGAGTTACTAACGAATTAAAACTTTTCTAAAACGGCAAAAAAACGTAAATTGAAGGCCTAAACGAAGGAATTAGGCCCCAAAAAACCATGGCTCATGACTTAGGGTGGTGAGTCTGATTGCAAAGTGAAACTAAATCAGCCCGCCATGTTTGGGCTTGATCCGACCTTGTCCGAAATTTGCCAAATCGGATAATTTGCAATTAAACAACATTAGGTCTTCTAAGACTTCGACCAGTCCAATTGATCATGAAATTGAGCATCCATGTGTTCTGCATTAAAATCCAAGAACTCCAGAATTATCTAACATAGACCAATGGCTAGGAAAGCACCTCTCACTAATAGCAACAAGATTTTCCTTTCTAACTTTAGCCTCCAACACGCTACAGAGATAAAGTTTCTGAGCAACAATGAGAGTCCTAACCTCCTTCCGCTTCAATGGATACCTGTGGAGGAGAGAGACAAAAAATCATCCACAATGGCTGCTTACCGCACTAGCACTTGGGAGTGTCAAAACAGATCATTAGGCAAATCCTTACCCCCTACACCAGCCACACTTGCCAGCTTCAATGGTATCTCCCACTTCCTTACTAGCAGCATCATCAAGAATACATAAATCTTTTGAATAATCCAGCACCCACCATCCTTTTTCATCTCAGCACTAAGGCATCAATAGGGACCTCAGAAACAACAGGCTCAGACCCTGCAGAATTAGCAATCAGCTCCAGAGTATCCTTGCTAGTAGGTGCAGAACTTGAGACAACATCTTATAACAGGATAGGTGTAAACTTGTCTGTTTTTCTTCTTTTCTAGTAGAATTTTAACTTCGACATCTAATTGGACCCGATTATACAAACATTTGTCGAATTTTAATAATTGATAAGAAGAAATTAAATAGGCATCCTATTTAGAAAACTTATTTAGGTGTTCATCCTAATGAGTTTGAATACTCATGTTCTCATCCTCAAATTATCATTTTACCCCATTATGCCCTTGGCTATTTTAGTTACAGTAATATCTATATATATCTATATTGTACGAGAGAAATATATTATTCAAGGGCATTTTAGTCATTTAGTAGAAAAGTGTTATTGTAGATTTAACGGAATGGGGGAATCAAAAGTAAGGGAGGTCAATGTCATTTCGGGAACCTCAATGGAGGAATCCGCATTTGTCAGAAACCTCAGTGAAATTTACCCAAAAATGAGAGATGTACTATGGACTTTTTGTATTCTCTCCGTCCCAATTTAATAGTGCCTCGTTCTAATCTAAGGATAAAAAAAATTAGTTAAATCTTTAAATTGCCAATAATTTTATATCCAATATAAATTTTGTTTAATAGATCTCGATTAATTTTAAGATAAAATATTTTTAAAACTCTACATAAAACATTTTAAGTTCTATAAAATATAAGCAATTGAAAAATGACACAAACTCCCAAAAGGGACTTAATTGGAACGGGGGAGTAAAAGGCTGCAAATAGAGTATATGAAGTTATGAACATGACACATGGGAAATCCTTCTTGTTAAAAGTGGTAATGGCTCAAGTTGGAAAATGTTGTCAGTATGATAATTTTCCGAATGCTACCAAAAGGGCTGTTAAGTGTCGTTTTGTGTTCATTGAGGTCAAGTATAATCTTACACATAAGGTTCGTAATTCCTGTTTTTGCTGGAGAATTGTTTAGCTGAAAAAGACTAATGACTCTTGGACCAGTTTGATTGAAGTTGAGATCTCATTATAAATGCCATATATCAGCCTCAAACAAATGGAACTAACTACTAATAGGTATTCCACCATATGAGTCGATCAGCACCACAAGATGGAAACCTATCACTTCTACTAATATGTACTATCTCGCTTTCAGATTTGAAACCTGTAAGTCGCAATGAAGTTGAAAGACACCGCATCAGTTCTCCTCCCTCAGTTCTGCTACTTGAAAATAACAGTGGATAGCCCAAAATAATATACTAGAAAAACAGTGGATAGCTCGAAATATAACATTTCTGCAGAACGAGAAAACATAAAGGCCACAAGACCCACCACTATCGTAGCAGAGTAATTTGTCACATGCACAGTTCACCTATGTACAACTAACCCCTCAAATTCCATCAAATGCCACATACTAGCCTCACATTCCGTTGGAACTAATTGAAAACAGGGTATTCTGCCAAATGAGTGGTTCACTATCAGTTTGAAAACACTACAAAACCTAGCAATAATGGCATTTGAATCCAAAGTAACCATAACAGTCGACGTTACAAACCCCAATACCACCAACTTAAAACCCCAAAGCTCCATAAGCTATTCCTGAGATCAAATCTCACCCTTAACTTGCGAAGAGCACAAGAATGAAAGGTTAAACAACTTTTTGCAAATAAGAAATGTGAAAGCTTGCAACATTCCATATTTTCCGGCAACTTGCTTTCCAAAATCTTTTAACTCAGTTTTAATTCAGCTTGCATGAAACACACAATCAGTACAAGGGGGAAGGCAAGGGAGTTGCTCAAATGGTAACTACTGCTAAAATGCATCTTTCGGAACTAAGACGACTAAACTTAGATGAGAACGTCCAACAATTTTCCAGTCAAGGAAAAGACGTATCACACACACATAGAGTTGAATTTGGTGAACCAGAACTCTGTTTAGAAGGGACCAACACAATTGGAAGGCACCATATATCAGAAATTCTAACAGAATTCTTCCTGCAGGAAAGAAGGCCAAAAGAAAATTATACCTTGTAGAATCTATATCATTATAGGAAAACCTTTTCACATATGCTGATGCGTTGTGAGAGGGCTGGCAAAGTATGGCTGCTGTCTCCTTTTAGATATCGGCCAGAGGTTATATAGGTAATGCACATATAAGGGAGGTATGGAAGGGCATATACTGGAGATAATGTCAAAAGGAGAGGAGAGATGAAATGTTCTTGGGTTCTTTGCGACAATCTGTTGGCAAATTTGGGTTGCAAGGAACAAATGGGTGTTCAAGAAGATATGGTGGAGGAAACAAGGATATGTACAAAGGCAATCGAAGACCACAATAATTTCTCCCAAGCGACGGCGACCACAGGTGCCAGTGGTACAGAACACGAGTAATTGGGAACCACCAAACCGGGAGATATTGAAGTTTGATTCCTCAAGGATATGTTGATGCATTGTGACAGGGGCTAGCAATGTATGTGTCTTGGTGAGCACTTCCTCATCTCCAAGTCTGTTGCTGGTACCAAGTTTCCTTGATATATGATTTAACATCCTTATTGTTCTTTTAGTGCCCTTTGATTGTTTAAAATGTTAACAGATACACACGGTGACTGAGAGAGACTCTTCACTTGACTTTTTAACTTGCTTAATGGTCCATGAGTTCCAAAGAATGCAATGGAGCACTCATTGATGGGGTTGCTTTGTGTGGAATGAAGCATAACTTGAGCTATTTAAAAACACATCTTTCTCATTGTTGTTGAGTACATAGTAACTGACTGAGAATAGCATTGTCATGGTGGAAAGTTATGTGCTCATCTTTTGATAACTTGATAAATGTTGGAGATATTGCATAAATTATTATGTTGATTCTCAAATTAGGTGTCGACTAGAACATCAATATCATGAGTTTAAAAATTAGGTTAAACCCTGCATCAAACCGTGGATCTGGATTATTATACCACTTCTCTTCTCGGGATAGAGCTTAATTGTATCGACTTCAATCAAGTGAATGTTGTGAATTTGTTCCATTTTTCATTTATTCGAATTGTATGGACTGTTATATATCCTTGTATAAGAAATGCATTTTCAAAATATTTGGGTTTGAGATAGTGAGGTTAGTTGTTTTGTAATTGGCATAGAAGGCGCGTACTCATCTCACTAGTTATGTGAACAAGTTAAAATAAGTAATTTTGGAAAGCCACTTTATAGATATTATATATATGTAATTTCTATTTGATTCCAAAGCAAGTCCCACTATTGACAGTTTATCTTATACTCGAATTACCATTCCTAAAAATCATGGCTGAAATGGTGTTTGATGCTTAATTTTGAATTCGTTCTTTTTTACAAATGATAGAATACATTTTTCCCCCCTTCTCCAAATATTTGATCAGGTGGATGAATATTGGATGAATCCCTAGGAATTTACAACCATGATTGTGCAAAATTTCGATCAGTGGTTGGAGAATCGAACAGAGGCTGATTTTTATGAGATGGGCGGCACCGACAATCAAGTTGTTATAGGCATGGGGGATGTATTTCTCCAAGTTTTTGGTTCTCTTATTAGAAGATTGGGTTCCTTACCTAAAATTAATAGCTTTAGTGGAAATTTGTGAAACACTCTCATTATCGGGACAGAACTTGAGTGGTTGTATGTGCCTGTAATTAGTATCGATTTATGCTTCATGTGGTCCTTACCGCCTGAAAACTGATGTGTATGTTCGGGATGGCATTCTACAAGACCTAACAGATATTCATTCCATGGTAGCTCTCATCCTTGAGAGGTTTCCACCTCCCAGTACCCTGCACCAGTGGAAGCACGTCTCTGTACAGCCCTGCTATGTACCTGATTGGAGTCTATAAAGCGAAGAGGACCGCTTTCTTCAATTACTCTTCCCCAATTTTTCTTTCAAAATCTCAACTTCGTGATCTTATACGTCAAATTAATGAGATCAAAACAAGGAACGCTGAAGAATTCTTTCAAGTTGTTAATTTACGCGAATATAACCCCAATGCAGATACGAGGAATTGGATATCTCAGCTTCCACAGCCATCGAAGTATCACTCGCTCATATATAATGAGATACTGGTAATATAATATCCAAATATAGAGACAATACTGTAGTGCACTACCTACGGGCTGCATATGCACGTGTGATGCCAACAGAAACAAGTCATCCGGAGAGGTGTTGAACGATATCTTGGGGATCTTTCCCGATGCACTACCCAATATCCATTATTTGTTGTGCTTCGAATTGAGTAAGGATGCTGCATGGGCTGCCAATAGTTTTCAAGGTGACATCGTTGAGCTCTTGTCTAATGGCCCAACAGGGTATAAAGGATTTAAGGTCATTCGTGGAGGTAATTCTTGGAAGTTTTAAATTAGTATAGAGTTTTCTACTCTTATGTAGATTTATTCTCCTGTAAACTGTTATTTATCTATAGAAGTTCTTGCTCATTCTTTCCATTTTATATTCTAACTGATTCCTTCAATGTTGTAATACAGCGGATGATTGGATGCAATAGGTCACTTTTTTTGTCGAGAATTATATAGCTTACTTGCTTGGATATTATTCACCGATGAGCATTATTTTCTTGGTCGGCTGCCTCATGCCTATCACTGTTCCCTGTTCATTCACCGGTGAATAATATCCAAGCAAGTAAGCTATATAAGCTATATAATTCTCGATAAAAAAAGTAATCTCATTCCATCCAATCATCCACTGCATTACAACATTGAAGAAATCAGTTAGAATATAAAACGAAAAGAATAAGCAAGAACTTCAATAGATAAATAACAGTTTCAAGGAGAATAAAGCTACATAAGAGTAGAAAACTCTACACTAATTTAAAACTTCAAGAATTACTGACCTAAAATCTTTTATACCCCGTTGGGCCATCAGACAAGAGCTCAACGATGTCACCTTGAAAACTATTAGCAGCCCATGCAGCATCCTTACCCAATTCGAAGCGCAACAAATAATGGATATTGGGTAGTGTATCTGGAAATATCCCTAAGATATCGTTCAACACCTCTCTGGATGACTTATTCCTGTTGGCATCACACACATGTGCATATCCAACCCGTAGGTAGTGCGCTACAGTATTGTCTCTATATTCGGATATTATATTACCGGTATCTCATTATATACGAGAGAGTGATACTCCGATGGCTGTGGAAGCCGAGAGATATCCAATTCCTCATATTAGTATCTGCATTGTGGTTATATTCGCATAAATTCACAACTTGAGAGAATTCTCCAGGGTTCCTTGTTTTGATCTCATTAATTTGATCCACAAGATCACACAATTGAGATTTTGAAAGAAAAATTGGGAAAGAGTAATTGAAGAAAGCAGTCTTCCTCGCTTTATATAGACTGACATTGAATTCCAATCAGGTACATAACAGGGCTGTGCAGAGACATGCTTCCACTTGTGCAGGTTACTGGGAGGTGGAAACCTCTCGAGGATGGGAGGTACCATGGAACAAACATCTGTCAGGTATTGTAGAATGCCATCCCGAACATACACATCAGAATTTGGGTGGTAAGTAGCATGTGGAGCATAAATCGATACTAATTACAGGCATATCCAACCACTCAAGTTATGTCCCGATAATGAGAGTGTTTCGCAAAGTTCCACTAAAGCTATTAATTTCAGGTAAGGAACCCAATCTTTTAGTAGGAGAACCAAAAACTTGGAGAAATACCTCCCCATGCCTATAATAACTTGATTGTCGGCGCCGCCCATCTCATAAAAATCAGCCTCTATTCGATTCTCCAACCACTGATCAAATTTTTGCACAATCATGATTGTAAAAATTCCAGGGTTTCATCCAATGTTCATCCACCAGATCAAATATTTAGGGAAGGGGGGAAATGTATTCCATCATTTGTAAAAAAGAACGAATTCAAAATTAAGCATCAAACACCATTTTAGCCATGACTTTTAGGAATGGTAATTCGAGTATAAGATAAACTGTCAGTAGTGGAGCTTTGCTTTGGAATCAAACAGAAATTGCATATATAATATATAATATCTATAAAGTGGCTTTCTAAAATTACTTATTTTAACTTGTGCACATAACTAGTGAGATGAGTACACGCCTTTTATGCCAATTACAAAACAACTAAGCTCACCATCTCAAACCCAACTATTTTAAAAATGCATTCTTATACAAGGATATATAACAATCCATACAATTCAAATAAATGAGCTACTAGGAAAATGGAACAAATTCACAACATTCACTTGATTGAAGTCGATACAATTAAGCTCCATCTCGAGGAGAGAAAGAGATATAATTATCCAACATCACGGTTTGATGCAAGGTTTAACCTAATTTTTAAACTCATGCTATTGATGTTCTAGCCAACACCTAATTCGAGAACAAACATAATAATTTATGCAATGTCCCCAACATTTATCAAGTTATCAAAAAATGAAAAGCACATAACTTTCCACCATGACAATGCTATTCTCAGTTATTATATACTCAACAACAATGAGAAAGCTGTGTTTTTAAATAGCTCAAGTTTCGCTTCTTTCCACACAAAGCAACCCCATCAATGAGTGCTCTATTGCATTCTTTGGAACTCATGGACCATTAAGCAAGTTAAAAGTCAAGTGAAAAGTCTCTCTCAGTCACCATGTGTATCTGTTAACATTTTAAACTATCAAAGGGCACTAAAAGAACAATAAGGATGTTAAATCATATATCAAGAAAACTTGGTACCAGCAACAAACTTGGAGATGAGGAAGTGCTCACCAAGACACATACCTGTTTTTTAGGCTCCCTCCCTTTATAATGCTCCTACCTACGAGCAACACAATATTAATAGTGGATGGAGAAATAATATAGAAGTAAAGTCCATTGAAATCAAACAACACATTTCCCTTTAATTAATATGAACTGTGTAGAAGATTTCAAACATGTTCATTGCACAGAACACAAGTTTAACCAGTGGACTTGACTGTGATGCTTAGAGTAACCATGCACTTTGGTTATTTATAATGAGAAACTAAAAGAATTGCAAAAAAAAGAAAATAAACCGGCACCGTTTTTGTTGAATGCACAAGAATTTGTTAACAAAACATGGGTTTGAGAATTGAAAAGAAGGAAAATAATTTCTTTGCTTAGGAGCAAGGTTATTCCCTTTGTCCTTTTGTTTTTTTGGTCGTGTTCTTTTACAAAATTTTCGTTGCCCAAAAAATAAGAAGGAAAATAATCCCTATATGATGGTTTGCTTCAGTAACAGTGCTAAGTCAGTGTTGTGTGCTTGGGTGGGTTTTAGTTAGGTCACCTAACTGATTACCCATAGTTGCCTGATGCGTTAATTGGTCTCTCAATCACACTCTAAATGTGCATCTACACTTTTAAAAAATTTAATTGATGCATTCAGATGTAAAAAGCAAAAAGCTTTCAAATATATATGGATGAGTTATATACAAATCGGAGCTGTATACACAATGTTTTAAAAAGGTGAAGCTTTTACTGGCGTTTTTGCTACACAAATGTACCCTCTCCATGCTATTGACAAAAAAGAAGAAACCAGATAAACGAAATTAGCAGTGTATGAAATCTTGTTTATTAGAAACTGTTGGAATTTAGAAACTCAAACTACATGGATCAAGAACTGACCAGAATCTAATAATCCATTGATCTAATAAAAAAGCTGAGTGATAAAACAAACCAAAATGTACCATTCAATTTATCTAAGTTATCTAACCCAAAAGGGTGGGATGAGAAGTATGTTGAATATGCCCTAAACAAAGCATTGTTAACAACTCTCGATAACATCTAACCAGGGCATAGCGTCCCCTCCCATTTTTCAACATCAAATTCCAGCGCTATATTCTACCAAAAAGGCTCGGTATTGATCAAAGACGTTTTATTTTTTTTTTAGAGATCACATGCAAGCACAATTTTTAAGTTTCCATCAAAATAAACAAACAAACAAAGCCTGTACTACACTTGCAACCTGTTAACTCCAATTATGAATCTCATTAAAGGGTCCCCATTCCTATTTTTATAGCAACTAAAAGTTGGATAAACCCCTAATACAAAAAACACATACTACAAAAAAAAAAAAGAAGACACGGATGCAATTAAAAAACATCAACCAAACAATCAGGAAAAAAATACCAAAAAGATGAAATAGATAGTGATAAAACCACAAAAAAACTTACCATTCTATTTAGCCCATACTTTCCCTGTACTAATTTTATAGTCACGCTTTATATATGAACCTGGAAAAAAATATAAAAGATAAGGGGGAAAAAAAATATATAAAATATAAGGGGGGAAAAAAAATATATAAAAGATAAGGGGTAAAATACTTTATTCAACTTTACAAGCACTCAAATTCGAAAGACAAAACAATTGAATGAAGAACTTGACAAAATGTAGCAAAGTAGTATATGCTTTGAATACACAGTAAATGGAAATTCCAAAATTAATTTCTCCGGGAAATGAAACTCCCATCATATTTGAATTTATGAATGTGGGCAAACAATATCCCCATTAACAAAGTATAACGGCAGAGAAGCACCAAGTCGTAAGATTCTAAAATCTAAATAGCATCCATCCTTGCAAAATAAAAAATTGAAAATGATGCTAATAAGTCTGCATACACTACCACAAACAGTAGGAAAACTAAACTACACATGAATTTGCAAATTGTAGTCGAAGACCATTAACATTCAATGGGCAACCCATATCATAGAAACCCATAGAGCAGCATGAATACTAGTAGTGACCTCTAAGCATGAGTATCACCTATGAACTATCACCTTCTTCTTCTTCTTCTTCTTCTTCTTCTCTGCTAATAGGTGCATCTGCATTGAATAGCAGCAAGCCTTGTAAGTCTTAACGAGAAAACGCAATTTTAAGGTTGAAACCCATTTGAAAAGAGCAAGTCCATGTATCACACCCAACACATGGTAATGTGAACGTTCGTCTGTATTGTATTCATATGTCAAAACTACATTTTTCAGTAAGCAATCAAAATCAAGCCCATGAGTAACCAAATAATAACATGTTAGTAAGTTCAAGCAAGAGGGATATAAAGAAAAATTACCCGGTTAGATGTGAGACTTGATGCTAAACGTATATTGCAATCTACCAAGGTACCAGTAACAAACACAGTAGGTTGACTCAAATAGTTCATTTAAGATTTTTTTTTATTGAACACCAATTCAAGGAAATAAAGCTAGGAAGCCAAGTAGGTTTTCTACAAATTTGATGACTCCCACATGATTTATTCAAATGGCACAGAACCAAGGAAATCTCTCTCTCAAGATGAAATGGCAAACAATGTCTATATTAAAAGTGAAGATGACCAAATGGCAAGAAAGATGAAGTGAAAGGGAGTGGAATGCAGTTTATGAACCGATTAGAGAGTAGGAGGTAAGTGATACTATTTTAGAAATAAATTTACTTGATCAAGATGAAATTATATCAAGATATCTGTTGGCTAAGATCATCTTCAGCTCTTACCCAAATATAAGTGTACGAATTTGAGTAAGGGCTAGAGATAAACTAAATCAAAGCGAGCCATTTGTCCCAATCACTTGAACTACAAAAATCACCAAAAGCAAATATTACGTACAAAATTTCAAAAATAATTTCGAATGGAACACACTTTTCTAACCCCATTTAGGGAAATTCGTAAACAATAAATTTATAAGCACAAGAAGCAAAGCACGATAACGAACCAAACAAAAACACTCGTTTCTGCACTTTTATTTCTTGTGGGAGTAATCAGTAATCAATTTTGTCATGCACATCGGAGCCTAACGAAAGTGAAAAATCCATTAATGCGCCGAAAGTACATTTGTTTGAACACAGTTCCAAGGAAAGAGCTCCCCGAAAACTACCACATAACGTGTAAGAGCATCCCCAATGGGGGATGGAAACCAGTTGCTATACTTAAAATACAACCGGATGCAAAAAAAAAAAAAAAAAAACCCCTCCAATGGGGATGTAAAATGGAACAAATCGGGTGGTAGAATGGCAGAGATGAAAAAGGAGATGGATATTTCCATCCCCATTTGACTACAGCTATAATTGACAGGTCATCACCCAACTGATTCTACCAGAATTTTGGACAGCCGAAGTTACCTGATTTCGTCGGAAAGTAGTCAGAATTTGGACGAACACGCCGGAATCTGCAAGAACACGCCGGAAGCTCGCCGAAAACTGATTCCAGGTCCGGAGATCACCGTCTCCGACCCCGATTCTTGAACAATCCATGGACTGCGCAAATGCATTCCGACGGCTGTGCCCTTCTGAAACCCTCGCCGGCTGTGCCCTTCCAGCCAAGATTTCCCTTCGGTTCGGAGAGAGAGAGAGGGAGAGGGAGGGCGGGGGGGACTGGGTTCTACGAACCAGAGAGAGAGAGAGAGAGAGAGAGGGAGGGGGGGCCCGAACCAGAGAAGGGAGAGAGACGTTTATCTGTAGAACAAGAGAAAGAAAGTAGAGTAAAGTTGGGTCTGAAGACTGTGATCTGCAACGGGTCTTTTATCCGAGAAATTCTTCAGTGCCGAGCTGGCACAGAGCCACGTGATATCTAGCACCATCTCGACCGTGCAAAAGAGGTTTGAACAGTCCAAATTTGTTTGGGCATTTTTTAGTGTAAAATTATTAAAATACCCCTTCAAGCCCAAACAGATCTGGCCGGTCCAAACTAGTTTGTACAGCCGAGATGTGCTCGGCACCACATGGCTCTGTGTCCGCTCGGCACTGAAAATTTTTTCCTTTTATCCAATCGTTGTCCAATAGGCGTGTTGATCAACGGATGAAATTAATCAACAACAGACATTTTTTTTCCCAACCTATAAATGGGTGTTTTTTACACACTACAAAAAATTCCTCCCTTCTCCACAAACACACTCCAAAAAAAAAATAGTGTATCAATTATGGCAGAGTGGAGTCGATCGTAATGCAAGAGGACAATCGTTCAACTCCGATCAAGATGAAGCAATTTGCAATGCTTACTTGTGCATTAATCAAGAACTGAATGTCGATACCAGTAATTTTTTTTTTTTAAGCCCTCAATTACCGGATACCTTTTTCAACGGAAGTAGTACTTGAATTAGAGTTGAGAAAGTTGGAGAAAATTAAGTATGAGGGAAAATTAGTTTTAATTATCCATCCATTTTTTTCATCTCACCATTGGAGATGAGTGGGTTCTATTTTACATCTACTAACTTTTAACCATTTTTTTCATCTAAAATAACTATCTATTTGGTTCCAAAATACATCTCTATTGAAGATGCTCTAAAGCGTTCACTCGCCCAAACGGAAAATCTCTCTCTCTCTCTCTCTCTCTCTCTCTCTCTCTCAAAAGAGGATTTTTTTTTTAATTTATGTTTTTATCCCCTAAACTATGCTTCATTTGTATACTGCATCCTTGAACTACAAAAATCACCGATTTCATCCTTCAACTTTCTGATCGGAATCAATTAGGTTGGCGTTAACATCAACGGATTTTCTTTTTTTGGACGGAAAAGTTAATGGATTTCCCAATTTTGTCTAATATTTCATCCCTAAACTATGCTCCGTGTCTACTTCGCCCTTAAACTATGGTCCGTTTGTGTATTCCGTCAACAATTAGACCAAATTGGTTCAATCAGGAAAGTGGAGGGACGACGAAAAAAGTGATTTTTGTACTTTAAGGAGGGGGTTGAAAAATGAAATACAGTTTAGGAGAAAAAAACATAATAAAGAAAAACTCAAACAACAAAAAAGAGAGAAGAAGAAACAACAAATGGCCACCACTCTCTCATTTTCAAGTTTGAGAAAGAGCAAAGTGAAAGCACAAAACTGAAATCGGATGGGGAAGGGAGGCGAGGTGCCGGGGACGGTGAACTGAGTAACGGAGAGGGAGGCACGGCGGTTGTGGTGGTGTGGAAGGTTCAGATTAAAACATTCTCTTTCCTCTCACCCCTTCCCTCTCTCTCCTTTTTCTCTCTCCAAATCCAAGCTATCCAAAAGTGCATCAGGCGGCTCGGATGTGTCGAGCGGGCATCACATGGTACCTACCCAGCTCTGAAAAATTTCTCGTGAGGTAATTTCTCTCTCTAACCACTGGAATTGGTAATTTTAAACAGAGGTTAGTACGGTTCGGATTGTTATGATTCTCTAGAAAATCAAAAATCAGATCATTCCAAACGGTTCTCAAATGGAGTATTAAAAAACCAAAACCTAACCAATATATGTATAAAACTTGACCATAACCAAACTCCAAAACTGGTCTGATTTTTTTTTATATTTTAGTTCTATCTAATTAGCATCCAAACACTGAAACTTGACCAGAACCAAACTCCAAGACGGGTCTGATTCTGTTTATGTTATGGTTCTCGTTCTATCTAATTAGCATCCAAACACTTACTTTTAATACATGAATTCATAAAATCATTGGGAATTTAAAACACCAACTACAACTTATATTAAGGCTCTGCTCCACTAACACATCTAGGGCTTTTAGAAAAAATGCACATTTTGTCATTATTCAAATTTTTTCGCGTTTGTTAATTTTGAGCTAAATTTTTACGGATTATTTATTCGCCTCAATTAGAGGAATTAGAAAATGGAAATTTTTTACTTTTACTCAAATATTATGGAAACTAACCACTTTTAAGGCAAAAAAAAAAAAAGAAAAAGAAAAATGGATTGTGTGGAGTAAATAGTGGGTTGCAAATAGGGCCACCCATAACTTTTGAGAATTAGATACGTGGCCCAAGTGGAACGTTTTCTTGATTTTTCCTTGGCCCAAACTTTATAAGAGACCAATGGAATATTGGAATAAAGTAACTTTTGGTCTAAAATCATTTTTAAGCCCATACCAGACTAGCCCATTTATGGACTTTGCAAAGTGGACGTCCAGCATCAACAAGTGGCCTACCCATTGGACAAGGGGTTGAGCTCTTGCCTCTTGGCTTGTTTTAAAAAAAATCTGTGTGTTAAGGAGTATTTTCACTATTTTGTGTCTTAATCATTTTCAGGAAGTGAAGGATCTTTGAGTTTCTAAAAGTTTCAAAATTTAGAACTTATGGTGGTCATTGAATTAGTTCGGACAGGTCTGCAAGTGTTTCCTTGTCTATTAAACACTTGTCTATTAAGTTCATCATAGGTGGATGTGGATTTGGCAACTGAATTTTCGTCACCAGAGCATCAAGATGATGATTTTACTAGTTTTATCTCTCACACTAGGCAATGACTAGTCTCTTCCACCACCTCTTCAACTCGCTTTACAAAGATGCTGTTAGTACTAAAGGTCATTTTGGACTGACTTTGTTAGATACAACCGGCTACCCCATACTTCACGCTTCTGCGAATCTGTTAGTCTTAGCTAGCTTTCGCTTACTGAGGTTGTATTGCATTGTCGTTAAGGGTTGAAGTTTGATTACAAAGGTTTTATGGAGTTGTGCTTGCAGCATTTTTAACTTCTGAAGACCGCTAAAGATGCATGCAATTTTGTTCATGTTTCTTAACTTGTGTTTGCCTGTATTATATTTAAGAGTTACTGGGGTTGAAGATGGATGATGTACCGATTCAAAAATATTTGGGTAAAAGTAATAATTTTTTTACTTTTTCTATTCGTCCTGACGAGACGAATCAATAATCCACAAAAGTTAAGCACAAAACTAATAAACGAGGAAAAAAATTTGAATAATGACAAAACAAGAAAGAGCCTAAAAATCTTAGCAGAATTGTGTAGTGAACGTACTTGGTTTCATCTCAGGGAGCTTCAGATGATGAACTCTGACCAATTTTAAGTGGATTTATAATCCTTTACTTCTTGATCTGGTATGAATCCTTCTGCTACCCATGAATGTTCAGTTATTCATGGTCTTCAGGAGAATAACCAAAATAGAGAAAGCTTGGTTTCATATCACATGGTAGATCTCTACAACTCATATAGTCAGGATTTTTGAGATTTGGCCATTTTGCTGATCCATTTTATCAGGGACACTCTTCCATATATGTTCTTTCCCTTCTTTCCTCTCTTTTCGCTGCAATAAACCAGCCATTACAACGATGACAAGAGGTAGGCCACCACATCTTCTTGAAATCTCTAGCTCCACATCTCTTAGCTCTGGTGTGGTATTGGTTTCATCAAGATTTTCTGGAGGTAATTTCATGATTTTGAAGAAAAGCTCCCAACTTTCTTCATCACTCAAGGGAGGCTGCTTATGTAAAATGGATTCACCACCTGCATTTGTGCCAACATCTTCAGTGCGAGAAGTGATGATTAATCTACTTCCTTCGATACCACCATTTGGAATGCCAATCTTTAAAGCATCCAATGTTTCAATGTTCCGTATATCGTCAAGTACAATCAGGTACCTCTTTTGCTTCAAGAACTCATACAGGTTAGCTTCCATGTCAGGGTGGTTCTCCTCCCACTTTTCCTTTTGCATTTGCACCTGTCTTGATATTTCTCGCAAAATATTTCTTACGCTTGGCTTTTGAGAAACATTAACCCAGGCACAACACTGGTAAGCTGTTTTGAATGAATCGTAGACTTGGTTAGCAAGAGTTGTTTTCCCCACACCAGCCATACCAACCATTGATGTTATCCAATGACATATCTCCGGATCACGAAGCTTTACCCTCAGTTCTTCCACATGTGATTCGATACCGACAATAATCGGTTGATCCATGCCTTGGATCAGTGGATCACATATCTCTTCTGTTCTCAGTAGTGGTATTAACCGTTATACCGTACGTTGTTCTTGCACGGTTGATATCTTCCACCCTTGATTTAATCGATACAATTTCCATTACAAGTTTATGGTTTGCATAGTGATCACATAAGTTGCAAAAAAGATACTGAAGGTACCTGAGAAATCTCTTCCTATTACGTCTTTGTACCACAGGCAAGTAGGTGTCAATAATGTCTTGTACATCATCAGCGAGTTCTCTGACTTAATTCACTCTCCAAATTGGCAGTTCCATGGCTTTTGAATTCTCTTGCATCCGCGTCTTTCAGAAATTCCTGAATCCGCCTAATCTCCCTTTGGATCCACTCGATATCTTCCCTCAACCAATACAGGCGAGTAAACTCTTCAACTAGAAGATCGGCTATGATATGCGTGGTTTTCCGGATGACACTCGTGAGAGCAATATCAGCCATCGGAACAGAAATATTTCCCTACTATAGGTACCTTCAACTGGCCTTGTGGTTAGATCTTTGAATCTCCTCTAATTTTTTAAACAAACCCTCTTGCCCTTTTGGTTGGTGTTCAGATGATAATCATAACTTTGTGGTAGAGAAAACTAGGTCAACAACAAGATGAAAAGGGTGTTGATTTCTCTTCCTAAATCCTTCCCATATAATTAGCTATTGACTAGTAATATTTAGGAATTATTTGGAGGAAGATGGAGTCACAGCTACTTTGCCTTTTTAGTGATGGCAAGCCATAGGACGCTGCTTAGAAAAAGCTCAGCAGCCAAATCCCTGCCTCCATTCTTTGGGCCATCATCTCTTCCATGGTATGTGGGCAACAACCTCATAAATTATTGGTAAATGGTGGCCTTATTGTTTGCTTAATGCTTTCACTGCACATATTTTATGCAAGGTCAATGGTGGCCTTCCATGTCATGTTGCCATGTGGGCAACAGCCATATAAATTTTTTATTTGGTGGCCTTATTGTTTGCGTAATGTTCTGCAAGGTCAATGGTGGAGAAATAGAATTTGTCTGCGGGTGGGACTAGAGGTATCAAATGGGCCTTTGTCACGCCAGCCTTAGTCCGTGCCTAACGTGATTCATGTCGTGCCTAACTTGGCGTGCCATGTTGCAATTAGCTACTTGTATTATTTCGTTTGATAATAGAATTCCTAACTTGGCATGCCATGTTGCGATTAGCTACTTGTATTATTTCATTTGATACTTTACTAGTGAAATAATGATAATCTCACTGATTCCCTAAAGGGAAAGAAAAATCCTCCTGAGCCGCAAAACTAGGGGGAATGTAGCTGCGTGCTGCAGAACTAGTTGGACACCCAGAACACCTGAATGCAGATAGCGTATACAGTGCTAACACTCTTTGGTTTCGATATTGTAACACTGCTTTCAGTAGGGAACAACCCCCAAACAGGAACCAGGGTTCTTGTTGTGCAACGTAGCAGCGGGCTGTGAGGCTCGGTGGGCCTGCACACATGATCCAAACCATTGTGAATTTGTAATTGAGGACTCATTGAGAAGATTATGCATGTAAAAATATTACATTGATTGGCCTTGAGTTATTGCTCACAGTTTCACTTTCATCCATTCATTACATACAACAAAGGCGATTTAGTCGTGTACTTACTGTCAGTTGTTCATGTTCAACCACGATTCTAGTATTTTGCATGTGTGATTTGCTTGATAGGCTTTACGACAAGAGTTTAAATTCATTCCGCAACAGTGTTTTCCACCACCGTTATGGGGGCCCCATCGTATATTTATTGTAATTATCAGAATCGTTCATCTTGTAGGGTAGTATATCCGCGCAATTTAAAATATTACTAGCTGATTGGACATCGATAGACATCTCAACATTGTATTTTTTGATATATATAAATGGACGGTCATTGACCATTCAACTCTAAAATTATTGACAAAATCAATCTATTCAATTTGTAGGCTACACATCAACTATATATCGATGTCCAATCAAGTTGATTTTTGCATGAATACATTAATCTGTGAGTCATTCAAGACAAATTATTCAGATTACAATAATAAACGCATGACGTGGTCTTACAATATGAACAATTTAGATTATTACTATAATCGCATGGTGGGGCTCAAAATTGTCCAGAAGAAAAGGGGAATAATATGGAGTAGATCAAAAGGATGAAAATGCTGGTACTACGTAGAAGTGCAGGATTGGCTATGATTTTTTAATTTGGTATATGACAGTCAGGGGTGTCCGAACCAATTTACAAACAGTCGACTAGCCCCCCGTTTGATTCGATCAACGGTGGGTCATCCAAGTTACTATATATATACTTCAGTATATGTGGTCAGGCACCACATCCACACTCAAATGAGAGACCCTATATATTCCCAATGAGTGAATGGGGATCCGATAAAACCCAGTTCCGAATCCCACTCACTAGTCGTACTCAGTATTTCCTTTTCCTTTCTTTGAGTCTTTTGTGGTAGTATCTGTTTAGGCCTATGAACCGTATAAATTGTATATCTGGTTTTTATAAATATAAAATATGCACTTGTTCGTTCTTAAAAAGGAAATGTAAGTGGAAACGTGACCCACAACCACCAGGTCTGGCTAGTCTTGCTTTCAAAAATTAATATGCCATGAACACAAGGGAGTCTCAGTGGCGGAGTCAGGATTTTCGATAAGTGGGGTCGGAAATTTGAACTATATGTAATTCACGAATGAAATCTTTGATTTGTTGTGAGGAGCGAACAAACTAGCGCTACGTTTGAGAATTTTGTGGGTGGAGATTCTATTTTGACTCATTTTTTTCCCCAAGTACAAAACCCTTATATGAGTTGGGGAAAAATGAATTTTAAAGAGGGGTCAAATTAGTAAAAATGAGATAAAAATTATACCTATCTCTATAAAAATTTGGCAGTCAGTTGGGTCAGTTGCCCACCTTTGTCTTTATATCCCTTCGCCACTGCAAGGGACACACGAATGTGGATTAGATTCAATCGTTACCGAGTCTGTTAGATAAGGTGTCATTCTTCAGTACAATTATGCAATGCATACCGCTTAGATACCCCATCTGGTTTTTTTTAGAGAGAGAGCGAGCTAAAAGAGCCAAGTACGTAATAAGTCTTTTTTTTTTTCTTTATTCAATTCTTTTTTGTCTTTGTCAGTTTTGCGTCAAATTTTTATAGATTTATCGATTCGTTTCGACAAAATCAATTGAAAAAGTAAATAATTATGATTCAAATTTAAAATTTTTGAATAAAGACAAAAATAAGACAAAAGACAAAAGCAAGAATAATTAGAGAAAGACAAATTTAAAAAAAAAAAAAAAAGGCGAAGGAATTTGTCAGGTCAAACTAGGTGCTTGATCTTGAATGTTGAACCATTGAGAGCCACTGTTCTTTTGTGGGTCCTTCAATTGGACAATTATGTGGTCCTCTGATTGAAATAGCACATGTAGCAATGAGATATAGCAATATGAGAAAATTTTATTTTCAGCCGTGCTGTAAATAAGTGATTTTTTTTTTTTTGTCGAGGGGGAGAAGATTTTATTAATCTGAGAGGCGAAAAAAACGCTTAAACATCAGAAAGAGAGAGGACCCTCATAGGGGCAAGGTAGTTGTCCACAGACCAGACAAACTACAAGAAAGGGCTTTCTTTACACAAGCATGTGTAGCCCTATTACAATCACGTTTGACAAAACTAAATTCATACAACTGAAACGAATCCTTCAATGCTAAACAATTTTGTACCAAAACTGCAATATCAGATGGTGGATCTTTTGACATGGAACAGTTTCGAACAATTGACTCTGCATCTGATTCAATAAGAACACGTCCTACATTCAGAATTCAATTATGACCGTTCAAAAGTGATTTGGACGATCAAGATGTTAATGAAACTTTTCCGAGAAAGAGTTAATTGTGACCGGTCATAATTAAAAACAAATCTCAGTCATTGATTGCGCGAATAGACGGTTGTGATTAATTGATTGGTGTTGTAAACATGCTCTTTACAACACAACCGGAAATTAAGACACTCTCTAGCTATATATACATATATGTACCCCGTACGTGTCCATTCCCCCTAGCTCGGAAGGTTTATGTCAAGCAAAATAACCCAAATCTCTCTCTCTCTCTCTCTCTCTCTCTCTCTCTCTCAACAAAATACTGGAATCAGCATTGTAAACAATTGAAATGAAGAGTAAACAAACAAGACCATGGAAGCATAAGCTTTTTGCACAAAACCACAAGTCTCTTGAACCCCTAGAGTTTCATCATTCATGCATCTTTCCGTCAATATATAAGCATTAATGCTCCGGATTCCACCTTTGTCTGAAGAAAAGGCGAGAGGACCACATCAACTTTAAATTTGGTCCATACATTTTACTTTATGAATGATTAGCTATGTCATTTATTTGTGTATATGTGTGTAGGCATGACAGCAAGTTGTTAATGATACTATGAAGTATGAATCCACAATTCGTACCGATAAAATACTATAAAGTAGCGTGTAAAGATTAGAGTTATTTTGGTATGACGGGGCATCAGATCCCTTTTGATTTTGATCCGTACCCGTGATCTGGTCCACACATTGCACTTCAAATGTTCTTCCTAAGTGATGACAAGGATTTCACAATCTCAATCAATTGATCTTTTCTTTTCTTTTTATACCAATTTTGTTACGACCACATATACATGTACACTTACATAAACTGTTTTACATGAAGTAGTGCATGTGAGAGAGTTTACGTAAGTGTGCTTAAGTGCACGCGATCACAGAGTCTTCTAATATTTCACACCGAGTGCCATCTGTCCCACACCGGCTTGCCGCCACGTGTGGTAGTTACCTTGCCTAATGTAATTACTGTTC
This sequence comes from Rhododendron mucronatum var. ripense, assembly GCA_019656295.1. Lineage (NCBI taxonomy): Eukaryota > Viridiplantae > Streptophyta > Magnoliopsida > Ericales > Ericaceae > Rhododendron > Rhododendron mucronatum. The sequence goes on along the minus strand of BPLT01000135.1, from coordinate 986,676 downwards.
CCATTGTATTTGATGAGTTTGTTCAATTGAGAAGCATGAGGAGACAGAAGTCGAAAAGCCTTTTCCTGGGGGGGCTGACATGTTTGAGGGATAATTTGACCATTGAAAACAACAATTGAGTTGGATGAAGAAAGGCGTAGGACTCTTTTTTTCTACTCGTCTTTTTACCAATTTGCCCTGGGCAAGACTGCATTTAATGTGGACCATTTTGGTGATGAGTAGGCCCTTTGATGGGATTCGAATCCCACATAGATGTTACGTATAATATAAAGGCCCTACGACGGTTCTTCACTTGTGTGAGTTCCAAGAGATTTTTTCAAGGGACATGTCTTTTTACGTGTGTTTTCGTTTTCAGATATGCGACTTTTCGTGAAGAGTCAATTGGAGTACTTTAATTATACCATAAGAGTTTAGCATGTAGTGAGTGTGGAATGAATTACTCTCTTCTCCACCATATATTACTTTCGTATACAAGTTGGGTAATTAGAGAAAAAATTGACACTCCGTCTTTTACCGATCGTGTCGCATGAAGAAACTTTGTCAAATTTTTGGGTTGTATCTTTGAGTGGTATCTGCTCTTCAAAATTTACTCGAAGGGAAGCAAATAAGACTTTAGGACACGAACTTGTCGTGCCGTTCGTGAATCTCACGGAATATTTTTCTAATTCTAATTATCTATTATCTTTGATTTTATGCATGATTTTACGTTTTCATGCCATGGAAATGTTTAGTATTTTGTGATTAATTAATTATGTAATGAATTCCCAACACAATCTTCACTCGAGTAATTATTCAGAGGTCTTAAGTACTTCCAAGTGGTGTCCTAACACACTCACACCCAAATGCATTTGTATCCGTCCACTTAGTCGAAAGCTCCACATGAATGAGTGGCTGTAGAGGGTATCGAAGCACCAAGTGAGTGGCCTCAAATCCATCGTACCTAAATCTTCTTGTACCGGTGTTCATGTGAATATCCAATTGTTTTGTTATTACCTCGCTATGTTGATAAGCGGTCAAGATTGCATAATCTTGATGCTTAAGTTCTCCACTTTGAAGCGTTTTAGTATTTACCTTATCGTTTTTATTTGATATTGCGCGGAAGGTTGTTTTTGATATGTTTCAGGTAGAACGTGGTTAAAAGGCAGGTTTTTATATCCAAGGATCACTCTCGGAAGCATCCAGTGTCCAAGGCTGTGTGGCAGCTCCCCACCAATTTCCATCGGGTGATTAAATGACTATAGAGTGGGCATCGGGTCAGCGTCCGGCCATCCAGACTAGGCCGTGAAAAAGAGCAGTGTTTTGTCAGCCCAGTACCGGTACTGGGGTTTGCCAGTACCGGTATCCGCTCTCCAGAAGTCCCATTTTGGCAGCAAATTGAAGACCCGGTACCGGTACTGGGAGTTGGCTAGTACCGGTACTGCCTGCAGAAATTGTCCACATTTTTTTTGCTTTTTCAACTTTCCATTTATGGAATACTTTCTACTTTTGGTTGGATCTGGGATATTTATTGTGAGAGGAGGGTTGGTTTGTATAAATATCCCCCTTCTCTCTCTCTCATTCATTAGCTAGAAACAATTTACTTTAAGTCTTTTTAGATCTAAGAACTCTTCCATAGCTTTTCAAGTTGTAATCTCTCAAGAACACATTAAGGTATTTACGTTACGTTAATTTTTCGAGTATTAAAGTTGTTCGTATGTGTTGGATCTTTTATAATATCAAGTTTATTTTCGTTTTTATCGGTTAAATCTCATGTCACCTTTTAGCTTTATGCCTTGCTCTTTTACTATGTGTGAGTAGTCGATTAGGCTTGGTATCGAGGTGATTAACACCTTGTGACTTATGTATATCTTACCTTTCTCAACTCATGACTTGAGGTTCGGTATGGAAAAGGGGAAAGGTTCATCTTTTATATAACAAAACTTGCCGATGTTAATCTCCAGTGATCATGTGCTTGCTCACATGGTTCCGGAGCGATGTCTTGGTTCGTGTTTGCCAAAAGAACAAAAGAGCTCACTTGTTTTCCATACTACACATTTAGTCTTTATTGGTTTCACCGTTAAATCTTGCGGTTGATAGCCTATGCCGTGCGATTCAACCGAGTTCTCATTGATCAGAATGGTTAGATGACTTAAGTTATGGGCGTTAGTCACTCCAACGCCTTGCCACTTGTCACTCCAACGCCTTGCCGCTTGTTAATCTAGTTAAAACCTAATTTTCTAGTCTTTTCATAAGAGTTTCTTTCACCGTTCAAAGCAAAACCAAAGTTGGCCGCCTAAACTCCGCAACACTTACATCTAAAAATCCTGGCTAGCTATAAGGAATTTTCTCTGTGGGTACGATTCCGGACTTTTCAGTATTTATGCTAACATCGACCTAGCCCTACGCTCGGGGTAAATCAACCTATTTCAACGGTTAGGTTGTGGCGAAACATGTGTAGAGTTTGGAAACCTAAATTCAGCTTTGATGGATCTGAAAACTAGTGGATCGGACTTTGATATATCCGATCCAATCCGTTTATGAATTCGAACCGATAATTTTACTCTTGGTACGTGGAGTGTGTGTATTTATGTTTAGTCCAAAATTTCAACCGATAGATTTTTGGACTTGTGCGCCTAGCATTTGAATAGGACAAATGAATCCAATTTTTTGAATTCGTATTTCGGATTATAATTTAAAACGGATTGCGAAAGTCGAATTTGGATTATTTTTTTTGTAATCGAATCAAATTCGGTCAGACTAAATCGTGGCATATATACGACGGTTCATGTTATTTTGTCATAAGAAAACTTGCACATATAAAAACCCCCAAAAAAAGAGAAAACGAAATTAAGCTTAAAAGCCACAAACTCTAGCTAGACAGCACTAGACCTTTCTAAGATGATCTTTATAGAGTTTTGATGTCTCTACAAAGTACTAATTAAGTCGGCTCACGAATTAGCACCACCCAACAAAACTATGATTAAGACATTTCTTGCCTCCCATGGTAAGGAAGATTAGACATTGCAATAGTAGTGTGAGCACATAAATCTTTCCCAAGTCTCTATCATTTCTTTTTCTCTTTTAAAAGCTTAAGGACTTTTTTGACCCTTTTTTTTTTTTCTTTTTTTTCTTCTCTCTCTCTCTCTCTTGCCTTCATTTGACCTGTCTTACAAAAGCTAATTTATTCAAAAGTAGGTGTTTCGCACCGTCCAAAATATCGGCCAATACTGAGTGTACTGGACGATACTAGGCTTGTACAACGTGTGCCAACCGGAATAAAAATATTGTGTATTTTGTTCTTTTGCTTAAAAAATGCTTCAATTTTAAGATAATTCAACAAAACTTAGAGTCTATAATTTGTTAATTATCTTAAATTGTTCTTAGGACTAATTTTAAGGTTTATCAAAGTATGAGAATTTATTTTATACACCTACTTTGAGGTTTTTTTTGTACATATATTAAAATAATAAAATATATATTATCATTAATTAATTCAAATAGTACCGAGATATACACCGGTACCGATACGTACCATTCCAGTAGGGAAAACGGTACACTTGCCCGTACAGAATTGATAACTTTGTGCCTCCCTTTTAGGATGCGTTGCAAGTTTGCTATAGTCATGCACAATGAAGAAATGATATACCTAGCGGCCTCTTCCTCCTCCACCCTTCTGGTGTCTAGAGCCGATCCTAAACTAAAACTTGTGTTGTGGCCTCTTTAGGCCTCCAAATTTTTTTGAATTTTAGGGCCTTTCTACTATTTTATCCCTTACAATAGTCCAACAAGAGGGCCTCATTTTAATTTTAGCTTTAAGCCTTTAAAAATTAGGGCCGGCTCTGCTGAAGTCAAGCAAACGAAAACATAGGGATGTTAGGATATGTTATGACAATTATTCAAACGAAATGTCTTCTCTACCATTCGGGTCAAACTGTAGGCGTGCAGCTCACCCCTTTGTGTCCTAATAACGGCCGTAGTTTCATAATCTGGATATCGACCGTAATTTCATAATCCGAACCGTTCATATTTTAGATCTCATCGAGATGCTTGTGGTGACCACAAATTCTTGCAATTGGACATACATAAATACATGATTCAAACAAATTTTGATCAGTAAGCTGGGTTCCGTGCACACTGAATCGTAATCCAGAAAAATGCAATTTTTGCATCTAAATCTAATAGAATGATGTATTTATAAATGTCCGATTTTTTAAAATAATTTTTGGTCACAGTATATGTCTCGACGAGATCCGAAATATAAACTATTCGGATTATAAAATTACGATCGATATCAAGACGCAAAGGGGTGAAGTGCACCTGCTGCAATTTCACCCCCAAATGGCAGAGAAGCCACGTCCTTATTCAAATTCATTAAACTAAAAAGAGGTTATTATCATATTAATCAGTCACATGCATGGTGGGGCCGGGCAAATTGGTGAAATCTTATTGGGGGGTTTTGTTACCAATTAGAGTTGTTCATCAAACTTAGACCATATGCAATGAATCCATGTCCAAGATTTGCTAATGAATTCTACTTTTGACAAAACCTTACTTTATTGGCCTCGAAAAGTTGCCCTAGTTGGCAGGTAATTAGTACGAACTGGCCAATTATAGGCCTCCTTTCCTCTTTGGGTAGATTTTCCTTTTAATATGTCAACAATCAAAGGTTAATTGATTTGTTTTCAAAAGGTCTAGGATGCATGATAGTGACACTTTGTTGATAAAACTAGCTAAGCCAATCGTACTTGAACATGCTGTAGCTAAAAATATCCCCACTTGTTCACAACGAAGACGGTTAAGCTATAGTATAGTAGTACTAGATATTTAAATGAAATTCTATGGGAACCGATGAAAAGTGAGCAGAGCAACGCGCAAGGCTCAACTTCGGATCTCGCACAAATGATCGAAATCGTTCATTAATTTTTCAATGTTTTTTTGAGCGGCTTTGCAAAAAACAGCTCAATCGAATAAACGAAAGGGCTTAATCCATGTGCTATTTTTTCTTTCAAAATACAGGATGCTAAATTCTATATTAAAAATTGGTACATTGTATCAAGCATTTCAACTACTCATTTGAGCTAAATTTTTGCAAAGTCACTCATAAAAATATTCTCAATCATTAATGAACTATTCGGATCATTTGACATTTGTGCCTCAAAAGTGAATCCCACATACCAATCTACGCAGCATCAGTGCACTCCCAGTTATTTATTGTCTCACTCTGTTAGTTAGCTTTAATGAGGCCTCGTTTGGACTAACCAAAAATAAAAGTGAACGTCGTTTTCCAGTGGAATCACCATGCAGGTGTCTTGGTGTCGTTTTGTATTATCTAATAAATACGGTCTCTGCCATCCGTTTTGTAAATAAATTTTTTTTTTTCCTTTTTTTGTCATTCGTTAAATCTAATGTTATCTAATCTACTCTATCTTAGGGGACTTGGAGATGGGGATGAGTGCTTACGAGAATCGAAGCCTGTCCATATGCATGGAAGTATAAGAGAGGTACCAACTGCCCTCCACTCCATTTGCGTTTGGTAAATAGTTGAGGTGCCAAGTATTAACGGGGTCACATGAGAAGATGACCATTCACTACAAACTGACATAATTTTTTTTTACGGTATTCTCGAGAAGAACATTAAATATAACTTGATATATACTCCCTCCATCCTGTTTTATTTGTCCATTTTTAATGTCTGTGTCAGTTTTCAATCGTTAATATTTTCTAATATGCATTTCAAAAAATATGCAATAATCTTGTTTGATAATACAAAGTTTTTAAAATTTTGAAAAGCATTATAGATTGAGGGATATAAGCGTATAAAAAACAACACGAATAATGAAAATAAACAAATAAAATGGGACGGAATGAGTGTATCCAATAAATCGATGTGGACTCTCGGAACAAGATTATCCTATCCAATGGGAAAATAGTAAAACAACCCCATCCATGATGATTAGCCAAATCATGTAGTATTATTAATCTTGACGTACTTGGTGTCAAGCATATTTTGACATTAATTGCCTTTGGTGTTCATGATGCGTGATTTATTGGACACCAACACACTTTTTTTTGACCAAATTCTTCACCAACTTTGGCAATTGGTTTCTTATTTTTACACAAAATAATTTGTCAATTTAATCATCTAATCCTCTCTTTCATTTACTTTTTGGATCTGCCACCTGTATATCCTCTTTGAAAAAAGTCCATGATAAAGAAAGCAAGTTTATTGCTGGTACTTACTGCACAATTTCGGTGGAATGCTATTATTGGTTAATTATTATAAATCTCCGACATGCATTACAGCCGGAGCTTTGGTACAAGTGAGGTCACTTGGCGATTTCTTAGAAAAATATTTAATATTTTGTAGCCAAACTTTACTATTTCAACCCTATAAAAAAAAAATCTAAATTGCTCTAAGTTGTTTCAAACATCAGTCACACTATCACTTGTCAACCATTTTCTTCTCCTCGTGAATTGATGGAATTACAAATGAAGCTATCATTTATAGTTTTCTATCTATCATTGATAAAAAGCCTTTATAGTCAAATGCAAAGCAAAATTACATCAATGAATATAGATCTACTTGTTTGATTAATACCTTGATTTAATTAGAAAATAAGAAAAACAATTAAGTTGAAAATGGTTCTAGTTTAATTTTCACCCTGTTAATTCAAAATTCCCGTTCTAAGCGAACCACGCATTCTAAGTGAACGCATACGTGATTACGTATAATACGAATGCATTTTACATGCTCACTAGACATTCTATACAAATTTAAATGAATAAATTAAACTCTAAACATTAACAAACTCATATTATAAACGTGTGATGGAGTTCGATAATAGCACAAAATTAATAAATTTAAGCTCAAGCCAATCAGGTACTATATATAGAGAATGATGGAGCTGCAAGTGAAATCATAATGGCGGTAAATATTTGCTGATAAAAAGAGAGAAAAAGAAAATCTATTGAGATTATTTTAGCTGAATAAAATTTGAAAAAAAAAATATTGAAGATTGGTAAGGCAGAAGAAAGCAAGGCATAATGGAATTTCAGAGGAACTTAATTGAATACATTTCTTCTTCATAAACTAAATAAGATTAAAATGGAATTTTGCAGAATTTAAGTAGGTCCCTGTAGGCAAGTAAGGCATGCATTCCTTTCTCGTGATCACCTATTACATCTTTATTAATTACTACTAATTATATATTATGGTGTTCTTGTTTTAGTTTTGCTCATTATGTGGGCCATATCGATGCTTTGTACAAATTTAACTAATACTAATTCTCACTTTTCAATGTGGGATATTGAGCACTCCACGAGATTCTTTTATTAATGTGGGATAAATTTCAAAGGAAATGGAGAACTAATATATAGGATCCGAGATGGTGCAAAGCAGCTCCCTGTAGAGCGCTATAATGTACAACCACAGTGTCCAAAGTGTTTAACGATCCGGATTAAAAATGAACTTTTTCAAGGAAAAGTTAACTATTTCCTGAAAGAATTTATTTTCAATCCAAACCATTGATTGTTGAGATGGATGATTTGAATGCACCTTGCAGGGCGCTCTACAATGAGCTACTTTGCGGCATCCGCGGATCTAAAGAAATGAGAGTCTGATTTACCAAACAAATAGTATATCTTACAGAGAGGAAGTTTAAGGCTCCGTTCCGGAACCGAAAAAAAAACCCTTATTTTTTAAGAAGGCAATTTCAAACTCAAAAATTATGGGCTTATTGAAATTTAAAAATATACAATATGGATCTTGTTTGAAAGATCTCGATGAGATCTTTTATACGATGCAAAAAAAATTAAAAAATTATTTTTTATTTACTTTATTTTAAGTTTGAAAATGTGAAATAAGCTACTTATTTTTTAAGAAAATTTTTGGTACGGGGCTTAGTCTGAGTTATAGTACTCTTTTGTATATATGAAGAGAGATTCTCTTAGCTTGGTCTTGAGCCATGTTATTGGGACGAGTATATCTTGACCAACAACTATAGTTTCGAAGATGTCACATGCGATGATCGTCTTAAAATTTAATTAAAGGTAATATCAAATGTCTAATCTCTTGCTTAACTCATTGGGCGACTTTTAATTAAATTACTAACTAACTCTTTAAAAGAGCAATAGATATATGCACATGATCAGACTTCATAATTTTGGCACTGAACTTCCTTATAAATGTACTTCATAATTTGTCTTTTCGTGCTTGTATTGTGTGTAATTTTAAGCACTGAAATACGACATTTGAAGTATATTTATAAAAAAGTGGAGTGCCAAAATCATTAAAGGTTTCGAAAAGATTGATCTCAACTGCATATTACCATTACTCTATTACACCATTTCCTCTTCATTCCAAATTTCTTAACCTCACTTATGAAAATTGAGATATTTAGAATTTTTCCTCGGGATTTTTGAATATTAATATTGGAGTGACATTAAGGCTCCGTTTGTTTAGGCGTAAAATATTTTTCGGTGAAATGTTTTATCTATTTTTCGGTGTTTGGTTGTGTAAAAAATGATGAAAACATTTTTCAATAATTGAATGAAAATGACTTACCCTTAAATTTTCCGTATGTTTTTTTTCGAAATGAACTTGCTGCCTTCTACTACAATTTTCACTGCTCGATCAATTTCCTCGATTGTCAATCATGTACCACGTTCAATTTCATTATTTGCAATTCTTTCCACCATTTAAGCCCCCTTCTCGCTCTATACACTATTTTGTCGATTTCTGAAAATATTTTTCAAATGTCAACCAAACACTAGAAAATAAAAATTTAAACTTTGTTTTCTGAAAAAATATTTTACATTGTAAAACATTTTAAATCGAAATAAACTGAGCCTAACAGTATATCAACATCACTACACGTGTATGATCCCACTTCTACACAAAATCATATATAACTTGTAAAAATAGCGGTGAGATAGTAAAAATAACAAAAAAGGACAGGTGGAATCATGTCATAAACCACCATATCAACGAAACACACGTATGCATATATGCATTTAAAAGAAAAATATATCAGCTAATGATTGTCCTCCATCGCATCAACCATTTGACCAATTTCCATTTACAAGATTTCTATATTTAACTATGCTCGAATCACTACTATCTATAGTAATATTGTACTATATAGTATAATATAGAGAAGTGGGTGAAATAGTGGAAATAAATGTAAAAGGACAAGTTTGTATGAGTACCTAGGTAGTATGGAGAGAAGCATAGACGATCCAAAAGGGCATGCGAAAATAATAAGTGCTTGTTCTCTTTGAAATCACACGTTCAAATTATACGGATGTTGAACGTATCAAACGTTGAGGTTATTGAAGGATTTATCTGATCGTTAATTTCGAAGTTCCGAAATAATTTGGTATGAATAAGTTGACCCGAGTATCTGCATATTAAAAAAATGAGGAGGAGCGTAGATTTGGGTGTGAAATACAAATGTGTCCCCCACACCCCTAGCACTCATCAAAGGCCAATGTCACTCCTAGTAATTTTTTACTAACAAATATAGAGTGATAGTGTAACAAGTGGCATCGAAACACCAAGCCACGTACCAAAAGCGAGTCGCATTATGCGCCAACGCACGAGAAAGTGTAGCGGCCAATGGATTGAGGAGACGAAGCTTGGGCCCATAAAACAAACAAAAAAACTCCAAAAGCAAATCGGATTCCTCTCCCAAATTTTACAATCTTAATTTTTGATCAGGCCAATAGTTTATAAACCACCCCCTAATTGTTTTTTGATAACTCATGTATGTGTGTACCTAATTTACACGCTCTCCGACTGATCGTGGATGATCAATCTCACCGTCTGATGATAGGCGGTATTATTATATTTTTGCAGTTTCAAACATAACATAAACCTCTTATCCACTGGTCGTTTTTCAAATGCAAGCGTAAAAGTTTTCTATGTATGCTTCCGTCAATGAATGCTGAGAATTAATAATGCAAAACGACTAAAATAAATTCACCTTATACACATTTCAATGCTCATTTGTACTGACATACCTATTTTGTATTTTCTATGGTACTTTTTTAAAACCTTGTGCACATAAAATAGATATTAATTGTACGACGACTGGTAGAATTAGTCGCCAACAGTGCATTTTCTTGAAGCGTTGTAAAGCTCTCCAACGCATGCTTTAAAATATGGCTAAGATCTAATAATAGCGGGATCATTTGTCCTATTTGACGTTTTACTTGAGCATATTTTAAAAAAATATTCATGTAGTCTTCACTCTCTTCGTTAGGAAGATTTTTTTTTAAGAAATTGCATTCTTTGGCAATTGAAAGAATTACAAATATGTGGAAGCCAGAATTTCAACTCATTAGCTATGTTACAATACTACGGAGAATGTATCCTTTTTAGTTCCTTTTGCAATTGAACTTCTTGGCCTTTTGTGAGTCTCTCAAGGCTCACTTGAATGATCTAATAATTTATTTCTCAGAGCTCGTGAAAAATTTCATTATGCTAGAAATCATATTGATGAGATATTGTTTACTATATATCTTGAAAAACATTGATAGTTAAACCTATTTGTGTCAATATTAATATTTACTATGATAATGTATAAATTGACTAGGGATTGCCTGTGCCTAAAGGCACGAAGCAATACGTTTTGAGCACAAAAATTTTTTTTTATCGTAAAAAGTGTTTTTATTTTCAATCCCTCATCACTATTTTCAATTTTATAATATAAAGAATAACATATAATCGGTGTATACAACATCACCAATAATCATCCAAATCATATAAATTTGAGCCAACAAATTCAAACCCAATACCATGTTATTTTCTTTTCGTATATGACCGTAGGGAAATCAACCTAAAAGGAAACAAATTAAAAGAAAATATTGAATTGAAAGTAAGTGAATCAACTTTAAATAGAAATCAATTATTGAGTTGATTTAAATTTAAAAAGATAATCAAGTTTTTTAAAGAAACAACCTAAAAGCAATTAATTAAAAAAATTTAAGAGGTTTATATTAGGAAGTATACTCTCAATTGATCGGATATGATCTATTGAAAATTCGATCCAATGATTTTAGAGTGTTAGCTTTGTATGGATAAACAAAAAGTGTTCTGTTTTATACTCCAATCATCTTAGTGACATCAAAATTAATTCATAAATTGGCTCAACTTACAATGCAGTTCATTCCCCTTTCTTTTTGGACAGGAGACAAGCTTGACTTTTAAGAATGCTCTTGGGCCAACCTCAAGGTTGGCCTAATCGCCAAGAGATTTAGGAGTTTGCTATCTATTATAAAGTCTCAAATTCAAAATTTTTTAGATGCTAGACAAAATTTTGCTTCTACTTTAATTTAGACTCTCACAAGCGTCACAAGCGTCGAGCTATGTGTAAATTAACCCAAATATATACCCATAAATATAAAGAAAAAAGAGAGAAGAATAATGCTCTTGGGTTTTATAAAGAAAGTGTGTTTAGTGGGTTTTTTCGAATCATGATGTTTAGTGAAACAAAGTACAGTACCCCATTTAAATATAAAAAGTACATTAAAAATCTGTTTCTAAAAATAGCACTCCAGTAGTACAACATAATAGTGCCACTCCAGTGAAATGTTTGACTACTCCACGCGATCTATCCGGGCGTGGAGGTGACGCGACCACTTGGAAAAATATCTCAGGCCTCGGGAGGGACCACGACATGTTAGCCCCAAAAAGAAGGATGCGGGGGCGCTGCTGTCCCTTAGGGGCAGCAGCTTGCGGGCATGCTCGAGCTGCGGGTCCATTTCAGTCTCATTTCGATAATTGGAAGCATTCATTTTGTAAAGGTTGTTGAATAGAATTCTTATGCGAAAAATAGCTCGATTAGATATCATTAAGTGCCTGATCGGAGCCTTTTTATTTTGAAAAGAATGGATCAAATCAACTGTAATCAATGGATCGAGAGTTATATGTATTCCAATCAGACACTTAATGATATCCAATTGAAGCAAGACCGGAGTGGATCCGCAGCTCAGGCATAGCCGCAAATTGCTGCCCTTAAGGGACAGCAGCGCCCCACTTCCCAAAAAGGATGATAAAAAGCGAGAAAGAAGTGGGCCATACATCCCGTCACCCTTTAAAATATCTCGACCGTATCAATAACCGCCACGTATCATCACCCTTCATCCCCTCTTTATGAGCGGGTACCACATGGTTTCCTCTCGATGCATCAAGACCGTTTATTTCATTTTTGCACGGCTTATGGCCAATTTGGCTTTAAAAGTTAAATAGTGATTTATTTTTTGTCTTTATTCAAAAAATTCACATTTATTAGTTTTGCGTCAAACTTTTATAACTTATTGATTCGTCTCGACTAGAGGAATAGGAAAAGTAAAATTTTTTGATCGAAACTCATAATTTAAAAAAAAAAGACAAATAAGTAAAATAAGTTGATTTATTGATTTATTTTTGTTTTTATTCAAAAAATTATGAGTTTTCGATCAAATTTTTTTACTTTTCTGATTCCTCTCGTTGAGATAAATCAATAAGTCACAAAAATTTGGCTTAAAAAAAACAAATGTAAAATTTTTTTTTTGAATAAAGACGAAAAAATAAGTTATTTAACTTTTCAATCCAAACTCACTCTAATACTTGGAAGGAGAGAGAGAGAGAGAGAGAGAGAGAGAGAGAGAGAGAGAGAGGGAGGGAGAGGGGAGAGGGTACTTTAATCTGGATGGTTCAATATATTTTTGGATGATTAAGATGTGCCCTCTCAAACACCACGTCGGGTGACGTGGTACCCACCTAACATTGAAAAATTTCTCCTCCCTGCATATATACTCCAATCCCAATTGAACCCATGAATGACAAATCACATCCACCCAACAAGTTTTTCTCTCTCTCCTCCCTCTCTCTCTCTCTAAAACCCCACAAATTTCTGTCTCTCTTCCCGGTTCAGTTCACCAAATACAGAGAGAGGTACAGCCCAAGTTGAAGCTCAGACAGGGAAGAAGATAAAAGTATTTAAGAACAGGAACGTGGGGGGTTTTGGGTGATGGAGTCTTGCAATATAGTCGCGCCGTTCGTGATGAAGACGTATCAGATGGTCAGCGATCCGTCGACGGACCATATAATCAGCTGGGGGAAAGCCAACAACAGCTTCATCGTCATCGACCCGCTCGATTTCTCGCAGCGGTTGCTCTCGGCGTACTTCAAGCACAACAACTTCTCCAGCTTCGTTCGCCAACTCAATACATACGTGAGTGAAAGAAAAAAAAAACTCTACAATTGCATATATTAATTATCTGCGAACATCTTTTTTTTTTTTTTTTTTTAAATTTTAAAACAGGGGACCAGAAAAAGGTGATTAGTGGTTCATCCAATTGGTTAGAGCTTAGAACTCGGCCAATAATTTTCTGTGCTCAATTTACACATTTTAGACGCTACTAATTGACCCCACTGAAGTTATCATATTTGTATTTCAGGACTCTATAGCAATTTTTATTTTTTTAACAATTTATTTGCTAATTTTTTTTTGAACATCTTCGATTTGCTACTATTAAATTTTTGGAAAAATCACTCCCCCCACAAAATCTCGAGCTAGGATTGCAAGGAGGACATGTTTACTTGATGGAACGAAAAGTTTTGCTAGTTGAAGTCTTAGTTTTCATTCCACAATTGAAGTTTTACTTTTCTCGATTTTGAAAAAAAAATTCACGAAGCGGGAGGCGGTGTTTTGTGGCACCGTGTTGTTATGCACATTCGAACCGTCCATTCGGCAATTCAACCGTCCAAATCTCATTTCCACCATTCGAGCCTTATATTGCAGTGATAAAACCGTTAGATTGTCCGAACGAACTATCCGGATATGCATCGAACAGTGCCGCACGACACCTCCCCAGACTTAACTTGAACTCTAATTAAGTTTTGTCTTTTTAATAATTTGATATTCGGTCCTCTAGACCAATTAATTCGAGAGACCCATCTTACCATTCACAAGCTCTTCACCTGATCAAAATCGTGACAGCCCATATAAACTGTCCGAACCAATGAATTAATAACTAGCATGCGCGAACTGAATCCTAAATCAAGAGCTTTTTGAGGCTTTAATTGTCAAGTGACTATCCCTGGCTCACTGCAGCAATATGGGTTGACTCTGGATAAGGAGAAATTTTTCAGTGCTGTGTGGGCACGGGCCACGTGGTGATGAGCACACATCTCAGTTATTCAAACGTGTTTTGGACGGTTTAGATCTGTTTGGGCTTGAGGGGGTATTTTGATAATTTTACACTAAAAAATTATCCAAACAGATTTGGATTGTCTAAAACACATTTAAACAACCGAGATGATGCTTGACACCACGTGACCCGTGCCCACCTGACAACACTGAAAAACTTCTCCTGGATAAGGTTTTCCTTCCACTATACAAAAATTTTCTCACTCTACCCATTAACTCACGGGGTTAAAAGTCAGATAGTTGCAGCACAGATTTGGACACCCTCATCTTGGATAAATTAGGTGGTTTTTTTTTTAATCGACAGAAGTTAGTATTATTAAAATAGTTAAAGTATTTAATTTTTATAATTGTATACGCGTAAATTTTTAATGGCTTTGATTTTGCCACAGGGTTTCCGAAAGGTCGATCCAGACAACTGGGAATTCGCAAACGAGTGGTTTCTCCGAGGCCAAAAGCATTTGTTGAAGAACATAGTGAGAAGGAAGCACAGCAAGGTCACCAATCCCTACTTACTGCGGCACAATTACGACGAGGACGAAGAGGACGACAAGGAAATACTAAAAGAAATAGCCAAGCTGAAGCAAGAACAGGGAGACCTAGAGCAAGAACTGGAAGGCATGAACAGAAGGCTGGAGGCCACAGAGAAACGACCGCAGCAGATGATGGACTTCCTGTGCAAAGTCGTGGAAGACCCCGAGATCTTGCCCCGTATCATGATGGAGAAAGGCGGACCCATGAGGTTAAAAGGGGAGAAGAAGAGACGGACGACGACGATGTTGATATCATCGTCGTCGTCCGAATCTCCACCGTCGGTTATGAGCAGTGAGGAGGGAGATGAAGGGGCAGGGGTAGGGGCAGTTTCGTCATTTTCCAGAGAACCATATAGTTATGGGTCTTTCTCTAGTCAGTTGCCAGCGGTCTCCGGCACCGCCGTGGTAGGTGGTTTCGCGGCGGCGTTACCGCCGGTGGGTGGTGTTTCAGGGTTTGGGGAGATGGGTTATTTTGGAGGGATGGGAGGTGGGGTGGATGAAAATCCACCGCCTTATCCTTTCTCACTGTTGGGAGGTGGGTTTTAGTTCCTTCACATGGGAAATTTTTTCAGTGCCGAGCGGGCACCACGTGGTGTCCGTTCGCACATCTGAGCCATCCATTGCGTGTTTGAACGGCTCAGATTTGGAGAGAGAAAAAAGGAAAGAGAAAGCGTTGGGGTGAGAGGAGAAAGATGATTTTAATCCGAGTTGTCCAAAAGTGTATTGAATGACTCGGATGCGCCGAACGGTTACCACGTAAAATATACTTGCTAAAAATCACTCCTTCACATGATTTATGTTGTATTCCATCTTTTTTATTTTATTTTTTGTTTCCTAAGTTTTGTTCTTATGAAATATTGGTTTTTTAGAAACTAGTACTCTAACTAGGGATGACATTCGGGGCGGATATTGACATATTCGTACCCGATTCTCGAAACCAAATGGTTGCCCAAATTCGGCCCGAAACCCGAACGGGTAGGGAAGTGGTGAACCATAACCGAACCAAACGGGGTTCGGGGAAAAACCGATTGGATAACCGAACCAAACATAGAGAAGGAGAGGGAGAGGAACCATCAAGTATACAGTCATCGAGAAAGCCCTAATTTAGTAGCTCAAAATCTATCAATTTCTCACAAAATATGTTGTCGATCTAGACTCTCTCTATCAAATCTTGGAAAACCCTCTAAGTTTCCGATCGAATTTTGATGATCCGAGCCGCTCAATATAATCAGAATGTGATTTTATTGAACTCTATACATATAATGAGAGAGAGAGATCTGGTGGACTACAAAACTCAAGTTGATTTTCGCACCATTTTGCTTCTCTTGAACATACCATCTCCTTGGGACATATAGCTAGCACACTGATGCTCTTGGGGAAATCGAGTGCCATTGACTTCAAATTTCTCAAGGCAAGGTTCACACGTAGAATCGGACGTCCTTGGTATTGAGCTTGATGAACTTGTCGACATCGATGCGGCCATTGCCGTTGCCTTCGAACTCGCGGATCATGGCGGAGATCTTGATGGGGGCTTGGTAGGAGACGGTCAATGAATCTATGATGTGTGGAGTGGTGACTAGAGAGAGAGGGAGATAAAGAGAGATAAAGAGAGAAACGATTAGAAGTAAGGAAAATCTAGGAAGAATCTTTTGAAAAATACTTTTCAAAAAGAGAAGCAAACAAAGCATTTATTTTTAAAAATATATTTTTCCAAACTTTTTTACATCGTTCAAAAGTACACACTAATTGCAAATGCATTACAGCGACACCCTTCCCTCCAGATCTCATCCCTCCATATTTCTTTGATTTTCTATTTTTTGTGCCTATCTTCGGTTTATAATGATAAAAGTAAGAACTTATTGATAAAAAAAGATTGTAACATACCATATGCAATAAATTCAACTGGAACTTCATTCATAATTCAAACCGTTAATCATATAGTTTTATATAAAAAGAGATTATCTACGTAGAATATTTAAACGAGTGGAGATCTATAGAGGAGTGGACTATAACTTAGACAACGAGTACTGTTTTATACTACATGACATAGTAAGCTATGATTTGTTCACGTGCCTTTCAATATCTGATCAAGTTGAATTTCCAAAAAATATGATTCTCTTTGGCGTCTAAAATAGATACAAAATCAAATTGTTCATAAAACAGGTCGATGCTAGGCTCAATTACGACTCGTTCAAGCCGTTTATGTAGTGAAGTCAGACTAATACTTCATGCTCAATTACCAACAATCCGAGCTCGAGTATAAGGGAGTTCGGCACGGCCAAGCTCCACTCCCTTGTTTGAGAGCATCTGTATCAGAGCATCCGCACTAGACTCTCTACATTTTGGACCAATTTACACCTCCAAAAATCACTTTATTACTTTAGCTATCTACTTTTAAAATAACTACTGCATTAGACTCTTTACTCTCACTCTCCTCTCAATAAATAATCAAACCCACCTCAATTAAATACTCCATTTACTCTTCCTTCTTTGACAAAAAAAAATTTTCTTCCCAGTTTCCCTTCCTTTGACCCTGACCGCTCTGGTACGAAACAATTAAAAAAGAGGGAGAGAGAGAGAGAGAAACAATATAAAAACAGAAGCAAGTGAACAGTACCTCGCCTATCCAAGCGAGGTACAGTAGCAAAACTAAACTTTCTTCAAATTAAAGAGGAAGGAAGAGAGGCTGATAAAGGGGACTTTGGATGTTTTTTCTTGTTTTAGCTCTTTAATTTAGTTTAAAGAGGAGAGTAAAGAGAGAGATGTGGATGCCCTCAGGCATGTTAAAAGTCCATACAAACTAAAGTAGCGAGGGAAATTCAAAAAACCTCCAAAATCTATTTTGCACCAAGCTTTGCTATAATGAACCTGTAATATGAAAGAGGAACAGTTCCTTGTTTAGTCAGATGAGTAACTATATTCACTAGTCAATCTATATAATACTATTATTCTTAGCCCCACATCCTATTATTATATTATTTTATCAAAAACCCTCCAATTATTTGCACTAATAGCCATTAAAAAAAAAAAAAGGTCCATCCCCTATTATTATATTATTTTAATTAAGAAGAGAGTAAGAATAAATAGTTTGATTTTATGTAATTGTAAAAAATGACTAGTTAAAATAGAAAAGTGGCATTTGAAGATTAATTTAGTCCAAAATCAGCTGAGGCTGATGAGGATATTCTAAATGGGTTTGTTTTTTTGTATAAAAAAAGAATACAAAAATACGAATATTTAATTGAAAAGAGATTGTGAATAAAGAGCCAAAGAAAGTCAAATAAAAAGAAAGGCAAATAGCCTCTCCTTCGTCTCCTTATCAACAACGGCTGAATTGGTTTCCACCTCCTCCTCTCTCCTTCGTCTCACTATCTCCTCTTTCTCTATCTTCTCCTTCGAGCCCTAATTGGTACACCACCCGAAGAAAGACAAACAAAAAGAAAGTGGAAGAAAGGCAAACAGCCAAGAGAGAATCCTACCTTTTTCTTTTTCTTTTTCTTTTTTTAATTATTCCAGGTAACCTCCCTATGTAATTTTTTCTGCTTTTTGTTTTATTCCAAGTATTTTTTTAGGCATTTAGAACTTGGAACTTTAGGAATTTTATATTGCATTCAAGGTGTTTGTAAGAATGTCTAAATGAAATAAAGAACTATACATTTACCTTTTGTTTGCTCCTCTTCTCAACATCTAATTTGTTTTCTGGACTGTATATATAGTTAGTTTCCTATGAGGCTGCACATTTGTTAACCCAAAAAATAAAATAAAAAATGAGTGATACCACACAAGAAACGAGAATACTCCTATTTCCTTAAAGCATAGTTGGATTATTATTATTTGCCTAAATGTCATTCTCGTACTTTAGGCAAAAACTGGTAATGTGATATCACAAGTGACATTAGTGTAACGTGCACGACGAGAACGAGAAAGAATTTTAAAGCAAGGCACTACACGATTGGGCCAATGCTTGCCGGGAGATGGAGTAAATAGTCAATTCCAAATTGTGATTTTTAGGTGTGCATTTTTTACTGTTGAGACTGTTGAGGCTTATACATAGGTGTTGGAAAAGTTTCTTGATTCCATGGGCAATGAAATAATGTCATTGTCGATAATGACAGATGGAGATAAGGCCATGAGGAGAGCAATAAAAACTTTGTTGCCTAATGCTCATCATCGTTTATGCAAATGGCATCTGAAAAAGAATGTTGTGAGTAATGTCCATGTTCCTAGATTCCTGTGTGATTTTGAAAAATGCATGTCAATGCTAACAGAAGAAGAATTTGAAATTGCATGGACAAATCTTGTGGACAACTATAATCTTCATGAAAACAATTGGGCGATAGAGGTTTACAAAAAACAGCACCTATGGGCTGAGGCGTACTTGTGATGTATTTTTTTTGTGGGAGCAAAAAGCACACAACGTGTTGAGGGAATAAACGCATTTATGAATCGATTCCTAAAACTACGTTTATGGCTTTTTGAATTTGTACAAGCATATGATAGAGCTCTTGCTAAACTTCAACATAATGAGGCTAAGGCAAAAGTAGAGAGTGAGAATAGTGCTCCCATTCTTTCTACAGCCATGAAATGCATTGAATAGCATGTAGCTGATACATTTTCTCAGGCCATATTCAAGAAATTTCCCGATGAAATTAAGAAAGAGCAATCAATGTTTCGGGTGGATAAAGTTAAGATTGAAGATTTTCAGGTTTACTACTTATCTCGGTATCAACAGGAGGATGCAACGTGGTCAGTATACTATCAACTAACTGAAGGCATCATGAAATGCTTTTGTTTGAAATTTGAGTCAATTGGATTCCATTGTTGTCATATGATTTCGGTAATGAAAATGAATCACTTGAGAGAAATTTCCGCTTATCTGATCTCACAAAGGTAGACAAAAATGGCCAAATCCTCCTCTCTACATGGCAGCACACCCATGCCGGAATGGGTAACACAAATGACAAGGTATGGTGCATTGTCAACTGCATGTGTCGAAATGTCTTTTTATGCTTCACACTCAACCAGTGCATATGATGAGGTAAGAGAAAAAATCGCACGGTTAACATTCAAAATAAGAGAGTTGTATATGTTAGATGTTGAAAGCCAGCAAAAAGCAACAGGAGAAGAGAACAATGTTGAGGGGACATCTATGCATTTTGGTGTTGGCGACCACGTCATTACCAAGCGTAAAGGGAGCCAAAATTTGGCAAAGGACTTTATCCCAAAGGTAAGTAAATGTGGCCATTGTAGACTACCTGGTCATATGTGAACGAAATACCCGAAATTAATACCAAACAATATGGGGAACATCAACGAGAATTAATTAGATTCGAGCATAGTTCACTCACAATCATTCACGGGGCGAGACTCATCTACATATTACCCAGAATCATTCACTGCCAATGGTTGTGAATTTAGTGTCGAACCTAATTTGGTAAGTCTCTTATTATGTAGTCATTTAATAGATTATTATCCATTTGTCCATTTACTAATTATTATAACTTTTAAACTATATAGGTTGCCGAATGGTCAACAAATTCAAATAGTGTTCAGGCCCAGATCCTAGGCAGCAACTTTGGAGGATGGTCAACAATTCCCGACAACGTTCTGAAGGGTAAATCATTCTACAATGTAGTATGCAGTTTGAAAATGTAATCGTAACCTTTGTTTCATGTAACGTCTTTCATTTGTTATCGTAAAAGCATCCAGTATTCGTGGTAAGTATGTTCCTTGACATGGTAAAGTACCTTAAGTTGCTAGTTGTTTCTTCCAAAATCTGTGGTAAAAATGTCCAGTTTTAGTTATGTACATCATGTATTCGTGGTAAGTATATTATTTGACATGGTAAGTACCTTCAGTCATTATTTTTTCCTTCCAAAGTCTGTGGTAAGAATGTCCAGTTTTAGTTATGTACACCCTATATTTGTGGTAAGTATGTTCTTTGACATGGTAAGCACTTCTAGTTTTATGTCATGGCACTAAAATGGTATGGTATCCCTCCATTCAAAATAAGTAGGCATAAAATTTCGCAAAATTCATAAAAAATAGAAAAGCCTCGAAGACATTGAATACATATCATAAGTTTTTAGCAATTTCGGCTAACAAAAGGCAGTAATCTACATGAGCCATAATGTCATTAGTAGCAATCTCCATGAGCTACAATATACATCCAAAAGACAGCAGCCATGTTAACAAAAAAGCAACTGCATTTACATCCAAAACACTACACAATCAGCAGCAATATGGGCAGTTTTTCCTCCACAATATCATTAGTAACAATCTAATTGAGCCACAATATACATCCAAAAGGCAGCAGCCATGTTAACAAAAAGGCAGCTGCATTTACATCCAAAACACTACACAATCAATAGCAATATGGACAGTTTTTCCTACGCAATATCATCACTTTTTCCTTTTAGTGCTGAGATATTTCTTTTTAGCCTTCTCCATAATCTTTTTCTTGACATTGTTCCCTTCAAACATGATCAAGTCCAAAACTAAGCCAATCTTACCCTCTGCAGAACTGAACTTCAGCTACAATTAAGAAATTAAACCAAAAATTAGGAACAAGTGTTGGGTATATAAACTGGTAGAAACGACATTATATGTAAAACTAGTTTGTTACCATAATCAATTCGTCTTCAATAAATTACTCCAAATTAAAGTACTTGGCGGTGTGCACACCACAATCACCATCTTCTTGAATTAGAAGCCATTTCAATCTTTCAAATGGTAGCATACTAAATTTTTTGACTTGTGGCTCATCCAAGTATTCAAATAAATCATCCAAGTATTTTACCACATGTGTGACCAATTCAGCTCGTCTTTTGTTTTCCGTCGGAGATGGTAATGAGTCAAGTATGTATACAATCCCATGGCGGATGTTTACAACACACATAAACCAATGACTGTTTGAATTATTTATTGGGATGTACACCCGTTCACACGCTTGGGGTTTCCCTGTATATCGATGAGTTCCAGCATAATATCTGGCCCAACTTTTGGCATTTAGACCACCACGCAAAGCAAAATTCTACAAAGGGGGCACTTACACGTTAATAACTATAACCACATTCACAAACATTAACACAAGTAATGCATGACAAATACATATCGAAAAATAGGTGGGCAAATACCATGATGGCCATAATCCATTCGGATACTTCTTTTGTAGTAGAGTTTTTTCAAAGCAACTAGGTTTATCAGTCCACTCTCAATCCACTCATTCGGCCGTTCTGGAAAAAAAATCATGCCTATTTAAGTGCTCTATGCCCAAGTCACTAAGAATTTCCCTACAAGTAATAAGGTAGATTGTTACTAGTCTAACAATTGAATATGTATAATTATATCTGCCTTGTAAGAATTCCTACCTTTCAAACTAGGTATGGTCAAAGACATATTTTAGCATCAAATGTTTTTCGTTGGATTGTGTGGCCATTACATCTACCCTCTTGGGTTCCGCTTCCATGGAAGGCTCCTACAAATTAACAATCACTCATTCTAATGAAGTAACAAATTTATTTACATAACAAAAAATTAGAGAACCGTAATAGAATTAAGAATATAATAATTATTCACATCTTGTTACCTCGTTGGCATTTCTCTTCAGCGGTTGAGATTTGTCAAACCTATTTGTTCTCAATTTCTTTTCCCATTTATTTTTGCCATCAATTACAGGAGCTGTACAAGACAAGGTCTCACAAATATTAGCTGCCATCTTTCTTAATCTCTTTGATGAAGCATTCAATTTAGCTTCCTCCTTACCTTTTTCCTTGTTTGTCTTTAGAGAAGATGTCATCTGATCCGATAATGCTTTTTCGGTGCATTTTTCCTTTTTAGTTTTGAAATGTCCTTCGACATCAGGTTCCTCTAAGGCAGATGGAGTGTCTTTCTTGTTAATGCCTCCATTAGTCGCAGAATATTTACGCTTACTATCTTTCTCATGCATAGCGCCAATGTCTCTTCTAATAGGCTCGACATTCTCTCTACCATACTAGTTAGATTTTTAACCTGGTCATTCTCTATTAATTTATCATGGTCAACCTCGCTCCCTTCCTTGATTCATCATTCTCTCTCTTGCCAACTCCATCTTCAATAATGACTTTGACCTATTATGGGAAAGATCAAGAGAGCGTTAGATATAGTTCATTTACATTATCAATAAGCACTTAAAAAGATGAAACACAATTAATTTATCAATAACACTTCATTACCTTTTCACCTTTCTGATTTCTTGTCTTATTGAACCAACAAGCTCTCTCCCTTATGTCTTTGTCTCCCCAAGCTGAGAGGTGAGGTGAAGGTCGCATACCACACTGGAAGTGAAATATTCGGCTGGCGTGTAATGCTCTAAGTAAAACAACTGTAGGAAAATTAAAGATTGATATACATAATCAATTCAACATTTAAAAAGACTTTGACATAATAAACAAAGTTAAGAGATGTACCATTAGGAACAATAGACATCCCCGAATCACTCTGCGTCCTTTCTAATACTTTTGAATGCTTTCGGCTAAAAACTTGAGAACAAATTGGCTCCAGTCCAACTCCCTTACAGAGGACAAGTCCTTTAATGCACGGAGAAAACGCTTATTCACTCCAAATTCCGATGTTGGACATAGAATAGTCCCCATTATGTACAACACAAATGAAACCTTAAAGTCATCATCAGCCTTTTTGTTGTTCATCAAATAATCATGTAAATGATCGAAAGATATAGAACCTTGGTCACATACTTTATACCTCAAACACAATTCATGAATTTCAGTATATTCCCCTTCAAGGATCACTCTCTGGCCACCACATGGCAATCCTAAAATGTGGTTCACATCTAATGGTGTAAATATGCAGTCCTTACCATGCACATGCAAGCAAAGAGACATAGGATCGAAATGTTGCACCAACCACTCACAAAGAGATCGATCTAACTTCGTACATTTCAGTTGTAAGATACCTCCAAACCCCATAGCTTTTACACTCTCTACTTGGAGCGGATCAAATTCTTGCATCCTACCATCAGCCGCCTTAAGTTGAGTCCTTCAAATAAAGGTGTTCCAAACACAAAATCAACAACTCTAATCAATTTCACGAGAGCAATAAAAACTGAAAAGCATATGAATGAACATAGATACTATTACCACATTCGGAGCCTTCGGAAGATTAGCTTAATTTTGTGCTCTTTGTATTTCTCGAAACTCTTGATAGATTTTTTCTCGTACTTTCGCTTAGCATGGTCTCCTAAAGCTTTCCACTTATCAGAAATTTCCTCCTTTGACTACAATTATTGAAAGAGTACAAATTCTAGCTTGAGAAGTTCAAAATCCACATAAGTCTAAACACCCATATAGCAAAAATTAAATAGTTACCATTGGCTTTAACGAACCATCATCTTTCAACTTGCATTGTTCTTGGCTACAACCAACAAATTACAAATCAAGCTACAATATCACAACTCTATACCATTGCATTAACAGATGCACAAAGCTGCAAAAAGACATACTAAAAAAATATCCATGCAATATGAGGATGCTTCAGAACTTCATTACGACATTCTTCATCCATTTCTTTCAACTCTTCAAATAATAGACTTGTTTTAAGTTAAGGAAACATTTAGCAGCCATGGGATAGACAGAGAGCTAAAACACAACCAAGCTAGAGCTGTCTAGGAAAAAAAAATCAACCAAGCTAAAGATGTCCAGGAAAAAAAATCAACCAAGCTAGATACCCACAGTTATCTACCCTCAAACAAACAACCAATCTCTTCCTTTACTTTTAACAAAGAGCTTAAAAACAGTCCAGGAAAAAAAACCATGGGCCTCCAACCAGACCAAAGACGTAAGAAATGCAAACACAGGCCTTCGCTCGATCTGACATTGGAAATGAAGTATATGATGCAGTGATTTGGTGTGCCAGTGAAGTATTGTGTCCCTAGGCCTACGACTAGTCCAAAGAAGTATGATGTACAAACATAAGTACAAACACCAAAGAATGAAAAAAAATCCCATGCCTCCGTTCCATATGATGTGGCAATGAAGTTTTGGGCCTAAAGACCAATGAATAGAGTTATACCCAGTAATTATTTTGCCAGAGTTATACCCAAATACTTACAAGAGTTATACAGGGAGACGACCAACGCAGGGAAAATACAGAGGCATTAGAGTTGCATTAGCTACTAATAATACAGTCTTACATAGAAGAGGACGTTACTCTCGTTTGCCGGGGTACGAATTACTTTGTTGGCTCAGAGAAGAAAAGGATTCATTACTACTTGCGATTCGGTGTTTGGGAATGAAGTTGCCATAGAGAGCCCTTAAACTACGAGAGTCAGTCGAAATTGCTTAGTATTATCGCGTTGGACTAATAAACCAGAGCAATAATTTTTCTTCAGCATTTTCTCGAGAACCAAATAGAGTAGATAGAAATCCGTTAAATTTTTACAAATTCTCCGGAATCTCCTAATTTTAGTCATTTTCAAACTCTTCCAAGCTACAAAAACAGGCTTCCTTTATCCCAAAAATAGATACGGAATGTAGTAGAATGCTAATAATAGACATGTAACTGAATGGACGAAGGAACAAGGGAAAAACACTTTGTCTGTAACAGATGCAGATATTTCGACCAAAAACAGTCAGGAACAAAACCCTAAATCTGCCCCGATTTTCACAAAACCCTAAATCTTCCCCGATTTTGCCTAGCAACCCACACTGTGTGTGTTCAGCCCAGAGAGAGAGAGAGAGAGAGAGAGAGAGAGAGAGAGAGAGAGAGAGAGGAGTCGCAACCCACACTTGTGTGTGTTTTGGCGAGAGAGAGGGAGAGGAGAGGTACCTCGAGTGATAACTGCTATGGAGAAGACAAGATGTTGTAGAGGAGCGTCCAAGAAGACAAGATGCTGTGGAGGAGTTGGTGTGGAGGGACTGCTATGGCGGAGGACAGAAGGAAGAGAGAGGCATGGCCACGGCATTAGGGATTCTGGATTTGGTGTGGGGCATGAGAAGAGAAGATAGAGAGAGAGATAGAGGAGTTAACCGGTTTAGAAGGTTAACAGGAGAGAGAGAGAAGAGGATGGATCAAGGACTGAGATTCAAAGAGAAGATCTAACGGTTTTAAAAAATAAACGGTGGCATAATGCCCCAATATCTTTTTGGGGCATGGTAGTCAGACGCCAACAACATACAAAGCTCAATTCAACGGTGGCAAAGGCCGTAATTATCTCTACACACGATCCTACCCAATCTCTAGTCTACACACGCGGTTCATACGAGAGTGCACGTGGTGTACACTAGTAAATAGTAGTACTCCTTGAAAGAGCAATCAAAAGCCAAACCATCGCTCTCAAAATGTTAACTTACGGAGTTAGTATTCATTACTACCACAAAGCAGTGGCCAGGGGCGGAGGCAATTGGTGGTCAGTGGAACTGGCACTTGTCACTCTTAGGTCCAAAAATGAATAGAGGGAAAAAAATGTAGGTTTACGCAAAAAAACCTCTCTTAGTTGTGAAAAATTCTTCTCTTTCTCAGTCCGATTCAATAGAAAATTGTTCTTTTCCAAAAATTTGTTTGGAATTTGGTTAAGAATCAATCTCGGACGATTTTAACGATCAAAGGGGGTTTGACGTCTTTCCATAGACTCAAACCCCACAACTCTTTCTTGGAAGCCAATGGATACAACTAGATGGGCTAAGACTAAGAGCCACATGTCGCACTTAACACATTTTAGAAACAGATTTCTTTCTGAAGTCGATTAAACTATGGGTAAACCATTTAGTGTGCCTTAAATGTACACATGGTTATTAACGATCCACTTCGGAGTCCCATACAAATGATCGGAACCGCTTAATGACAGCAAATTAAACGAAAAATCAATCAAGCCCTTACCAATATTCAACTGAGTTCATTTTTTACATGAATTCTTAAAAAAAAGTATTCTAAACAAATTTAGCAACTCTGATAATATATACGGAATCTAGAAAAACTACACAATCAGGTGTGTATTTGTTTCGAACTCGACACTCTCCACATTTTCTCTTAGGCAATCATTTTCGCACTTTACTTTTGTTATGTATGCACTAAATTTTTTTTATTTTTAGTGAAACTTTTATACGTAATTACTCCCTCCCTCTCTCTCTCTCTATAGATATATATATATATATATATATATATATATATATATATATTTTTTTTTTTCCCTTCAGTAACTTGGATTCAGTATCATTCAATCACGTGCTGCCCGCGGCAATGACCTTTGTCGGGTGGGTTTAGTCAGTCAATTTTGCTATGGGTACTACACTTATGTATCGAAGATGTACAACATCACATGAAATGTAAAAGTCGGGATATGCTATGGTCGGCAAATCAATTTGTCGCATCTCAACAACAACCCTTTCGCATATATGTAGGTCCATAGCATTTATTTTGAAATTCTCACACATGTATGTGAGAGAGGTGTGATTGGAATGTGACATATTGACGTGTCTCTATCATTTCTCATAAAAAGTCTGGCCCACCTACCCCATTTCCCGTTCAAATTACTCCAAAGGAATACTCCTATTTTCCCAAATTTTGAGATCCCCAATATTTGGGCAAATTTCACTGACCTCCCCTGAGGTTTCTGACACCGACAGATACCTCCCCTGAGGTATCTGAAATTTCACTGTCCTCCCCTCCTTTGGCTGACAATGCCAAAGGACCCCCCTCCGTTAATTTGCAGCTGGAACTTGGATGGAAAAGATGAGGTCATTGTACACTAACTTATAATATACCCATATTACCCTCACCCTTACTCTCCTTTACTATAAATATATCCCCTCACCAATATCTTTTCAAAGGCAAAAATATTGATGTAAGAAACCTGTGGTACAAAATACAAACACAAAAACTTAATTTCTAAAAAAACATTTCTAACATTTCTCATCTCTGTTCATTTTCTTCCCCCTCCTAAAACCTGTGGTGCACCATGGTTTCTTCATCTTTAACTAAATCAAATGCAATACCAGGTACAAGAATATGTACTGCATTTCCAACTTGAAAGCAGTTATCAAGGTGACAGGTTCAAAGTCAAACAAAGGCAAACTAAACTTCTTTGCCATCATATGCAAATTCCATACATCCAAATAGCAGTCAAATGACACAAGTTTGAAGTTTACAGTCATCCATATTACAAAAGAGGGCTAAATCATAGCATAATCAGGGCTATACATAAAGTTGCATCCAACACAAGATTTCAAAAGTACTGAATCTATTTTGCCCTATACAAAAAAGGGGTAACTAAATATACTACCACATTAGCCCTATAGTACCATATGCAAAAAGTTAGTCTTCAATATGTTCAATCAGCTCACAAAAAAGTCTCAAACTTCATGTCATCTACAAGGCAAAGTGTGACTGGATTGTTATGAGATGAATTGAAAATAAATACATACAATAAGCAATTGAAATACTTGCTACTCACTTAGAAAAAAGACCACTCTTATGGGTAGCTTTGATTGACACACAGTGAAGGCTGTGTCTGTGATAGCAATACTTATCAGGATCAATGTTAGACAGTCTAGCAACTTTTCTCTTATGGTTGATGATCAAATCCAAATAAGCAGGAGCCATGGCTGAACAAAAAACACCACAAAAAAAGTGAGCATGAATTACAGCCATATCAAAGCAATATCAAGCAAAATAATCCCAAAAATACATGGATTACAACCATATCAAAGGGAAAATAGAAAACCCCAAAAATGCCACTAAGACTTTTAGAAAAAGTTTGTTTTTGTTCTTATTTTAATTTTTTTTGCATTTATTTGTTTTGCGCCAATTTTTTTGACTTTTTGATTCGTCTTGAGAAACAAACACAAAACTACCAAAAGAGAAAAAAATTCAAATGACAAAACGAAAAAAGTTGTTAGTGGAACACCATACCAACAATATAACGTATCAAACCATTCCACATGCGAAACATGAAAGCCCAAAATGACATTAACGCTAGCTATTCAGATGTCCCTAGAAATCCAAACAAAAAACAGAAGCTTTGTAAATTAGGGGATATATATGCTCAATAAACATATGCTCAACAGTTGTTGAAAGAAGCCAATTGACAGGTGTTGCCATGGTTTTCTTGGTTGTGTGACGCCAATGGTTGTTGCCAAGAGTGCTGCTTGTCCATCGAGGGCCAAGCGAATGAGATGATGATGGATTACGGGACAAGCGTTCATTATTTCGTCAATTTGAAAAACAACTTACAGGCTTTTTCCTCGTAAGTCATTTTACGCCAACTACTGTCAAATAATTTACGCAGCCAAACAAGTGAAAATAAACAGAGCCTAGGTTCATTCATCAGATCTACTTTGTCGACCATTTCAGGGGTATATTTTCTATAAAGTTCCGAAAAAGAGTGGAGAAAAAAAAAGGGGTTTTGTGTGCTTTGTAAAAAAAAAAAAAAAATCCCTCCAACATTATGTCGCATGCACTGTTCTCAGTAACCATTTTTGGATTTCAAAGGGAAACACAAAATCCCCCAATTTACAAATCCTAAATCTTCGGATTGAACAAAGAAACCAAATTTTTTTTACAAAAAAATTGAAAAACATACAAAAATAAACAATTGCCATGGTTACCTCCGCCAAAAACCAACGATCCGCAAGGGTTGAACAGTTGGAGAAGTTTCTACCACTCGATCTTCTGCAAATACAATGGTAGGTCTTTAAGTCTTGGGGTCAAGATCGCGATCGTGGTCATGATTAAGTGATCTCACCACCATTCTCCATCGTCGTCGTCGTGTATCTCTCTCTTTCTCTTTCCCTCTCTTTCTTTCTCTCTGTCTGTTTCTCTTTTGGGTGTGGAGGAGAAGGCCAGATGTGTAAATGGGACTGGAAATACCTTCTTTTATATACTAAAGGCCACTTTGGTCTTTTACATTTAAACTAACGGAGGATTTAACCCCGTCAGAGGGATTTAGGCGGGAAGGACCTGATTTGGCATTGTCAGCCAAAGAGGGGAGGACAGTGAAATTTCAGAAATCTCAGGGGAGGTATCTGTCGGTGTCAGAAACCTCAGGGGAGGTCAGTGAAATTTGCCCCCAATGTTTTCATAGCTTCACTATTGAAAACATATGATTTTGCTCATTATTTATTCGAACTCCAACGTTTTTGTCGTCTTTGTGCATTCAGAAAAAAGGGGGGAAAGGGAGTAAACATTATGTGCCACAATTTGAGAGAAAAAAAGATGCGCAATCCATCAAGCATCTTTTCTAATTCTTCAGGTATTGTTTCAGAGAGAGCAACCCAATGGTGTGGCGTCAGCGGTAATGGGGGAGAGAAAAATGTGAAACCTTGAAAAAATAAAGAAATGGGTATCATGGAAGAAATTGAGGATTCTTTCCTCCCATGGGTAGTTTTGTTGTGGGTTTTGATTTTCTTCTTCCTCCATTGCGATTCATCCAAATTGCTGGTCTCGATCTTGGAGAGAGAGAGAGAGAGAGAAAGAAGTAATGGCAGTGAAGCTTTGGAAAAATTGGGGATCTCAAAAAATTTGGAAAAATATTTCTTCACAACTGGCGGTCAAAGTTTTTGGAGCAATTTGAACAGGAAATGGGGTATTGGTGGGCCAAACTTTACACCTCGGCTGGTGGGGTACATCTTCGGTACATAAATGTATTCCCTCCGTTCCAAATTCTTAGTCCTATACGGTTTTACGTGCAATTTTCAATTGCTTATATCTCTCAATATATATTATTTTTTATGTTTTTGAAAACATTGTTTTATAAAAATAATTGAAATCTATCAAACAAGATCTCATATTTTATACAATATACATTGAGAGATATAGGTCATTGAAAATTATACGTAAAACCGTAGAAGACTAAAAATTTGGAAAGGAGGGAGTAGTACCATGGCAAAATTGTCAGTCAATTTGGAGATAAAAACAACAACAATGTTACACGCACAACAATTTAAATACAACACCAAACATAATCTCACATACATGTGAGACCCACACATAGTAGTGTGTGTGGGTCCCATATACATGTGAGAGATTGTGTAAGAGATTGTATTTAGATTATTGTGTGAGTATCATTTTATAAAAAAACAAAAAGTTTGGGGCCCACTTTTGGGGACCACTCCAATCCCTGCGCAACCCATGTCAAGCACACGTGCCCACACAGGGTTGCAAAACACTCCAATTGTCGTCATCGTCAAGTGTTCACACGAGCCCATCGTGGCAAAGTACGGGGGTTCTCTGCCACTTTGGAGCTGGATGATTGGGCCAGACTCTTCACTCCGGCCCGTCTGAAGGATGGGTGAGGCTCTAGGACTTGTATCTCTGAGGCTAGCTCCTACATCGGAGTTTGAATTTGTGGGTGTGTGTTTAAAGAGTCTATCTTGACCCTCTCTAATCCTCAATTGCATCAGTGAATGGTCAAGTGAAATTATCCTCTTGTCCCTTCTCAAAAAAGATGTAAGTTGTATAATTCTTCAAAATGTTATGCGTGCGCTATCATTCTCAATCTCTATATTGCGCTCATGCTTTTTCATACTCTCTCAAACCATGTAAGTTGAAATTTGTTTCAAAGAAGGTTTTATCCTCGTGCGCTCTTACTCAAGCATGTGTACGTGAATGGACTGGACTGCACCCACGCAGTTTGGCCAATTTTTGTCCCCATTTTGAATCAATTTTGAGCATTCATTCACGTTACAAAGCTGGTAAAGTACAAGAGTCAGGTAAAAAATCAAGTCTATCACATACCGAACAATATGTGATCAGAGCATATCTATAGGGAACATAATGAGTTTGGCACATGGAATCGAAGCTTCAAGAGTATATTTTTCCAATCTAAATGTTGTCCTGATCGGAGTATTATTCTCTATTCGATTGACTTGATTTTTTACATGATTATATACTCAACGAGTTTTGTAATGTGAACGAATTCGATCATCGAAATTGACCCGAAATGAGGACATCCAACCACAAAACGGTGGACTTATGGATGCCTTTTCAAGAGCCCAGCCATGGGTACACCATGCATTTGGTGTACACCAAATATATACTCTCCCCGTCTCTAAATAAGTGCCATCTATGGAAAGCCGTGCAATTTTCAAATATCAAAGTAAAATAGTTCTATGCTTATGTTTATCAATTTCGCACTGAATTAAAGATATAATTGAGTTCTTTAGTTTGGTGCGAAGAAATAGAAAAAACTATACACGGAAGTACTTTTTTTCTCAAAAATTATACGTCTTTTTGTTGGGAATGCTTGTTTAGGAACGGAGGGAGTACCAGTTGTGTGAAACTCATTTCGGAGTCCACACTGATGATTGGGTCCGTTCAATTTGTTCAAAAATTTAATTTTAAAGGCTGTTGCAGAGAATCAGCTCATTCGGGTACTTAAGGACTTAATCAATTTTCGTCCATGAATTCATATGAACAAAATTAATTGAACTGAATAAACCTTTATAAATATCCGAATGAGCTAATTTATTATAGGGACTTTAAAAAAAATATTTTTAACAAATTGGATGATTCCATCATTTGTATGGAATTCAAAGGTGAATCTTATATAATTTGGTGTACATTTGATGTACCATAGTTTTTCTTTTAATTCCATGAATGGCCCGCATTAATTGTGTCCCAAATCCCTTCTTCACAACACATTATGGTGGCGATCTACACTTGTCCTATTCACAACACTTTTTTAACGGTGGAAGAAAATTTCATTATCGTAATAGTCTTCACAACTTTGAAGCTATAACCAAGAAGCGGGATGAGCTCGTCTCCATACCCCATTACTCCATACCGTTATTGTTTGGGCCTATTTTGGGTCCACAATCATGATTTGAATCGTGGATTTTGTATAACAAGAGGGAAAAAAAATCAAGTCTACGGAAAATCATCTTGATCATAGATCAAAATACACTTGAACATGACGCATTTTAATTATAATTTAAAAAGAATGGCAAAAGTATTGTTTCATTTGAACTAAAATTTTAAAACAAAATGCAAATGAATCATGTGCTTAGCGATGTCCAATCGAATTGATTTTTTTGCAGACATGCCATACATTTCATGATTTGCGAGATGAACGGCTCGGATCATGGTTATATATGTAAACAATGAGTGTTATACGGTTATACCATTTGTTCCCAAGTATAATTTTTTGGACAGTTGTAACTTAATATAAATTTGATTCGTTCACTAACTTATATAGTGAATGGTTGACTTGGTTATTTACAGGTTTATTCTATGCTTCAAACTCTACATAGTGAATGATTCATGCCACTTTTTTGCTTGGGACGGTACCCGTTTTTTGGACACAGCCACCTTGCTGTGCCTCACAAGTGGACGGTTCCCCCATTCCATAACTAAAGTTCATTTATAGGTTGGCTATCCCTACTTCTTCATCACCAATTGCTGATTCATCAATCCCACCACAAGTTTGAGGAATGCAAAACATAGGCCGAGCCTTTTCATATATGGTGGTGATTTTCAACATATTTTTTTCCCTTTTAACTTATGTTTGCAGTGGAAAGCAAGGAAGTTGCTTAGATGATAAATATTGGTCCATGGAACCCTAGTAGCAAGAGCAATTACAAAAGTTTTAGAGAAACAAAATGTCCCTTCTGGGACCAAGAAGACCGATCGATGGACGAGAAGTCCAGCATAATTTTCCAGTCAAGAAAAAGACATGATGCACGAATAGAGTAGGATTTAGTAGGCCAGGATTCAAAAGAGATTATCACACTGTGAGGGCACCACCTATCAAAAATTCTACGAGGAATTCTTCCAGGCAGGAAAGATGGAATACAAGAAAAAATTACTGTATCAAATTTATATTACCGAACCAGGGACACGAGAGGCGGCAAAGATACATCCACGGTGTATCTTGGGCCGGGCCAGGCTTGGTCCACTTTTGGACTAGGCTTGGCCTGCCCTTGAGTTGAAATGTTAAATCTAGGTTCGAGACTTGTAGGTGTCTGGGCATGGCCCAATGAGTGTTTTGGGGTTTTGTCCCTCTGGGTGTTCTCATGAGTTGGTTTCTCGCTAACCTAGAGTTTGGATCTCAAGTGGACAAAGAATAGTTCTTTGCTTAGCTTAGGATTTGCCGTTCAAAAAAAAAGGTGTATCTTGAGCGGTCCATCATGAACCACTTATTAAGGTGTATGAAGTTGGAAATAAATGGTTACAGAGGAGTGCAGTTGCTCAAATGTCTCCATTGAGGCCATGGCCCTAGTCCGAGATCAACTAAAAAGCCTTTTGATAGGTGCGTAACTAGTAACTATACTTATTTACGCCCCCTAACTTAAGCTTGTCCATGTTCTTTTAGTTCGTTGCTTGGAGTTTGATACCTATTTTCTTGTTGTCCCACCTAGCTGGAGGATGACATTTGGAGCTAAATCGAGAAACAAATGATAATGTAATAATGCCAAAATTGGATTGCATAAAAGCCTTGTACCTTGTGCAATGTTTTTATGCACTATAGTTTTATTACCAACAAAAACAGTTTTGACATTAGCAACACGTTTGTACTTTTATCCGTTAAATTCCATGGGTAGAAAGTCGGTCTTGACGTTCAGAAGAAGCCGAAAGCCGTGGGATTTATCAGTTGCGGAGTTCACATTTGTTATCAAGGCAATAATAATGCTCATGATCAAGCCAAATCAAGCGGGTGGAATTTTCATTCCAATGGGGGCCAATCTATTACAGCTTTGGAAGGGAAATAATTGGACTGTCATATCGTTGTGGGGCATATTTTGGGCCCACATCGATGATTCTAAACGCTCATTATTCTAACCATAATTTCTACGGATCTCGAGTTATGAAAAAAGTCTTTACCGATATCGACTTAAGCTGGGAACTCGTAAAAACATTGTAAGAATAATGAATACTTTGAATCATCTATGTGGACCAGATATGGAACCCTTAAAAATCAATACATCATTAACCATCTCGCCCTTTTGATAGGCCTTTCTTCTGTCTGAAAGAAAAAGAAGATATTGATGGTCCTTGGACAAATCAAGGCTGAAGGTGCTATTGGCGGGGTTTCTCACTTTCCAGATATTCAAATCGAGCACTGACACTATCTTCTCTCCGAAAACAAAACAACTCCCCTGAGAGAGAAAACATGAAGGTCGCAGCTTGCAAGAGCCGACCGTAATGGTAATTGCGTACTAATATGCATAGTTCACCTATGTACAACTAACCCGTTCAAACTCCATCATAATGTTGTTTGGCTTGTAAGATTTGATGTGGACTGCAGACCCGCAATCAGTTTGAATGCAGCACCACAAAATGGAAACCAAGCAAATTCGACACTTAGAATCTGAGAGTAACCAACTTAAACGTTAAAGCTCCATAAGCTTCTCCTACGGTAGAATCTCTCCCATAACCTGCAAATAGCACACGAATGAAAGGTTAATCAGCCTTTTTAAATAAGACATGCAGAAAGTTACATATATTTTGAAAATTTGACACATACAAAATGCTAAACCATGCAGCGCAAGTTCGGTTATCATTCAACTTGTATAAAACACAATCAGTATAAGGGGTGAAGCAAGGACGCTGCTTAAATGATAGATATTGGTGCATGGAACCCTAAAAGCAAAGGAATAAAATGTCCCTTTTGGGAATAAGAAGAATAAAGATAGCTGAGAATGTCCAAAATAATTTTCCAGTCAAGAAAACGTGCATATGATGCCCATATAGATCGAGTTGAATTTAGTGCACTGGAATTCTGTTTAAAAGGGATCAGCAAACTACGAGGGTATACCACCTATCAAAAATTCCTAAGGAAGACAGAACAGGCAGTGGTACAACATGCGCGTACCACAAACTCTAAAGGAAGAGAGAACGGGTACAGATTTTTATGCCAATAGAGAGCATATTTTACAATTTGGAGCAATTCACAAACTGTAAACAATGCGAAGTACCGGACTTCAGGTAATTTGGTATCCAACATACAATCAACATTTTAAAAGGAAAAAACAAGAGTATGACAGAATAATAAAGAACTACAAGGGAAAATCTAATTTCTACAGCATGCTCACCAGCAAAAAACGTCCAAGCAAGTAAGCTGGTGTATAAATGTTGGTCAAAAAAGAGAGCTAAATTATTCTTTGAGAAGGGGGACGTAACCATTGTAGGGCATCTGATATGGCCTGAATGCATGGTCCGTAAGGGCCTAAGGGGTACAAAAACATACAAAGGAAAACAATGGGACACATGTACCAGAAATGCATGCACAAGTACCATGTGAAGTACCAGTCTACAGTGTACCAGGTAACAATGCCCAGCATTCGTGTCAATATTACCAAAAGTCGAGTAAAGGTTCAAATAAGATTTTCAGTTTTGGGCAAAGAAAGTTTAGCACAGTCACGAGTCAGACATGGATGCCTTCCCCAAACGTTAATAAGCATAAAGCAGAGATCGAACCCCAAGATTTGGACAACCAAGTAATAGATAAAAATTGATCCCTTTTCTTTTCATAAGAAGTTAGTTTGCTGGTAAATAGGCCAAGCTAACAACTGAAATGGTTCAAATTCACGTATCACAACAATACAAATTACAAACAACTACCACCAACATGAAAGTAAGATCCCTGAATTGTTCATAGCTATGGGTGCATATGATAATCTGACTCCGTAGAACTATCTATCTATTCTATTATATAAAGGGAGAACACTAGTTTGGTGTCTCCCTTTTTTAAGCTTTGTCACACTTCTGTTTTCCAAAAATACCCATAAAAGTGTGAACAAGTGTTTAAAATTCATGGGCAAATATGTAAATTAATATGGCAGTTACCAAACAACATGTCATCCATAATCACCCCTGCACACATGATCCTCTTTCTCCCCAAACTCACAAGTGTTTGCCGAACCACTGGTCAGCAATAAAAATGCAGTAGAATGAAGGAAAGAAATCCAGTAAACAGAGTACATCCGGATATTACAAAAAGAGCTTCATGTAGTAGGCCGAGCCAACGGCTCACACCTCATCAAGCGAGGTGCTGAACCATGCTAGGGCAGATCATCTAAGTCCGAGCATTTACTTGGACCTTGCTTGGCAAACCGTCAAATTCCGAGAAGTTCCGTCAGAGTTAACTAAAGCTATCGGCTCGGCATACCAAGTCTCTGACAGTTGGGCTCCACGTTCGGCCTTGAGCGAACGTGGGTGCCATGTTGCTAGCTCACCCACGTGGGAACAATAACCATGGACATGATGACGATCGTGACGTCATTCGAACGGTTACAGGCCGGCTTGGATAAGGACGAGGGCACGTGAAGGTGCCAGCTCATACTACAAATGGTTACGAAGCCCTAGCATGATGGAAGGGTGACGTCAGCTTACGCGTGACAAGCACATGCACAGCTTTGGAGGCCAAGTTAAGAAGTGCCCTATAAATACCCCATTATGCCAACCCTAGAGAGGCACATGCTCTTGCACTCTAAAACCCTAGTTCTTGGCTTTTATCTCTGAGCAACTGTACTTATCCTTGCACTAGAGGGCCATTCCGGAGATCCTGATCTGTTGTGATCTTTTAGTCGTGCTTCCTTGTGCAGACTAGGTGAAAGTCAGGAGCCACTCATGAACCACAGTCAAGAAGGAGCGAACCAGATTCATCGGAGCCCCACACTTCATACTGCCATCACCAAAAAAAATAACCCTTATTTACAAGCAAACACATAATATTCAGGATCCTAACACCTATGTTCGGTTGATTCGATAACGTATTGCAGTTTACCAACAATCCACTCATGAACCTTGGATTCTAGTAGTTAAAGTCACAGTTCAGGCTCGCAAGAGATGAATTTAACTTCACCTTTACACTGATATACTTTCGAAAGTTGAGAGGGGAAGAACCAGGACAAGCTATGTCATTGACCTGAAAGGTAATATAGTAATAGAGGCAATTGAAAGCCTAAGACATCCTTCCGTTTGCCATAAGGACCTTCTCAAACTGATACTTTGTTTTCTACAATATCAAGCAAGTAGTTAAACCAAGTACAAATAAAGCAAAGTTCATCAATGATCAAAGAGTGGAGGATGAAGAGTTTTATGAACCCAAAAAAGGCGCTCTCAGGAACCTTGTCCAAGTCAATTTGTTTGACAGGGACACCTGAGGCCCTATTGTTATAGGGTATATCTCCAATATCAAACCCCTGTGGATGCATTAAGCAAAGGTACGAGATCAGAATTAAAAGGAGAGGGGCATGACAATTCTTTTAGTAAGTGAGAGAAAAATGATAATGGATACAGAAGGTAAAAAGGGATGTAAGTAGAAAGTGTAAAAGAACTTCATTGAAAGTAAATTTACATATCCCACTTTCCTTGACTCTCTTCGTGTATTCTTGCATCTGTGATCATCTAAGATAGACGGGAGGGTTGTCCAGAAATTGTTTTAGCTTCCGCATACAAATTTCAAGCTGTATTTTCTTCTTTTCATCGTCACCCTCCTTTTGCTTTTTTGCCGGTGGCTCCCCTACATAAACTGTGGATATATCAATCACCCATGTAAATTGTCATGGTGGCCCTGTCCTTGTATGCCAATCCCTTAGCATCTTCCTCCTTCCTTGTGCGTGCAGCTTCTTCCACGGTCACCTTACGAGCCTGGCATCTTTTCTCTTCGATCTTCCTTCTCCACCATATTCTTCCATTCAGCATGAAAAAACAGCCTTTTGTTCTTCCCATTCGCTAATGAATAATGACCCATACCAAAAATAGACAAACAAAAAAAAAAGAGGGAAGAACATGAAGACACTAAAGATAGCACCAACAATTGTGTATAATTAAGGTGGAACAGGAGCGGAAACGATCAAGGTGAGTGCAAGTAAAATCTCACTATTGCAACATTGCTAAACCAAGGTTACCTCCCCCTATACCGAAAGAAAGATAAGATACAACCGCAATGAAAACCAATGTTCATATCGAAGGGGAACGATACTGAAATCATAAATAATATGGGATACACGCGGTTTTTTCTCGAGGTGGAAAGATATTCATATCATTAGGAATATCCGATAAGCGCACATTACAAATTAAGTAAAGAGCAAACTAATCCCATCAACAATAACCGGAATCAATCATAGTAGTATCAAAACAAAGAGAAGACAAAAAAAAAACAAATGTTAGGGCTAGTGTTCCATGAAAATGACTCAATTATGTAATTGTGTGGTTCTATTTAGGTCGTTTGAGTTGGTTATACATTGTCGTGGTTTTGGTTATCGCTCCTAAAAAAGTGAAGGAGATAAAAGGGTAAGGGGATGAAGAATGGTATTACCAACTAGGAAAGATAAAAAGATCAAACCCACAAGAAGAAGAAGAAGAAGAAGAAGAGGAAGAGGAAGACATAATGATGGGTTCCTCGGAAATCGGCAGATCGACACCGCAAGTCTGCAAATCAAATAGGAAAGATAAAAAGATCAAAACCCACACGGAGTTGTTGCAGTAATCAACTAGTCTCGGCCGGCTTACCACCCCAGGTCACCCGATCCCTCGAACCCTTGTTTGTTTTGAGTTTTTTTTTTCCCTCTCGGCAAACGAAACATTTTATATAGATTGAAAGGGTACATTGAAACAGAGCATCTTAGCATAAAGAGCTTGGATTCTCCGGAAAAGGAAAACATCCAACAGATAGTTGGATAAATGTACACCTTAGACTACATTACAATTTTAATTTTCTGATTCTGCCTAGAAAAACGTTAAAATCTTCCACAGAAAAGACTTTGATGTTGAATTTCGCCTTCATCCACATAACTACCCTAGTTATGTGGATGAAATTGTTCATATGGATGTATGGGGACCAGCTAAAGTTCCTTCAAATAAAGGTTTTCGATATTATCTGTTGATTGTAGATGACTTCTCTCGATACACTTGGTTATTTCCTCTTCATTACAAGTTGAAGTCAAGTATGTCATAGCCAACTTTAAAGCCTTTGTGCTTAACCATTTTCATTCTTCTATTAAAACTGTGAGAAGTGATAATGGGGGAGAGTTTGTCAATCATTTCTTGCTTCAATTGTTTCTTACCGCTGGTGTCCTACATCAAACTACTTGTCCTCATACTCCTGAACAAAATGAAGTAGCAGAAAGGAAGCATATGCATCTTGTTGAAACCACAGTCACTCTATTAATTGCTTCAAGCATGTTTCCCTACCAAATTCTGGTTAGAAGCATTGACCATTGCTGTCTATCTCACCAACAGATTACCTCATAGCTCTTTGGACTTTCAACTCCCATTTACCTTGTTGTTCAAATCTCAACCCAATTTTCATTTTCTCAATCCTTTTGGGTGTTTATGTTTTCCTTGGCTAAAACCTTATGTCTCTCATAAACTCTGTCCTAAATCTACACCTTGTGTGTTTCTAGGTTACTATATATGACAATACAAAGGGGGATAAGTATTATGATCCCGTTAGCACTAAAGTCTATATATCTAGACATGTAAGATTTGTTGAAACAGAGTTTCCTTTTCCGACTTTGTCTTCTTCTTCTTCTTCTTCTTCTTCTTCTTTCTCTCCTCTCAGTTCACTTCTACTGAGGCTCATTATCTTGATATTCCTCTCACCACATTTGATGATATTGTTTTTCCTACTTCCACATCCTCATCTGACTATGCTAACTCGTCTTCTTCCTTAATTCCTTCTTCAGTTTCAATTCCTATTCCATTCTTTGTTCCTGTCTCTACAGATCAGCAGCCTACTGCTCTTATTCCTGAGTCTTCCTCTCCTAACTCTGGTTCTGTTCCACAGCAATGTCATACTCCTAGTTCTCCTTTCACATCTTTGTCTCACTCTTCTTTATCTCCTGTTGATTCATCTCCTCTCACCACAACGTCACTAGATACTGTTGTTGATCCTAATGTCAATCATCATCCCACCTTCAATCATCATTCCACCTTCAATCATCATTCTATGGCCACAAGGTCAAAGCATGGTATTTTTAAACCTAAAATTCCTTTTAGTCTTACAGTTGTTGGATCTATTCCTTCTTTACCAGAGAGTGAACGTGTTCATTTTTCAGAAGCTGTTAAACATTTTGTCTGGCAATTAGCCATGGCAGAGGAGTACCAAGTCCTTGTTCAACAAGGTACTTGGACACTTGTGCCACCACCATTGAATGCTAATATAATTGGCTGTCAATGGATTTATAAGGTCAAGAGAAATTCAGATGGCAGTGTTGCAAGGTACAAAGCACGGTTGGTTGCAAATGGGAATCAGCAATATGAGGGACTAGATTTTACTGAGACTTTCAGTCCAGTAATCAAACAACCTACCGTAAGGATTGTTCTTAGTTTGGCTGTCCAAAGCAACTAGTCAATACGGCAGTTGGATGTATCTAATGCCTTTTTACATGGGGTCATTGAAGAAGATGTCTACATGAAACAACCTCTTGGTTATAAAGATACAGCTCACCCTCAGTTTGTATGCAAACTTCACAAAGCCCTTTATGGTCTACGTCAAGCTCCAAGAGCATGGTTTTCCATGTTTTCCTCTTTTCTAATTCAACAAGGGTTCAAAATTTGCAAGTCTGATGCTTCATTGTTTACTCATCACACAACAGAAGGTGTTACTTTGGTTTTGGTTTATGTAGATGATATTCTAATCACCGGCAGTAATACCTCTTACATCTCTGATCTTATTTCTAATCTTAGTTCAAGATTTGTGATGAAGGATCTTGGTGAACTTAGTTACTTTCTTGGTATTGAAGTTCTGAAACATGGTACAAGTGTCATTTTTTCTCAGACCAAATATGCCACAGATATTTTACTCAAAGCAGGTATGCAAGATTGCAAAGCTAGTTCTTCTCCTTCCTCATTTAAACCTGCAATTTTTCTTCCTGACACCGATTTTGCGGATACCCATTGGTATCGTACTATAGTTGGTTCTCTGTAATATCTCACTCTTACTAGACCAGAGATATCGTATGCTGTTAACGTAGCATGTCAGTACATGCACAATCCTAAACAAAGTCACTTTATTGCTGTCAAGCGGATCTTGAGATACATTAAGGGTTCATTACATAATGGTTTACCCTTTATTCCTGGTCCTTTAACTCTATCCGCCTATTCCGATGCTGATTGGGCCGGAGATCACCTCGATAGAAGATCTACCACAGGCTACTGTGTGTATCTTGGGCCTAACTTCGTATCATGGAGTGCTAAGAAACAGCATACAGTGGCTAGATCATCCACTGAGGCAGAGTACCGAGCGTTGGCTAACACTGCTGCAGATGTATCTTGGATTCAGCAACTTCTTCTTGATTTGGGGGCTGCTCTTCCTTCTCCTCCTGTGATCTGGTGTGATAATCTGTCTGCTTTTGCCATGGCTTCTAATCCAATCTTTCATTCTCGAACCAAGCATGTGGAGATTGACTATCTTTTTATTCGAGAAAGAGTTCTGAACAAGCAAATTTCTATGCAGCATGTTGGTACTCTTGGTCAAGTCGCCGATATTTTCACCAAATCTCTCTCTGAAGCTCGTTTTAATTTTCTGAAGTCCAAACTAATGGTGGTTCTCACCCCCATCAGTTTGCAAGGGGGTGTCAGACAGAATCACTAATTCTGTTTGGTTCATTGAGTAATCTCTGATTATCTAGTAGATTAGTGTAAATGGGAATAATAAGTAGTTGGTTAGTTAGTTAGCAGAGGTAGTCGTCAGTTAGCAGAGGTAGTGGAGTTGACTGTTTCACCTATGAGTTGGCATCTAATATAAGTCCAGTCGTGTATGCATCTTGACATTCATTCAATGAGATTCAAAGAATCAGTTTTCCCCTTTTCTCTTTTTCTCTCTGTAATTCATTTTCAACATTTCCTCAGTTTTGACCAAATCCCTCACCTCCCATGGTTGTTTAGAAGAGTTGTTGAAGACGAAGTTGTTTTGTACCAACCAAATGGACCATAACGTAGTATAGAAACAAGACTCCCAAATATGTCTTTCTAGGTTGCGGTACCCATTATCAAACCACCAACTCGCCAAAATCGGAACAGAAGCTGGGCATGCCCACTTGACCTTCCACCAGTCCAAAATCATAGACCACACAGTCCAAGAAAAATGGCAATGGATGAACAGATGATGAGGGGTTTCCAAATGCAGCAGACAAAGAGGACACAAAGCTGATTGGATCTCACCGACAACGTTCCTACTCAAGAGAAGTGACCTGGTTGCCACCTTCTCCTTGACAGTCATCCATGCAAAGACTTCCACTTTTGGTGAGCTCAAATTTTTCCATAGAGAACCTGCAGAGCATTATTCGGATGAGATAGTTGTTCCCATTTCCCATATGTGGATTAACGCTAAAGTTACCATTTGCTGACCATTTCCATTGTAAATAGACAGGCCTTGTTGGATTTAGAGACACCCCTTGAATTCTCTGTATTAAATTGTCCAGCTCTTGTCGTTCTCGCCCAAACAGCCTTCTTCTGAACAGCAACTCCCAAGAGCCCCCGCTTGCCTCACTCCTCATATTACTAATCAATTCCATCATTTGATCTGACAGAAGGAGGACACGGGGGCTCTGCTGCCCACCAAGTGCAGCAGCCCCTACCCACACATCACACCACGGCACCCCACACATCACACGGCACCGTTTTGGGAAGAAAAAAAAAATCAAAATTTTCGTTTGTAATCCTATGGAACAGAAATGTGATTATGAGAGCCCTAGAGTTAAAATTTAACTATGTCTCTTTAGAGTAATATGATCAGAATAATAAGATCTTCGCGCCAATTCAAACGGATTGATAATTGGAGCACTTAATTTTTTAACTATATTTTTTAATATACAAACCATCTAAAAAAATGAAGTGCTCAAGTTTTTAATCTGTTTGAATCGATGCAAAGATCTTATTATTCTAATCATATTATTCTAAAGTATCATAGTTCATTGTTGTCTATAGGGCTTTTATAATTAAGTATATGCTCTTTATTTAGGATCCTGTAGATCAGAAACGTAATTATGAGAGCCCTATAGACAAAAGTTAATTATATCTCTTTAGAATAATATGATCAGAATATTAGAATAATATGATCTTCGTACTTGTTCAAAAGAATTAAAAATTGGCGCACTTAATTTTTGTAGACCGTTTATATATTAAAAAATATGATTAAAACATTAAGTGCTTCAATTTTCAATCCGATTGAATTGGCGTGAAGATCTTATTATTTTGATCATATTATTCTAAAGAGACATAATTAAATTTTAATTCTAGGGCTCTCATAATCACGTTTCTTCTCCATAGGATTACAAACTAAAAGTTTTGTTATTTTTTCTTCCCAAAACGGTGCCGTGTGATGTGTGGGGTGCGTTGTGTGATGTGATGTGTGGGTAGGGGCTGCTGCCCATGGTGGGCAGCAGAGCCCCCGCGTCCATAGAAGGAACACTCTCGGATAGACTTTTTTCAATGGAATCTCTCCCATCCAGGAGTGTTCCCAAAACAAAGCCGCAGTACCATAATTAACTTTGATACTAAAACTCTCCCTCACGGAATATTCCAAATGAGAAGATGAATCCTCCAGTGAGCATATATCCGTCCAGATCTTTTGTTTGTTTTGAGTTTTGAGAAAGGTTTTTTAAAGTAATAAGTGAAGAGAGAGAGAGAATATATATATATATATATATATATATATATATTGT
Organism: Rhododendron mucronatum var. ripense; assembly: GCA_019656295.1. Classification (NCBI taxonomy): domain Eukaryota; kingdom Viridiplantae; phylum Streptophyta; class Magnoliopsida; order Ericales; family Ericaceae; genus Rhododendron; species Rhododendron mucronatum. The sequence continues at coordinate 942,369 of BPLT01000135.1, read as the reverse complement.
TACCGTGCGCAAAGGTTTAAATACACAAAACAAACTTGCCATCAACCCACTTCAGGCAAATGCATATAAGGGTGCACAGTGTTCGGATTAGTTTGATTTTCTAGAAAATCAAGAACAACACTATTCCAATTGGCTCTAGAAAATTAGCAACCAAAACCTAATAAACATATGTGTGGAATCTAACTAGAATCAAACGCAAGACAGGTCCGGTTAAATAAGTTAAATTGATTCGTTAAATAAGTTTTTTTATTGGCAATTCGTTAAATAAGTCAAATAAGCCAAATTTAAAAAATATTATTCTTTAGTTGGAAGGATTAATGGGCTTTTAACTTTCCCGCCAAATTTGGAGAATGCTAAAATTCCAAGAATGCCCTTTACCGACTTGTATGGGCCCGACGGGGAATGGGTGTGGAAGGAATTAGAGAAATTATTTGGGGTATAACAGTCCATTCACATTTCAAAATAGCCCACAACTTCGATCAAATATGGCCCAAGTAGTTTGGGTCATAGACTTATAGGACTATATTGCCTGGCCCAACCAGGGAAATAGAACTAACAATGAATTTTGCTACTATAGGACCGTTAGAGATAAGACATTTTGCCCTTGAACTAATGACTAATGAGACATACCCCTCGAGTTTTCACCCAAACGCATGAATAACTAAAACTGCGATAAATTTCAATTTTTGATCCGTCAAACAAGTCTCGAAAATGAAAGTATAGCAATCTCATCGCAGAGGCGATATTTAGATGAACACATTAGAATCGTGGGATTTAATCATCGAACTCAACATCAGCCGTTGAAGGGAGGATTGGGTTGATAGGTTCAATTTTTTTTTTCGAGTGTAGAATATAATAAACAACGGCTATGTATTTATTGTTTATTGATTTCGTCTTTCGTCTTGTCCCACAGAAAGACTTGCATTTTTTTGGCCTTAACTTAAATTTAAACTTAAATTTAAATTTAAAATGAGAATTGTCTTTATTTGAAATTTTTTCGCATTTGTTAATTTTGTGCCAAACTTTTGTCGGCTATTGATTCATCTCGACGAGAGGAATCGGAAAAGTAAAATTTCTTTATTTTTACCCAAGTATTTTGAAAAGTGGTTATTTCTCAAACTATTTGGATAAAAATGAAATTTTTTTACTTTTCTCATTTATCTCATTGAGACGAATCAATAACCTACAAAAATTTAGAGTAAAACTAACAAATGCAAAAAAATTCAAATAAGAACAAAATTCTCATTTTAAATTTAAGTTTAAGTTAAGGCCAAAAGAATGCGGTCGTCCTCTTGGCTCCACATCTCATATCTTTTCCACCTAAACCTAATTAATCTTGTCCAATTCGACATGGCATCCTCCCTATGTGGTTAAAGACTGATGGGTTTGTGTCTTCTTAGGTTCTAATCTCACGGTGTGCCAAAGAGTATGTACAGCATAGTCGCTTGAAGTTCTATTGACACTGCGCACAAAGCCCTTGCTTAGGCTGCAACCGGGGTCTTACTTGGTCACATCAATTGCGGGGTTTTAGACTTTGAAGAAGAGTTTCAATACAACAGTTATTGTTAATGCCTAATCACTTCTAATTGGGTCTTTTGGGTTTTCTTGATTCAACTAGGCTCTAGCCCACCTCCAATTTTAGGTTGAAGTCACTTTAATCAGGCTCGGAATTGATTCGAAACCTTTATTAGGGCTTGTAACCAATATTCTTTTCCGGAACAATATTAATTTAAAAGCCAATATTCCTTAACGTATGCAAGGCTTCCCATTTGCATTACCATTTTTTGACGTGACTTTCTTGGCGCGCTGATTTATTGTGTCTTGTCAACTTTTAAGGAAAGTTGATTTTCAAATAAATTCAATTCATTGCTATTTTGTTTGTTTGTTTTTTTTGGAACAATTATTTTGTCACTCTTCAATCTTCATGTACTATAAAAAATTCACCATTCAAAAAAAAAAAAATCTTCATGTATAAATGTTTTCATAGGATTTCGTTTCGCTAAAAGTCTTATTTTTTAAAAATTTATTTTTCGATGTACGAGACATATCATTTTCTCACAATACATCATCTTTAATTAAAAAATAAGTACATTTTAGTCGGTGAAACACATCCTATATCAGTGTAAAATATAGAAAAATAGATCAATGTCTTCTCCCCCAAATTATGATTTTATAAAGTAATGAATGGCTCTCAGTTTTATAATTCGATCTCTCTTCCCACTAGGATTTTCCTCCACATTCTTTTATCATTTTAATTTGTAGGGAATGCCCACTTTCAAATTCCAAAAAATTTCTCAATTATTTATTTAGAGTGCATCTAAGAACCTCCTGTTATGCTAATGCTTCTTCTGTCTTTCACTAACACCCATCTTTCTACCTAACACGCTCAATCTTCGAAGATATTATGATAAATTTAACTCAAACAATGAGCGAGTTTTTTTTATAATCAGATGTCCGGTCTGGCTTGTGCGAAGTCGACTAATTCCGGAGCTCTGAAATTAACGACTGAACGAACCCTTCAGTGGCCACATAATTTGGAATATTTGGCTTTCATGCGATTTGATCGAGCATACTTTCTCATGGTGGACAATCATTTATTATTTTCTCATTCTGACTTAGCTAAATCCCCTGGGGAGTAGTAATTTTTAATTTTGCTTTACCTTATAAAAAATTACTAGTACCATCAAATGTTTCTTTAAGACCGTACACTAGCTTGTACCAAATATTTAGAAAATTTTAAAAATCACTTGTAGCATTTAAGTACTTTTTAGGTACTTTTCCACTGATTTGAACATTTAATCAACTGCTGATTGGCCTCGATTTCGTTACTAATCTCTGATTGCTAGTATAATTAGTACCTTCTTAATTACTAATCAATCATCATTGACGTCAGAGACAAGAGCATCATTTGCTACAGGTTCTCCAAGGAAATTCTTTTATAATAATCACACTTTAGTCCCCTATGTGCGAAATCTCAACAAATTTCAGGGGCCAAACAGACTTTGCACCTCGTGAGATCTTGCACGAAGGGGATTTCTAATGTCAAATTCATGGACTGGCGTTGGACCATCTAGAAACGTAAGGAGAGATTCATGTTTCCGATTGGCACAATCAGTTTTGGAGGGATGAAAATAGGATTTATACGAATTACAAGGGCTATATCTCAAACCTTTCCATATTCTATGTATGTTGGAGCCTAATTAATTATGGAAAAATCTTGATTAGGAGCAATGCCTTAAATAAAAAAGGAAAGCAATTAAGGATCCCACAAATGTCTAATCAAGCTCTTAAATAAGGTTTAAAAAATCTGAAAAAAAATAAGTTTAAAAATAAAGGGTTGCATTAATAGATTTGCATGAGTGGAAGACACAGTACCAGCGTTGATTCTCTTATCTCATTGCATGTCATTCAATATTATGGAGTGTTTTGTAAAGAAGTACTACTCCAAATGATCTTGTTTGTTTCGTGGAAAATAAAGGAACAAATTTTCTAGGGTAGCATTAAGCTTGGTTGTGAATGGGAGTTTTTTATTTTTTAATTTTTTTTCTCTTTGTGCTTTTCCCCTCACCAATATTTTTAACAATATATTGACCCGGACCGATTCCATTCATTTTAACGAAACTCTGTACACGTGTAAAAGTAAGAGGAATAAACTTTATTACAGAGTCCCCATTATCGTAGCAACAAGGACAGTCACAAAATTTTGTTTTCTTTTATCGATTCAATGCATTTTAATAAAACTCTGCATACGTATAAAAGTGAGAGGAATAAACTTTATAACCAAATCCCCATTATCGTAGCAAAAAGGGCAATACAAAAATTAGGAGGGAGTTAAGAGGGAGCAACCGGCGCCAATAGGAGGAGCCAAGCTAAGCTAACAAGGCCTCGCATATGCAAAGCTTTTTCTTTCGTCGATTCAATGGATTTTAAAGAAACTCCGGTACATCATAGAATAAAAACGTTACAAATTTACGGTTGATTTTATAAATTTATCTAAGTCGATAACAAAAAGTTTTGAATTCAATAGTACTCATGATATTGTGAATCTATGTGGAGATGTAATGAGATTTTATACAAATTTTTTTTTTTTGCCAAAAGTTTAGGAAGATTTTATACAACTTAAAGGTATAGCATATATACATTATACATCCAAATAAAGAGTATATATTTATTGTGGGATTTCGTGATAATTAATACTTCATTTAAGCATATATGAAAGCTAGATTCTTTTGGCAGATCAAACTTTGAGATAATTAATATTCTGTTGTATTGCTTTTTGAGATTTATATTGCCGCAACTGTGCCCTTCATGTTTGGTAAAACAAGTGCAATTTTTATGGTTTTATTGGGAACATCATTGGGGGCTAAACTATTTATTGTATTTGGTGCCTCCGTACACACATATTTTCTACTATTTTGGTCCTATTTATGGCCTACAAAATCATCATTCTGCAGGCCTATGATGTTAATTTGTAGAAACTTTATAAAAAGAGAATACCAATGGGGATAATATTTTAGTTGGGCAAATCTTCTAAAAAACAACTCCATAGATCTACATAGGAGCCACCACTGTTGATTTGAAGATTAGTAAATCATCAATATGTTGGGAGTGGATGTATATAATTATAAACATGAAATGTGTGTCAAGATATTGAAAATTTCTGAAATTATTTTTTTAAATCAATGGAAGGAAATTGATTTGTTGTTTTGAACAAATTAACGGTACGTCCAGTTAAGAAAAGTAATCGGTTATTTTCTCCTCTGGGATTCCTGGTGTGCCTGATGACACAAGCTGCTATGGTTTGAAACAAGGATTCATCTAGAGTTCAAATACTTGGTTTAGACCATTCATGTCGTAGAGCTTGTCAAATACTGTAGTATAATTTTATAATAAAATCATATTGATCGGACATCTAATTAACTCAGAGGTCATAGCACACTGTTCTCAAAAAAATAAACAATCGACAAGAACAAATTTGAGATTCACTACAAATTAAATTCTAAAATGTGTTTAGAATTGTCCAAGACACATTAGCCTCACCCAGCTATATAACCGTATTACTAGAATCAATGCCATTGTTGACACCACATTTTGTCCTAGTGATCACCGAACAAAAGCATTTATATTGTAATGTTTTGAATTACCTATAAATATAAGTAAGCCATATTGTAAGTTAAGCCATATTCGATCAAACTTTATTTTTTTGGGCACGTTCTCTTTGTCAAGATCTACAACTTCAATCATTCAGTTTGTATTTTTAGGCTCCAGAGATGAACATCGTTTGGCAGGCACAACAGAACTTGCTCTCCTAAGGGCACAGTAGTCCCCCAATCTGTTTTAAATCTTTATCTTTCAATGTTAGTCAAGTATCTATTGACCTTCTTCTTCTTTTTTTTTTGAAAGGCGAACAAAAAAAACAAATTTTATTGATTCGAAAAAAGTTTACAAAACAAGCCCTTGTTAGCAAGAAGCTAACAAAAAACACCAAATGGGCCTAGCCCAATACACCTAAAGGGTCCTACTGACTTGGTTTGGTGATTTTTCAAACCGGGCTTAGAGAGAAGCGTTGTTGGATGTTTCTTTGGTTGAGTATTGAAAAACGAATTTTCGTAAATCTTAGAGATGAATACAAGGATTAAAAAGGACTCACGGCATATTGACATCACAACCAGAAACATATATACAACCCATGCAAAGATGTTGGCACCTATATACACACTCCGACAATCATGTGCCATCCCAAAAACAAAACAAAAGACAATCATGTGCCATCCACGATTCAAAGGTAAACTCCGCAAGAGGGACTACCCGACCAAAACCAAAAAACCTAGCACCGCTAACTTAGTCAACATTTATATTTTACTAAATAACCAATTAAGCTCTGTAGCTTTGGCAGCATTTCCTACAATATTGCATGTGAAAAAGTGCACTTTTGACAGAGCATATGCTCCTAAAATATTACTAGTTTTCACTTTCACTTAGTTAAAACCATACAACAGGTTTCTTATGTTTCTCCAAATTGCAGGACATTTCTAATAATGTTTCCACTTTATTTGACTTCTTCTTCTTCTTCTTTTTTTTTTTTTTTTTCACATTCCCCATTTCCCCACTTAGTGGGGCCCACTAGTTTGATCATTTTACTTATCTTCTTTTTCGATTCTCCTAAACACTGCAACTTTTTTTTTTCCCTTGACATTCTCCCGATCGAGAACATACAAAGGGTAAAGGTTCTTGTATTATTTTAATGCATGCATATATAATTCATAAAATAACACTTTTTTTATACTAAATTAGTAAAAATAGAAAAAGAAGAAAAAGTGTTATTAAGTAGTTGTTGTTGTACTACCTCCTACGTCGATGGGAATGAAATTGGATGCTTCAATCGACCGACTTTATGAATGCTTTTGCTCAACTTGTTTCACTGCCAAGTTTAGACATGACATGACAAATTAAGTTGCTTTAACGACTTCTGTCGTTAATAGCATTTCAGTATTCTTGATGGACACTCACAATTCTTGATACCCTTATACTCTATTACTACTAGTAGATATAAAAATAAGAAACCTCTTTTTTCGTGCATATATTTTTTATCCTTGCTCGCGGTTCAAGTGGAAACAATTTTGAAAGAGTAGTATTTTGTAATATAAGCATAACTTTTGATCAATGTATGGATGTGACAAGATAATTAATCCAATTATGAATGCCTTTTGCAAGCTTTTTATGATTTTAAATACATTTTTCATAACATATTCAAAAGTATAAGACCTTCTATTAGAGGTATCATTGGAACAAATTAATACTTTAGATAAAGTAAACATAAAAGGGGAGGTAGCCATAGTAGCATTGAAACGCCAAGTAACGCATTTACATAACTTAGAAAGGCTAGGACTAGCAGACTAAGAACATTAGAAAGGCTAGAGATGCCAAAATAATTATTTGAACCTTGTATGACACGTGTCAAGCCCATGGGAGCCCAATTGAATAATGGGCACTAAATTTTCATAAATCTATACAAATTACTTCAATTAATTATAGTAATCGTGTAACAAGTTTTACTGGGGAAAATGTTACAACATAAATTCGGTCTTTCTATTGTCAACAAATTGGGCTGACAGTAAGTACATAAGAAAATAAGAGAAACACGCATTCTTGTATATTTTTTACACTTTTAAATACACATTCATACACTTGTTATTGTCAATTTATTGGGCTGGTTCAACGGTCTTATTTTTTAAGCATTTACAACAGTAGTTCAGTGCGCGATGATCAGTGAGGTGGTGGCACCAAGGTGTTGTTACGGCAGGCCGCCTTGGTCCTTGCCTCTTTGGAACCCATCTCCACTCGTTCCGCCTCCACCTACCTCCGTTTCTCCTCTCAATCCGGCACCGATGGAGCTCGATCTGGCGATAACGCGCGTGGAGCAAGGTTGGCTTCGCTCAGGAGTTTCCAACGATCTGTCTCCAGATCTGGCGTCGGGGTTTGTTTTTGGTTGTGTTTTCTTTTTTCTTTTTGGGTAGAAGAACGATTCATAAAACAATAATTAAGAGTTCACAATTCTATGGCATGCATGCAACCCCAACTAAATCCGCATGAAATAAACTAGAAATACAACTATGCGTAGATATGAAATTTTTTCACCGAAATCGAAGTGCCATATGCCAATGCATCCGCATAGCAATTAGCTTTACGATAGACGTGCTTGATGGAGACAACATCAAGTTCTTGCATCATGGACTTGCAATCAAATAAGATGTTGCCAAATGGATGATTAACCATATTTTGATCCGAGATAAGTTGAATAACGGCTAATATGTGCATCAACTTCAATTTCTAGCCCGCGTAAGTTATTTTCCTTAGCCAGCACCAAACCATCTCTCAGGGCCCAGATCTCTGCTAACAAGCTGGAGCTAGCAACCATGTTCTTTTTCTTTGTATTCTGCTTTATTCCTTGTGCGGGCTTTCCTCCCCTTGGCGGGTCTTTCTCACCCCTTGTGGCTGTGTTTTGATCTACTGGATTTGAGTTACTGTTTCTATCTCTATCAATGGAACTATCTACCATTTTGAGGGGAAAAAAAAAAAAAACAACATAACTTTGTAAGAATAAAGATGTGGATCGAATCAGATCGGATCGGATCTGATATAGATCGTGATTGTATTTTCTGGTGTACGTCTAATATTTTATTGGATGTCTTTGTTTTTCTTCCTCTGGGATCGTGGTATGCATATGATAGTACTAGGACATAGGTGTCAACCTCGTTGGGATGTATGTTTCTAGTAGTGATGCATCTTTTTTCTTTTCCGGACTCGATGTACCCTTTCGAGTTTTGAATAAAATTTTCTTTTGCCGACCAAAAAAAGATTAAAGATGTAGCACTACCTTTATGCCTAGATCAAAAAAAAGTAAGAAAAATCATACATTTGTATGTTGAAAGTAAAAATTAGTTAATGCCTGGAGAATTATTTCACACAATGTTATTTTTAGTCTGGGTTATGTGGGTGAAAGACGAATGGGCGCCGATCCCTAAATTTTTTGGAGGGAATATTTGGACGAAATTAACAAGTTGCACACAAATTCTCTTTGAATAACCAAATTAAAAAATCAAAACAACACAGTTTCATTCAAAAGAGAAAGTTGGATCATCTTGGACGTTTATTATTTGTAATGTAGATGAGGTGTCACTGCCACATTGGGCTGCGTCCTCCTAAACTTTTTGGTCTAAAATTTATTTCAGTATTTTTTACTTGCTAAGTTTTTCGTTGTAATTTTTGGAGGTAAATAACTGTCTCAATGAGAAAAATCAGAAAAGTATAACAATATTGATCGATGTTGAATAAAGTTCATATAAAATGATACTTTATACCAACAGGGCAACTATGTTGTGATTTTTTTTTTGTTTTAGTGAACTTTATTTTTTTTGCTTTTAGTAATGATAATTTACTTTTTAGACTCCTCTTGTTGAGATATGTAATTAATTCATAAAATATGATACAAATTTAACAAAAATTCAGAAAAGACGAATAAAACACACAAAATAATATATATACAGCTTCTTATGAGGGATCCTCTACTTAGCTTAAGTGCAGACCTCATAGGTCTCGTTCGAATTTTGATGTGTGTGTGTGTGGCAAGAATGCAACCAGATGGAAGGCAAGGATACGGATCCGAATTGAATGTCAGTGACCGACATTTTGTTTGTCCCTCTCAAGCTTGAGTTCTAGGGCAATTCATTATCACTCTCTAGCCACTCACATTGGGCCTATTAATTCCCCCAATCATTGCCAATTATTGGCTACGCATCCCCATGATGCGACTCCCTGTTGATAAGATGGTGATGGTGCAAATACATTCGGTGCTGTAGCCGAAGAAACTTATTCAAAATGGTAAGCTCCAACCGCTTTTGGTCCTAAATCTTGAGGATTGCTTTTCCCAATAAACATTGGTTACATCGGTTTATGAATAAGTGCTCTTCGAGTAGTCAATCTAGCTACTCCTGAAACTACGTGCCTATGATTTTGTTTCTCACAAAATTTCTGCAACGGAAGATCCTGTGCATTTGAGACTTGCCATCCCAATCACTCTCTAGCTACTCACATTGGGGCTATTAATTCCCCCAATCATTGCCAATTATTGACTACCCATCCCGTGATGCGACTTCTTGTTCATAAGATGACAATGGTGCAATACATTCAGTGCTTTTAACCCACTCAAGCCAAAGAAATTATTCAAAATGGTCACTGCCAACCACTTCTGGTCCCAAATCTTGAAGGTTCCTTTTCCTAATAAACGTTGGTTACATCGATTTGTGAATGAGTGCTCTTGGAGTAGTAGGTCTAGCTAGCCTTGAAATTACTTGCCTATGACTTTGTTTCTCAAGAAATTCCCGCAGCAGAAGTGATCCTGAATTTGAAACTTTCTACACTAAAAACATTCTTTTAAAAAAGGGTATTCGTGCTTGGATGGCGGCTCAAAATTAGCCTCATAAAAACCTTATATTCCCTGAGGAGGTGCTACCCCATGGAAATGCTCTTTGATGGAACTTTAACTTTAGCTGGCCGTGACCAAGAAACCACAGATTTTGCCTGGTGGGCCAGAAATACCCGACTTATCAATTTATCTAAACTACTAAGGGGCACTTAAAAATTTTAGTCCCACAAATATCTGTTCTTTGTTAAACTAATCAAGCTATTATGATTGAAATTCTTTTTCAACTTGTCAAACATTGTTCGAGATTTTAAACATATTAAACTTGACCATTTTTCAAGCTTATGAAACAGAGTTTGAACAACGACCTATCGACTTTTTGATATTAACAAATTAAAATTACTCGAGATAAGCTCGTGATCGGCTCGTTTAAATCTCATTTGGGGTTGACTCACCTAATAAATAATTACTCGAGATAAGCTCGTGATCGGCTCGTTTAAATCTCATTTGGGGTCGACTCACCTAATAAATAATTACTCGAGATAAGCTCGTGATCGGCTCGTTTTAAATCTCATTTGGGGTTGAATCACCTAATAAATAATTAAGTTTAAACATATATTAAAAACTAGTAAAGTTTTTAAACCTAGCTTGAACAATCCACTACTCAGCTCTTTCTGCTCACTTAAACTCCTGTATGACAATGCACTTTCAACAACATATTCTTAATTAGGTGGAATATCAAAAGAGAAAGCAGTGTGCACAAGATTGCGTGCACAGATTTTGCACATATGTGTCCAAAATGTTCCAATGCATGGTGGTCGCAAGTAGTATCCAACTAAAACCGAATTATATGCTAAGAGTTATGCCCGAAATACATTTGATGACGAAAACATAATTTATAAATTTTGTCACCAAAAGTACCCATTTGGCGACGAAACACATTTTCATTGCTGAAAGCATAAAAACAAGAAGACGAAATTATTTTTCGTCGCCAAACATAAGCATTTGGCGACAAAAAAATAATTCGTCGCCAAATGGGTACCTTTGGTGACAAAAAAATATTTTCCATCACTAAATAGGAACAATTGGTGACAATAATTTCGTCGCCGAAGTTGTCAAAATAGTGACAAATTTATTTCTTTCATTGCCACTTTTTCGTTTCCGAATATACTTTTTCTTGTAGTTATTCCGACACAACCAAATGTGCCAAATGGACAGAAGGAAGATATATAACATTCCAACGTAAGCCAGACTGCTGAGTGCAAAGCGCAAGAGAGTTTGTTTTAATCCAATAAGCAATATTAGTATTGAAAGAAGGAAGATGGGGTTGCGGAATGTGTAGAAGGGGCCAATGATTTTTAGCAGCTTAATTCACAATCTCTAAGCGAATGAAGCGCTGAACTTTCGTGGTTTTTGCAAACGGGACATTTATTGAGGGAATAATGTTGCGACGGGCTTGGATATCGTCGGTATTCAAACGTTGTTGGGCTGCTAGCCAAAGAAAGTGCTGGATTTTGGGAGTAGATCAAAAGGGGTGCGCCAAACCCATTTCCAGTCTGGGAGTGGCTCTGAAGTGGTAATTTAAAGTTTTCGAGGAGAGAGAGGCTGAATGGTTGGTAAATTTTCCGGAAGAATTAGGTTTCCAGACAATGTTATCCGGGTTAGGAGTGAAGCTAGGAGATGCATTGCTAAAAATAGTGCGAAGAACGGATTCCGGGAAGACAAAGGATAGGTTGTTAAGGTTCCAAGTTGTGAAGCCAACAATCGCGCACTGTGAGAGTGTATTCATAGGGTACGTAGAAGGGGGATGCCATTATGTTTCTAACCGAGCCATGATCAAGCCATCTTCCAAACCAAAAAGAAGTGGTGGCTCCGCTGCGGATCATGTTCGTTTTGGGATTTTGGGTAATTAGCGGAGAGAGATAGAGAAATGATAGTAATAATTGAGGAAAAATTTATTGAGAACCGTGCTTAAAGAGGGAACCCATATCCAAAATTCCAAAACGAACATGGTCGCACGATTTTGAAATGCCGCACAAGGCGGTAGGAGAAGCTCTATTGTGCTTGAAAGTGTGAATATTATACTTGCTCCTCAATAATTATATTGACCCAAAGAGATCGATGTGTCATTTGTATGGAGGTGCCAATTGAGTTTAATCATATAGATGTTATGTTAGTCAAATGTGATTGTCTCAAGCCAAGACCCCATAAATTCTTAGGTTTAGTGAAATTATCCCAATTAACACTGTGATATTTTTTGTTTTTCAAGGGATGAACCCCACAGAAAGTTTCTGTTAATGCGATCAAGGTGGTTCAAGACTGACTTGGACGTAAGATACCATCGCATGACATAGGCTGGGATAGTTTCACTGACGGATTTGACGATGTTTGAACGACTGAATAAATATAGCTCCGCCGGCCTGCCCGTCCCCCACCTTTTTTCGAGCGAAAAAGAACAAGAGCATTGGGGCTATTAATTCCCACAATCATTGCCAATTATTGGCTACCCATCCCATGATGAGACTCCCTGTTAACAAGATGGTGATGGTGCAAATACATTCGGTGCTCAAGCCAAAGGAACTTATTCAAAATGGTCACCGCCAACCACTTTTGGTCCCAAATCTTGGAGGTTGCTTTTCTCAATAAATGTTGGTTACATCGTTTTATGGATGAGTGCTTTTGGAGCAGTCGGTAGTATAGCTAGCCCTGAAACTACGAGCTATAACTTCATTTATCAGGAAATTCACACAGCGGAAGATCTTGAATTTGAGACTTTCTAAACCAAAAACATATATTCTCTTAAACGAGGGTATCCGTACTTGGATGGCAGCTCAAGATCAGCCTCATGAAAATCTTATATTCCCTGAGGAGGTTCTACCCCGTGGGAATGCTTTTTGATGGAACTTTAGCTTCAACTGGCTGTGACCAAGAAACCACAGGTTTCAAGGCTCGTGGGCCGGAAATTAAATGCCCGACTTGTCAATTTATCTAAACTAGTTTCATGACCTGGTGGGCCGGAAATTAAATACCCGACGTGTCAATTTATCTAAACTACTGGGGGGGGCCCTAGAAATTTTGGTCCCACAAATATCTATTCTTTGATCAACAAATCAAGCTATTATTATTGCATGCACAAATTCAGTACATAAGTGTCCAAAACGTTCCAATGCATGTCGCGGTCGCACATAGTGTCCCAATGCATCAAATGGTTCGGAATACATCTGAGTGTTCGATTTTGGGCATATAAATCTGTCTACATTTGAGAGTATTGAAACATGTGAATCGACAATCAATTTATGCGTACACAACGTTAATTTAACTTCTTCAGATTTTAGCACATTTTAGTTCTCTTCTTTTTTTTGGTAAAACAGAAATAGATTAAACTAAGAAAGCGAATACAAAGTTCGGGGATACAAAGTTACGGTTTAAGAGAATTTTGAGCCCATGTATAAGTGCTCAAATTTCTCCCGCTAGACCAGATACAAGACCCAATTTACACGAAAAACCTATGATGCAGTTACCATTTGCATCCTGTTTACACCCGTTTTTGGCACCCAGTCTTGAGCAAGTGTTGGAAGGCCATTTAATTATCTTTAATTAAATTGGGCCAAAAAATATAGATGTATTGGATCAAAATTATTGGGCCAAACCCATGCTGACTAGGCCCAAGTAATTTTAGTTGAATTCGGGTTCAAGATTGAAGAGTCATGGGCCCATTTACAAAAAGAATTCGGCCGGCCCATGACTTAGTTAAATTCGAGAAGTATTTTTGTGGGTTAAAAATGTTAAGGCCATTTAATTTAATGAGGTGGCCCATTACCCAAGTGGCTCATGAAAAGTGGAGGAAAAATAGATATTGTTGCCTAACAATAAGCCATTTGACCGAGTCAAAATGGCTGGTGGTTTTTGTAACCCACAAAAGAAGGAGAGAAAATAGGACCCATTATTTGGATTGGCCGTTTTCAACCCTTGCAACGGCTCATAGTGAAAGAAAACACATGGGTAATTGATATTTACTTCCAATAACCACCCATGATCTCACTAAAATCCGTTAGTGGGTAGTTACTTGGGACACATGACAACATCTGGAGCTAACTCGAGACATATGTCAGCTCACGGTGAAGGCGGAAAGCTCGGCCCAGATCTGGACCAGTACACTAATTACCCATGATCTTGTTTAACTACCAATAACTGCCCATTATCCCATGAAGTGCACTAATGGAGGAGTTACACGAGACATGTGTCATCACAAGAGAAGGCCAATACATCCGCTTTGCATGCAATGCCGTGGCCTATAAATACTAGAAGACAAGAAGGAAAAGGAGTCCACACACCAATCAAGCTCAACGCTTAAAATCAAAGCCTTCCCAGCGAAGCAACCAAAGTCTTCCCAGTGAAGCAATTATCTCATTTCTCACCTTTACTCAATTACTTCTCCAAGTAGTTCGAGTTTCTATCTCTCTTGTATCCCAATTTTATTACTACGACGTAATAAAATTATTCATATCTCTCTCATATCTCCGGCCTTATTATTACGACATAATAAAGTCATTCTACGTTGCTACTTCTTTTTCTACACGGTTAGAAAATTATTAAGTCCTCGCCGTAGAGGCAAAACCACGAACTATCACTGCAATCTAGCCCTTAGGTTTGCAGCACTATCGCACTCACAAATTTGAAGTCAGAAAAGGGACGCCCAGCCCTTACGTTAGACGCGACAAGTCTTGGCACGCCCGCACGCTCAGTCCTTGAGCATTTTCGTAGCCGAACATCTTTTGGCACGCCCGGTGGGACCCTAATCGTCTAAGGGTTTTATCATGGTCAAGAAGCCGCAACAACAGCAGCAAACGGATCCTCCACAAAGTCCTGAGGGAGTGGCAGTCGACGTGCCATTACTCGAGGAAGCTGGTCCTCAAATCAGCACCCAAAATCTTAGCGACGCTACCGACAGCGTCAAAAATTATATGTTTATGGCAGGACGTGAGATCTCCAATATCGTTACGAGTTCAATTTCGCAATCATTCACTCAGTCCTTGGAACCTCTGACCATAGCAGTCAACAAAATGGTTGCTACACTTACAGAGAGGCTACCGCTCGCTCCTCAGCAGCAGGGCTTTCCATAGTTTGGTGTCTTTGGCAACGGTCAAGACCAGGCTGGCTTGTTGGGGGTACCTCCCCCTCCTCAAATATTTTATCACGCTACTTCATCTAATAGCCCTGCACTCGGGGGGCAAAAGGAGAAGGGAGTCGTGATTGGAGGAGCTTCGACGCCTCCAAATAACGATCAAAGATTTGTTCTGGTTGAGGACCAGAGCAAGCCCAACAAACCTGACAAATCCGACAAGACAGACAGAAGGCCTTCGCAAGGAGGCCAGGGCTCTGGAAAGGATAAAGGAGTTGCACGTACTCCTCAGAGCTCTGATACTCGGGGGGCAAGTCCAGTCCAGAACCAGGAGGCACAACAGGCGCATCCACAGTCGCCTCCTGAGCCAGACCTAGTCATGGGAAGAGATCAAGTCTTGAACCTACTCCAGGAGCAGTTGGGACCTGGGTTCAGACCTTTGGGAAGACCAATGTATAAGAAGCCTCATACCGAGGAGGTGGACAATACACCTTTCCCAAAGGGCTATAGAGTCCCAGAATTCCAGACCTTCAATGGTGAAAGCATGCAGTCGACCGTGGAGCACATTGCTAGGTTTCAAGTTCAATGTGGAGAGGCTGGAACCACTGATGCACTGAAGTTGAGGCTTTTTCCCAATTCTCTTATTGGGACAGCCTTTACTTGGTATATCAACTTGCCACCTAACTCCGTTCAGACCTGGGCACAGTTGGAGGAAATGTTTCACCAGCAGTTCTACAGGGTAGAACCAGAAGTGACACTGGCGGACCTCTCGTGCTATCGTCAAACCCATCTTGAATCTGTAGAGTCCTACCTCCTACGTTTCAAGACTGCTCGATTCAAATGCAAGATAGTCCTTCCTGAGGCCGAATACGTGCGAATAGCACTAAACGGCCTGAGCTTTGAAATGAAGAAGAAGTTTTATGGGACAGAGTTCAGAGACCTATTTGAAGTATCTTCCAAGGCTTCTCATTATGAAAAGTTCTTGGCAGAGGAGCAGGACAGGAAGACAGCATCCAAACGGACGTATTACCGCGACCCTAACTATGAGGTTGCTGCAGTAGAAACAGCGGTAGATCCAGACGTGGCAGTGGCTGAAATCATCAATAAAAAGCCATACGTTTGTAAGGCTTTTGTCAAGATGGAACCCACAAAGCAGCCAGCCCAAAACACTTTCAATAAGTCCACCAGGACTTATACTTTTGACGTGGGTAGAGCTAAAGCTATCTTTGACCAACTCCTTGCTGACAAGCTGCTCAAACTGCCTTTCGGTCACAAAATTCCAACTCCGGAAGAGCTGAAGGGCAAAGAGTATTGTAAGTATCATAATTCTTGAAGTCATACTACTAATAATTGCATAGTATTCAAGAATGACATCCAGGATAAGATTGAACGAGGAGAGTTCAAGTTTCCCGAGAAAGACAAGCAGCCTATAGGAGTGGATGGCAATCCCTTTCCCTCAGGGCTGAGCACAAATATGGTCTCTGTCAACATGAGAGACATGCCTAGGGCTGTCCCTAGGCCGAAGATAAGTTTGGGAGCACCTTCTAGAGCAGCGTACAAGTCTAGCCCCGGCAAGTACTGGGATTCCTTTTATGATGAAGGGGATGTCAAGACTGAGCGGGTCAGGAAGTTTGAAAAGCAAAATTCATGGTGGTCCAGATCTTCAGGAGTGAAGAAACCAGAAAAACCAACCTGCTCTATGGTGTGTACAGAATGTGGACACCATGCCAGTCCTAACAAGCCGGTCCTGAAGAGCATTATCGTCGGAAGGGCTGAACAGAGTCCTAAGGAGCATCGCAGGTCTAAAGGAAGGAGGGTTGTACGGGAATCTGTGCTCAATCGAATTCAGCCAGGGTTGGTTGAAATTGAAGATGAGCTCATCAATTTGAGGATATCTGCTCCTTCTAAGGATAAGCCAAGGGTTATTAAACCTCCAGCCACTCCTCCAAACGAGTGGCACAGGGTTGAACATCCCAAGTTTCCATCCAAACCTCCACCTCTGTCCAGATCTCAAAAAAGGCGCCACCAACGATTCAGGCAGGCAGCTAGAAGAGCTGATAAAGAAACAAACCTACTGGACGATCCAATGATAGAGGATGTCCCGGAAGAAGAAGTGGAGGTGGAAGTCCTAGAAGAGCTTATGGTTGAAAAGCCTAAGCCTAGAAGAGTATACAAGCCTTTGGAAAGGACTGTGGAAGAGGCTATCATCAAGCCTCCTTCGAGGACTTTACCGAAGAAGCAGCTCCCAGCTGGGAAAACATACAAAGAGGCTGTTACCCAACTACCTTCAAAGCAAGCCGCTATGCCCAAGAAACAACCTCTCTTGGAAAGAATGCTTGAAGAAGCCAGGATTCAGCCCTCACTAAGGCAAGTCGCTTTGCTCCAAAAGTCAGCCCTTCAACCAAGGAAGTCAGACTCGGGGGGCAAGTCGAAGTTGAATCCACAGGCTAAGGTATTTGTGCCTGGACAGGTTTCTAATATGCAGTGCAATATGGTTGTATTCTTGTCGGCAGAACTGGAAGCCAAGGATAGCACCCCAAGAGCCATGGAGGGAGATGTTGTAGAGATGGGGCAGACAGCGGAGATTCTCAACGAGTCCTTCTCAGTAGGACTGAATGGGCCTTCAATAATTGTGCTGAAGGACGAGACTGAAGAGAAGAATGAAGATTGTGCAGCTAGTGTGATCTTTGAGAGGCCAGGCCCCACGATGAACAAACACATCAAGCCTTTGTACATTGCTGGTTGCCGTGATGGGATGCCAGTGAACCGTATCTTGGTAGACAATGGGTCAGCAGCCAACCTCATTCCTAAGTCAATGATGCAGAGGCTCGGGAAGACTGATCAAGACCTAGTCTCATGCAATGCCGCTTTGACTGATTTCACCGGGAAGGAGACAGCATGCCAAGGTATTTTAATCATGAACTTAACGATAGGATCCAAGACCTTAACAACACCTTTCTTTGTTGTTAATTCACACTCTTCCTTCAATGTTCTGCTGGGGAGAGATTGGATTCACTCCTGTTTAGCGGTCCTCTCAACCCCTCACCAATGTCTTATTTTTTGGAATCAAGACGACGTGGAGGTAATATGGGCTGACCGTAGACCATTCAAGACCACTACCAACCATGCAGAGGCTCACTTATATGATGAGGGGGTTGGTCCAATGAAGGTGGCAGGCCTTGACAAGTATGGCCGCCACAAAATAGCCCCCATTCATAACAACAAGTCAGCTGAAGAAGTGAAGGCACTTTTTCAAGAATTAATCGGTCCAATGATTACGGAGTCAAGTAGACCGATTATAGCTTCATCCAAACATTCTTCTCAATGTCAGTAAGCCCTTCAGAAGTAGAGAAGCGTGTGGCCCTTCGAACCACATTGTCAAAATTCGAAGCATATTTACTAGAGAAGAGGCTAAGGGGAAGTCAAGAGCCAATGGAAGATTTTTCGGCTTGTGCGGCTGAAGTCATCAACGAGGACGAAAACATGGTTGAAGATCTTGACGAAATCCGCCTGGAGGACTTAGAAGCTGCCCCAGCCAAGTTGGATGATTAAAAGGCGGACGTGGAAGATCCTTTGAAAGAAGTTAATTTGGGAGATGCAGAGAATCCCAAACCTGTATATATTAGTCAACTTCTGCCAAAGGACGTGAAGGAGAAGCTCATCCAGCTCTTAAAGGAGTTCAAGTCCTATTTTGCTTGGACTTACGAAGAGCTTCCAGGTCTGTCCAGAGACCTAGTGGAGCACAAGCTTCCCATTCAACCAGAATTCAGACCTTTCAAACAACCGCCAAGGAGGATGTCCAATGAGGTCTATTTACAGGTCAGGGATGAGATCGAACGTCTTTTCAACGCAGGGTTCATACGCACAGCCAGGTACGTTACTTGGCTCTCCAACATTGTTCCAGTCCTTAAGAAGAACGGCAAGGTCAGAGTATGCGTAGACTTTAGAAACTTGAACTTGGCTTCCCCAAAGGACGAGTATCCGATGCCAGTCGTAGATCAATTGGTGGATGGAGCTTCTGGTCACAAGGTTTTGTCCTTCATGGATGGACATTCTGGATACAACCAGATCTTTATCGATGAAGCCGATACGGCTAAGACTGCTTTTAGGTGTCCTGGAGCCCTAGGAACCTTCGAGTGGGTCGTAATGCCCTTCGGCCTAAAGAATGCAGGTGCTACGTTCCAACGAGCAATGAACGCCATTTTTCACGATTTCATCGGCCACTTCATGGAGATCTACATTGATGATATCGTGGTCAAGTCTCAGTCCTATGATGAACATTTGGAACACTTAAAGAAGTCTTTCTTGAGAATGCAACAGTTCGATTTGAAAGTAAACCCCTTAAAGTGTGCCTTCGGAGTCTCCGCAGGCAAGTTCCTTGGATTCTTAGTCCACAACAGAGGGATTGAGGTTGACAAGAACAAGGCCAAAGCAATCATGGAAGCAAAGCCTCCTACCACCAAGAGGGAGCTGCAGAAGCTTTTGGGTTCATTCAACTTCTTGAGAAGGTTCATCTCAAACCTAGCTGGAAAGGTTCAGGTCTTTTCTCCACTCTTGAAGTTGAAAGACCATGACACTTTTGTTTGGGAGGCAAGCCATCAGAAGGCCTTTGATGAGATCAAAGGCTATTTAGCAACGGCTCCAGTCCTTATGCCTCCCATCAAGAACAAGCCGTTGAAACTCTACATCTCAGCAGCTGAAGGCTCTATTGGAGGCCTTTTAGCACAAGACAACGCTCAAGGAAAGGAACAGGCAGTTTATTATTTAAGTAGGTTGTTACCTCCTTGTGAGAGGAGATACACTCCTATTGAGAAGATTTGTCTTGCCTTGTACTTTTCAGCAATAAAATTGAGGCACTACATGCTTCCTGTTTTGGTTTACATTATGAGTAAAATAGACCTAGTTAAGTATCTGCTTTCTCGGCCACTCATGAGGGGCCGAATTGGCAAATGGTCATTAGCTCTAATGGAATTCAGCTTCCAATATGTTCCTCAAAAAGCTGTAAAGGGCCAGGCCTTAGCAGACTTCCTTGCTGATCATCCATGTGTGGATATCGGCGATGAGTCCGGGGTAGGACTGAACGCTCTTGAAATCTCACTCACTCCTTGGATACTGCTTTTTGACGGATCAAGGACTCAGGAGGTCTCAGGCTGTGGAGTAATTATTATTTCTCCCCAAGGCCTGAGGACTGAATTGTCCTTTCAATTTGATTTCCCATGTACAAATAATCAAGCTGAATATGAGGCAGTCATTATAGGCCTGGAGATCCTTAGGGATTTAGAGGCCAGAAATGTAAAGGTTATTGGGGATTCAAACCTCGTCGTCAATCACTTGCCAGGAACATTCAAATGCTATAGTGAGGACTTGGCTCCTTATTATATGGCAGCAATGCAGTTAATTCAAGATTTTGACAATGTAACTGTCAAGCACGTCTCAAGGGGCATGAACACTGAAGCTAACAGCTTGGCTCAGGCCTCAACAGGTCTGAAGTTAGCCCCAGAGACAATCCACCAAACCATCACAGTCCGAAAGAGATTGTTACCTTCTGTTAGGAGAAGGGGTCTAGGGCTGGAAGTGTTTACTTCTGACTTCACAGGTGAAGAGTCAGATGATGAACCCGAAAATGATTGGCGTACACCTATCATCTCTTTCTTTAAGAGGCCTCATCGTAGGGCCTCTAGGAAGGTGAGGAGGAGAGCCATGAGTTATATTATCGTAGGAGACGAATTATACAAGAAGAGCCTTGAGGATGACCTACTTTTAAGGTGCTTAGGGCACCCTGAAGCCATGAGGGTCATGAGTGAAGTCCACGAAGGAATCTGTGGAGCTCATCAATCAGGGATAAAGATGAGATGGTTGATCAGAAGGTATGGATACTATTGGCCAACTATCTTAGAGGATTGTATTCGTTTTTCCAAGGGATGTCAGCCCTGTCAAGCTCATGGCCCAATTCAGCATGTCCCTGCAGCTGATTATCATGTTGTGATCAAACCTTGGCCGTTTCGGGGCTGGGCCCTTGACGTGATTGGAAAGATTTATCCTCCTTCCTCTGGGAATCATACTTACATCTTGGTAGCCACGGACTATTTCACTAAATGGGCAGAAGCTGTGCCATTAAAGTCCGTGGATCAACAAGAGGTAATCAAGATGATCAAGGAAAGGATCATCCATAGGTTTGGGCTGCCTGAACATTTGGTCGCAGATAGGGGGACGATATTCACGGGAGAGCAAGTGATTAACTTTGCTGCACAGCAAAAAATCATTGTTTCCAATTCCACTCCTTATTATGCTCAAGGGAATGGTCAGGCCGAGTCCACCAATAGGACTCTGGTCAACATTATAGAGAAAATGGTGGAAGATAATCCAAGGGCCTGGCATGAGTTACTTTCTGAGGCCGTATGGGCCTACAGAACCTCAAAGAAGAAAGCCACCAACGTGACTCCTTACATGCTGGTGTATGGGCATGATCCAGTCCTACCAATGGAAGTAGCAGTAAAGTCAGCAAGGATAGCATATCAACATGGCCTCACTTCTGCAGATTATACTCAGGCCATGTTGATGGAACTTGAGGACTTGGACGAGGTAGGCTTGCAGCCCTTGACCACATGTTGGTCCAGAAAAGAAGAGTGGCTAGATCTTACGACAAACGCGTAAGAAAGAAAAGCTTCACTGAAGGGGACTTAGTTTGGAAGGCAGTCTTTCATTTGGGAGAAAAGAATCCAAGATATGGCAAGTGGTCTCCAACCTGGGAAGGGCCTTACCAAATCGCTCAAGTCCTTAGAGGTAATGTTTATCTTCTTATGGACTTAAATGGCGGTTTGTTTAAGCATTTAACAAATGGAAAGTACTTAAAGCATCATTATCCTACTATGTGGGAAATGAGAGACTTTGGTGAAGTCCAATCTAACAAACCATAGAAAAGTCTGATAGCAAGGCCTGAGCAGAGGCCATGGTACTTGTCATGCAAAAATTGATGAAGGCCTCAAGCTTAGGCCACCTGTCATTAAACCAAACCAATGCCTTGGCCATTTCAAGGAAAGTTCCAGGCCAGACATAGAGAGAGAGAGAGAGAGCAAAATCAGAGTTATGATAAGTCTAAAACAAAAGAAAGAGGTGAGATCTCAGAAGTCAAGACCTACAGACGGCCTTCAAGATTGTTTTTGAGGTCCTCCCAGGAGGTGTCAAGGCTGGCAAGCTGGGCTTCAAGCATTTCTCTCTGTCCTCGAAGATTTGGCATCTCCTCAACCAGAAGGTTCAATTTTATCTTTTGGCTCCGTGATCCAGCTTTCAGATCGTCATGTTGTTTGGATAGACTCGTGGTTTCCTTCCGGAGGTCAACCAAGCGGCCTTCGGCTCGTGCTAATTTGGCCTTAAGATCTGCAATTTCATCAGAGGTAGCGACAATGCTTGCTTCATTGAATCGCATGTCCTCTTTCAGTTGAAGCCATTCAGCACTGAACTTGGCAAGCTCCATGTCAACCGCCTCTAGTTCTGCCATCTTGGCATGTACCTTGCCGAGTTCATGGGAGGAGGAGTTATGAGATTTCACCATATCGAGGAATTCCTTTTGAAAACGTTGGAGTACAGTTTCTTCTGCCCCCAAGGCTTGAGACTTTACTAGTACGTCCATGGCCTTCTTGATATTTGAAGCCCTAGTAGGATGGGCTACAGTTTTGAAGTTATGAAGCAAGGCCATTCTGAGAGTTGTTTTGGCCTCAGAAACTTGTTCAGAGGAGAATTGAGATTGTGAAGTTGAGCCAAGTCCACTGCCAAAGGTGCCAGAAGTGGCTGCTTTCAACAGATCCTGGGCTGATTTGAACAAGGAATCCAGATCTTCATCTTCATCCTCCTCTGCCACATTAACAAGCTCGGGCTCAAAAGGATTGACTGATGGAGCAGACTGGGCAATTGGAGATCTAGGCTTTTCTGGAGTCCTTAAGGATGCCTCATGCTCCGGTTCTTGGTCAGACAAGTCGAGTTTCTTCTCTTCAGCCTCTACTTCCTCCTAAATGTAGTCATCGAGTTCCTGGGGATTGAAAACAAGAGGGAGTTGGTAGTAATACGGGGCCATAAAAGCTGGTAATTTCATGTCACAGTACATCCTTACGATTGGATTATGCTCTATTGCAGACACGGTGTTCTCAGAATCTGCTGGCGTTGAAATCTTCTTTCTCAATTTCTTTTTCTTCGAAGGGGCCGATTCTGCCTGCTCTTCTTCGCCTTTGGAGGTGGCCTGTAGGAAGGAAAATTAGTAGAACATTCAAATAGAGTGTAGGTAGAAGAGCTGAGGAGAGCCCAGACCTTTCCCGAAGGATCGATTTCGGGAGAGCTTGTCTTAGCACTACTCCGTGTTCGTCCAGCAACTACTGTCTCAGAAACCTACAGAGAAAATAAAGGCATAATTACCTTATCCTGAAGGACCAAGTAGAGGACTAAAAGAGTTCATACCTTTGGCCATTGCCTCTTGGCTGTGGTCTTCACCCTTTTTGGCCTTTGAGCAAGAGGATTTGCAGAGACTTCCTTCGGATCATCTTCTAAGCCTGTCAATAAGAAGAGAAATCAGTCCAGACCTGTGAAGAATTAGGGAAATTAAAGCATAAGTAAGCCTCCTTATATTACCTTTTCTTTTGACGCTGGAGGTTAGGGAAGGACGAGCTTGTTGCAAAGGAACGGTTACACCAGGTTCGGGTGCGCCGGTTGGGTGAGGCAGAACATTGGTAAGAATGTCTAGATATGGGGCAGAAAAATGCAGCTTCGTATAGCTTCCCCACCAGCTGTCAAATTTCGCTCCCTTGTCAGTACGTTCCACATAGGAGTGAAGGGCAAAGGTCTTCCTAGCTTCAGGGAGGACATTCCTGACTCTTTCCAAATCTCTCGGCTGGATCACGGGCCTGTCAGTGAAGTCCTCATTCAAGGACTGGTATGGGGGCACAGGAGTAAGCTGGCACAAGCCGAATTGCCTGGCAAATTGAGCCGCATTGTAGTACTCCACTCCGCACTTGTAGTTGGTAGGGGTAAAAGCCATCCGGTACATAAGGTCCCTGGAGATCAAGAAGCTGGTCCAGACCTCCATATGATCGTCGTAATCATCTCTTGGGTCCGAGGCACCTCGTTTCAGCCACCAAGGTACGGTATCCCTTACGAATGGCATACAATTCTTTCCCATACTCGTAAGCTCGTGGTAGAAAAATTTGAAATAAACGCCAAATGCAAATCGGGGGCCACGGGTGTCAATATAATGAAGGCCATAGCAAGTATTCTCTGATTTCTTGTTCATGGGCGGAGCAAGTTTGGGAAAGTAGGACCATAGCCAGAGGGTAATGATCCACAGTGGACCAGGGGCGAACACAAACTTGTTACTGACTAACTCTTTTATACCTCGGTAAAGATAAGCCAGGACCAAAGGGCCTAGTGCCAGTTTCTGCCCAGAAGCTAGGGCAAATGTCAAATCAATGAAGTCCTTGGTTACTCTATTCGCAGAAACACAAAAAATGAACTTGTTTAGCCAGTACAGGAGAAAAGCCACATGCTCAGTGTCTTTGACTGGACCTTTTCGGGCATAATGATTTATGAAAGGAGAAAAAGACAGGGGCTCTTTGTACTCAAAATAAGGGGTCTTTGGGGATAAAAAGTAGTTGGCCTCAATCCCATGGGGACGGAGGCCCGTCAGAAAGGCCAGGTCTTGAAGGGTGGGGCTCATGAGACCAACCTTGAAATGGAATGAGTTCGTGGTGACTGACCAGAACTGTGATGCTGCGAGGAAGAGATTTTTATCCATGTCGATCAGAGACCGATTGAGAAGAATGGCGTCTCTGATTCCAATCTGCCTCCACAGATCTCCTTTAGCCTCCATTACTCGATCAAGCCACTCAATGTACTTGGCGTCAGGTCTATGCCAAAGTTTGTTGGGTATTTCTGTAGTAAAGCGACTCCAGTAAAGGTTGGGCGACTAGAAGGGAAGGGCTTCTTCCGCCAGGGGGTACATCGAGGAGAGTTGATGAGGGAACCCAAGCTGAAACGCAGGCCCTAATCCTACTCGATCAGTGTTCGCAATCACCAAAACATCATTGGTGACTGCGATGTGTTCGTCAGCCAATATCTTGCGAATCTGTACGGATAAGCGATTAGGGTTTGGAGGCGGCGTGTGGGCTTTATGGGTAGCCATCTCTGTGAAGGATCGAGAGCAGAGACAGAAACTACGAAGGTTTAGGGTTTTCTTTTCTGGGTTTCTCTCGAGGAAGGAGGAAGAAGACAGAGAGAAGGTAGAGAGGGAATAAGGTTACAAGAGGTGGGTTTATGATGCACGGTGCAGGAATCAAAAACGCCGTTGCACTTATTACTCTTCACACTGGAGATTTAATTGGCAAGCGAAAAGAGGGGCTCTTGATTGACACAAGAGAGAGTCCTGGCGGCTGCAAAAGCTGCATGGAGGCTAATGCAAGGCCTGGGGTGATGACACGTGTCCTCTAAGCCCAAAAGGTTGTCAACTGATGCCGATGATAGTACTCCTCGGTGGGGTTTTTATCTTGGGAATTGATAGAGTTTAATTCAAAGTGGGAGTCTAAAACCCAATTAAGAGACATGCTTGGGAATTCGAAAAGTTGTTAGGCCTAATTAAGGCCTGATTATCCTTTTGAATTTAGAATATTTTGAACTTGAAATTCTTAGGCTAAACAAGCCTGATTATTTTTAAATCTGGCAATAAGGACTCGTTTGGTTATGCCAAAAACTGTACTCTGTCCTAATTTACAAGCCTAGATCTTGAACAAGATCAAGGCATGGGGGGGGCATTGTTTACGCCCGTTTTTGGCACCCAGTCCTGGGCAAGTGTTGGAAGGCCATTGAATTATCTTTTAATTAAATTGGGCCAAAAAATAGAGATGTATTGGATCAAAATTATTGGGCCAAACCCATGCTGACTAGGCCCAAGTAATTTTAGTTGAATTCGGGTTCAAGATTGAAGAGTCATGGGCCCATTTACAAAAAGAATTCGGCCGGCCCATGACTTAGTTAAATTTGAGAAGTATTTTTGTGGGTTAAAAATGTTAAGGCCATTTAATTTAATGAGGTGGCCCATTACCCAAATGACTCATGAAAAGTGGAGGAAAAATAGATATTGTTGCCTAACAATAAGCCATTTGACCGAGTCAAAATGGCTGGTGGTTTTTGTAACCCACAAAAGAAGGAGAGAAAATAGGACCCATTATTTGGATTGGCCGTTTTCAACCCTTGCAACGGCTCATAGTGAAAGAAAACACATGGGTAATTGATATTTACTTCCAATAACCACCCATGATCTCACTAAAATCCGTTAGTGGGTAGTTACTTGGGACACGTGGCAACATCTGGAGCTAACTCGAGACATATGTCAGCTCACGGTGAAGGCGGAAAGCTCGGCCCAGATCTGGACCAGTACACTAATTACCCATGATCTTGTTTAACTACCAATAACTGCCCATTATCTCATGAAGTGCACTAATGGAGGAGTTACATGAGACATGTGTCATCACAAGAGAAGGCCAATACATCCGCTTTGCATGCAATGCCGTGGCCTATAAATACTAGAAGACAAGAAGGCAAAGGCGTCCACACACCAATCAAGCTCAACGCTTAAAATCAAAGCCTTCCCAGCGAAGCAACCAAAGTCTTCCCAGTGAAGCAATTATCTCATTTCTCACCTTTACTTAATTACTTCTCCAAGTAGTTCGAGTTTCTATCTCTCTTGTATCCCAATTTTATTACTACGACGTAATAAAATTATTCATATCTCTCTCATATCTCCGGCCTTATTATTACGACATAATAAAGTCATTCTACGTTGCTACTTCTTTTCCTACGCGGTTAGGAAATTATTAAGTCCTCGTTAGTAGAGGCAAAACCACGAACTATCACTGCAATCTAGCCCTTAGGTTTGCAGCACTATCGCACTCACAGATTCGAAGTCAGAAAAGGGACGCCCAGCCCTTACGTTAGACGCGACAAGTCTTGACACGCCCACACGCTCAGTCCTTGAGCATTTTCGTAGCCGAACACATCCCTAATCAAGCCACTTGCACACGCCTCAGAAAGTAAAAGACCCACTACCGTCTACATTGAGTTTAAGAGTGTTGATCAGAGGGGCTTGTGACCACCCCACCCGGTCAGGATGTTCTAGGCTGGGTTCTGGCTAAAGGTCGTTTTGGTTGGACAAAGAAGACCCTCTCAACGGCTTTAGAAAGAATGGCGGATATAGTTAAATTGGGTGGAGGCAAATGAGTATCACCCTGAATAGTACTGCATTCACTACAAAAAAAAAAAAAAAAAATATTTGGTCTTTGGTGACGAATAAAAATCATCACAAATTGTATGAACTTTTGTCACATAGTATGGGTGATGAATTTTTTTTTTATTGACTAAAGGTGAACGTCTATTTCCATCTAGTGGCGAAATCTGTTTTTCGTCACTTATAGTTCATTTTTAAATGACGAAATTTTTCGTCATAAAAAATGAATAATTGATGATGAATTTTTTTTCGTCGCCTATTGTGTTTTTTACGATGAAAATTTTCGTCACTAATTATTTCTTTTGGTGACAAAAATTTAGGCTTATAACCCAATGTGTTATTGTTTAAACTGAATTTGAGTTATTTCAATCGGAGTTCTGAGCAAAGAGTTATTGTAATACCCCATATTTAAAAAAAATGGCTTTTTCAAGTATTTTTGGAATAAGTCGTAATAGTTAAAATAACTTTTATTGTATGGTCAACACTTTCTCTGGGTGTTGAACACGTGCATGTGTGCATGTGATGATTTGTCATGTTTATTGAGCATGTGTCAAGTTCCAGTAGAGAAGAGTCACAAGCACTTGGTTTTTGACTTCATATAGATAAGAAAGATTAAATGAGAAAGGAAGCAAGTTAAGGGTGCTTCAGAGAGAACCGAGAGGAACATGGGTTTTTGTTCTGTTGAGATTTTGGACGACCTTCTTGGAAGGTGGGATTGTATCTGTTGGCAAGGTGATTTGAGGGTGAGTATGAGATACATGTTTCTTATACAACATTAATATTGGGTTCTTGTTGGTTGTGTTTTGTGCGGTGACTGTGTATCATGGAACTGTTTGGTATGTGACGAGGTGACTGGGCTAATAAGCTATGCCAAAAGACAAGTTGGCCAATGGGCTGTGGTGAGGCTGGTGAGGTGGTACGTTACCCATCATATACCGAGGAGGACCGGATATGTGGTTCCATTTATGTGGGATGTGTTATATTCGCGGATGATGTTATATGTGGTGGTTGGTGTTGTGCAGTTATTTTGGTGTTGATATTGTTCACGTTATTATGTCTCACACACTCCTGAGGTCCTTTTGGACTCCAGCTTGCAGGTTGACTGCCGGCGCGAGATCGAATGCACGGGACGGGCATGTGCATGGCGTCTAGGCTCACTGATTGTCTTAATTATTTAGTGCAATAGTTGTAAAGATACGAAGGAAATTGCACATAATCTTGGGATTAGTTTGTTATGCTGATTTTGGAAGCCAAATGTAATTTATTTATTTATTTATTTTTAAAAACACGGGTTGAACAAAGATCAGTTATGTTATTTTTGAATATTGGAGGTGGTCGTGGTGCTTGGGAATCCAGGTTGTTACAGTTATGCCCGAAATATTTTCGTGACAAAGCGCAATTTATAAATTTCGTCACCCCTTGCGATGGGCTAGGGTATCATCGGTATTCAAATTATGTTGTTGGATTGCTATCCAAAGCAAGTACGTGCTAGATTTTGGGCGTTGAAAGGGGTGCGCCAAACCCATTTCCAATCTTGGATGGCTCTGAAGAGGTAAAAGTTTTTGAGGTAAATTTTCCAGAAGAAGTAGGCTTCCAGTCAAGGTTTCCGGGTTAGGAGTGAAGCTAGGAGATGCATTGCTAAAAATAGTGCGAAGAACAGAATCTGGGAAGACAAAGGATAGGTTGTTAAGGTTTCAAGAGTTGTGGAGCCAACAATCGCGCACTGTGAGAGTGTATTCATAAGGTAAAATGGGGCTGCTATTAGGTTTCTAACCGAGCCATGATCAAGCCATCTACCAAACCAAAAAGAAGTGGTGGCTCCGTTGCGGATCATGTTTGTTTGGGGATTATGGGTAATGAGTGAAGAAAGATAATTGAGAGTAGAAAATTTATTGGGAACCATACGCAGAGATGGAACTCAAAACCAAAATTCGAAAACGATCATTATTATGGGATTTTGAAATGCCGCCCAAGGTAGGAATTGTGCTATTCTTGCTAAGTGGTGGTGGAGGTTCGGTAAGGATAAGGATTCGCTTTGAGTGAAGGTTATTAGAGGAAAATATAACTTGGAGCGAAATTGCTGGCTTCCGCGGTTGCCAAATTCTAGACAGGTTTCAAATATTTGAAGGGATATATGTTCAATTGGTGAATCCTTAACAAGTATTGGGGCTATTATAAAGGAAGGATTTAGAGTTCAAATTAATTCTGGGGACGAGGTTTCTTTCTGGAACGATATTTGGTTAGGGGATATTACTCTTCAACAGAATTACCCATGCCTTTTTCTTGCTTCTACTCAGAGGGATGTAGTTGTTAGTGCCTTGGAAGAGGGTAGCAGTAGTTCAAGATGGAATCTGCTATTCAGAAGAGATTTGTTTGATTGGGAAAAACGTCGTCGAGATGAACTTGTACAGAGACTTAGTGCAGTGATTTTGGATCAGTCCAACCGTGATTCTCTTCAATGGAGATGGACCTCTTGAAGTCAGTTTACAAGCAGTGGGAACAAACTGGAAACTCTAGGAATCTGGTTTTGGAAGCACTTTGGAAGAATCTTAGTCCTTCCAAGGTGGAGATTTTTTCGTGGATGGCAGTGCAGGATAGGGTCATTACTCGTTCGGTGCTTCTAAGTAGAAATATGATTCATGAGTCTCAATCGGTTTTTTTGCCCTTTGTGTTCTTTACATTTGGAAACTCCCCATCATTTATTTCTAATTGTCAATTCTCTTGGGTTGTTTGGTCATTGATTTTGGAGTGGTGGCATGTGTAGTGGGTTTGCCCATCATCATTGGCGGATCCTGGTGGTTTGATAATAGATTTGGAATTTGGAGAAAAGCATTTGGGAAATAACGTTCTTCGCTACACTGTTGTTCTTATGGTTAGTAGAAAATGACTATGTATTCAACAACGCTACAACGGGAGTGGGGGAAGTTGGGGAGCTTATCAAAACCAGAATTACGATGTGGATGAACTCAAGTTTTGTTTTATTTTCTTTTTCATTTGCTCCCTTGATGTATCCATTTTGAGTTTTTAAAAGTTTCGTTTGCCGAGAAAAAAAAAGAGGTAGGAACTGTGCTTGAAAGCGAAAATATTATACTTGCTCCTCGATAATTTGACCCAAAGAGATGTGCATGTCATTTGTATGAAGTGAAGGTGCCAATTGAGTTTAATCATAGATGTTATGTTAGTCGAATGTGATTGTCTCAGGCCAAGACCCCAAAATTCTTCGGTTTAGCGATATTATCCCAATTAACACTCTGAATTTTTTGTTTCTCAAGGGATGAACCTGTTTGTCTATTTTTGTGGATAGTCGATGATCGACTAAGAAATTGTAGTGTGTGCTGGAAATGTGGTGTTTGTGGTGGTGGAGTTTGGTTCCTTGCCGTGTTTCAGGACTTCTCTGGAAGCAAACTTAATGAAGTGAACGGAAATGGAAGAAGAATAACAAAATGGACTTTATTATTCTCCAAAGTAGAAGTCAGTCGACGGTGAGAACACAATCGATTAGACGATTAAGTTACAAGCTACTCCTAGAGCGAGAAAAGTAAAGTACAGATAAAAAGTAGAAGCCTTTGGGCGATTGAGTGGGGGGTTCAAATTGTCTTCAACTTTAGTATTTATAGGCCGCCACTTCGACTTGAATTTCAAACTGGGCAGAGTTCCCTCTCTAAATTTGAATCAAGCGGTTGCTGCATTTCCCTCTTCTCCTCCATGTTCTCTGAGTAGACGGTTACTCCACACGATCCCATGTTGTATTAGAAACTGATCTAAACACACGTTCTCTGGATTTCAACTTCCTTCATCAACCGCTACACGTGTTGTTCATTTGTAACTTGCTTGTGGACACATGTCCTGCATTTAAAACTCTAACCGTCGACTAGTCCATTTGATTCTATAATATTTAATTAGGTATGATCAATACGTGTCCCAACTTTAGTCTAGTCGATTCACGTTGACAAATTTATGGTGTAAACATTGCCCCCCTATTTACTTGAGTTAAGAATTTAACTTGAGTAAATATTCTCTGAAGAACCAACGCCTATATAAAGCAAGGTACTTTGAATTTCTAGGGCACAGAACTTTTCACACTGAGCTTTTGTACTACAATTTCATGGCTTCGAAGACGAAATCGAAAGCACTTGTTGTTTCCAATGAAGACTTAGTTATGGAATCGGGACTAGAAACTGTTCCTCGATTTCCAGCTTCGTTTCGTGATGAATCAAGTCGGAACGTACAAGCTCTGATTCCTGATGAGAACTCTAGCTCCCTATGCATGTTGGGTCCAGTGTTCCCGTCAACTATATCAGACGATATCTCGTCGGTTTATCCCGTGGTAGAGCGAGATCCGCTTTTGCTCCAACACTTATCGCTCGAATGGTCCGGTTGGGGTAAGAATTCTTACCTTCGCTCTTGGCCCTGTAATATTGAAATAGAATGGGCCGATTGGGTAAAGCGTATGACCAAGTTTCTCCATGGTGGTTGGGAAAAAATGGGGATTCGTGAAACTATTGAGCTTTCTCAGTTTCCTTTAGAAATGAATTCTGAACTTATAGCCGCTGCGGCCTGTTTCTGGTCTAAATCGTCCAACGCCTTGATTTTACATTGTGGGTTATTGTCCCCAACTGTTTTGGATATTTCTCATTTAACTGGCCTTTCTTCGTTAGGCCGTGAAGTGAATGCTCTTCTTTCCCCTGAACCATATGATCCAGTATTTACCATACCTTCATCTGGGGTGAGCTATTCAAAGTGGTTGAAAACCTATTTCAATGCTAAATCTTCTGCACCTAGTTTTCATGAGAAAATTGCATTTTACCTTTTCTGGATCTGTAAATTCCTCATGGCAGTTCCTGGTCTAAGGGTTACCAAAGAATACCTTAATTTGGCCGTCTGTTTGGCTCAGGTGAAAAAATTAGCTTTAGCTCCCTTTGTTCTTGGATCTTTATACAAAGGGATATTTACTTTTGTGGATAAAAAGATAGCGGACTCTTGTGGTGGTCCCTTTTGGATTTTCCAAGCTTGGCTATATGCATATTTTCCTCAACTGAAACCCAAGTCAAATTATCCTCTCAGGATTGATGAGACTTATAAGGCCTGTCGTAGTTATGCTGAGTATTTTTTGGGTTTTCAAACTGATATGGAAGAAACCTCCTTTCAAAGGTATTTCACTTTTTTCTATGAAGACAAAAAGGAAAATTGGCCTGTCTTCAATCCATTTGACAAGTTTGAATATGCCTCCAAGCGATTGAAGCCATGTTTTGAGGATATTCCTACAGCTTCACCTCAACTTATGACAAAGATGATAGAATCTAAACGGTTGTTTTGGGCCAGCATTCTTCTTCCTAGGTTGATTCCAGTTGGCTTTGCCCTGAACAACACTCCTTTTGGGAATTGTAGTTATGAGAATTACTCCCCTTGTCAGTTTGCCCGACAATTTGGTTTAATACAAGGCATTCCAATGCCTTTTGTTCATCCAGTAATCACTGAAATGGCCTCTAGTAGGCCATCGATTAAACTGAGGGATTCTGAAACGATCTCTCTGATGATCAGTAACTTCCATCAACGTGTGAGAACCTTCCAACTTCTTGATTTCAAGGTCTGTTATGAGACCTCTGCTGCCTTTGAAGAATGGTGGTCAGTTGTGAAAGTGCTTTATTTTAACTCACCTATCTCTGACTGTCTTTATAGACTTGATCGTGAATACAAGGATCTTCAAGATAAAGCTGGTAATGCTCTTGACTTTTAGTAGCCAATTTTGGTCATCATATTTTGTTATTGATATCAGTTTATTCAACAGACAAAATGGCCCAACTTTCTGATGAGACATCCAAAGCAATTATACCTCAACCAGAGACAATTATTCCTTCATCTTCTACTCCAAGTAAGAATACTAGGAAGAGAAAGGAACAGGCTATTAAGGATGTAGAGTCGGAACCCAAAAAGAAAACTTCTCGGACCAAAAGTGATTCAACCCCCAGGACTGCGAAGAATCTTTCTACTTCAACCAGTCATAAGAAGATCAATGAGGATGATACTACCCTTACCCCACCAAGACAGTCGAAGAGGACTCAGACTCAAAAGTCTGTTAGTTCTAGCGGAGTCAAGGTTGCTTTAAGGGTATAATTATATGCATTTGTTGATTCATAATGAATTCTTTGCATCTAATCATTTACCTTTTCTTTTTTACCTGTAGAAATGTAAAGGTACTAAGATCGTGGATGCTTTTGAAGAAACAGAAGAGGCTTCCTCAAAATCTTCACAACTTCAAAAGTCCATCCTTTCAACAGGAAAGACTGTCAACATTGAACCAGTAGTCGATCAAGCAGAGTTTGGTGATACGGCTATTTCTGATCCATTATACCAAGAAGACGATTTGCTTCAAGAGGTCCCTCTGAATCCTTTACTTCAAGAAGATAGTCTCTTCTTATTAATGGATGGGAGTGCTACTTGTGGACCAATTCAAACTGGTGTTGAAAAGGAAAACCCCAGTCAAGCATTGGTCGTGGCTGATCTTGAGCCAAATCCAACAACTATGGGAGCAATTCAAAACCTGTTGGCTCCTATGGAGATGAGTACATCTCAAATTGAAGCAGAAGTGTCTCCTCCTCTCGAAGTTGCTACCCTAAATCAACAGGAGAAAAGCAAGGAACCAATTGATACTGCTCTACCAACAGACGTGCCTCTTCTAACAGGTTGTTCCATCGTTCCTCAACTCACTCTGGGTGAGCATAATTTGGAAAAAGGACTCACAAAAAGTCCTGCAAAGGAATTGTTCCCAATTTCTTTGCCTCAAAATGATCATCACGCCTCAGAAGGTGTGGCTTCCAGTCCTACTAGTCATCATGTGACTCCTGAACCAAATGTGGATACTCAACCTTTGATCATCCCCCCAAATGTTATCACTGAAGCATCTCCACGTTCAGTGAACAAAATTGGGACCAATCCTTCTGGGGCTGGTTGTTCAACTCCAATCGAATCTTCTAGTAACTCGTTAGATCATTTGATGGAGGAGATAAGGTCGACTTCTCAAACTTTTCGATCTTTGACTGAGGAATCGGAGTCTAGTGAATCTTTCTTTTTCTTACAGCATAATGATACCACTCAGAAAGAAATTCAAGACTTTCTTGACTTCCTAAAGATTCCTTTTGAGGAGTTAGCAATGGTCAGATCTGTTGAGTTCATTGCTTGCATAGAATCGTTAGTTCAGAGACATGTGTTTCCCCTCAGAGCACAAATTGCTCTTGAGAACTTTGCATCTTCTTTGAATGAAACTGTCAACCTTTTCCGATATCATCAAGGAGAAATTAGCCAGAAGCAGAAGCTAATTGACGATTTATCGAACATGACAGTTGTGTTATCGACTATGCATGATACTGCTTCAACTTTAAAGTTGAAGCTCGTGTCTATTGATGAAGAAGAGCAGAAATTACTGCATCGATTAGGTCAACTACAGACTGAGAAAGAGAGTCTTCTGAAGACAGCGAGTCAGCTTGATAAGGATTTCAAGCATTTAGCAGAAGAGGGTAAAGGTGCTTCTATTCATGTTTCTGCTGCAAAAGCAGATTTGCAGAGGAACAGCTTTAAACGTGATGAGCTGTTGGCCAAGTGGGAGACTTTTAAGTCCTTCTTTCCTTGATTTTGTATTTCTTTTGCAACAATCGATCATGTTTTGTTAAAGACTTTTGAGTCATGTCTTGCTGCTTGCTAGGTGGTCGATGTATACATCATGGTTTGCCTTTATTAATAGGCAAGTTTTATATGAACTTTCAAGTTCTACTTTTGTTAGGGAATACTAAATGGAAAATCAAAATATAATTTCCAAGTTTTCCATGAATCAATGTATCACTCCTGTTATCATAATGTCCTCTGAGAAAGGTTGTGACAAGGTGTAACATGATTCAAATATTATGACAAGCCTGTCATAGATTCATTTGCATATACCAACCTTTGTGTCAGGTGTTTAAATTCCGAATGACCCGTCATTATGACTTTGTCATTTAATTAATAGAGGCGGTGGTAATTCTTCGTATTTGGGGAACATGAACAGTCTCAAATGGCGGTTAAGTACCTGATATCTTTGAGTTAATTACCTAGCTGGCACGTCTTTTCAAATTACAATGGCAATCTAACCCACGTTTTTCATCCAACCGCCACGTTTCATCATTCACCTCGGGATAACCTCCATGAAGCACGTCTATAGACCATCTCGGTCTATAAATACACGAACTCAAGTATAAACGTTATACTCATATATTCTCCTTTTAACATGGCCAGCAACAGTTCCTCTTCCCCTCTCATTCCTCAAATCACTTCTGCTCACATCAAGCAACTTGCCAACGAGCTTCAGTGGGTCCTCATCGAGGATCATAACGAGTGTAAGAGGAGGATCACTGCTATCAGCGACCGGGTGGAAGGGATGGCCCTTCGTCTTGAGAAGATGGAGGCTGCTATCAAGCTTGTGGTGGCTAACTGGGATACCATTGATTCTACTCCTCCAATCAATCCTGCGAGCATCAGAACCTCCATGGCTGGCACTTCTGGCCAGTGGAAGGAATGGCCTAAAGAATAGGCTTTTCTTTCTATGGGGTTACTCTGATGTAGGTTTTTTTATTTTTCTTTTAGATCTCACTTGGGATCTTTTATTTTAGTGTTAGATCCTTATAGGGATCTTTTATTTTGTTGTTGGATCCTCATATGGATCTTTTCTTTTCTGTTTTGTTTTGTTATGTTCAAGTATGAACATAACCTTTTGTATGGCTGCCCTACACATGGGCTTTATATAATCGACTAGTAGCTTTTAACTCATATTCTCCCACATAGAAGGAAAATAATGTTTAAGGTACTTTCCATTGATAGTTCTCTCATGAACAACTCCTTCAATTGATTTTAAATGGTACGCTCCACCTCTCAAGATTTGCAAAACACGGAAAGGTCCTTCCCAATTTGGGGACCATTTTCCAAATCTACCCTTTTTCTTTTTCTTGTCAAGTGGAAGAATTGTTTTCCAAACTAAATCTCCAACAGCAAAAGACTTTTCTTTGACCCTTTTATTATAAGATCTTTCTAGTCTCTTTTTCTGGGCTCGAATTTGGTTCAAAGCATTTAATCTATTTTCCTCCAATCCATCAATGTCTAAATACATGGCCTCTTCGTACTGCAGGCCTGAATCATAATGACGTGCTATTCTTAATGATTGAACATTAATCTCGACTGGTAAGATTGCTGCATGTCCATAGACTAATTCATAAGGTGTTACCTTAGTACTGGTTCTTTGTGACGTTCTATATGCCCATAAGACTCGGGGCAAAAGATCGTGCCATTCTCTTGGATTATCATCGATTGTTTTGGATAACGTATTCTTTATAATTTTATTGGTCGATTCGACTTGCCCGTTAGCCTGGGCATAATATGGAGTAGAATTCAAAATTTGTATCCCATATTTTTGTGCATACTGAACGATTTCTCGACCATTAAATACAGAAGCTTGATCAACTGTAATTGTTTCAGGAATTCCAAATCTGCACAAGATATATTCCTCAATGAAATCAATTATTTGTTTTTGGGAAACACCTTTTAAAGGTATTGCTTCTGTCCATTTTGTGAAATAATCAGTTGCTACAACCACAAACTGATGTTGTAAGGAGGATGCCGGATGAATTTCTCCTATCATATCGATTGCCCAACCTCTAAATGGCCAAGGTTTTACAATCGATTGTAATTGATGAGCAGGGATCCTCTGAATAGGTCCATGTTTTTGGCACTGTTGACAACCTTTAGCATATTTGATGCAATCAGCCCTAATAGTTGGCCAATAATACCCATGTCTTTTTATTAACCATCTCATTTTATCTCCAGCTTGATGAGCACCGCAGGTTCCTTCATGGATTTCTCCCATGACTTTCATCGATTGGGTCTTATCAATACAACGTAATAACAGCCCATCAGATGTTCTTCTGTACAAATCATTTCCTAACAGAACGTAATTGACTGACCTGCATCTCACTGTCCTTTCTGTGGAGATGGACACTGATAATTGATAGGTACTGACCCGAATTGGATTGCGGCCAAACTTTCTCCAAACGTTGCTGATTTCTGTGGAGATGGAGTAGTATCTTTGATTAGATCTTCTTGTTCTGATTCTTCATCGAGAAGATCATCATCATCTGCTTCCATGAGCTTCTGAAATTCCTCCATCTTTTTCTTCAAACTTTGTTTTAGTTCCTTTCTCCCTTTGGGTAGGACAATCGATTTCGAAGAGGCTACAGTAGTATCTTGTACTTCATGTTTGGAGACATTCTGCTTTTGACCACTAGCTCCCTCTTGACCTCGAGTCCATACCATGTTTGGAACCTTATGTGGTTCCACTTTTTCCTTATGCTCAAAGACGTGATCCCATGGATCATTATACACTCTGGCTGCAAACTTCCTCTGCAGCCTTCTCTTCTGTGAAGTAGACACCTTCGTATACCACCCTTCTGCTGGAAATTTTGGGTGACTAAGCGTACTCCAATTCTCATGATCATTATTTGGAGGCATTACCATTCTGGGCTGGTGCCCCCCATATCCATAAGGACCTCTGCCTCGTGGTCCAATACCTCTCCTGGAACTAGCACCTCTGTAATTTGAGTATCTCCCTCGACTAGGAAATTGATATCCCACTGCTTCCAATTCCTGACTGGAAGGTACTCCGGGCCTTGCAGGCACCACTGGATGTCCTCGGAATAGAAATGGTCCATCATCGGGTCCATAACAATGTTCTGACTCTATCCTATTAAAGAGTCCAGGATCGATTCCCTCATAAATCAGTTTTGCTCCAACATAAATCTGGAGATTGTTTCCACCCATAGTGTTGAATCGAAGTCCTGATTTAGAGAATGCACATTTCTGTTCCTTTTCAGCTATGATTGCTTCCCCGTATTTAATTTCTCGTCCACACCGAATACAAAGATAATCATTGGGGAACCTTAATGGTTGGGACTTTGCTGATTCTTCATCAGTCTCCATTCGGTCTCCTTCTCCTTGTTTTTGCCTCTCAATGGTCGATCCCAACCTTTTAGCTAGGTTGGCATTTACCATGTTGATCTCCACTTTTGGAAAAGGGTCAGACTCAATGCTCATTGGATCTTTGTCTCCTTTGGCATACTGCAGCAATCCCTTTTGAATCAGGTCCTGCACGCAATTACGAAATGTGACACAATTGTTAGTGTTATGCCTAAACGAATTATGCCATTTACAATATTCTTTTCCTTTCTTTTCTTTGTCAGAAGGAAGAATATGTCCAGGACTTAAAACGATAAACTTTTGTTTAAGTAGTTCATCAAATATCTGGTCAGTTTGTGTTAAATCGAATGAATATTGCCTATAATTAGCTTGCCCCCCACGTCGATTGGGTTGGGATGAAGGCATATTCATTGGTTTCTCTGTCTTCACAAGAGTATCACAAATAATAGGAGTTTTGCCAATAACTTGTGCGACATCAATTTCCATATCACCTTCTATCTCTTGGTAATATGTACCTAGAGATGAATTCTTTAACTGTTCTTCTTCCTGAAGAATTGCCTCGAATTGCGAGGCTCTTTTTGAGAGTTCAAATAAGTCTTTAAAATTAGACCCATTAAACTGTTTCTTAAAGTTGAACTCAAGACCATCTTGTGCTATTCGTACAATCTCGGTTTCAGGGACATTACAGTGGCACTGATTTCTTAACCTTTTAAATCTGGTCAAGAATTGCTCTGCTGTCTCAGTTGACTTTTGTTTCAATTTAGCTAAGTCAGCAATTGAAACTTCCGGTTCATGCCTAAAATATTGAGCATGAAATTGCTCTTCCATGTCTTGCCAAGTATGAATAGAATTAGCAGGCAAACTTATAAACCACGTAAATGCTGTTTTTGTCAATGAATGAGGGAATAATTTCAACTTAAGAACGTCATCCATCCCTAGTTCACCTAACTGAAGGCAGAATCTGCCCACGTGTTCTATAGTAGATTGATTCTCAATACCACTAAAGAGTGATAACTCAGGGAGTTTGTAACCCCTTGGCAATGGAACATTGTCCACCCATTGTGGGTAGGGTTTCCGAAACATGGGTTTTTCTAACCTACGCAACCCTGGACCGTACATATCTTGAATGATTTCTGTAATCTGTGCTCTATTAATAACCATAGGGTCTTGCACTCTATTATCATTCAAAGGTTCCATGGCTCTATAAACATTTGGGGCATTTCGTGTGACACATGGTTGCGTGAAAGGAAAATTCTGATTATGATTATTATTGTCAATACTTGGTTGAACATATGAGCCATTGCTGTTGCCATTGCTTGGCAAGGCTTGTGTAACATAGTGTGTGTATGGACCGTTATTGGAGACATTCTGCGCAATATGCTGATCATTATTTATAACATGAGTTCTCGTGAACCCGTGTTGGATAGTCTGACCATTATTCACATAACTATTTTGTCCATAACCACTACTATTCCCAACTTCATAAGCAGACGGGATATTTTGATAAAAACTAGTTGGCCTGATCATAGGTCTAAATGTGTTTGATTCCATGACCGGCCGACCATGCACATACATACTTGATTCAAAAGCAGGATTAGAATATACCTGTGGAGGAGCCTGTTTAGGCATGTCACTATAACGTACTTGTTCATGAACCACTCCATTTGCATCAACATCGATGGTCGATGGAGGAGTAACCACTCTTCTCATTAGAGTGATTAATTCTTGTGCTGCTTCGTCTTCTGGATTAGACAAAACCTGTGCCAACTGTCTAGACAGACTTTGCACATCGACTAATATTCCTGAGCCATCTCCTTGGCTATTTATCCTTGGTACAGGATGCTCTTCGGTTTGAAACTCCAAGCCTTCGTTCTGAGGCTCTGTAGGACGATCGCTTTGCTTCCTCGTAGTTGGGGCCATCACTTCCAAATTAGTAAGGGGCCCTTCCTCTAGCGCCAATTCTTGTTTGTCTATTTTTGTGGATAGTCGATGATCGACTAAGAAATTGTAGTGTGTGCTGGAAATGTGGTGTTTGTGGTGGTGGAGTTTGGTTCCTTGCCGTGTTTCAGGACTTCTCTGGAAGCAAACTTAATGAAGTGAACGGAAATGGAAGAAGAATAACAAAATGGACTTTATTATTCTCCAAAGTAGAAGTCAGTCGACGGTGAGAACACAATCGATTAGACGATTAAGTTACAAGCTACTCCTAGAGCGAGAAAAGTAAAGTACAGATAAAAAGTAGAAGCCTTTGGGCGATTGAGTGGGGGGTTCAAATTGTCTTCAACTTTAGTATTTATAGGCCGCCACTTCGACTTGAATTTCAAACTGGGCAGAGTTCCCTCTCTAAATTTGAATCAAGCGGTTGCTGCATTTCCCTCTTCTCCTCCATGTTCTCTGAGTAGACGGTTACTCCACACGATCCCATGTTGTATTAGAAACTGATCTAAACACACGTTCTCTGGATTTCAACTTCCTTCATCAACCGCTACACGTGTTGTTCATTTGTAACTTGCTTGTGGACACATGTCCTGCATTTAAAACTCTAACCGTCGACTAGTCCATTTGATTCTATAATATTTAATTAGGTATGATCAATACGTGTCCCAACTTTAGTCTAGTCGATTCACGTTGACAAATTTATGGTGTAAACAGAACCCCACCAAAAATTTCTGTAATGCGATCAAGGTGGTTCAAGACTGATTTGGGCATAAGATTAATTACATTGCATGACATAGGGTGGGATAGTTTCACTGACGGATTTGACGATGTTTGAACGACTGGCTAAGGATATATATATTTTTACTTTTCCATCCTGAAAGTTTGTTCGCTACCTTGTCAATGGTAGATTAAAAACTAACTTTGATTAGTGAGTCTTTGGTGATGCATTGAGCAGCCAAGGGAAGTGCCAAAGTTAGACGCAGAGTGGATTTGGCGGATGGAAGAAAGGCCAGCTTTAACGTAGGGTTCACATTGTTGGACAAAATGACCTTGGATTTTGTAAGGTAGGGCAATGGAGGTTGATCATCACATCGAACTCGTCCTGGCGAAATTTTATCATGTGGTTAATTTCTTGGAAGAAAGGACATATATAAAGATAGTGGCATTTGCTAATTTAAGGAATGGAATTGAAATGCAACAGACCTTTTTGTTGTCCAAGCACATGCTAGCCTAAAATAGCCCTATTTGTTGTCCTTATTATTTCATGAGAATGGAATCTATGTTTTCCCCCTTTCAAATCAGCTATTCTAACTATATCACTAGAAATTGAAATATTCCCTCATTTTGTTACTAATTCCAAAATATCCTTGAGATTCCTATCCTCATTTGCAAGGTGGAGAGTGGCATCTAATAATGAATAGAATTTCGCAACTAACCTAGAAGTGAAGTAAAAGTTGAATCTCATGACATACTTTGCTGGAATGAAAACGAAAATAGAAAGCAAGAATTTCTCTTTACGTAAATATCTTTAGAAGGAAAGATTCTTGGAATAAGAAAGATACTCCTAACTTTGTTCTATAACTTAATTTTATTTCAAACGCATAAAGAAAATGATAAAAATAGCTCAATTAGCCGTCGGGTTGAGTAGTTTGTTAGTGTATGTGACATATTGTATACAAAATTGCATTGAAAAATGGAGCATATTGTACATGGAAAACCCTATTCATTTGACATTTTCTTTACCTTATCAAAATCCGAATGTGTTATTTTTAGCGATACCGTACCCAAGAAATAAAATGAAAATCGGATTGCGAAGATATTCTCCAAAATCTTGGGGGGATTCTTCTGAGTGGAAAGGACAATGATAGTGGGCTGTGGATGACAAAAGCTGCCCTTCGATCAACTCTTGGATTGGTGCAGTTTGAATCTCATTTACCCACCCGCTCAACATCCCCAGACAATTTTGGAGCTTTATTTCGAACCACATGGTGTAGCCAAAAATAGGTGGAATCTAAAACGAAATTTGGCAGATGTGAACTAGGGGTGACGATGAAATGACAGCTCTTATGACCACTAGAGGTTTTTTCGGTTATTTACTCTAAGATTCCCGCATCAGTAGAAGTGTGCACTAGCTTTTAGGCCTTTCAAAAAACTATTTTTTGCTATTTAAAAAAAGGTCCAGCTTATGGTTTTAAGCTCACCAACTCATGGTAAAACAACTTGGACCATTTCATAGGGTTTCTTTGCTAAGAGAGAATAATAGCTTCTTTGTTATGTAGGGCAGCATACCTCTAACAGAAGGGGCAGAACTCCTACTTGCCTTGCTTGAGAGGTACTACATGGAAACATATCAATACCTGGGCAAAGTTCCTATCCCTCTTCTTTCTCTTCTGTTCGTTGGGCGATAGTAACACCTTCACATTTGAGAGACCTTCAGCAACGTAGATCCATAGGGCGGGTTGCCTCTGACACAGATACAGGATTCCAAACGAGGCTTGACATTAGATTTATGATTACAAATCAGATAATGAAACATACTTAAATATGTACGTCACATAAATTGAAATGGTCTCTCTTTTTTTTTTTTGCAATGTTGTATGCATTAGTGGGTGATTAGCGGAAAATTAGTATGTTAACAACCAAAAGGGGTTCAATCTCTCTCCATAGACTCGAACCACAGACCTCCTCTTTGTAAAGCATGAGATACAACTAGATGTGCTAAGAGATACTCC
This sequence comes from Rhododendron mucronatum var. ripense, assembly GCA_019656295.1. Lineage (NCBI taxonomy): Eukaryota > Viridiplantae > Streptophyta > Magnoliopsida > Ericales > Ericaceae > Rhododendron > Rhododendron mucronatum. Next base: position 899,401 of record BPLT01000135.1, on the reverse strand, counting down.
CTCCGTCCCTTATTTATAGTCCCGTATTCCATTTTGAGCTATCCTTTAATAAGTGTTCATTTTGTAAAGTTAGTGGGTAAAAGTTGGTGAATTGTCTATTGAAATGGTCCAAAGGCTACAATTTCAATAAAATTTTAGTGGGAAAGTTGATGAAACTAACACTTAGATATAGTTGAAACGTTTAGATGATTTAAGGTAGTCAAGTGTATTTTGTTTTATATAGAAGATTATCGGTAATTTGGAAAAGTGTGATAGTTCAAGGGGATACAATGTAATTAAGCCTTGATTGAATCACAAAATGGGAAAGGTATGTACAACTTCAAAATTGTGTAACAGTGACTCAGTAAAATTCGCTGAGGGTTTTGATGATCCTACAAATTCGTATGTCCAAGAAATACTTTAGACTTGGTTGATGATGTTAATGTTGCTAAGGTTATTATAATCCTGATTATGGATGTTGACACAATGGTCCAAGGTCAAGATACAGATGTTGAGAAGTTTGACGAAGGTTTTTGGAATCTCTCGAAAGTAGGTGTTAGGAACATAGACCACGGTCTCTTTATGTTGGCGAATTCCACAATAAAACACACATATAATTGTATTCTCATTTATCGAGTTGTAATTTATTTATTTATTTCTAGAGTGTCTGTTTAGGTGGAAGAAATCAAATATTGTGTAATTGAGAGAATAGTTTGTCAAAGAAATATGGTAGAGTCGGTTAAGGAAATTGGAGTGGAGGAAATCAAGACTCTCAAAGGAATTTGTGCACATGGCAGCTGAATAAGGAAAGGGAATTAAAGATTCAAGAGTGAGATTGATAAGGTGATTTGTATGGAAGGAAATCAAAGGAAATGAAGATTTGGAAAAGTATTTCGTGGACAAGGAAAGAGAGTCACGAAATCAAGACCCTTCATATATAGAAACATCTTTCAGCACATGGTGCTTGTGCACTACCAGCAAGTTCTTTTCGAGTTGCTCGAGCAACCTTCTGTTTTTCTTCAGCAGTTTATTTATATGCGGCTCTCTTAGGATTTTGATGCTACCGAATATATGAGTGCAGTCCCTCTCTTGCTCCAAAACCAAGAAATATCTGAGGGAGATTTTTAGTTTGTCTCTTGGAAAAAGATATGATCGTTTGATCATCGAACTTCCGGATTAATTCCAAGAGCCCTCTCCATACTTTGTGATTTGCTAATCAAAGCGTTCTTCCGGTGGATTTCTAGTGGATACCGACAGTGGATTCCGTAGGTTATTGGAAGGCTTGAGTGATTCAAGGCAGCGGCGGTCAAGCACTGGGTGAGGTGAACGAGTGATTCGGCAATCAACCTTGGTCAATCGAGAGCGATTCTAGGTTGTAAGTATAGGTTTGTTTGTAACCGTACAATGAGTTATAGTGCATAATTTCCTTCTCGTGGTTTTTTTCCCGTTTAGGGTTTTCCACGTATATTCTGGTGTTCATCGTTTATTGTTTTTCGATTCCTATTATTTTGCTTGATTGAATATTTAAATAGCAAAAGCGAAAGAGGAATTTTCAGTACGTTTATTAAATCATGAGAAAGTGGTTGGGGCGGATCTTAACCCAACCCAAGTTTTAAGTCTATTGACGACACTAAATTAATTGTGGACCTTAACCCAATGGATGGTAAGAGACAGAGGAGGAAAGCGAAACCACCTGAAGAAGTTATGAGTGTGTTCAATCATGTTATTAGGAGAGGCTTGAGGATTAACGACAATCGAAAATAAAAAGGGGTCATTTTTAGAAGGGCGGCTGCAGCTATATATTTCTCTATTATCATCTTCAGAAGGAACAAATAATAGGAATAAGAGGACTTGCGAGGCTACGAGTGTTTTTGAAGAATTAAGGCGTAGGCTAGGCCTAGCATGATGATGAAGTCGTGAGCCATATCGCCTGCCTCGAAGAAATTGATGAGGAGAGATTAATTCCAAGCCATGAAGAATAAGGAGAAGGGGGTCCCTTCGGATTAGTGGGGCCGTTTGGAGGGTTTAAGGATCTTCGGGCTCGCATTTGTCTCTATTTGGATCGTTGAAGAGGTAGGTGTTTAGTCTAAATTCTTTTGGCATTCGTTGCTGGTCGGGTAGTTGCTAGGTTATGGTTGGGTTTGTTAGGAATGCCCTGTATTCTTTTGTCCCATATTGGTTAATTATGTTATTCCTATTTTTGTAGCCTATTATAAATAGGATTTTTGGAAGACTTCTAGAAATTCTCTTTTGGGCTTTCATAGTGTGCCTTTTCTAGAGTTACGGATTATAGCCGGCTCTTTGTATTTCTTCTTCATGTTGGTTAGTGAATTCTTTCTTTCCTCGCCCGTGGACATACCCATCTTGGGAAACCATGTATATCTTGTGTCTTTGTAATTTCTTGTTTAGTTTTCAATTTCTCATTCTTAGCTTTGCATTCATAGCGTTCGTTATAACAAACTGGTATTAAAGCATTAGGTTGCAAAAACTAGGGTTTCGTTTCCGATGGTGCTATGGCGGCTAAATTTGAGATTGCGAAGTTTGATGGGCAGAGCAGCAGTTTCAGTCTTTGGAGAGTAAAGATGAAGGCTCTGTTAACCCAACAAGAATTGCACAAGGCTTTGTTAGGCAAGACTAGTTCTGGAATCAAAGAGGAAGATTGGGATGATACGGATGCCAAACTTCTGAGTTCTATATAGTTGAGTCTGACAGATGACGTTCTTCACTAGGTGGAAAAAGGAACTTCAGCATCAGGAATTTGGTTGAAGTTGGAAGGCATATATATGACGAAATCACTCACCAACATGTTATATCTCAAACGTCTTTATATATTTCGTATGCGAGAAGATATACCTGTTAAGGATCACTTAGACAAGTTCAATCGTATTATTATGGATCTGAAAAATATTAATAGTAAAATTGAGGATGAAGACCATGCCCTAATTTTGCTATGTTCTTTACCACTTTCGTATGAGCACTTTGTTATAACCCTATTGTATGGCAAAGACACGATATCCATGGAGGATGTTAATGCAAGCCTATATTCGAAAGAATTGAGGAAAAAAGTGTCAGGCGAGGGAAATGCACATGAGGAGAGTTTGTTTGTTAGGGGAAGAACAGCAGAAAAGGAGGAGTCGAGTAATAGGGGAAGATACAGGTCATCAGGTAAGAAGAAGGGAAAGTGCAATTATTGCAAGAAACCCGGGCACTGAAAAAGTAACTGTTTAAAACTCAAGGAAAAGGAAAAAGAAGATCAGAAAGGGGGTAAAGTAATTGCTGGAATTGCTTAAAGTTCAGATGAGTCAGATAATGTGTTATCAGTTACGGAGGGTGATTCTCGCTCTAATACTAAGTGGATTATGGATTCTAGATGTTCATACCATATGTGTCCGCATAGAGTAGTTTTCTACTTATGAGGTGATCAATTGTGGTACAGTTTTGATGGGCAACAACATGGCCCATAAGACTGTTGGTTTAGAAACCATTCTGCTTAGAATGCATGACTGTATTGTTAGGACTTTATCTAAGATTCGACATGTTCTGGATTTGAAGAAAAATCTTATCTCTCTTGGTGCTCTTGATTCTCATGGTTGCAAATTTCTCAATGAAAGTGGAGTTTTGAAAGTCTTGAAGGGTGCATTGGTACTGATGAAGGGTCAGAATCGTGGTAACTGCTTAGCCTCCAACCTTGGCCTTCCAATAAGGTTGAATAAAAACCCCAAGCGTAGGGCTAGATTGTCAGAAGCATAGTAAACCGGTAAGACCGGGATCGTACCACAGGGAATTCGATGATAGCTTAATCAGATTGTAGGTTAATATGGTAGAGTGCAGCGTTCAAGGCGGCCAACTAGGTTTGCTTTGAAACGGAGAAAAACGACAAGGCAAAAGACTAGGAAAACGCTTTGATTAACTTAAAGAGGCAAGTCTAAGGATCTTCTAACCCTTGACAAAGGACGTTACCGGTTCTCAATATAACTCGGGCGAAAGTCACGACCGCGTGCTCACGCCCGGAGAATTTAGCTTTAATGACTACATTTCAAGAACGATATGATTTAACGGAGGCAAACCCGCTTGTTTGATACATTTATCGAAAACATAGGAGGCCACGAGCCCTCGGCGAGCCGTTTGCCAAGACCGCTTGGCAAACGCCTTACCGAGTAGTTAACACCCCTTGCTTAGACCAAAAATGCAAGCTAAGCTCTATTCTGTGAATCATGCTTTAAAGTCTGAGGATTCGAGAACCAAATAACTACCTAAGTCCTCGGGAAAGATTATCCCGAGACTTAACCAAACGACTACTCACGCATACTTAAAGCATAAAACAAAGCATAAAAATGAGACATAAATTTTAACCGATAAAAACGAAAACAAACTTGATTTTATAGAGGATCTAGTCCACGGCTACAACATTAACAAACGGAAAAACAAAGAACGAGACTTACTTGCTTGAGTTCTCAAAGGAAATAGCTTAAAAGCTTGGAGAGCTTTAATGGAGTTTCTACAAATTAAAAAGGACTTAAAGTGGAAGAGACAAGGATAATCAAGAAGAGAGAGAGAGAACCCTATTTATACAAAGTGGTCTTCCTCTTTCAAAATATCCCACAAAATATCCTAAAAGTAGCTAAAAGTAGAAATTAACCCAAAAGTAGAAAGTTGGAAAAAGCAGCAAAATCGGGGAAAATTCTGCACTATGAACCGGTACGGCCAAATCCCGTACCGGTACAAGCCTTCAACGCAGCTGGAAAACAATAACTCTGGCCAGCATGAACCGGTTGGGCCAAATCCCGTACCGGTTCATGGAAGGCAGAATTTTTGATTTTGCTTTGCTTTGATCCGCGCAACCCGACGACCTTTTTGGCACTTGATTAATCACCCAACGGCCTTCTTAGGATGTCTCCTCACTTCCTCGAAACCTTGGATGCTTCCGAAAATAATCCTTGGCGTTAAGAAATGCCTTAGCACCACGTATTGACTGAAACAACCGAAACAAACCTTACGTGCAAAATGAGATAAAAATGATAGTTAAAAGACCAAAGATGCTACAAAATAGGGGACTAAGGCACCAAGATTATACAATCTTGGTTGCCTATCAGTAACCTCTATACACTCCAGGGCAGTGCAATTCTAGGTGCTGCAGCAATGGTTGCTTCATCTAAGGTTTTAGATTCAGACTTGACTCGTTTATGGCATATGCGCCTTGGGCATATGAGCGAGAGAACGATGACAGTTTTGAGCAAATAGGGTTTGCTATGTGGCCAGAAAACTGAGAAACTGGATTTCTGTGAGTATTGTGTCTACGGCAAGCAGTGCAGGGTAAAATTCAGTACAACTATTTATTGCACCAAAGGCACGGTGGATTATTTTCACTCGGATTTTTGGGGTCCCACAGAGGTAACTTCTAAAGGTGATTTTCGCTATTTTATGAGTATTATCAATAATTTCTCTCGTAAGGTTTGAGTGCATATGTTGAACCATAAGAGTGACGCCTTTAATACATTCAAACAGTATAGAACTTCGATTGAGAATCAGACTGGTAAGAAAATAAAACGTTTGAAAATTGACAATGGTATGGAGTTTTGCCTTGGCAAGTTTGATAGGTTTTGCAGCGATGAAGGCATTGTGAGACATCACACAGTGAGAAAAACCCTCAGCAGAATGGTACGGCTGAACGAAAGGACATGACTCTTTTAGAGAAAGCATGTTGTATGTTGTCCAATTCCGAATTGGGCAAAGAATTTTGGACTGAAGCCATTTCCACGACATGCTATTTGGTGAATAGGTCTCCGTCGACTGCTATTGAGTGTAAGACTCCTTTTAAGGTATGGTCAGGTCATCAAGTTGATTACTCTATGTTGCGTGTGTTTAGGTGTCCAGCTTATGCTCATGTGATTGAGGGTAAGTTAGAGCCACGGGCCAAGAAGTGTATTTTCTTGGGTTATCAGGCAGGTGTGAAAGGATACAGATTGTGGTGTTTCCTGAAGATTCAAGGTTTTTGATCAATAGAGATGTTACTTTTGATGAAAACTCTATGATTAAGGGGTCTAAGCAGGTTAATAATACAGTTCAGGAACAAAGTGTTCCAAAGCAGGTAGAGTTTTTGAGTGAATCTTTCGACTCAAGAAAAAAGCACATTGAGAAGCCAATTGAAGAGGATTTCAAGAGTTCAGACACAGAGATTAATGCGTTAGTTGAGCAACCACACACTATTGCTAAAGATAGGCCAATGAGGGAGATTCGACCTCCTGAAAGGTATTCTGCTTATTCTGAGATGGTGGCCTATGCTTTATTAGTTGTTGAAATAGTTGAGTATGAGGAGCCTTCAAGCTATATGGAAGTTGTTTCGAGCATTGAGTCTGCACAGTGGTTTGTTGCTATGAATGAGGAGATTGAGTCTCTTCTGAAGAATCAGACATGGGAGTTAGTAGAACCGCTGAAAGGGAAGAGGATTACTGGGTGCAAGTGGGTCTTCAAGCGCAAACCAGGTATTCCAGAGGTAGAAGAAGCTTGGTTCAAAGCTCGGCTAGTAGCGAAAGGATACAACCAGAAGGAGGGTATTGACTACAATGAGTATTTTCTCCAATTGTAAAACATAGTTCCATTTGCACTTTACTTGCTATTGTTGCATGTTATGATCTTGAGTTAGAGCAACTTGATGTCAAAGAGCTTTTTTGCATGGTGAGCTTGAGGAACAGATTTATATGCGTCAGCCTGAAGGATTTGTTGTTTCTAGTAAAGAGGATCACGTTTGTTTACTTCGTAAGTCTTTGTATGGCCTCAAATAATCCCCTAGACAGTGGTATAAGCAGTTTGATACTTTTATGATAAGCCAGTTATATTCTAGGAGTGAGTATGACAGTTGTGTGTATTTTCGAAAACTTTCAGTTGGTTCATTTGTTTATCTACTGTTGTATGTTGATGATATGCTTATTGCTGCCAAGAGTGTGTCAGAAATCAACATGTTAAAACAATAGTTAGATGGTGAATTTGAGATGAAAGATTTGGGTGTGGCAAAACGTATTTTGGGTATGAAAATTTGCAGAAATCGAGTAGCTGACAATTTATTTTGAATCAGAAGTCTTATGTTCTTAAAGTTCTTGAGCGTTTTGCCATGCAGAACTCGAAGCCAGTCAGTACCCCTTTGGCAGCACACTTTCGACTTTCAGCTGAGTTGTCACCACAGTTGAAGGATGAGGAGAAGTATATGTCTCAGGTTCCATATTCGTGCACAATTGGGAGCCTTATGTATGCCATGGAATGTACTCGTCATGATATTTCACATGTAGTTAGTGTCATTAGTCGTTATATGGGGCGTCCAGGAAAGGCACATTGGGAGGCTGTGAAATGGATATTACAGTATTTGTGCGGAATTGCAGGTGTTGGCCTATTATTTGGGGTTGCCAATTCTGGTGATCATGCTGTTGGTTATGTTGATTTGGATTTTGCCGGTGACCACAATAAGAGAAGGTCTCTAACAGGTTATGTCTTTACTCTGTCCAGAAGTGTCATTCGTTGGAAAGCTACTTTACAAGCTACAATTGTACTGTCTACAACAGAAGCGGAGTATATGGCCATTGTTGAAGCTGTGAGGAAGCATTGTGGATGAGAGATTTGCTTTGTGAGCTTGGTCTTGCACAGGATGTGAATTCAATATTTTGTGATTCGCAGAGTGTTATACATTTGACAAAAATCTGATGTATCATAAGAGGACCAAACATATCGATGTCAGGTATCACTTCATTCGACATATCATCTCACAGAAGCAAGTTGATGTGAAGAAGGTGGGTACGGCAAATAACCCAGCAGATATGTTGACTAAACCAGTTTCGATTGCCAAGTTCAAGCATTGCTTGGGCTTGTTTGGTATTTGCATTTGATCGCACCTCGGGGGCATTTGGCAAGTAAGAGGTTAGAAGGGGAGAGCTATATTTAGTGATTTGGTTAAGTGAAATTCAAGTCAAGGTGGAGAATTGTTAGAAATGCCTTGTATTCTTTTGTTCCACATTGGTTAATTATATTGTTCCCGTTTTTGTAGCCTATTATAAATAGGGCTTTTGGGGGACTTCTAAGAATTATCTTTTGGGCTTTCATATTGTGGCCTTTCTAGAGTTACAAATTATAGCCCGCTCTTTGAATCTCTTCTTCACTGCACGTTGGTTAGTGAATCATCTCTCCTCGCCCGTGGACGTACCCATCTTAGGGAACCACGTATATCTTGTGTCTTTGTGATTTCTTGTTTAGTTTTTAATTTCTTGTTCTTAATTAGCTTGAATTCATAGCGGTCATTACAACAGAGTTGGTATTCTTCTACACTCTCATTAGTGCTTTTGTTGTTGTTATTTCGTGGGTAGTTTAGCTCTGTTTTTTGTGTGTGTTGAGTAACATTTTTGGTTTGAGGTAGGGGCTGTTAGTGCGGGTTTTGTGTTTGTGTAGGCAAGGATCCGTAGTTGGGGTTTAGGCTCTATTGTTGGCCTTGGTTTCTCCCTGGCTATGTTGGTTGATCTGATCTTGTTATCCTTAACCTCTTGGTGCTTGAGTGTCATATTTGGTTATTAATGTTCTTGATGGAATCTAAAAAGTGAACGATTTTCATCACCGAAATCGATCCTGAAACAACCCATAAACTCTCCTAATAGGATCGTTTAGTCTGATTTTCGGGACCAGAGAGAATCCAATTCTTTCCTATAATGACGTAAAAGGGTTTTCTATAGAAAAAATCGTAAATGGTTTTTTTTTTTTTTACATAGAACTACCTCTATCCCATCTTAAATGTCCCTATTTCTATTTTAGAAGATCCCAAAATAAGCGCCCACTTTCTAATAACAACCATCAAAGGTGTGTCATCTTTGGGTATACTCTTACTATGTTATGATGCCTTGTGCTTATGGTCATTTTAATCTTTGCGATTTGTTTGCAAAGATTTAAAAATCCTCTTTTGTCGGTTATTATTATTATTTTTTTACTAGGTTAACAAATGATAAAATTTATCAACTCAATCGGAATCAATTTTGAAATAAGGGTTCATATGTCTTCCAAAATCACATTGGCCACTGTGTCCATAATAACTTTTAGCTAGCTTGGTTAACTCCAAGGGTAGTGCAGTTGGTTGATCATCCAAAATGGAGGGGTTTACCATCCCGAAGTTCCAAGTTCAACTTTTCTATACTGCAAAAAGCCATTGGGGCCACCTAATGCATAAAACCCTTCGGGTTAGCAAAAGGTGGTGAAGGACTAGAGAGATTAGTCATGTGGTGTGCACAAACTGACCTGATAACACTATTTATTACCAAAAAAAAAAACTTTTAGCTTGGTTAATATTATTCTCAATAGAAACTAAAAAATGAACGATTTCAATTATCAAAAATATATCTAGAAACAGTCCATAAAGGCTTTCCATAGGATCTTCTAGTCCAATTCAATTTTTGGGACCGGAGAGAATCCAGTTCTTTTCTAAAACCAAGTAAAAGGGTTTTCGATAAAAGGTTTTTTTAATTTTTACTTGTATAATGAAGATCAATTAGTATAAGAGCGTGGAATGTGAGAAATGTAAAAAATATTCAGTAGTTAAAATCTTTTGAAGTTTCCGTTCCGATAAAAAAAGACAGAACAAATTTGCCAAATAAAGCATATATAGTACATTAAGCATTTTTGTTTTGTGTATCCTCGAATAGGCAACAGTTGACCATGATCAATTCTTGCATGCCTCCATCTGCACCGTCCGTTGGGTTTGATTGACTAGTTACTTCATTAACGTCGTTGCAAAGTAGTAACTGTCTCCGTATAACCAGAATGTTTGAGAACCCCCCCAAACTCTCTCTCTCTACAAAGACGGGTGGAGGAGGAGAAATTATTCACTGGTCTTGCAGTTTCCGTATAACCAGAATGTTTGAGAACACCCACCACCCCCCCACCCCCCCCCCCCCCCCCCCCCCCCCCCCCCCCCCCCCGCGTCTCTCTCTCTCTCTACAAGTACGGGTGGAGGAGGAGAAATTATTCACTGGTCTTGTAGTTTTAAGCTCTATTTTTCAAATTTTTGGTATAGATATTTAAAAAAAACTGCAGGCTCGAATCCGCTTAAATTGCTCAAACCGAACCACTCAAACTACATCCGACTGAACAACACTCACGAACAGGTAAACGACAATCTGCCACTAGAGGATTGGATTGAGAGCCGAGCCAATCCACGGGTAGCTGAGCAAGGACGAAACCAAAATTTATTTCTTTGAATAAGGGCGAAACCAAAAAAAATGATAAAAATTCTAAAAGTTCTTAATCGAACAACACCTAAGATATAATTACAGTTGATGCAGTTTTTTTTGTTGTTATTCAAAAAAATTAGGTTTGGACCATAATTTTTTACTTTTTCAATTTCTCTCGTCCAGTCGAATCAATAATCCACAGAAAAAATTAATGTGAAACTAACTAAAGTCCAAAATCTTAGATATTAGCTACAATCCCACTCATCCGGACAAAATCTTAGATATTACTACAAAAATTTATTCGGGTGAAAGTAAAAAAATTTACTTTTCTGATTTTTCACGTGTAGACGATCAATAAGGTAAAAGGTTTGTCACAAAATGAACCAATGCGGAAAGTAAAAAAGAATGAATTTGGACAAAAGGGAAAAGAGGAGAAAAAGGAAAAAAAAAAAAAAAAAAAAGAGGTCGGGTCGGGCGAATTTGGATATGACTTGACCCATATTCTACCCAACCCGTTTCAACCCGCCTAATATTGACCTGTATTTGACCCACCCATATTCAACCCGCAATCCGTTTTAACCCTTCCAAATTCGCTCATTTACCACCTCTAGGTAACTCTACAACAAATTTATATCCGTACCGGCGAATTCCCACCATGTAGTACTTTAACTGCATCCAACTTTTTGTCTTGCTTTAAGGCTATTTCAAGTGTTCTAGTGCCAATAATAAATTTTAAAAATTCACGGTCGCTACACCCTTCAATTCTCCCACTACTGGGAGTAATGTGCAATCCGTTACCGATATTTAAAAAATCTTGCTGCCTACTTACATACATCTATGGATATATGTATGAGAGAAACTTATCCACGGCACTGCGTGATCTCGGCTGTCCAGCTCGGTTTTGAATGGTCTGAATTTATATAAAGTTTTTCAGGACAAAAGTAAATTTTATTTTTCAGAAAAATTTCACTAACATCCGAACCGTCCAAAAGTGTCCAAAACGCTTTTGGACAATCGCGATTAGCTCTATAAACAACTATTGAACGACTCCCTATTAAAAAGGATTTTCTCTATGAAAATTGATTTTAGTACTTTAAAAATTGATGTAGGAGCTCCAAAACAACGACGTTTTATGTATCAATACAGTTCAATTTTAAAGCACTTTCATCAATTTTTAGAGTGTCAAAATCACAATTTTTTCTCTATATGTGTATAGAGGTGGGTGAGGGAGAGGTTGTTGGCTTAAATATTGGTAATTAAAATCTCACACACGTCCCACTTGAATAAATTAATTATGTACTCTCGATCTTACCCGCTCATCTCCACCCTATATATATTCTCTCTCCACTTCACTTCCACCGGGAGGATTCCTTTTCCATTTCCAATTGCATTCTGTTTCCTTTTCTCTCGCTCTCCCTATCCCTCTGTTCTCTCTCTCTCTCTCTCTCTCTCTCTCTCCTTCCTTGAACAACAAATTCAACACAAGAGTTCCCACTAAAATCTTCGTTCCATTTTCTTTGGATAAGTCCTCCGAATCCAATAAACACCTTCATTTACTCCCACAATCTCTCCCCAAATCCTCTTTTTCGATGAGTTGAAAAAACGTGATAATCCCCCATCTAGATACCTAGATTTCGATTAGCATATCTCCTGGTTTGCCTCAGATTTTGCATTTCAAAAGAATTAATTATCTTATGCGGTTAATGGACTTTTTGGACTGCTGGAAAGAAATGGAAGGAAAGAGAGTGAACGACCCGTTCACAACCGCAAAAACGAGCAAAAACGACAACAACTGCTCGGTCGGGACGCCGGTATGTGTGCCGGGTCCAATCATAATCGGATCCGGGCCGTCAGGCCTCGCGGCCGCGGCTTGCCTCAAGGCAAAAGGGGTGCCGAGCCTGATTCTGGAGAAAGAAAACTGCATAGCCTCGCTGTGGCAGCTGAAGACCTACGACAGGCTGCGGCTCCACCTCCCCAAGCAGTTCTGCGAGCTCCCGCTCCGCCCATTCCCTGCGGACTTCCCGAACTACCCCACCAAGCAGCAGTTCATCTCGTACCTGGAGAGGTACGCCCGTCATTTCGAGCTGGACCCGGTTTTCGGCAGGACGGTCGTGAGCGCGGAGTTCGACAGCGGGTACGGGTTCTGGCGGGTGCGGACCGTGGGAGGGGGGCAACCGGAGGCAATCGCGGAGTACCTGTGCCTCTGGGTGATTGTGGCGACCGGAGAGAATGCGGTGGAGGTGCTGCCCAATATCGAAGGGATGGTTGAGTTCGAGGGGCCCATCGTGCACACAAGTGGTTATAAAACTGGGGAGTGTTTTTCGGGCAAGAAGGTTTTGGTTGTTGGCTGTGGGAATTCTGGGATGGAGGTTTGCTTGGATCTTTGCACTTATGATGCTCAACCTTCACTTGTTGTTAGAGATTCTGTAAGCAAATTCTCTCTCTCTCTCTCTCTCTCTCTCTAGCAAATTCTCTCTCTCTCCCTCCCTCTCTCTCTCTCTCTCTCGTGCTATCTCTCTCTCTCGCGCTCACTTCATGTTTTTGGTCTACAAGCAAATTCCATTATAAAAATAAAAATAAAAAACCCTCTCTTTCTGGTTCCGTCTCTTGCTCTCGTTCTCGCTCTCGCTCGCTACATGTTTTTGTTTTATAAACAAATTCCATAAAAAACACACACTCTCTCTCTCTGGTTCTTGTTCTCGTTCTCGCTTTCACTCTCGCTCGCTTCATGTTTTTTGTCTACAAGCAAATTCCATAAATAAAAAAAAGTTGGGTTAAAGATAAACCCTAAAATCGATCACTTGAGTTATCCCAGGTATTAATTAACAATGGAAGACCCTAGTCTAGGAATAATGGCTATGTTCGTTTGTGTATTTTGATTTGATTTTGTTTTGTTTTTCAATCATTACCCTACTTCTTTTTCTAATCATTACCCTATTTCTCCCATTATTACTTTCTCATCTCTCTCTATCTCTCTCCAATCATTATCCATATTTCTAATCATTACCCTATTTCTCTCTCCACCCACTACCAAAACTAAACTAAACTAAACTCTCAACCAAACTTGGCTTTTCATTTGTTACTTTTCATTTGTTTTAACAACGGGTGAAAACCCTAGTTTAGGAATACGGAAAGGGAAAAAAGAAAAATCTCCCATTAGGAAAATGGTTAGTTGGTCTCGGGCCCGGTCACAATATGTTATAGGACCTTAATCACGACAAAGTCATGCGAAAGTAATATAAAGTGTACAAATCCTACGGGAGTATACGGCAGTTTAAGCATTCCGAAGGGGTTACGTGCCCATATTCTAGGACCACCGAATAATTACTCCTAGTGGAGCACTACCGTCTTAGAGATTCTATAATTAACTCCATGTAACTCGATCTATGTGTTGCGAGTAACTAAAAAGAGCAGAATCTGTTCAGTTGGCCTTCTTTTTTCACTTCACTAGACTTCTTTTCTATTTCCTATGAGTTCCACTAGCCCCAAGTTGGCTCGAAAATAAAGTCAAAACCCTAATAAATCTCACTGTAGGGATAAGTATCTAGTTCAAAAAATCAAATGACGTCGTAAGTCAAGCAGTGCCCCAGGTACAATAATTTGCACAATAAAGGGACAATATGTCAACGTGTCAGTATTTTGATTCGTAGTTAAACTGGAGACATTTTTGGGGTGCGAACTGGGTACCACGTGACGGTATCCATATGAGATCCCAGCCGGCTCAGATTTATTGCATCTCCCTCTCCTCACTAGACTACTCTCTCTCCTCCTTTTCTCTACCTGATATTCAGATTGTCTAAAACACGTTCAGACGGCTGGGATCGCCGACAAGGTATCACGTGTGTGGTACCTTGCCTGCACTGGAAAACTCCCCGTTAAGCAGAGTCATATTAACATGATGCGCACAGTGTTATACTCCAAATTTTTGTGTTTAAACGCGATAAGTTGCAATAAGTTGCAACTGGGGGTGAAGTGCAGTTGGTACCTCAGATGCATCATGTAATCACTCCTACGATAGAATAAATTAGGCTTAATGAATGTTTAAAAAAAACCTGATGAGTTTTGGGATACAAGTTGCATAAACAAGCACTACACTTATGACTAGTTTAAGCAAAAAAAAATATCTTTTTTCTTTTGACAAGGAGATACTTTTTGAAACAAAAAAAAAAAAATCAAAATGGTAGGGTTTAATTACTTCAAAAGTAGTAACACAAGATCTCTCTCTTTGGGAATGCATTTGTCATTAATTCATATCTCAACTTTCTTGGAATCTGCTTTGCATGCGCAGTACTGTCCGCAGCCCAACATCTCTCATCGCATATATACTGTCTGACTCAATTAATTCTTTTTCCCTATTTTAATATTCCTCTTTTAAAGAGCAAACATAGCATTTCTATAAAGATTCCAAATTGCAGAAAAAATAGCATGTGGGGAGCCTTGCCACGCCATACATGAGGGAATGGCCTTCCAACAATTTATTTCCCTTTTCTTTGTATGTTTAAAAACAGAAAGAAAAATAAATGTTTCTAAGAAATATGATTTTGGAGGGTTATATTGGTTTTATTTGATGATTTAGGTGCATGTGTTGCCTCAAGAGATGCTGGGGAGATCGACTTTTGGGCTTTCAATGTGGTTGCTCAAGTGGTTGCCCGTGCGAATGGTGGATCGGTTCTTGCTTTTAATGTCGTGGATGATGATTGGCGACACGGCTCGATTCGGGCTAACCAGACCCGACCTTGGACCTATTGAACTCAAGAACACTACCGGGAAAACGCCAGTGTTGGATATCGGAACACTTGAGCAAATAAAATCGGGGAAGATTAAGGTCAGTTGGAAAACCGTGTACAATTGGATTTATTTTGTATTTGTCAAGAATTTGTGACTAATTCTGATATTTAGAAATTTCATCCGCTCCATGTATTTTATCGTCTGGATAATTTTTGAAATACTTTTTTCTAGGCTCTGTTTGTTTGACTGTAAAAATTTTTTGTGTAATTTTTTTAATCCATTTTTCACTGTTTGGTTGCACAAAATGAGTAAATTAAATGACTTACCGGCAAAACCTCCGTAAGTCATTCTACCGTTTTGATCAATCCCCCCTCAGAACCCAACAGTTAACAACCTCTCTCTCTCTCTCTCTCTCTCTCTCCAATTTTGTTCCCCTCCCTCTCTCACATGAATTACCCCACTCCAAATCCTCCCATTAATCGGTTGGGGTAAAAATAATTGTATTGAAAAAGTAACTTACAACTATCAACCAAACATCAGAAAACAAAAACAAAACTCTTTACTATTTTGAAAAAATCATTTTTCGCTGAAACAAACAGAGCCTAAGTGTGCAACATCGTCATTGTCCTCGATTCATTCGAATTTGGAAAAAGGGCCTTTTTAACATTAGAATCTGTGGGAAGGAATGAACATATTTTGAGACAAAAATGACATGCTAGTAATCTGACATTAGGATGTGATGTAGGTTTGGCCTGGAATAAAGAGACTAAAACGTCACTCAGTTGAGTTTGTAGATGGGAGAATACAGGATTTTGATGCCATCATCTTGGCTACAGGCTACAAAAGCAATGTACCAAGTTGGTTGAAGGTATGTCTCTTTCACACACACTCTCATCTACCTCGCATTTTCTTTTCTTTCTTTTTTGTCGTTCGTTAATTAATTTTAATCTACACTATCCTAGAAGGAAATGGGGTTTACGGGGTTCGAACATTGTCTATGTGCATGAGAGTATATATGTAAGGGATGTCAGTTGCACTCCACTCCAATTGCACCCAACACGCAATTTCGAGCGATTGTTTTCAATGTAATTTACAGTGTGTGTGATAGCTATGGAAATAAATTTTAGATTTAGTTTATGGGCTTTAGAGACTAGTAAGTGAAATAAACTTCTTTATTATAGTTTTGAAATAATGATTAAGTTGGATGAGAAGCCGAAGTGTTTATAGAAAACCAAAAAATCAAATTTCAAGTTACTTATTCCTGTTCCACTAAGATTCTTATTTTTTAAGTAAGTATTTTTTCCTAATTTATGAGACAGGTTATTCTATCACAATATATCTTATTTAAAAAATAAGTATTTATTTTAGTTTGTGGCACGGGATCTTCTCCAAATCTAGCTTTTCTAAAATTAAATTTTAGACCGTTTTCAGTTTTTAAGAATCTTTATAATCCCAACATCGGCTGATGAGAATTACTTTAAAAACACTAACAAATACTTTTAAAAAAAAATAAAATCCAAAAAAATTTGCTCTTACGGTTTTTATGCAAACGCATGGACCGTATAATCTTGTGCTAAAAACAATTTGCATGCAACGTCGCGGAAAAAGATTGATCCTAATGCCCTCATGCAGGAAACCAATTTCTTCTCGGAAAAAGATGGGTTCCCCCGGAAACCGTTCCCGCATGGATGGAAAGGCGAAAACGGATTGTACGCCGTGGGGTTCACCAAGCGCGGCCTACTCGGCACATCCATGGATGCAACCAGGATTGCCCAAGACATCGAACAACAGTGGAAATCAAGGCCAAGTAACCTACGACATTCACTCATGCTCCACTCATGCCACAGTCATGAGTTAAGAAAAGAGACACAATTGTGGCATGAGTTAAGAAAAGAGACAATTGAGAGAGACTAGCTAGAAAATGATCAGGTGCAGAGAGATAATTCTCTCTTCTTTTCTTTCTTTTTTTAAATCGTTTTTTTTTTTCGGTGTCCTAATATAAATGTCTATATCTTGTATATATTCCTGGTTTTTGCTTCAATTAGGTTTAATTGGTTAGGGAGAGTGTTCCTAGGTTTAGGGGGTACTATTTGAAGATGTTGGTGGTTGGTTTGGTAATGTTTGTGTAGAGTTTAAATTAGTTTCCATTAGGGTTTGAGTTGTGTGTACATACATTTCCTTTAGTGTAACGAAGAATTTTGGTTTCTCATTCAAACTAGACCTCATTGTAATGATATAGCATTGTTCATTAGTACTCTTTTTGAAGTTTTTTTTTTTTAAACGGCAGAAAGTATTATTAAGGATAAACTTGATAATTAGTACATCGAGGGAGAAGGAAAGGGGGGAAAAAGAAGAGGGACGGGGGGGGTGTGTTGTGGGGGTGTTGTGTTTGACTTTCAACAAGAAGTTGAGAAGAAAACAAAATTAGGAACAACACTCCAAATCTAACATCCAGAAGTTTTCATTAATCATAAAGATGCAAAGATGGAATTTTGAAGTGTTAACTCCTGGGTTTAATTGAGGAGAAAGTGCAACGGATGCACCCTTATTAAATTAAGTGTGTGGTACGTACTCCCTGAATCGATTGAATTCTCAACAGACATATTTGAATATATTCGTATAAAACGTCATACTCTAGAGTTTGTATTGTAGCATTTTCAAAGATCGATGAAATATAAAATTATGTACTTAAAGGAAACAAAAACTAGTTTGTTAAGTGCATAATTTTGTTAAGCACATAATTTTGTTGCTCCCTAGCTTCCATTTGCTTTATGGCACGTCATGAGGCGTATGTTTATGCTAGGTCTTTTTCTTGACGTACCCTTTATCGAGCTCAACAATATTTCTTTTCGCCAATTAAAAAAAAAAAGCGCAAATTAGTCAGAACGAAATCTAAAATGAGCATAAGGAAGACAAAATATCTAGTCAAAAGCTTAAAGTTCAGCAAGTTCACCACAACTTCCTTGATTTCAGTACCACAAGATCACAGTCATGCACATGTGAATTGTAAAAAGTGCAATTAGCTAGCATGTGCCTTTATCTTTTGACTCCTAAATCATGATTTGTGTGTGTGCATGAATTTTGTTAGGGACCATTTCTACCTTCTTTACCTAATAATAAGAAAGAAAAGGGAAAGATTCAAAATAGAAGGGAAAAGTAAAAAAGAACTTTTAGTCCCTGTTAGATCCAATATAGATAGAAGTGGACCTGATGATCAACTTCTTTCTTTCACTTTATTTCTTTTCTACAATATATCTCCTTTTCACAAGAATTATATACCGATGCTGATTCTAATTTTTTCTATCCATCTCAACCAGTTGGAGAACTGCCGCATTCGGTTGAGCAGCGCTACTAATGTGTCCGGAACCCTTCAGTGCACTTGAGTTCCACACAAAGGAATTAGTATCCATGCGAATCGGACGGCCGCGCTACAGACAAGTGCATGTCCGCATCTATGTTTCGGACACCTGTGCCACAAGCATTGTTTTAGCATCTAATTAGATCGATACCGATGGTTAGATGCCCAAGAATATTGTTGTATGTATTTTTCAAAAATATCTGATCTTATATCTTCTCTCTCTCATAAGCCTCTATCGGCCGAGCTCTTTAAAAAGCACGTACAAGGTCCCCCCATCACTTGAGGAAGACAATGAGATATCATGCGCCTACCATTTTCTTTTCATTTATTTAAATCTGCCGGGGGATTTAGGATTTTTTTTTTTTTGGTCCGATTTCGCTTGTTAGTGGAAAATAAAATAGAATAATAGAAATTTGATTTTGGCATTACACGTACATTTAGCTATTGACACTCCACTTCTTTGTCTTTTCTCTATCTGAAATTACGACAATACCCTTTAATTAAATTGGATGAACACCAACGAAACAATGGGTAATTTGGTAATTTCACATAGGATAAAGTCAAAAAAAATAGTGTGCCAATAACTAAATGTGAAGTGCTAAAATCACTTTCGAAAAGCAAAATGACCATAATGTTGGGACAGTGGCAGTTGGTTAAGGGCTTTTAAAGATGTCTAGGTGTTATGTGGCAGGGTTTATGCCGACCGAATGGAATGATGGACGATCGAACACAAACGAATCGAATCTTCGGCTGCTGATCAATCAAGGCATTTCAGAGAGAGAGAGAGAGAGAGAGAGAGAGACATCAAAGAGGTGAAATCCCATTAAGGGGGCCAGGCAGGATGGCCTACAAATTATTGGTTGGACATTGAGATACCATGTTGTTATCCTATTGGATTCCTGTGGCCGGCCTTTTACATTCATTTGACCCTTTTCTAGTTCTACACTCTTTCGCAAATTCTAGCCAAGTAGGAGCTTTGTTTCTCCTTCTGATAACTTCATGGCATCTAGCTAGGGCTATAAAACCAACAATTTGGCATGCACACTGTGGAGTGCTGTTCACTCGACGTTAGATGACGGGTTGGATCCTTTGAGTGAGCTGAGTCCTCCCTCTAGCTAACCGACAAGACAAGGGACCGGTTAGCGTCGTTCGCATGGATTCCGGCGAAAGGCACTCTGATGCTTAAGTTAGATATGCATGTAAGAAAAATCTATGAATGATGTAGATTTCTTGGGGTTCCATTCTCCACTTAGGCATGGGAGCGTATAACCAACAAGCTAACAATCACATCCGTAGTAAGAAATTATACAATTAATAAAGAGATGAACTTATTCACGGCTTCGGCCGTGAATAAGTTTTTCACAGTTCTATACAATCTCAGTCATCCAAAAGTGTTTTGGACAGATGAGATTGTGACGCAACGGAATTCACAAGAGACTAATTAGCGTATTAGTCCAAACGAGATAAATAACTCATAACCACAAGCAAATCTTGCACACAAAGAAAAGAGAGAAAAACTCTGTAATATTATTGATGATAAAACTAAAAGTTGAATTACAAGGAGGGTTGCACCCTTATTTATACCAGTAGAAGTCCTAACAATAAAGTAACTTCTTAGAGTGGATACCAAACAAATAACTACTCCTACTTGGAAACCAACATGAATAGAAATGAATTAAGATCTCCAAGAAAATAAGAAATCCTACCAAAACTAGAAAATTGAAATTGTGCAAAACATGCAGCACAAATAATATTTCCTCATAATATAATTGCAAATAAAATTCTAATTCTTGTAGACCAAAAATCCTAAAGAAATAAGAAAATAGAATTAACTCAAATAAAGAAACATGATGTTTCTAAAGCTAAAAATAAAATTCCTACTCAAGATCTAATTCTAGAATAATAAAAATAAGAATATATATAGAATCTTGTCTTATACTCCCTCCGTCCTTTATTTATAGTCCAGTATTTCATTATGGGCTGTCCCTTAATAAGTGTCCATTTTGTAAAGTTAGTGGGTAAAAGTTGGTGAATTGTCTATTTTGTCCTTAAAAGTAGATTTCATTTTAAAAAATAAGTGAGTAAAAGTGTAATGATGATGGGTAAGTAGAAAAAGTTGAGGAAAAAGTTGATGTGAAAGGTATAACGATGATGTCTTTTTAATAAGTTGAAATTACGAAGCAGGACACTTAAAAATGAACGGAGGGAGTATCAGATTGAGCACCGTAAAAAGCCATGAATAAGTTTTTCTCGTTAATAAACATCCCTATTTGAGCATATACTTGAATTCTCCCTCCTTTGCCGCGTAGGCAAAAGCGACAATCATAGGCACGGACAGTTAGTTGGGTTGTGCCAAGATTGAATCACGATCCAATTTGACATATATAGGCATGGACCTTGATCTGACTTCTACCTTAATCAACGAAGACCATTTCAAATTTTCCAACGGCGCATCGTAGAAAAAAAAAAGGAAACATTTAAACTAAAAGCTCAAGAACAGTATTGGAAGTCAAACTTGAACCAAAGAAGAAACTGTGTTATCGCGGCACCATTACATTACACTTTTTTGGGTCTTATTTTGCATCACACGAGGAATCTATCATATATGTTTGAAGATCTTGTCTTGCCTTATCTGACAGTCAGAGCCCTCTGCTACAAGTCACTACGTACGCACACACACAAGTTGCAATTGATCAGAGGTGTCCATGGTCCATAGGCACGTGATAAACCTTACGGACAACATTTGTTTCGCAGCCCCGGACGCAGCTTTCTCTATAATATGTAACGTACATGCACAGCGCACATGCTCATGGTTATATATGGTCCATCCATTCAAAAAGCAAAATAAAAATACTGCTGTTTTTTTCAGCGTCGAAGGACATACAGGTTCGCTCCCCGCCTAAGATCTCAGATTCTATCCTCATTGCCAGCAACTTTGTGGCCACTATTTCCCCAAAAAAAAACTCTAAGGGTCATCTCACCCTTACGCGTAAGCATGCAAAAAATGCTACGGAAAGAATTGTAAAAATCGGTTCGAGTTAGGCAAAAGCTAGCTGGACCCAGAATACCCTATATTACCCAAAAAAAGTAAATACTGCTTTTATTACTCAGTGGTCCTAAAATGTTATTGCTACCCGTTTTGATTACTACTAATTTTCTCCCCTGGACCATTAGGCCCATTCACCAGTAGTTAAGATGTTAGTACGTACATTTCTATCCAGGACCATTATGTCCATTCTTCCTCATTATTAGTTACTGTACGAAAATCCGAACCACCTAAACGGGTATAGTTGGATCACATAGCTGTATATTGCTTCAATCTTTTCTCTAGGAACAAATTCATGGCAAATTGAGATTCATTCTCTATTGATTTTTGGGTACAACTACTTATATTATAAAACAGAGTGGAAAATGTTTTAGCATAAACAAAGCAACATTTACAGCCGTAAGATCATAATTTCATATTAAGATTGCAGCCGCCAGATCATTTCTTTTTTAAACCATATACAGGTTGGGGTATATTCTCCTAATAAATCTATTCCATCTCCTTCACTTTTTAGACAATATATCCATGTTTAAATGTTGCCTTTTGTTATCAAATATCAATTTTTGGCTTGTTCAAACTCGTTTATGAAAAATATAAGTCAAACTCAATCACGTTTTTTTGGTTTGTTTTTGGATTCAAGCCAAACTTGAGTATATGGGTATTTAACTCGACAGACTTGTGAACAAAGATGTCATTTCGTAAATACTAATAATATAGGAATGAATCAATAAATATCCCAAAATATGAGATATGAGCCAATCGACATTTCATAATAGACATTTCACCAGTTTTACATCATCTTCCATTTCAGTATTGCATCAAAATGGAAACCTCCAATGTGAGATATGGAAATTTAGGGCTACATTAAATTCTATATCAATCTTTCCATGGAGCAATTCAAAGGGTTTATTGAGAAAATATGTAGTTGCTATCACAAACACAAAAGTTCACGAGCTTAATTAAGCTAATGTTTGGAAGCTCGAGATTAGCTTGCATATTTTACAAGCCGAACCAAGTTTATCACGAATGCAAAACATCAAGCTCGAGCCAAGATTGAACAATTAGTCTAAGAAAGTTCACTACAAGAAAAATTAGATTGGGTGCATGACGAATGAAAATCGTCACAAATTGCATGTTTTCATCACAAATAATATAGGTGACGAAAAAATATTTGTCAACTAAAGGTTGTGAAGGATTCCTACCTGGTGACGAAATCTATTTTTCGTCACCTATAGTGCCTTTTGATGACGAAATGTTTCGTCACTAAAAAATAAATAATTGGTGACAAAATTTTTTTCCTTGCTTATTGTGCTTTTTGACGAAGAAAAAATTCGTCATCGATGGGTCACATCGGTGACGAAAATTTTCATTGCAATAGACATTTTGATCATGTGGGAAAAATTTTCTTTTTTCTTGCTCTTACTGGGTTTCGAACCCGAGTCCCTTGAGTTTTTCGCACAAGTTCTGACCAACTGCACCATACACACTTTTCAATAAACATTTGAAATATCTAATATATAACATATATGTTTAATATAAAAAAATATTTCGAATGTAATTTTGAACCTTTAAACATTAAAATTAGCAATTTTGATAAATATGAAAGTTGAAGGCAATTGAGTTATTGTTCAAACCCAATTTGAGTTATCTCAATCGGAGTTTTTAGTAAAGAGTTATGTCCGAAATACATTTAGTGACAAAACGAAATTTACAAATTTCATCACGAAAGGTACCCATTTGACGGCGAAATATATTTTTCGTCGCTGAAAGCATTAAAATGGTGACGAAATTATTTTTCGTCACCAATTATTTCGTTACTCAATTGGTCTCATTTGGCGACGAAATATACTTTTTGTCACCAAATGATTATCTTTGGTGACGAAAAATAATTTTGTCACCTTTTTTAAGCTTTCGGCGACAAAAAATGTATTTCGTCACCAAATGGGTACCTTTGGTGACGAAAATATTTTTTCCATTGCTAAACAAGTATAATTGGTGACGGAAATTGTCAAAACAGTGACGAATTTATTTTTTCGTTGTCAAATAAACTCATTTAGTGACGAATTTAAATTTCATCGCCACTTTTTCATCTCCAATTATCATTTTTCTTGTAGTGGTTCCCAAGCTAGAGCCAATCTTGAACACATGTAACAAAGAGTCAAGCCAAGCTTGAACAATACTGTGGTTGGCTTGTTTGGCTCGATTACCAGCGCTAAAGAAAATGTCTCAAAATGGCAATTGATACTATGTATAAATTGCATGTATCGGATAGAGCAGCCGGGTAAGACAGGTAAGTAGTCTATTTAAGTTGAGACTATACTGCGTTTCAACTCAATAAGGAATCTATCTAGTTCGACTTACAGTTTAGGTAGACGTAAACATTGATGAAAATATAAAACCAGATCATGGCGAAAGCGAAGATCGAGTACAATACAAAGTTTTCTATCAATCCAAGAAAGATAGACTCGGAACAACAATAGTAAAAATTGCTTCTATTGGCCAAAAGAAACTTACTACTGGGAAATAATATATTACTCAGGCCCCAATCGCAAGAAAAGAATGGAAACATCAAATTGGAAAGTTGTAGGATCCACATCTTCAATTTTTCAACTTCAACTTTTTTTATGGAGAAATACTTTTCTGCAAAATAAGTCTTTTTGAAAAGAAGAAATTTTAGTTTTCCTGCAAGATTTCCTGTTAAGAGAATACATAAAAAAAAATTTAATTTTCATTACATCACATCACTTCACATTTTCTGGAAATCTATTTCTCCCCGAGCCTAATAGAGGAAAGAATACATGAATAGGCAATTAGGCATCGATTAAGGAGAAGCCAATTGCTAGCTAGATATAAATACGTCAAACATTAATTCGCACTGGTACAATTTTCAGATTTGAGATTTTATTTTAATTAGAAACAAACATGTTTAATATAATTGTAAAATTATGATTAAGTTGCAATAAAAAATCGGCCTATATAGTGCAAGAAAATGAAAAATCAGCTTTCACAAAAATTTGACCCGAATAAAAAAAGTTATCCAAATCTACCTTCGGAATATTTTTTTTGTATGATTTCCAGTCTGTTTTTAGTTTTCCAAAATCAGTAGTTCCTGAAAATCTGTTATCTAGAAATTTTTGGTGAACACTCCAGATAAATTCTGAAAAGTTAGAATCTCAAAATTTGCAAAAATATTTTCTCATAAACGAGCACCAACTAGCGCTACAAAAAATCCGAAGCGCTGAAAAATCAAAAAGCAACGAAAGGTAGAAAGATATAGAGAAAAACTTCTTTACGGAAGTTTTCGTAAAGAAAGTTTACGGAAGTGAATCGTTACTGTTCAAAAGTGTTTTAGACGTATCTCGGTTCCTTGGGGAACAGATGAACTGAGACAACTATTCGCTCAAGAATAACACAACGCGCCCCTCGTGACCCATATGAACCTTCTGGACCTTCGGATATTTCGCTCCACTACAGATTGCATTTGTCGGGTAGAGCAGCCGGATAAGGCGGATAAGTAGTCTATTTAAATTGAGACTATACTGCGTTTCGACGTGCCTTTAGGTACGGGCAACTGCGAGTTACTTTATATGGTGAACTGATATTCCTTGAGAAACTAGCTTTCTGATGAAATGCTATAAATGGCTCAAGGAATACAAGAATGAGAAACAATAAATCCAGAGAACAACTCAATAAAGAATCTAACTAGTTCGACTTACGGTTTACGTAGACAATGATGAAAATATAAAACCAGATCATGGCGAAAGCGAAGAGGACAATACAATGTTTTCTATCAATCCAAGAAAGATAGACTCGGAACAAACAATAGTAAAAATTGCTTCTATTGGCCAAAATAAACTTACTACTAGGAAACAATATATTACTAAGGCCCCAATTGCTAGAAAAGCATGGAAACATCAAATTACTTGAAAAGTTGTAAGATCCACATTTTCAACTTCAATTTTTTTATCGGAAAATATTTTTCTGCAAAATAGGTCTTATTGAAACGGAGGAATTTTAGTTTTCCTGCAAGATTTTCTGTCAACAATATATTACTAAGGCCCCAATTGCAAGAAAAGAATGGAAACATCAAATTACTTGGAAAGTTGTAGGATCCTCATCTTCAACTTCAACTTTTTTATCAGAAAATACTTTTCTGCAAAATAGGTCTTGTTGAAAGGAAGGAATTTTTTTAGTTTTACTGCAAGATTTTCTGTCAAAAGAACACATAAAAGAAAATAAATTTCATTTGTTTTTACTTCACGTCACTTCACATTTTCTGGGAATCTATTTCTCCCACAACATTTTCGACAACTAAACGGAGCCTAAAAGAGAAAAGAATACATGAATAGGCATCGATTAAGGAGAAGCCAATAGCTAACTAGATATAAATACATCAAACATTCGCATTAGTTAGGAAGACGCTAAGGGCGTGTTCGCGATAGCTTCGGATGCCAGTTCTAGATTGTAACTTCATATTCTGCTACAATTTTCAGATTTTTAGATGTTATTAATTAGAAACAAACATGTTTAATATAGTTGTAAAATTATGATTAAGCTGCAATAAAAAAAAAATCCGTCTATATAATGCCAGAAAATAGAAAATCAGCTTTCACAAAAATTTGACCCGAAAAAAAAACAGTTATCCGAATCTAGCTTCGGAATACTTTTTTTGTATAATTTCCAGTCTGTTTTTAGTTTTCCAAAATCTGTAGTTCCTGAAAATCTGTTATCTAGAAATTTTTGGTGAACACTCCAGATAAATTCTGAAAAGTTAGAATTTCAAAATTTGCAAAAATATTTTCTCATAAACAAGCACCAACTAGCGCTACAAAAAATCCGAAACACTGAAAAATCAAAAACCAACGAAAGGTAGAAAGATATAGAGAAAAATTTCTTTACAGAAGTTTCCGTAAAGAAAGTTTACGGAAGTGAATCGCTACTATTCAAAAGTGTTTTGAATGGTCCCGATTTTAATTAAAATTTTCCAAAAAAAAGTTATTTGTGAGCAGTGATAATTGAAAACGAATCTTAACCATTGATTGCGCAAATAAACAGCTGAGATTGTACAGCTTCATAAACACAGAGCATCCGTGAAAAAGTCTAAGAGAGAAAAAAAATGGAAAAAAATTACACCGACAAGCAACTAAGTAGGGAATGTACTCGTCCAAGACATTCTGAGTAGTCATGGTCAAGTTGAAGTCAAGTGGAATATTCTTTCATGTAACCAGCATAATGGCAACTAGAGTAACTGTTCTAGTTGAAGTACAAACACGGCTAGCATATATGCACATGTGGGGTGAGAAAATCTACTTTTTGTAAAAATAAAAAACACTACTATTCCCAAGTCAAAACCTCTACAACCTTTAATTGTTTATTGCTGCAACACACATACCAAGGTTGAATTTCCCTCACCTACTACGAGATTTCTCACAAAGGCCGAGAGATATCACCCACTTTCTTTACTTTTGCCGATATTGTCAAGATCCCCTCTCCCGTTCATTTAATCTTAACAAGACCGATCCCTTCCGTTGTTTTTTTGTCAAGATTCCCTCTGCATATGATTGCTAGTGATTCACAGCCGCGGACGCAGAATTCTTGATATAAGTTAATTGAAACAATAAAATATTATTCTCATGTAGCAATAACACAATTTTTAAAGGATCGTTCTTCATAATTTTTACATACAAAATTTAAAATATAACAGAAATATTGCGATAATTGAGGGGTTTGGAGGACCCCGAACCCCTCTTTCACCCGTGTGTCTGCAACTGATTGCCAATAACAGCTCCTCCAGTCCCTTATGAGAAATCCGATTGAATTGGGGGATCCTGTCAAAAAAACCAAACAAATACACTAACAAACAAAAATGTGCCACCACCTTCCTAGTCCTACTTAAGTACTCTACTGCTATTAGGTTGCAAAAGACATCTAGTGGAGGTGAAGTCTGGATCCTCTCTGACCATTGATATCATGTTTATTCCCCCACGCCCTCCCGCCTGCATGTCCTGCCCTTTTCACATCTACGTAATAACGCTTACACCCACACAAACGAGAGAGGGAGTGTGTGTACAAGAAGAGATTTGAGTAATGCTATTAGGCATCTTGCCGACAAAAGTAACAATTTATTACGGAAAGGAAAAGGGTCCAATCAAAAATTAGAACTATCATTTAGAGAGACAAAGTCTAATACAACCAGAGGACTTAAAGTGTCCAAATAAAAACAATGAATAGCATAAATATCCCAAAAGACCTTCAATGGCCTGATGCATCAAAAAAATCCGGTCCAAATAAACTTAATACATATCTTAACAGATTTAAACCGTCGCTATACGTCCAACCGTTACAGACGGATCCACCACCTCTGCTAGTCAAAACCTCCGACATCCACCTAGCCGACTGGTTTGTTTGTTGGGTTTGAAGTGGCATATGGTTGTCAAGGATTTGGGTATCAACATAGTTGATATGCTTTCCCTTGTTGTAATGTCTTTTGCTTTTGATCTTTTTAATCTTTGTACTATTTCAATGGCTAATAAAACCTCTTTCACTTTTCAAAAAAACATTTTTCACAACAATGTACATGTAACAATTTTTTTTTTTAATCAAGAGAGAGAGAACAAAATCAAAGGAGTTCAACAGGGGTCATCTACCCAAGTAGTTCAGTACTTATAACCTCGTTCTGATGAGTAGTACCCTTGTTAGCAAATTGAAAGGGTCACCTGTCCAGCAGACGAGTTTGGAAGGGGATTCTCAAATTGCAATTGTAATCTTACATCCAATGATCTAATATTGGATACTTTTGTATTTCTTCTTGTCTTTAGCTTCGGCGCATGATTGAGCCAGCATGATTGAGCCACGATATGGGTGCCAACACGGTCGGATATAAACTTCTAACTACATGTACACTCAAACTCTTACTCTCTCTTTTTCCATTATTGTTATCGGGTTATCGATAAAATTTTACTTTTGCTGATCAAGAATAGAATGAGAATGTGGCATAAATTTACTAAACAAATGTGGATTGAAAAGGGATGTTATTTTACAACAATCGATGAAGGATTACTGCGCGAGCGTGCATATTGTGATGGGGACCACGTACCACTTTCAAATTACATGGCCACCTCCACCATGCCTTTCTAGTAGCTGCCTTCAATCATTTACTTGGCCATGTTATTGATTCCAAAGCAGAAAACCTGCAGTGAAGATTCAATACTTCCATCCTTCAGTGAATACCGCGACAAGATCTTGAGGACCCACATCAGCTCGGGTTTTTGAGCAAGTGGTTTGCTATCACAGAGGCTCTGCAAAATAAGACAATTCAACTTTGGTTGTATCCCGCATTTCCACAAAGTTTTCTAGGTCTTTTTACCATCTTGATTATACTGATTAACAAGTTTTGTTATTTTAACTTCTTGTTCATACTAACTAACAACTTGTCGACGGGTTGGGTGGTCATTGGTACGCAGCGCCTTTGCTGATACTCGTGCTTCAAAGGGGGGCAAGGAAGCGGCGGTGTGCGGCGACGGCATCCCAGGTCGTTCTTGAGGAGGGTTGGAGTTCTCCTTGGCGGTGGGAGCCTGTGGGTGGTCGGCATTTGCATTCCGGTATTTGTCTGAGCCCAGATCTACCTCGGCCTTGGAGGGTTTTTTTGGCGGTGGATGGGTGGAGGCAGAATGGGGCACGACGGCTGCCAGGGTTTTGTTTAGGACTGGGGTAGTTTTGGGTCCTTGGAATGAGATGGCCCTTTTTGGGTCATCTATGATTTTTCAGGGTTACGGCTTTTTGGACCTTTTGATATAACCAAGTTTTGGCTGGTGTCTCCTCCCCTACCCGGGTTCTTTTAAAAATCTTTCTTTTGCCGAGCAAAAAAAATCTTACTTATCAACAATAACTTGTTCTTCACTCACATACACATATATAACTAATTTATTACTGGAAACAACTTGACATTTATCAATAACTTGTTCACTATCAGAAATAGCTAACAACTTGATTGTGACAAATTCTTTTGCAAAACTTATTAACTATCGGAAATGCCCCCTGAAGTTTTCAAAGGTAAGTTCATCGAAACCTTTTTAGTTGTTATAAATAATTTTAATCTAACCTCTACCGATGTACAATGTTGGCACGAAAATAAAAAACCACCGTCGTGGAAATATTTTCTGCCACTCTGTTTATATGGTGGAAAAAAGAGTTCTAAATGTGTTTGGGAAAACGTGCTCCAATTTCCTAATTTAGAAGTTTTGAGTTGCTAGGCAATCCATTTAACACTTAGCAAATTGCAAGTAAATTTAACCGACCAGAAAGAGCTTCGCAAGGGATTGTCATCCTAGATGAAGACTCCAATTAGACATCAAATTCATGTGTTTTTTAAGCTTCGAAATGACATCGGATATAGATAGGTTTTTTTTTTTTTTTTGCTAACCGATGAACAACTCTACAACCAAACCGCTATTGGATTCGACTGCGCGATCTAAACCTCGGAGGAGACTAACTAGCACAGCAACCCACCGCTATTGCTCCCTACTTAAATCATGATTTTCCTCCGGAGAGAATCGAATCTTGCTATGTTGTAAACGTAGATTCGCTCTTATCATATTGACAATTAATCCATGAATGGGTCTAACACGATATCATGGGAAAACAGACATGGATTGATGAAGAGCCGGGATTATCGAAACCTAACACTTAGTTTAAGAATATCCAATACTTGGTGTTCAAGTATCTCATCAAGCTAGGGCAGAGTTATGGTGGGACCGGCGGGAGCCCAATCCCGCCTAAACACTTATATACTTAACTTTGTTACGTAATCATTAAAGAACATAAAATTTCAACCATAATTGAAAGGTAGGACCAATATTCACTTTGAGCACACTAATCAGTGAATGATACCATTGGATGATGATATTGTACGTCATTGGCTGATGCAATAACATTAACATCTCAAAATTGATCGTTAATTTGTCAAAATTGTTCTATAAAATTGAATAATGATTGACAGAATCAGCGGCGGACCCAAGGATGTGCTCGATCCCCGTGTTTTGCTCTGGACATTATAATAACAATTGTTTTTTTTAAGAACACTTGACAAATGGTACAATCAAGTGGGCGGAGAGGGGAATGAGAATTAAACCAAAGGTTGGATGAAAAAAAGAAGAAAAAGATGGGGAAAATGACGGCCAATGATGTGTCAGCATTAACAAATGTTCTCAGAATGTCCTTAACGGATATTAATTATCAAAACACGTCTTAAGCCGTCATTTTTCCAAAAAAGATGGGATAAAACCCACCAACACCCCGAGGGCTAGGCCCCAAAAATAGAATCTAACCAAAACATTAATGACAGATTCACAGTTGTTGAAGGTTTTGCGAGTGGAATTGCAGTCTTCCTATCCTTGGTTGATTAATTTTTCCTGCTTGTACTTGTTGAATTTCAACACCCTCCATGCGAAATTCCCGGTTCAGCCGCCGGATAGTTTTTCAATATTGAAGGATCGCCAGTGACATTGGTCTCTCGTAATTTAGTCGGCCCTCCTCAACTTCGAATCTCGGCCCCGCCCACGAGTGACACATAACCCCTTTCATATATCATGGGTTGTGGTGGGGAGAGAGAGAGAGAGAGAGAGAGAGAGAGAGAGAGAGAGGAGGGCGGAATCGAGGGAGGGGCCACTTGAAAAATACTCCACAATGCTCGTTGGAAAATGGACAGCCTGAAAAGGTGGCTGCCTTGCCTTCCCTTTTCAGCCCAAGTGAACATGCTTGGAGAAAGCTTATGTGCATGGTTTCTTGCAGTAGAGGCTCCAAACAGCTACCCCCACTCACTCACTTTTCTAGTGGAATACCTGTCAGAATAGAATCTCCCCAAATACTTGGGCAATCTTCTTTCAACTTCCAAGTTCCAATGAAGCCAGAGTTGAATAATTAAATTGCCCTTTGAACCATTAATTTCTCGATTCCAAGTTCGTTGGGGTCTCTAATTTTGGCTTCTTTGTAATAGCTAAAACTAGCTACGGAGCTGGAGGTGGGATGGGATCCACCAAATAGTACTTTTTTGAGTGGAGATCAATTTTTCAGATTTTTTTCTTTCGATCAGTAGACAGCCATTTTCCCACTTCCTAGCTTGCTGCACTTTTTTCTTCCGGAGAATCTTCTTTGTTTCGCAATCCAAGTTCTGAATCGGGAAACCCAGACAACGATGGCCCCGTCGGATTCTCTTGCCCGTCCAAACCGACATTTATAAAGGTGAGGGCAATTTCATTAGTTTTTGGTGAAGGAGAACCAGTACGGATGGATCGATGCAGGATTTACACGACGGTGACGAATGATCTTACGGCAGCTAGTATGTCCATCCATGAGCTACATTAAGCACATTGTGGGATGCACTTGCAGACAAAGAAGGAATTGACATTTGACAGTTAAAGCTTAATCAAAAACTACATATGGGCGCTGCTTTTTGCAGTGATTCGGATCATAATAAGCTGCAGGGTCAATTAACGAATTAAGCTGGCCCTTTGCCCACCCATTTGGCCAAATACTCAATTTGACCCCTTTTTTGTTCTATGATTTAGCTCATCCTAGAAGATGACATTGATGTCACATTATGGCTTTGAACAACGTGCTCAATATGCATGGATCACAACTTCAAAGATTTATAATTTAAAGAAGGACATTGATTTTGGAGCTCCAAAAATGTACGCAGGCACTGCACTTTACACTGAATGTTACTGCCACGTGTGACCTTTCGGTCCTCTCATTTTACGTGACTTGTAAATATAAAATTTCACCTTCACATCATTCCAATAGAGTTTTTTTCTTTTTTCGTGTGTATCAAATCTCTTAATTTACATGTGTTTAGGTTAGGTTCTTTTTGTATTAACGAAAGAATAAATTTCATTAACTTAAAAAACACAAAATAAAACAAGTCAAAAGAAAATAATTAGCGCCAACAATAGATGACTGAAACTCATCAATTATTTGGGGGTAGGGACCGTGTGTGCGTGTGTGTTAAAGAGTTAGAGAAACTCTAGTGTGAGAGTGGAGTGTGCAAGCGTGAGTTGTCCTGAGTACAAACTGGACCGAACCGGACGATTTGGATTCGTTTTGTAGTTTAATTGATTGGTTTTGTTCTACAAAAATGAGAATCAGATATTTTGGTTCGATCCCAACACTTTAACCCACCCCTCCAGAAAAAGTGTATAAAGTATGGCCCCAATCATTTGTAGTACCGCATATAATACCAAAGGAAAATTTTTACATAGCATATAAACAAAGCTAATATAAAAACTTAGGGCCCCCGAAATGACGCAGCGGAATTCACAAGAAGATTAGTTGCGTACTAATCAAACGAATGATAAGAACTCGTAGCCACGAACAGTTCTTGAATCCTCAAGAGAAAAAGACAAAATCTGAATATTATTGATAAAAAGCTGCATAAACATTAGGTTACAACCCCTTTTATAGGGAAAAGGCGTAACCCTAGCAAAACCCTAACTCAAAAACGAAAATTCCCAAAATTTGGGGAAAATAATAAAATTGGAAAAAGGAAAGGAAAACATGACTTTCCCAAAAAGAATCAACTTCTACGGAATTATACGCTAAAAGTTATTAACGAAACAAACATTTCCTAAAACAGCAAAAACGTCCAATTGAAGGCCTAAACGAAGGAATTAGGCCGAAAAACACCATCAATCACGAACTTAGGGTGATGAGTATTGATCGCAGCGCGAAAACAAGTCAGCCCACCAAGTTTGGGCCCAATCTGAGCTCGTCCGAAAGTTCCCAATTCGAGTAATTTGCAATTAAACAACGTTTGGGCTTTCGAGGTTTCGACCGGTCTAATTGATCATGAAATTGGGCCTCTACGTGTTCTACATCAGTTCCCTCTAGTTCGAAAGAACTCGACCTCGAGTTCAAATCTGGAAAAAGTGGCTCCTCAGCATGGTACTCAAACAAATCAGCAATATTAAAAACCTTGGAAATCTTCACAGTCTCAGGCAGATCAATCACATAAGCATTGTCACCAATTTTTTTCACAACCTTGTACGAACCATACTTCCTCGGTTTCAACTTATTGTAGGTCCCCACAGGAAACCTCTCCGTTCGCAAAAAGACCATTACAGAATCACCCTCCTGAAACAATTTCTCACGCCTGCGTTTATCAGTAGCCCGCTTGTACTTCGCATTCGTCTCAGCCAACTTCTGTTTCACCTGCTCTTGCACCTCTTGAGCCTGCTTAGCCATTGCTTCAGCTGCAACACTAACCCCAGGCCCTCGTGAAAACTGAACCAAATCCACCACGTGCCTTGGAGGGGTCACATATACCAAAGAAAAAGGTGATTTTCCTGTGGCACTGTGAACTACGCTGTTGAAAGCAAACTCAGCCTGCGGTAGAGCAAAATCCCACTGTTTCGGTTTGTCCCCACAAATATTGGGAATCAAATTTCCCAAACTCCGATTAGTCACCTCAGTTTGGCCATCCGTTGTGGATGTGCAGTGGAGCTCCTTTTCAGCGACGTACCAAACATCTTCCACAAAGTCACCCAAAAATGGCTGAGAAACTTCACATCACGGTCAGAAGTAATGGACTGTGGCACCCCATGCAAACGCACCACCTCACGAAAAAACAAACGAGCCACATGAGAGGCGTCAGATGTTTTTCGACAAGCAATAAAGTGCACCATCTTTGAAAAGCTGTCTACTACCACAAACACAGAATCTACTCCTCGTTGAGTACGAGGCAGACCCAACACGAAATCCATTTACAAGTCCTCCCAGATGCTATTAGGAATAGGTAGAGGCGTGTAAAGACCAATGTTTTGGGACTGACCCTTAGACACCTGACAAATGTAGCACTTCCTCACAAAATTTCCAGCATCTCGCTTCAACTGAGGCCAATAATACCGTTCCTCCAAACTGGCCACAGTTTTGTCCCTCCCTAAGTGACCACTTAATCCTCAACCATGTAAATCTCGGATTAAACTTTCCCTTAACGAAGACTTTGGAATACACAAGCGATTGCCTCGAAACAAATACCCATCAGTAATATGAAAATCACTCATAGGCCGATTTTGCACACATACATCCCAAATCTCCTTAAAGTCATCATCCTCTGGGTACAACTCCTTTAGAAACTCAAAGCCCACAATCTTATGGGCCAAAGTCACCAATAGATCAGCTCGACAACTTAAAGCATCTGCCACACGATTTGTTACTCCAAACTTATGTCGAATAGTGAAAGGAAACTTCTGCAAAAACGTCGCCCAACGCACATGCATACTATCCAACTTCTTCTGACTATTGATAAATTTCAGTGCCTGATGATCAGTATACAAAACAAAATCCCTTTGAATCAGATAATGCTCCCAATGTTTGAGAGCACGCACCACAGCATAGAATTCTTGATCATACGTACTCCACTTCTGCCTTGCTTCACTTAACTTCTCACTAAAGAAAGCCACCGGTCTTTTTTCTTGGGACAGAACAGCCCCAATACCAATCCCACTAGCATCGCACTCAACTTCGAAAATCTTTTCAAAGCTAGGTAGTGCCAAAACCGGCGCTGTGCACAGCTTCTCCTTAATCACCATGAAGCTCTTCTCTGCTTCATCTCCCCATAAGAACTTTCCTTTCTTCAAACACTCAGTAATCGATGCCACAATAGAATTGAAATTCCGAATAAAACGCCGATAGAATGGGGCCAACCCATGGAAGCTTCGAACCTCAGTGACAGATTTTGGCGTCGGCCAGTCACGAATGACTCGAACCTTATCTTCATCCACATGAATCCCATCAGAACTGACCACATAACCCAAGAACAATAAGCTGTTAGTCAAGAAACTGCACTTCTTGAGTTGAATGTACAACTTATTTTCTTGCAGCACCATCAACACTTGGCGCACGTGCTCCACATGCTCCTCCTCAGACTTACTATAGATCAGTATGTCGTCGAAATATACGACGACAAACTTTCCAGTAAAAGGCCGCAAAATCTGATTCATAAGCCGCATAAAAGTGCTTGGCGCATTAGAAAGGCCGAATGGCATAACCAGCCACTCGTAAAGGCCATCCTTGGTTTTGAACGCTGTCTTCCACTCATCGCCCGGTCGGATACGAATCTGATGGTACCCACTTCGCAGATCGATTTTTGAAAACCACTTCGACCCATACAACATATCCAGCATATCATCCAAACGTGGAATAGGAAACCTGTACTTGATGGTAATCTTGTTAATAGCTCGACTATCAACACACATACGCCAACTACCATCCTTCTTTGGTGTTAATAAAGCTGGAACACCACAAGGACTTAGACTCTCTCGGATATGCCCTTTTTGCAATAGCTCTTCTACCTTTTCTCTCAAAATCTCATTCTCTTTAGGACTCATACGATAATGTGGTAAATTGGGCAGACTTGCCCTAGGCACCAAATCAATCTGATGTTGAATATCCCTCATGGGAGGGAGTTCATTAGGCACATCATCAGCAACCAGCTCCTTAAACTCTTCCAGTAATGGTTGTATCTGTTTAGGCACTGAAATCACTGCCTCATTCACTCCATGCACCACCAACGATTTTACCACCATTGCATAAACCTGTCCAGACTCTTTAAAACCTGCAAGAAACTCAGCTTCAGAACTAGCAATGGTTAAAAACGAGGACCCCTCTACTTTAGAAGGCATGACAGACACCTTATGATTAGCAAGTACCATAACAACCTTATGGGACTCCCAATTAAAAAAGTAAGTATTGTCACGACCCTTATAAACAACATCTACATCAAACTGCCAGGACCTACCTAACAGCACATGACTAGCATCCATCTCAATAACATCATAAGTAACTTCAGCTCTATAAAATTTCCCAATTGAAAGAGGAAGTTTACAGATTTGAGTTACCTTCACCGTGGGGTCCTTTTTGATCCACCCAATGCTATAAGGCACGGGATAGGGTTCCGTTGACAACTTCAGATACTCCACTAGTCTCTTTGCCACAAAATTCTCGCAACTCCCACTGTCCACAATTAAATCACAAACTTTCTGGTTGACTGAACAGCGCGACCGAAATATGCTATGACGTTGGCTAGAATCCTCAGATTTTGGCGCGAACAGCACCCGTTGAACCTCACAATTAACCCGCTCCCCATCTTCCTTGGCATAATCCACATCATCAAGATCATCCTCAGAATCTTCTTCAATAGGCCCGTCTTCTTCTACCAGGCCCACCTTCCTATCTGGGCATGCATTAGACAAGTGACCAGGTTTGTTACACCGAAAGCACTTGTCACCCCTCGGTTTGGCATAAGGGTTCGGATCCTTGGCCACGTTTCTGTTATTAGAGCTACCCGTTTGGTTAGATCCTCCAAACTTCGCTCCACCACCAGCAGCACCCTTTGATTGAAACGCTGGAACCGCTGGAACCCCTTGCTGCTTTTCTTTCCCCCTTTCAGAATAAGGAACAAACGACTCCCCCGGACCTCGGCGGAATCCCGAAGTGGTCGGTTTACGCTCAAACTGCTCGGCCTTCAAAGCTAGGTTATAGGCTTCCTCAACGTCCCACACAACCTGCATCCCAATTCTCTCCTAAATTGAAGGCTTTAATCCATTCATATATCTGGCTACACGCTGACCTTCGGTTTCATTCAGATTATTACGATCTGAAAGTCGACTAAATTCAGTCGTGTAGTCAAACACGGACTTAGATCCCTGCGAACAATTTTGATATGACCGGAATAGATGTTGATCATAATCAGGTGGCAAGAATCTCTCCATCATCAGTTGCTTCATCTGGCGCCATGTCCTCAGAGGCTCTTTTCCCTGCCTGTACCGTTTCGTTTGTAACTGATCCCACCAAACTGCAGCGCCGCCCTTCAACTTGTAGGCGACCAACTTCACTTGTTTGGTCTCAGAAACCTCCATCATATTAAGAAACCTCTCAACCTCAAAAAGCCAGTCAAGAAAGTCCTCAATATGCAGATTACCGTTGAACGTGGGAAGATCCACCTTCACCTTGTAATCATCAAACCACTGTTGTTGCCGTGCTGGACGGCGTCCTCCCTGTACCTCTTCTTCATCTTCAGGTTCAGAATCTTCGGTATCAGCACGATGACGAAGATGCCTTGCAACCCATCGATCACCGGGTGGGCTTCGGGCAAATCGTTCGGCGCGCTCCCGATCCTGGTTACGAGGTTGACGATGGGCAAACCCCACCGCACGTTTCTCCTCAACCCTGTCTGGCCTTCGGCAATTTCGTAGAGTCAACTCCTGCAGCAACTCACGGATCTCAGCGAACTGAGTATGAGTATCCTGACAGGTCTCTGTTAATTGTGCCTGTTGATCCTCCACCCTCCTCCTTAGGTCAGTAATTCCACGACCAACGTCAATGGGTTTGTCTTCTTCTGTGTTTGGTGCCATCGAACCAGGCAAAGCGTGGCTCTGATACCACTTGACGCAGCAGAATTCACAAGAAGATTAATTGCGTACTAATCAAACGAATGATAAGAACTCGTAGCCACAAGCAGTTCTTGAATCCTCAAGAGAAAAAGACAAAATTTGAATATTATTGATAAAAAGCTGCATAAACATTAGGTTACAACCCTTTTTATAGGGAAAAGGCGTAACCTTAGCAAAACCCTAACTCAAAAACGAAAATTCCCAAAATTTGGGGAAAATAATAAAATTGGAAAAAGGAAAGAAGAACATGACTTTCCCAAAAAGAATCAACTTCTACGGAATTATACGCTAAAAGTTATTAATGAAACAAATATTTCCTAAAACAGCAAAAACGTCCAATTGAAAGCCTAAACGAAGGAATTAGGCCGAAAAAACACCATCAGTCACGAACTTAGGATGGTGAGTATTGATCGCAGCGCGACAACAAGTCAGCCACCAAGTTTGGGCCCAATCTGAGCTCGTCCGAAAGTTGCCAATTCGAGTAATTTGCAATTAAACAACGTTTGGGCTTCCGAGGATTCGACCGGTCTAATTGATCATGAAATTTGGCCTCCACGTGTTCCACATCACGAAATGTCAAGGTTGGCCTTGTGACTTGGTTTGAAAGTCCTTTCACAATGACAGATTCGCAGAAAATTTGAATCGCATCCTGTATTAGCAACGGTTATTTATTTTCACTCTTTTTCCTTTTTCATTTTTAAGTCGTAGGATGCTACCACTTTTTATTTTTATTTGGAAAGTTAAAGTCACAATGCTAATACTACAATTATAGCGTCACAAAGAGGCTGGGCCATTAATGCCTTGTGGGAGTTTAAACCTCCTATAAATCAATCAATGCTATTAAGATTTGGTTCTCCTTAGTTTTTTGGGTTTTTTTGGACGTTTTGTTTTTATTCATAAAATTTTCCGTTTGTTGGTTTTGCACCAATATTTTGTGGTTATTGATTTGTATGAATGAGAAAAATCGGAAAACCTAATATTTTTTACTTTTACCCAAATATTTTAAAAATATCCAAATATACTTGGGTAAAAGAATTTTTTTATTTTTTATTTTTTCGATTTCTCTCGTTGAGACAAATCAATAATCCACAAAATTTTGATGCAAAACTAACAAAAGCAAAAACAAAATTTAAATAAAAACAACGCTCAAAAAGCCTAAAAAGTTAGGGAGAAGAAGGCCTAAGGCCCATGATATGGAATCACTTGTTTATATGTGGCCTACTTATAGCAGAGACCTGATCCAGTAAGGCCCACGACCTGGACTCACTTATTTATATAAGGACTGCTCATAGCAGAGGCCTGATCCATTATTAATTACAACGACAGAAACCCACTTGGTTTTCAGTCCAGAAGCCCACATGAGTTTCAGTCCAAGAAAGATTTGGCTTTGTTCGTTTGAGAGTTTAGAGTATTTTAGATTTGGTAGTTGGTAGAGAGAGAAATAGAGTAATGATTGGAGAGATAGGTAATGAGTAGAGAGAGATAGAGAGAAAAATGAAAGTAATAATTGAATAAATAAGGTAATAATTGGAGAAAGATATAGGGTAATGATTAGAAAACTAAGTTAAGTATCGAAACGAACATAGCCTTTATTCCTGCCTGGTGTTACATAAATAAAAGTTGATCCGAACCGAGAGAGAAACCGGATCGAACCAGTGGTTTGAGAACAAATAAAAAAGCCCACATGATTTTCGGTTTGGTTTGGTTTTTAGAGGTAAATCAGTTTCGGTGTGGTTTGAGAAATGATAGAACCGAAAAAATTTGGTCTGGTTTGGTTTGCCACCCAGTAATCCTACTAGGAACAAACTTTAATTTACTCTCTAAGGCCATCTCTGAGACTTTAAATCACAAATAACATACATCAGTAGTTACTATTAACATTGAGGTGAAAACACAATAATCTAGAAAACTAACTGTAAACCTCAACAAGTTGTTGCCGTGGTAGTCACATGACAACCAATACCTCATAAAGTCTATGATTGGAAATTTAACCCTAACTTGTGTGCATCATTTCTTGGGTAGGGAATTGATGTGAAATTCGTCCTAACTTTAATTAAGTTCCCACTAATAGAGACGGTGAAATTAATCTTCCAAATAGGTCGGTCCCCTAGTCGGAGTAGAGAATTATATCAAAACTTGTTTTTCTAAACTCTGACCAAAAGTGATGTTGTACATCATAAATTTGAGAATAAATTCTTAACACCGTCAGTGTAAATATATTTTTCCTCCAAATCAATTACATCGCGCCGCGTTGCAAAACAGTGATCCCAATCAATGAACATGGTGACGTGGCAGAATATAATTGATTTGAAAGAAACAAATATTTATATCGGCAGTGTAAAGAATTTAATCTCTATAAATTTACCCCTTGCATGTGGGGAGGGCAAGAGCACCCACATTTGGCTCTTATAAAGAGTTTTTTGTCACCAATTTTTATGACACGCGTCAGTTAATTAACTTTTGTGCATTCTGTCACCCATTTTTTCTTCCAGAGAATCTTCTTTGTTTCGTAATCCAAGTTCTGAATAGGGAAACCCAGACAACGATGGCCACCGCCGGGTTCTCTTGCCCGTCCAAACTGAGATTGATAAAGGAGATGGCAATTTCAATATTAGTTTTTGGAGAAGGAGAACCGGTACGGATGGATCGATGCACGATTTACACGACGGTGATAAATGATCTTATGATATCTAGTGTGTCATCATGTGCTAAGAGCAAGTTTACCGGTGAATAGGTATACTACCTTGTGAATAGTTTACAATTCTATTTTAACTATCTGTGAAGAAAAGCGGAATGATGTATTATTGATTGTATTCAAACCATAATCTAACATGCCTTTATATAGGCTACAAGATGCACAACAAGGAAATACGCATAATAAGAAAATTCAGACTAACTAGGAAACATAAATAATAATCTGCCTAAACTAGAAACAGAATAATAAAGCTTAAAAAATAAGGCAACATAATATTTCCTAATATTATGTTAACATCCCTCATCAAACTCAAGTAGGTCTACCAACTTGAGTTTGAAAAAGCGTAAAGAAATCAGTAGCAGCCATGCCATGCCAAGCCAAGCCAAGCGAAGATAAGAGAAACCAAAAAAAGCCAGAAAAGAGAAACGGCAGGGAGAGCCAAAAACAGCCATGAGCGAGAAAAGCCTTGACAGTAGAGATTTGAGGTGAAATCTGAGTGCACGAGCCAGTTACATATTACTATAAGTGCCCGGCGGACAGAGACGAAGTTTAGGCCGCCCGCTGAGAGCGAAAATTCCAAAGGGCCTAGATCTTATAGCTCTGATACCATGTTAGATTTTTTGGAGGGTTCCAACCTAAAACCAATTGGCAATAGGTGGAGTAGCCCCTAGAATTTATTAACCAAGCTTGGGTGGCTTAGATAAGCGATGTGGGACAAGTCTAACAATACTCCCCCTCACGTGCAGCCCGGATGCACGTGGAGGTAACTGATCAGGAGCTGACTGACTGACTCGGGCGACGGAGATGACAGAGACTTTCCCACAAGAGGTGAGGCCACCCAAGACCTAGCTCTGATACCATGTTAAGAAAAGCGGAATGATGTATTATTAATTGTATTCAAACTATAACCTAACATGCCTTTATATAAGCTACAAGATGCATAACAAGGAAATACACATAATAAGGAAATCCAGACTAACTAGGAAACAAAAATAATAATCTGCCTAAACTAGAAACATAATAATAAAGCTTAGAAAATAAGGCAACATAATATTTCCTAATATTATGTTAACACTATCAACTTTATCTTTCACAACTACACCAACACAATCTAGTTTACCTAACACTACTTAAAATATACATTTTTTCACTTTTTTCCTATTATCTTTATGGTTTATATTTTTTCTCTCAACTGGGTGAGCTGTAGAGAAGAACGAGAGGGTGGTAGGGAGGAGAGAGAAGAAAATAATATTTTAATCCTTACCTTGTGAATAGTTGTACGGGAAAGTGACTATCAAGTGTTCACAAATGGAAAATACAGCCATGTTTGCCAAACCTGCTGCAAGCTTGTTTTGGTGCCTTAATTGCGTAAAATAGTTACAAATTTTAATTTTTCTACTCCGGCGCACTTGCTCTAAATAGAGCACATTGTGGGATACACTTGAAGACAAAGAAGGAATTGACAGTTAAAGCTTATCAAAAACTACATATGGGCGCTGCTTTTGCAGTGATTCGGATCAAAATAAGCTGCAGGGTCAATTAACTAAGTTTGCCCTTTGCCATTTGGCCAAATACTACTCAATTTGGCCCCTTTTTTGTTCTATGATTTGCTTATTTTAGAAGATAACATTGATGTCATCTTATGTCTTTGAACAACGTGCTCAATATGGATCACAACTTCAAAGCTAAAGAAACATATTTATTAATGTTTGAATTTCATTCTTGCTTTTATCCAAGAAAAGCCTATTCTACACTATCCCTAAGGGCAAGGGAGGGGGTTTGAACCTCACCAAATGAAGTGTCAATAACCTGCTTTACCAACTAGAAGCACTTCTAATGAAGATGGTTGTTCATCTCCCTTCTCCCAATTGTGACCAGGACCGTGGGACTTTGGAGGTCAGGGCTATGAATAGTCTTTTGGACCCCCTTGTGCTAACTCTTACTCCTCCGCTGATGTATACAATGTTGAAAGAAAAAAAAAAAAAAAAATCTGAGTCATTGGAGGATAATGCCATAATAGGAATGGCAATGGGACGGGTTTTTGCATACCCCAACCCGAAAATCATTACCCGATCCCGATCGGATTTTTTTTGGGTACCCCCGTTCCCACCCCGATAGGGGTACGGGTTCACTCACCCCGCCCTGCCCAAAAAAAAAAATTAAAGCATAAGTAAAAAAGTAAAAAAAAATGCGGAATAAGAATAAAAATTATCTAGAAAATAAAACTTTTGAAATTATTATATACATATATATATAAATACACACACACACTGGGTCGGGGTTGGGTCGGGTTTTTTCGAGGTGGGGTACTTTCGCCCCGAACTAGGGTGGGTTTGAAAATTTTTACCGCGACCCAATACTTGGAGCACTGTGCATGCGGCAGCGGGAGGGGGAGGCCATGGTACTACCGACTTCTTTTCTTTATTTTTTAAGTCATTATTCAGTATTCCCAGAGCACTACGCGGTAGCGGGAGGGGGAGGCTATGGTACTACCAACTCCTTTTCTTTGTTTTTTTTCCCTTCTCTCTCTCCAAATCTATGACTTGTCGTCTGATTTGTAAGAGTTTTGTCTCTCATTCAACGAGAGTTATTAGTTTCGTCTTTGGACGAATTTTTTCTACAGATCAGGTTCTCTCAATTGAGATTGTTTCACAACGATATTTGTGCTTCAGCGTTCTATCCCTACACGATATCTTTAGCGAGGCAACCCGTGGGGACTTGGCTGTTTGACCGATTCCTAGACCTAAAATAATGGGTTGCCCCAAACATAGGGCTGAAACCGATGTAACTTAATACTCGGTAAAACCAAAGTCGAATCCACTAAGGACGGTAAAGTATGTGCTCTGAAAACCTCGAGTTGTAGTTAATTTAACGGACTTTTAGATAGTCATCCCTTGTCGATTGATTGAGATTTAATTAAACTAAGAAATAACAAGTTCTTCTCGAGAATTAAAAAGGAGGCATGGTCATAGGATTCATAACACTCGCAACCAGTCCGGACTAACCTACTCTATTCAGTGTTCTTAAAACGTTCTATTTCAGTGAGAAAAAGATACCGCGAAAAATGCAAATCTTTATGGTCACCGTTTTCCTATGCGCAGCGAATAATGGGTTTTGGACCCCCGTTCTCCCGTTCACATGGGTTCCGACGATGCTCGGGTTCATCTAACGAATATTCTTTATTAACCTAAAATTGTCTTTTTTCAATGTTTGAAAATAGGAGCAGTGCCTGAACTGGTTACGACGTGCTAATC
The DNA here is from genome assembly GCA_019656295.1 of Rhododendron mucronatum var. ripense. Taxonomy (NCBI): domain Eukaryota; kingdom Viridiplantae; phylum Streptophyta; class Magnoliopsida; order Ericales; family Ericaceae; genus Rhododendron; species Rhododendron mucronatum. Next base: position 855,700 of record BPLT01000135.1, on the reverse strand, counting down.
ATCCCGCAATCCTATCTATACGACTACTTTCTATGCATTGAACATGAAATGCGAGAAACCCTAATATGAAATATGCTTCTAAATACGAATTAAACAAAAGATACAAATTAAATAAGTACCAAAGAACAACTTTCTTAAAGAATGAAAATTAATACGAATTACCTGCGTGTGAGTAATTGAACAAAACATCAAAAACTTGAAGGAAAAGAACTCCGAAGAAAGGCTTTGTTTGGTTTACATTTTAGAAAGTTATTTTTGAGAGTTAGAGTGGTAATGAGTAGAGAGAGACAGAGTGAAAAATTTATTGAAAATTGTGTCGAGAGTTAAAAGTAACTCTCAAAATGTTAAACCAAATAGAATGTAAGTATTCTGAAGCTGCAAAAAAAAAAAATCAATATTCGGAACCCCGTTCTTCGTTTCTTTCGTCCTAAGATGCGAATTAAGTTGTGCGTGAGACCTAACGGCAGCCTCGTTCGCCCTTTTTTAAGTTGTTGCCTACCAATAACAAAAACCCTATTGGGCCCACTTATTACTCCAACTCTCCAAGCTTTAGCTGTGTACTACCAATTTTACTCTATGGCTCACTTAGTCAAAAAAATCACTAACTACTAGGCCCATTTGGGTACTAAAGTCTAAGGCCAATTCTTATTTTTACTTCTTCAGATAGTCTCATGGGGTGTTTGGAAACTTACTTTTTGACTTTTCATTTTCAACTTTTTAGCTTTTTGAATTATGGTCAGAATGTATTTTGAGTATGGTAAGAGTGTTTGGAAGATTTGTGCAAAATTTATTTTGAAATGTAGTAGTGTTTGATAGATGATTGTCAAAAATGAATTATGGGTTGAATTTTTACCATATTGCCCTTTGTCTTTAGTACTTTGTCGAAAATGAAAGGAGGAAAGTGGGTATTTTGGTAATTGACCACAAAATGGAAAAATGCAAAAATGTGAAAAACACCTCTAGACTGTTTCTGGGTTTTTGCCTCTAAACCAAAAAATCAAGAATCCATTCTCATAATGGGGTGCCAAACACTCAAAATGAAAAAATGAAAATACAAAAATGAAAAAATGAGAAAATGGGATTCCCAAACACCCCCTTATTCTTTGGCCAATTGACTTGCAAATATTACTTCGTGCAACAATTCCACTTGATTGATCCGAACGGCCGAGTATCAAACACCGTTTAATATTTTCAAACACCGTTTAATATTTTCATTTTGCATATTTTTTTATCAAATTCTCCAAATACCTACAACACAAAAATTAAGCATTAAAACACCAAGTAATAAAATAAAAAGACTTAGCAATGATAAATTAGGATGCGCTAATATGAACATTTACGCGCCTATCATTGGCAGATTTGTAGTTCTTGGGAGTTCATTGGTGCGTTCATACTTGGGTGGAATGCATCTAATCGTCTGGGTATATATTTGGTATCTTTTGTCCTTAACTTTGCACTTTTTCTCATTTGAGACTCCTAATTAGATGTTAGGCAGTTTAAAAATATCGCTATTGCGTCAGGCCATGTCTGGGTTAGGATGGAAGACATCGAGTGCCCTGTGATTTACTTATTTTTTATTTGTTAGACGATTAATTTGGCTTTGTCCAAGTTCTTCGTAATAATCATCTCCATTTTGTAAGTGCCGCTGAGTGTTTATTAATACAATCTTCTCACTTTTAACAAAAAAAAAAAAACCAAACAAATCTCTTCATTTACGTGCCTTTTCATTTTGGGTTATGTTCTTTTTGAAGTATCGAAGTAATAAATTTTATTAACTTAAAAAAACACAAAATACAACGAGTTAAAAGAAAATTAGTGCCAACAATGGATGACTAAACCTCATCAATTATTTGTGGCATCACCCTCTTTGGAGTCTATTATAGAGAACCTTTGCAAGAAGTTCATACGCATTCTCAATGAAACTAATTGGCCTGTTACCTGGAACTTGGACTCATCTTGTTAACTATTTTAATGAACTAATTAATGGCGTGATATTCATTTTTTTTTTTTTTTTGACAATTTTTGGATGCTAACGTGGTTTAGAACCGGAAACCAAACCAAACCGGACCGGTCTAATGATTTGGTTGCGGTTTGGTTCCATGTGGTAATAGTCTGGTTATGATTCTCAATTCTTCAGAACCGTTAGATACAGTTCAATTCTTGGATTTCTATAGAATAGGTCGAATCTGGACCATACACTCACAATCCTGAGAGTTATTTTCCATTTTATGCACTAGTGAGTGTCTAATTATGCAAACTTTCGAGCATAAGTGAAAGAACTTATTACTAGAAGGGCCCGATTGGATGCCGTATAAGTTTTGGATGTATTATTTATGATGGGGTGATAAGATAATAAGGGGTATTAGCTAAGAAGAGATAACCCACATTGATGTGATATTTATAGAGGGGATATAAAATAATACTTGATGTGGATGAATGATAAATTGGTGGTATAAGGAAGGATGTATAATGTAAAAAGCTGTTAAATGACTCATTTGCCCTTATGCAGTATGCAATTAGATTATTCATTATATGATAACAAAATTCAATAAAATTAATTACTTTTCACAATTTAAGGAACAATAATTTAGTTTACAAATAAAAATAAATAGTTTAATATTTATAAATAATAAAAAATCAATTTCAATTGTATTTAATTCAATTTGTGGTTTGTTTAATATGAAATGTACAAATGTTAAGTTGAATTAATTTTTTTTCAAGTTACTGTATTTTATTTGTCAATTACTAGTATTATTTTTTCATAATTCAGCAATACTCTCACATGCACCAAATCATTTTTCTCTTCATTGTTTTTATACATGGCCACACGACTCACATGCACCAAAATCATTTTTCCTTCTTTTCTTTGTTTTTATCGCCTTTTAAGGGAGAGAGAGAGAGAGAGAGAGAGAGAGAGAGAAAACGAACGGCAGAAGAGAGAAAGAGAAGAAGAAGAAGCTGCTGCTCTCCGATCATGGTGAACATCCCTCCCTCCCTCTCTCTCTCCGATCGGTTGTTGATGTTCATCTCCTTCTTCTTGTTTCTTTTCACTGTTCATCTCTCTGAAATTTAGGGTTTGAAATTCGAAATTGGGGGTTTTTGGTGGTGTCGGTTTGTGGTGGTTCTGTTGGTTTGTGTTTGTGTTTTTATGTAGGTGCGGTGGTGATCTCCTCCTCCTATTCTTCTCTATTTTTTTGATCCGTATTCTTCTTCTTCTCTATTCTTCTTTTCTGTCAACAGAGGAAGAGAGTCGTTGGGGGGGGAGGGGGGGTGTTTTGGTCAAAAATTAGGTGTATTAGGCAGGATAAATTATGGAGAGCTCAAGGGGTGACAATAATTTAACACCTCATACACCGGATTGAGGTGTATACGCGAAGAAGGGGAAGAGTCCAATACAGGTGGAAATAGAGTTGCCAAAGCAAGCTAAATCAGTCCCATCAGCCTTTATCCAGGTGTATTGTGGAATACAACCATTAAAACAGCATCCAATCGGGCCCGAAGTGCATTATCTGGGGTGTTTAAATTCAACTAAACTATATCTAGTATTCCAACTTGCCATTTGGCATGTTCCACATCTTACCTACATCACTTAGCAAGGCCGGCCCCTGGAATAAGGCTCGAGATACCAACGCTTTGAATCTTCCAAAAAAAAAAGTGTATAAAGCATGGCCCCAATCATTTGTGGTACCGCATATAAGACGGAAGGAAAATTTTTACACAGCATATAAAGCTAAAAGAAAAACTCAGTAACGGTTATTTGTGTTCATTCTTTTTTCTTTTTCATTTTAAGTCGGATGCTTCCTCTTTTTTTTTTTGGAAAGTTAAAGTCACAAACAATGCTAATACTACATCAGTCCCGCTAATAAGTGCCCCTAGGGCAATGCTTTAGGTACAATAAATATACCCACACAAATGAGTTGTGTTTATAGGAACTAACAAAGCATCAGTACCATTAACCATTATTCCTCTATACTAGTTATAAATGTTTATAAAACCTATTCATAATGACAATTCCCTTTTAAAAGTTAGGTAGGTGAAAGATTTTCAAACACAACAAAACTGTGGAGGCCATAGAGAGGAATTGAATCATTTTCCCGTTGCAACTGTAACTTGTTTTTTCAAAAAAAAAAAGGGTTTTCTTAGTTTGAACAAAATCCCTTTCAAACAGGTAACAGATTGAATAATATTAGTATAGAGCAAAAAAAAATTAATTTTTAAAATTAATTTAGGATCCCTTTTAAAAAATTAATTTTTTAAATTTTCTTCCAAAATCAACACTTTTCTTCCAAAAATTTTAAAATTAAATTTTTTTCTTCCAAAACCAACACTTTTCTTCTAAAATTCGACATATAAGATGTATGGAATAGGGGTGGTACATGAGCGATGATACACGTCAAGACTAATCCTATCTCTTCTCTTCTCTTTTCCTCCCAACTTTGGCGAAGGGTTAGGTTTATTTTCTAAAAAAAGGTCTTAATTTATTGTTATTGCAATATGCGATGTTGTTCGCATTTTATTTAAAATAAAAATGTGGAGCATTCAGTTTCATAAAGGTAAAAATAAACTTTAAGCATTGGTGTAGTTGGTATTTAAATTGTTCCTACTGTGGTAGTTAATGCAAGTTAGTAGGGCTAATACTCATTGCATGAAAACTAACCATTTGCTAAGTTTTAAACTCAATTAATACACTTAAACTTGTGCCCCAGGGGCAACGATTAGCATTTGCCATACTACATTTATAGCGTCACAAAAAGGCTGGGCCATTAATGCCTTTTGGCAGTTTAAATTAACCTATCATTCAATGCTATTAGGCCATGTTTGATAAGTTTAGGGAAAATGACAGCCAGTGTTTTTGATAATTAATACCCGCTAAAGACATTTTTAATATTAACAAATGTTTTCATCATGTCCTTGGACGGATATTAATGATCAAAATATGTCATTGGCCGTCATTTTCCCATAAGTTTAAGGTCTACTTCTCCTTAGCTTTTCCAGCTTTCTGGACAAGTTGTTTTTATTCGAGAAATTTCCACAATTGTTAGTTTTGTATCAAATTTTTGTGAGTTGTTGATTTGTCTAAAAAACAAGAATCAGAAAAACCCAATATTTTTTTTTACTTTTACACATACATTTTTATAAATATCTAAATATTTTTTTTACTTTTACACATACATTTTTATAAATATCTAAATATATTTGGGTCAAAAATATATATTTTTTTACTTTTTTAATTTCTCTTGTGAAGATGAATCAATAATTCATAAAAAAAATTAGTACAAAACTAACAAACGGCAATTTTATTTTGAATAAGGACAAAATACCCAAAAAAAAAAAAAAAAACTAAGGAGAACAAAACCTAAGACCCATCCATGATCTGGAATCACTTGTTTATATGTGGCCTACTTATAGCAGAGGCGCCTGATCCAGTAAGGCCCACGATCTGGACTCACTTGTTTATATATGGCCTACTTATAGCAGAGGCCTGATCCATTATTAATTACAACGGAAAATAACGGCCCCGAACGTGTTTTGATAATTAATACCTGCCAACAAGCCTACTTGGTTCTCAATCCGAGAAAGTTTTTATTCCTGCTGTATAGTGTAGGGAGTAGGTGTGAAATAAATAAAAGTTAATCCGAACTGAGAGAAAAACCGGATCAAACCGGTGATTTTCAGAACAAATTAAAGCCCACATGGTTTTCGGTTCGGTTTGGTTTTTCAGAGGTATATCGGTTCGGTGTGGTTTGAGAAATTATGGAACCGAAAAAAATTGGTCTAGTTTGGTACCCTGGGCCATCTCTGATATTTTAAATCACACAAATAACATAAATCATAATCCGTAGTTACTATTTGAGGTGAAAACATAATCTCTAGAAAACTAACTTTAAACCTCAACAAATTGTTGCCGTGGTAGTCACATGTCAACCGATACCTCAAAAAGCCTATGATTGGAAATTTGAATCTAACTTGTGTGTTATCATTTCTTGGGTAGGGAATTGATGCGAAATTTGTCCCAACTTTAAATGAGTTCTCACTAATAGACGGTAAAATTAATCTTCCTAATAGGTCGGTCCCCTATTCGGAGTAGAGAATTATATCAAAACTTTTCTCTTTGCTTTTTTGAAAAGAATTTTTCAAAAAATTCCCCCTAGATTCCCCCTACTCCCAACATTTCTCTGTCTATCTCTCTCCACTTATTACCCCTACTATTTTTAAAAAAACTTTTCAAAATACAAACCAAACAAGGCATATTAATAGTTTTTCTAAACTTTGATCAAAAGTGATGTTGTACATCATAAACTTACCCCTTGCATGTGGGAGGGGTAAGAGCACTAAGAGCATCCACATTTGGTTCTTAGAAAGTATTTTTTGTAACCCAGTTTTATGACACGTGTCTGTATATTATTCAACTTTTTGTGCATTTTGTCATCCATTTTTAAGAGCATCCACATTTGGCTCGCCATTTGTGACAGTGGCTTGTATGTTAGTGAACAAGCAAAGAAGAGAGAGAGGAGAACTTGGAGATCGAAGAGAGATAAGGAGAGATCACAAATGGGTGGATCATGTTTTAATTCCATTTTTAATCTTAACTAACACTATAAAACCCCCTAAAATTATCAAAGGCACCATTTTTTCATCCTCTGCCTAACAACTCTCTAACACACAACTTTTGAGCCCCGCTTTAAACACTTTTTGTCATTTAAGAAACATTCTTAATTACAAAGTTCAAATGTTGTTGCTCCAATCACACTTTTAAAAAAGCGTTTCTTCAAAAGACGCTTTTTCTATTGCTTAGGTGCCTTTAAAAGTGTTTTCAAATTACGTTCTTTTCTGTTCCTTCAAACTCTGGTTTTCTAAGCACGCCTCTGGACTTATAAATTTTGGAATGGAACGGAGCGGAGCTTCCCCTGGGGTTTTGTTCCAGGGGCTAACCCGAATATCCTGATACCATGTTAGATTGTTGACAGTAGTGGGCCGTAAGGTGATTCTCATACCAGAATCGTTCGGATGGGCAGCCCAACAGCCAACGCCCCAAACGGCCATATGGGTCGTTGGGTACTCCGTGACTTTACAGATGGGCCGAGGTGTCGGGTTAGTTCACAAAAGGTGACTTGTACCGCAGGTCGTATTGGGCCGCTTAGGCACTAAAGTGGTTCCTTGTCTTGCAGAGTTAGCTAGGAAAGACGGAGCTCAATCTAGATCCAAGCCAAGAGATCCGAAGGAGGAAGTACAGATTGAACACCACCCAGCATTGTCCAATAACTAGCCTAAACGCTCCTGTCAAAGAAAATAAAAATAAAACTAAACTAAAAACTAATCAAACGGTCAAGGGGAAAAGTAATTTTATCATTTGTATCCACAACACTGTCAACACAATCACTCATTAAGAAGACAAAAACAAGAAGGATTTCAAGAAAATTACAACAATGGATAATAAACAAATGGTTATACAAAAAAAAGAAAAAGAAAAAAGGAACTCCAAACAATTGCAAAAAACAGAACTCCAAACAATTACAGAACTCCAAATTTTCGGTTCTCTCTCCTCCTTCATCAGAACAATCTAAAGGGCGATTAATTTACCGGGGAAGACTGGCTTCTACCACAGCACCGATTACAGGGCGCCATGCTAGAAATTTCTGCAAAGATTTCCATGAAGAACTTGTCAACAATGGCGATATAAGCAGAGCAAGTAAGCCGAGAGTAGTAATGAAGAGCCTCTTCCACGTCCAACACATGCTCGATATTTCCCTTGTCCATCATCTCCAGTTCCTTGAGCTTTTCTTTTATTTTCCCTTCGCACGCCTTTGCCTTCTTCCCTTCCAATTCCTCCCCTATTTGTGCTCCACAACCCTTACCCGAACCCCATTTCCTGTTCCCTTCTTGTCCGCTCTTCCCCCGCGGCGATACGATTTTCGTCTTGCTTCTCCTCTTCTTCGCCGTCTGTTTGTCGCGATCCAACCGTTGAGTGAATTCGGCGTAGAACAAGTCCATTTCTTTAATACTCTGGCTCAAGACCGGGTCGATAGCGCCGGGTATTTGAAAAGAGAAGGGACTGGATTTGAAAGAAGGACTTTTGGGGAGCTTTCCGTAATCTTGAGATAAGAAATATTTGAAGCCTTTGAGGGTTTTTTTGAAGAATTTCTTGGTGGCTGAAAGGGAAGATCTTAGCAGCATATTGGGACTAGAACTTGCCCTCTAGGAGAGATTTTGTTGTTTTCTCTTTTACCTGTAGAGATACTGACCTCTGTTCTGAACTTGGGTTTTTTCGGTTTGGTGATGTTGGTGAAACTTTCTTTTTGAATATAGGAAAAGGAAAAGGGATGTGGAGCTGGGGAAAGTTTTTTGAAATTGGCAAAAGTTAGAAGAAATAAATGAAGGTGTGTGAGCCTTCTTCTCTTTTGGATTCCTTTCTATTTCTTTTGTATTCAAACGCTCCTTTGTGGCTTTTGTGTTCCCTTGTTGCTCTCTCTCTCTCTCTCTCTCTCTCTCTCTCTCTCTCTCTCCCATGAAGAAGGCAAGTGGAAAAAGGTTATGGTTTGAGGTAATTTTGTTACTTTTTCATGATGGGTTCGGTATGTGGCCTGTTTATGATGATGAAAGGAGCGGCTAAGTTCTTTTTTCTTTCCAAATAAATCAGGATATTTGGGTCAGTTTATGATTTTGTGTACAACTCGATTAATTTTTGAAAGATCGATCAATCTTTTAGCATGAGCTCAATTGTAGTCACAAGAAAATTTCGTATGGACTTATCTCAAAAGAGTTGATATCAATTGTAAAATTTTGGACCTAAAACCTAGAAGAATTCAAACTTACGAAAAAAATTGAAAAAATATACTGAATTAGCCCAAAATTTTTTTTTTCTTGTTTGATCTTAATGTATAAATTAAGATATTGGTAAGAATTTTTTATTTTTTAGATTTCAATCTTCAACATGGGTATCTAATCCAAAATTAATTGAATTCAAAAAATAAAAATCAAGCCCAAATAAATCGTTTGATCCAAATGGTGCTTAAGTATTTAATTTCATTGTCAAAAATTTCGGAAAAGTGGAAATTGTTGAGTCAATTAACATTTTTACAACTACTAAACTCTCGTTCGATATTCCATTCTCTCTTTTTTTAAAGAAAATTCCTTATATTTGCTGAGTTTGAATAGACCTCTTCTTTTTTCTTTTCTTTTTTTTGTTATGATCATTTGTATGGATTTACCTTTGGTGCAAAGAACAACAAAATGTATGTTTTGTTTTTATTTTTTTGAAAAAATAAATGTTTTGTTTTGAAAGTACAAAAATAAATATTTTTCCCAATGTTGCGACCAATATAACAACTGACTTACTTCTTGACCATCCGGCGCTCCGTTGATTGGGGCATGATTATTGGCTTTGACCATTTCCAAATGGCAAATACTACTATGAATTCAAACTAATCCTGAGGCTAGCTGAATGTTAATTCGGGCTTAAAGAATGTTAATTGGGCCCGAAAGGCTTGAGCTAATTAAACCGTTGTTGAATGTTGGTTCAAGGCCCTGTTAATCTGGGCTAATCCATGAACAAAAAATCTGCACAGAGAAAGCTCCTAGCATGCAATACCATAATTTGTACGGAAAATGACAACTCAAGACATATTTTGATAATTAATATCCGTCAAGGATATGTTGAAAACAAATATTTTCAACATGTCTTTAACGGATATTAATTATCAAAAACACGTCATTGGCCATCATTTTTCCTAATTTGAAGTACTTTGGATGATGCACTTCAGCACATTTCACCCCCAAGTTAAGCAACAACTAAATGGACAAGTAAACAAAAATAGTACTCCTTCCGTCCCGGTTTGTTTGCTCCCTTTTTGACTTTTTGAGAGCGTTTAACCTCTCAAAGAATTGGCTATAATTTTCAATTCGTAATATTTTTAATATGCAATATGGATCTTGTTTGATAGATTTCAATTAGTTTTATTATACAAAATCTTCAAAATCATAAAAAAATACTCCCTCCGTCCCTTATTTATAGTCCAGTATTCCATTTTGGGTGTCCTTTAATAAGTGTCCATTTTGTAAAGTTAGTGGGGTAAAAGTCGGTGAATTGTCTATTTTGTCCCTAAAAGTAGATTCCATTTTGAAAAGTAAGTGAGTAAAAGTGTAATGATGATGAGTAAGTAGGGAAAATTGAGGAAAAAGTTAATGTGAAAGGTATAATGATGATGTCTTTTTAATAAGTTGGAGTTACGAAGCAAGACACTTAAAAAGGGACGGATGGAGTGTTATAAAATGTAAGATATAAGTATATTTTTGAAAGACACGTATTTCGACAATTGGACAAACAAATTGAAACGGAGGGAGTAGTAAATTCTTGATTCTAGTGGGCCAGGTTGGTGGACCATATCCATTCAAGCCAGGAAGACCCAGCAACCCCAGTAGCTGAACCAGGCGGCTAAAGGTCGTTCCGCCTGTGCCGTTGCGGGCAAGGCAAAGTGTTTCGCCAAGGCGCTTCTGGTCATGCGCGAGTGTACCGGGCCTCGTCACACGTACCTATGTTGCACTCTGCAATTGTCATGCAAGACGTCAATTCGTGAGGCGGCCTCTTTAGAGGCGGCTGCATAATTTTAGCTCATTTGTAACAAAAATGTATAATTTTTTTTTATATGGAGCACTACATAAAACAAAGATAATTCATTTGATTGAAAACTTATCGGGCCTAGTAAATTTGGTTTTGTTGGGCTATACAATCTACGAACACATAAATCCAAGAAAACTTTCATTTACTCTGGTTTCAAGTAAATAATCCAGTGCAGACAATATTAAGAAAAAATCAAAAGTACGTATACAAAATTACAAAATTTTTGAACATTTTGAAGATCCAAGGGCTTCGTTTGAACCGGCCCCTCAAATCCTAACAGAGCTGCCCTTGTGGTTGTTCTTGATGTTTTAGGAGGTATGAGTTCGGCACGAGCTAACTTGGAGACTAAGGCAACTGATCCCCTACACGAGGTACAGTGCGAAACCTGAAGAGTTCAACAAGCTCTCTAAAACGTAAACGGTTCAGATCATTATTGAGCGTCCCGATTGGACCCACAAAATTCAAAACTGGTCCAGACTTGATGGAACCAAGACTAAACTGGCCGTGATCAGTCCCAAATGTACACATCTTTTGGTATTGCTGTGCATATAGATAGGCCTGCTGCCATATGCATTACCTGGCCCTGTGAGATATCCTAGGCACCTACTCCCCCAGCTACAATCAGATACTAGTAACCAGTGAGAGAGAGAGAGAGAGAGAGAGAGAGAGAGAGAGATCACCAAAAGTTGCAGTTAATGATAACTGTTTAAAGTTGCAGTTAATGATAACTGTTTAAAGCCTAATAATCTACTGCTACTACAAGTAGATAGTAGAACAGCACATTGTCCAGCCACACGTTCTTTTAAAATTCGAATCCCCATTTGGGCATCAACCCGTCTATGGGTACTGATGGGGTTGCACCGACAGTGCACATATTGGTGCGTAGGATTCATTTTAGATTTCACACAAATTATTTTTATTGTTTATTAATTTTAAAATAATTTTTCTAGTAGCCCATAAAAAAAATTCCTCAATTGGAGAACCGTAATGCTTAATAATGTTTTAATTTTTCATTTCGAATCAAAGACTCAAAGTTGGTATATTGAATCAAGTATTTATAGTTATTCGATTCAGCTGATTTTTCAGAAGCCTACTTAAATAGTTTATTTTCAAATTATTGAATAACGCGAATCATTTTTACAAGCCATAGAAGTGGACTCCACGCACCAATATGTGCCTGTTTGGTCAAACCCATAGAGTTATTCTTTGGGTATCTAACTAACCATTGTTCCAATCTTTATTCCGTTATTCCGTCATTAATTCAGACTGGAAAAAGTAGAATGTTACCAGCACCCTAGGATTGAATAATGAAGAGAGATCGCGGATCAAAAAAAAAATTAATGAAGAGAGAGAATATCTCTCTCTCTCTCTCTCTCTCTCTCTCTCTCCATCTATGGATTTGGTCAATCCCTCGCCGCTTCCTGGTTGCACTGTCTCTTCCTTTTCAATTCCTCAATTCTCCTATTTTCTCACACCCTTTGTAGCCCTCCCACGAAACAGACATATAAAGTGGTTCTTCAATTAATTGACATTTCACTTTCAACATTCCATTGTCCAAAAGTGACGCAGAACTCTTTACTTGTTTTTGGGTACAAAGCTCAGAACCCTTTTACAGTCTCCATAAGAAACACCTTTAATCACAATTTGAAGATTTTCCATCTTTTCTAATAGTCCGGTTCGTTGAATTTGTTTGCTCCTCGCATAATTGATCATGGTTCGATTTTTAACGTCAAACCGCAAGATAGTAAATTTATTGTAAATTAGTTTCGAATTGGATGACCTGCTTTTAACCGAACCAGAAAGAAGATTAGTTGAAGTATGCACGAAGTGGCTCGAACAATCCTAACCTTAAATTAGCAGTATAATACAAACAAAACCGCTGCTCAATGCTGGGGGTGTACGTTTGGGTCTGTGTTTTTGTTACTTTAGTTAAGTGGGATTTGGTGAATATGCATACAAAATGGATGTACCTAACACATAATGTCATAATGACACATTTTGTCCCTTTTTCTGTTTTTACCAACAAGGCAACAGCAATTTATACCACTCATATGTTGGTCATTTTTGTCCCTAGGCATTATTTCAGCTGTTTGAAAATTATCAATTTAGGAAAATTTTTTTTTTTTTGCTATTTGAAAATTGTTGCCCATACTTGCAACAAATCTCGCTTATTTACGACTGTATATATCATTATTGCTATATTTTTTCATACTTCCTCATCTTATAACAGAACCTTCTCGTAGTTTACCATGGTACAACTACTATGAATAATTTGTTCAAGCAAATACATACATTAACATCAAAACATAATTATACCAAAAGAGAAGAAGAAAGTAGAAACCTCACTTGTTTACATTTGCAAATTGGTCCTAATGAAAGTGACCATTGATTCAACAAGATTCATGGGAAGGCTAAAGTATTTTCCATAAATGCTCCAAGCATTGCAAACAATGAAGATTAAAAATGTTTAAGGAGATATGTACTCTAAAAGCAAATAAACCATGAATTTATCTGTCATCAAACAAATTAACCATTAAACCATGAGTTATACATTCATAGTAAAATCTATCATCACGTAAAACTAAGAACTAAGCACTCATGAATCCTTTCTTTTATTATAACTGCAAATGTTAGGCTTTACGGTGCTCTATCGAGATACCCAATATACCGGAATAAACACCTCTCATCACAACCCCGCTAAGGCCACACGAGTTTAAAAAAAAAAAAAAAAAAAGAGCTCTAACATACAACATCTGTCACGAGTATTATTATTACGTGCAAACAAATTTAAACTCGACAACCGCAAAAAAAAAGGGAGAAATTTTCACCCCACACCTTTTTTTTTGGGAACCCGACTACCGTGGTCCTCTATGGAACTAATTTCAAAAGCAAGCTACACCTTTCTCGCTTCTTTTGGTGCAATAATAGTGTTGAATGTTGATAAAGAAACCCAGAAGTCCAACCTTGAATCTTGATAGAGGAGAGTACTATTTTTTTTCTTGAAAAACAAACCACTCCATCGCTTCTTACCTTTTCATAGTACACGGCTACATGCATCATCAAGATCGTAAAGTCTTGCAATTTCGTATGTATCTTAAAAAGTGTTGGGGCCCAGAAGGTTTTTTGTCTTTGCTTTGTCCTTTCCCTTATTGTTTCTGATCAGTTCAAAACCATCCATCACACATATGCACAAAACTTCCACAATTCTCACGTCAAATCATGAAGGGCAAATGAAACCCAAATACAAGAACAACCAAACAAATCAAAACACAACTTCGAATTGAACACAGTTGTGCCCGGAATTTTTAGATGTAAGCGGATCTATTTGCATTAATTTAGTGGTTTTGGACACAATTGTATCCCGTTGTGTTTCAAAGGTGTATTGGTAGCATTGCTACAAGAACAACCAAACAAATCTCACACAAATCATAAAGGGCATAAGAAACCCAAATACATGAAGAAAAAGTCTAGGATCAAACCTTTAAAACACACTTTCGTACAAAAGTGTGTCCGAAACCGTTACATGTGTAGATATTTGCATCTTACAATTTTGGACACATTTTTGTCCCCGGAGTTGTGCGGTATCGGGAACCATTAAATGTATATGCATCCGTGCACATCGAACTGTCTACCAAACATGTACCCCAGGAAAACATTTTACACCAAACACACATTTTCACTCGCTAAATCTTGACGATAACAACATATCAAATAACTCTAAAAGATCTAGAGACTAAAATCAGCCATTAAATAAAGAAAACAACAGTTAAATACACCCAATTTTGTTTTGTTTTTTTTTTTTGGTTTGTTTTCTTTTTTTTCAGAAAACAGAGACTACACTAGTTCTCTTTAATTAACTCAAGACCAGTTCGGAAACAAAGCATCACAAATCTCAGTGAACACCTCAACGATAATCCTATGATGGTGATGAGAATTCAGAGACAGAAAAGTCTCCAGCAAATCCTCCAGATCCCTAGCACCGAAAATCTGCTTCTCCACAATCATCTCCACCATGGAAGTCGTGAAATCATCGTACGGGTCGCTCGATCGCTTCTCCACAACAACGCAACCGTCCTTCACTTTTCCCTCCGATCTCACCGAACCCGCCTCGCTCCCCCTCTTCGAAGCCCTCCTCCTCCGGTAAGCCGCCTTCTTCCGGCGGAAAGATTCCGAAGAGTCCGTGGAGAGCGACTTAGAAGAGAAAAGAGTCGTTCTATCATCGTTGTCTTCGCCGTCGTCGTCGCTGCTGAACCAGTCGTAGTAGTTGTCAAAAGACTCAAAATCGCTCCTTTTCAGCCCGTGCACTCTCTTCTTGTTCCTCTTCTTTTTCGACTTCTTCGGTTTCTGGAAATCGAAGAATGTGTCGTCCGGGGGAGTGGGTGGTGGTGGCGATTCAAGAGAGGGAAAATAGTGGTAGTTCTTGTTTCGGGTTCGGGCTGGGGCTAGGAGGAGTGAGTTCCGATCGGATACTCTGGGCCTTGGTGGGAAGAGCTGTGCTTGGGGGTTGGTTTTTTCAGAGTGTTTTTTGGGTTCCTGAGTTGAAGTGAATGTGGGTTTGGGAGAGAAGAGTTGGTATAACTGGCGGTGTTTGCGATGGGTGGGGTGGCGATTGGGTGGGGAAATGGCGTCGGAGATGGTTTTGGATTTGCAGGATCCGAGTGAGGATCGGAACATGCTTGAGAGTCCGTGCTTCAGTGGGTTCTTGGTATCCATGAGAGAGAGAGAGAGAGAGAGAGAGAAGGTGGCGGAGTGGAGAAGTGGGAAGGACGTAGAAATAGGCCAAACACTTGTCCTGATTTTTGTCTTGTTCTTGTTTTTGTGTCGCTATTAGAAATTTAAACCTATTAGGCTATATGGTAATGAAGTAATAATGTTCAAAAAAAAGCCTATATGGCAATGTAGTCGTTATAAAATAAAATAAAAAAGTAATTTATTCAACGTACGTCACACTAAGGTGGCGTTCCGCTAGGTTCTTTTTGGACTTTTTCTTGATTTGTCCTTTTTTAAAAAAAATTGTGTTTATTAGTTTTGCGTCTTATTTTTTTTTGGAGATCCCACTATTTGGGTTTTTTGTTTCGTCTCGTCAAGACCAATCAAAAAAGTAAAAAATTGTGAATTTTATCAAAACATTTTTAGAAATATCCAATATAAAGCCAAAAAAATTCAAAAAACTGGCTTTATGTTGAACATTTCAAAAAATATTTGGATAATAGTCATTCTGTAGTATTTTACTTATCCAATTTGCCTAAATCAACAAACTAAAGTGCAAAACTAATAAACGCAAAAAAATTTGAATAAAAACAAAACTAGAAAAAGTCCAAAAAACTTACCGAAACTCAACCTGCATTGAGTGTAAATTAACGTCCATATTTGGGGAAATCCCCTTATTAGTTGCTCATGTAACACTATTAATAAAATGCCATTGCATCTAGTTGGGAGAGCAAGTTCATCTATTGCTGCTAAAATTAGGAGTGACTGGTCATGAGTATGGATTGAATTGGTTCGGTGTTGTGATAAACTAAGAACCAAACCATTCCGTAAAAGCATAGAATTGAGCCAAGCCAAAACTATGGGTACACCATTTGGTGTGCAGTATTTTATTATCTAATTCATGGAGCACTGTCACGTGGTACTCCGAGGTAGGTGTGTGCATGGATTCCAAATTCATTATTTTTAAATTAAAAAATTTCAAATTAATCCTTGTTTTTTTAAAGAACTTTTAGTGGAACGGGGTAGTGAGAAAAAATTGGATAATTGAGAATTTATGAAAATCTTTTTGCACTGTGTGTGGGTACAGAGGAAAAATGGGGGTGTGAATAGATTTTTCCGTACTTTGACAGAATATGCATGTGTATATGTCATACACATATGCCTTGGAATTTTGAAAATTCTGACTGTTGGATTACCATTAAACTCACACTAAACTTTTGCTGTATTTCCTACAAGGGTATAACCCTAACTCTAGATGAATTATACAATCAAGGAAAATAATGACTGTCTAGCTTGGTTTAAAAAAGGACAGAGTATAACTATGGCCAACTAGATCGACTATATTCCTATTCAGTTTTGGTAAAAACAGTCCATTTGAAATTTGGAACCCTTGGATTGTTTCCTTTTTGACAGTGACATTTTCTTCATTCAATTTTCAAAACAATTACTCGAAACTCGAAGGATTTGGCAAGGGACGACTCAGACTGGTAGATTTGTCGATTTCTCCTAAATCTTAAGTTCGATACATACTAGATGCTATCAATTCTTGCATTTGGAGTCAGTCGATATGGATTTGCCCCCATTTTTAATTGGACACACGTTAGTGGAAGGTGAATTTCTCTAGCAACGTCTCTATCGATGGGAGGGTATGCTTTGTTTGCCAACAGTTTGTACAGGAATTCACTTGGAAAAAGATAAAAGTAGTTTGGGAATCAAAATGGCTGTTTGTTTCCTACAAAGGAAATAATATAGTGAAGTTAGAAAGGGACAATTCATTGATCATATCATTATCCATCTCTCTCTACACTACAGTCTACACTACAGGTATCTCAATATGGAATATTTGTGAGTAGCTAGGAACCTACCACTATAATATGGCATGTATGGCAAACAAGGCCCAATCAAGAAGTGAATTATTTGAAGTGGCTGGCAGTAAAAAAATTCAAACATCAAAGAGCATACACCACATCTCAAACCTTCAACATTTTGGGGGGAAAATAGGCCCAATATATACTCAAAGATAGTGACTTAATTGAGTCAAAGATTATGAGCCAATTCCCTGAATATGGACTTTTTTAGTAAGGGATTAAATTATTTATACCGCCGGTGTAAACGCTTGTTTCCTCTGAATCAATTACATTGCGCTACATCGCCATGTTCTATTAATTGGGAGTACTGTTTTGACGATGTGGCGCAATGTAATTAATTTGAAGAAAATAAATTTTTACACAACAAATGTATATATATAATTTATGCTCTTTTAGTAATGATTTTCTGCAGATTATACGTATACACTATGAAGAATTCTATTGCTCTTAATTAGGAAAATTTTCAACTATCCACGTATTCAAGCTATTTTGCATAAATTCTTCTATTGATAGTCCACTGTGTTATCATTATAAACTAAAAAATATATGACAAAAGTACACTTTTTATACTATACAAAGTACTTTTGCACAGTTCTATATTTTTTCACATATTTTAATAGATTTTTTCAATCTTAATGACAGCCCATTGGGTTATTTTCAGATTTTTTTTTTCTATTTAAACACAATATGCATTATAGTTAAAAAATAAGTCTTTTAACCACTAAGTACACTGTGGTACGAGCATGACGACCAAACTAGTGCTGTATGGTGTTGCACCTTGCTATATGTATCAACATCGATACATCACGTAGCTAGTGCTCTCTCTCTTTCGTCGTTTTTTTTTTTTTTTTTCCCATGTGTCCGGCCCCTATCGACTTATTGATAAAATTTCTTCTGCCTATCATAAACGATGACTAAACTAGCTAGCATTCTAAACATATGCTCGCATATATTGTACATATAAACATGTATGTTCATGGACCGATCAAAATATAAACGTTGAGATCGATTTCTCAAGAAATTGTCAGGTTGAAATCTCAAAAAAAAAAAAAAAAAAAAAAGAAGAAGAAGACAAACCCGGCCTCTAGCCTGAATTCCTTCTCGTTTTTTTTTTTCCGAAAATTATTAGGTACCAAAATTCAACTTCCTATTAACCCATGTATTTGCACACACGCACAAGCGCGCGCGCACATGATATGTATAAGTATACATAACATGGTCTCATGATCTCAAGTAACCAAGGACCGAACCATCTAAGATGTACATTTTCCACCGTGCTTGAACAGCAAGATTTCCGTGGATTGCATGCACCCGAGCAGGGTTCTCTTTTATGTTTATAGTACTACTAGTTAGTCAAAGTTTGAAATACCACCCGACATGTTTTCTATTGAGACACTTCTAAATTATTTGAATCTTATTTGATGATGAGATTTCATGTGTTGAGCTCTGGAATTCCCAGAGTTTTGAGGTGAAAAAACAGAAGCACCGAAAGGGGCACTTGACTTCTCCACTTCACGTGCATGTGAGAGAGAGAGAGAGAGAGAGAGAGAGAGAGAGAGAGAGAGAGAGAGAGTTATAAGTGAGAACGACAATGGCAATATTGTCATCTTGTCCATGTAGTTTTCACTAATTCTAGCAAATATAAACTTCTTGTCAACTCCTCCACTGATTTCAATCTTGAAATATAGAATTTTTAATCAACACCTTGTCAACATTCCCATGTCTTGTTCGAACTTCTCGTTTGGTTAAATGACAGGAAAGCCAATTAACTAGTCTAGCTTAATTAAGGCTACTCTCTCTCTCTCTCTCTCTCTCTCTCTCTCTCTCTCTCTCTCTCTCTGGGAGAATCTTAGAGGTCATAGAAGCTTCCAAGAACACAAAGACAAATAAAAAAAACAGCGGCTCTCTAGCCCTTTTACTCCTTCAAACGTCCCACCAATAGCTAAGGGACGGAATTGGTGAAAATGCGGGATTCAGATTTCGAGTTGAAGATCGCTCAATGACAAGCAGAAGCGGTTAAACCCATCGCATGGATTTCCTGGTCGACCTCCACCACTTCAATTTCCTTGGTATCATAGATAGTTTGTGTATATAAATAAATAAATGAATACAATATAGTATATAGTCTGACCCAATGGCTCTGAAAATTTCAAATCCCTTATCCTGGTTTATGAATTTGATGACTACGAGTTGCACTGTGTCGTGTTCGAAATGTGTCATTTTGAGTTCGTGTCAAAATGGAAAGCACCTTTAAACTTAAATATTTTATATTTTGTAAATGTTGATATTAATATGACCTGTTTAAAATTGTGTCCCGTTCAGATTGACAAAGTTAACATATCTGGCTAAGATTCTATAAAAATGTGCAATAGACAACACACGTAAAAAGTTACACTTACGGAGCCAGATTTTTTTTGGTCAGCAAAAAAATTTATTAAGGAGAATTTGATAGGGTACATCGACGAAAGTGGGAGGGAGACATCTAACCAATGGTTGGTTGGAGAAAAAAAAAGCGATGAAAAAAGACAAAACAGCACAGCCCAAATTGGCCAAAAAATTGACACTTACGCAACTTACAGAGCCAATTAATAACCGAGATTTTGCTCTAGCTTTAAATGTGCCATCACTAGTGGACGAGCAATATTGTTCCCTCAAGGATTAATTGATTGAGGTTTGTGTAAACTAATCCTAAAAGCTTGAGTTACTGAAAAATGGTTATGCATGACATCAACTCTCTAATTTCGTATTGAGTTCGAGTCGTAATAAAATATGGCGCGTGTTCGAGATTCACATCCCTAGTCGGGACTACAACTAATTAACGTTGGCGTATACCACTTTTCATGTGGGGTTTGTCCTTTTACAATGGCCTCTTAAGTATCTAGTTTTCAAAACTTGTTGACTTCTATGTCTGGAGAATATTATAAAACTAACTCTATGTGAACGAGGGTAAAATTTTCTCTGAATCACAAAAGAATAATGTTGAAAGTACTCCAAGACAAGTGCATTCAACCATACTTTGTGAGCCTTAATGTAGAACATTATTGGGGTTGATCAACTACTCCTGTCATTAGTGCATTTTGAATTTGATTTGAGAACCAAACTAATGGTCACAATGTTCGTTTTGGGATTTTGGGTAATGAGTGGAGAGATATTGATAGAGAAATAAGAGTAATCATTGAAAAAAAATTATTGAGGACCGTGCGTAGAGAAAAATTCTCAAATTCAAAATTTCAAAACGAACATGGTCTACTGTTTTAACGGCTGATAATATTCTTTCCTTTTTTTTTTTTAACGACAATTACGAGTGTTTGGACCGACATTTCCACAGCTCAACTAATCCTCTCACCTGTCTATTCAAAGGCAGACTATCTACGTTGAGACTAAGAAATTTTCACAAGAAATTATTTTTCTTACTGTTTGACCCAAAAATCGAACACTGGTCAATTTTTTTTGGAAAGCAAACCTAAAGGAAAAAAAAAAAATCTTGGCGCTTCGGCTCCATATTTTGATGAATAGGCATTGAGCTCTAGGAAAAATTGATGGTTCCGTACATTGTCACGTACATTTGGACAGTGTCCTACATATTTAGGACCACATAATGGAATTTGAATGTGACCAAACACATTTGGGTGATAAATTAAATTGCCAGTTTTGTAAATATTTCTCCTATGGGTCTAAGACTTGTCCAATAATGGGCCATTCAAGAATAGTATGTGGACCCGTGACCAATGTTTGATTTTGATAGATTTTAACCGACGAGTTCAGATTGAACTATTTTTTCAACCTGATCATGGAACTTGAATATCAACGTACAGCAGTTGAGATAGAAGGGGAGGATCTCGTCCAGTCTCCCCCGACCAATTTGGTCCAGTTTTTGCATTCGAGCTGTCCAAAAATATTTTGTGGACGGTCCAGATTTGTTCGATTAAATTTTTAAAAAAAAATTTCCAAAACACCCTAAACAAATCTTGGCTGTCCAAAACACTTTTGGACGGCCGAGATGCAAAAAACTTGACCAAACTGGTCCAGGCAGACAGGATAGGATCTGACCCCGAGTTTGAAGTTATGAGATACTTCTTGTAGTTACTTGTAATCAAATTATTTTCACTAAATAAAGCTGTAGAAAATATGTTTTGTACATGGGTTAGTAGAAGAAAATGTGTTTTATGTTTTAGTTTAGTGAAAACAATTTAACTTTTGACAAAAAAAATTAGTTTAGTATGAATAACTTAACTAAAGCAAAAAAGTTGTAGTGTAAAAAATTACTCTCTCCATCTTCATTTTTTTGTCCCTCATCCTATTCCAAACCGGATAAAAAACTAATTATATGTTGTAATTGATAATACGACTATTTATATGCAATATGAATATTATTTGATAGATCTAATGAGCTCTTTTAAACGATATTTTCAAAATCACCTAAAATTTATAAATTGCAAGATATAATCAATTGAAAAGTGACACGGACTCTCAAAAGGGACTAAAGAATGGAGACGAATGAAGTAAGTGGAAAGGGGCCCGAAGTTTAAATGAGTTGTTGAGTCAAACTCTCACAACTCAAAAATAGATATTCTTCAAATTTAAAAATGGCAATACTTTTTTTTAGTCTTATATAACAGTTCGATATCTGTAAAACTCTCTATTTCCAACCTTAACCCCAAATTTGGCATTGTGAAATTTGTTTGAAAGTTTTTAATCTCAAATTGTCACTTTGTCAAGTCACAAACTTGACATTGCTACCAAAATTGACATCAGGTTTAGAGCATGTATGATAAGTGTCAAAAGATACATATTTTTGGCCCTTCAAACTACATTTATTAGTCATTCATTTTGGTTAATTGATATTTATTTATGTTATTTTGTGTTATTTTGACTAAAAATAGCAGTAAATGAAAGTTTGGAATTAAAAGTACAAAGTGCTTTAAAGTTGATTTTGTGAGTTGTTATTATACATAGCCTGAGGGAGCATTGTGTAATTAAAGCATCTGTACCCTATACGAGGAACATAATAATGACTTCAGCAGCAGCTTTGAAAAAAATGAAAAAGTTTCGGACGGCAAATCACGAAGGAACGGACGTGATAGGAGCGTAAATATTCACATACGCGCCCTCCAATTTATCTTTGCTAAATCTTTTTAATATTGTTACGCGAAATTTAATACTTAATTTTTTCTTATAGGTAATTGGAGGATTTGATACAAAACGCGCAAAGTTAGAATATTAAATGGTGTTTGAAATTGGACCATTTGAAGGTCAATATGGGTCAACAGTTTAGCAATGAACTTAGCATGGACAAGACTACTGCATTTAATTCAATTGGGTGGGCCCATTGCTAATGTATTTGACTAACTGGTGGGGCCAAGTAAAGGAATTTGGCCTAAGCCAATTTATCGGCCCACTCTCTGACGCACGACTTCCTTCCTACGGTACAAAACAGGCGGAACGAAGAACGGGGTGACGACAGAAGTTCCGGAAATCATTTTGCTGTTCTCCTTACATGTTTTGAAACTTTATTTACCTACTCGCATTTCAATAACTCATTTTAATTTAGAAAAATAATATTGACATTCTAAAAATTGATGCAGACACTTCAAAAAATAAAGGAAAGTGGCTTTGGAGTTACACTGATTTTGGAGTGTTTGTATTAATTTTTGAAGTGTCAATATCATTTTCCTTTAATTTATGTTCTCTATAAAAATTGTTCGTTGGTTCTTATTTAACTCCGATCTTTTGTTTATTTTCTTTCTCCAGTAAAAAAAAAAAAATTTAATTCTAGGGTTTATTCCTTTTATTTTAATAATGAGTGAATAGTTTTTTTGAGGTTTGGTCGCTGGGTAAAAACTCGCTGTGACCCAATTAGGATTCATCTCGCAATTTTTCCGTAGATTAATTTAATTGAATAATTTTAGTTGGTGAAAGCTATGTCCGTTAGACGAATCCGAGGCATTGTCAGGACTCATGAATGGGGGACCAAAATCTGTTTGCCGCTGTGTATGGAACCGGCAACCTTAGGATTCGCATCCTTCGAAGTTTCCCATTCTCCCTAACTTTAACCATTTTTAGAACTTTGAAAAGCGAGTGGTTCTGATTGGGTAGCGAGCGCCAAATTTCCTACGACTATGCCTCTTTTTAATCATCTGAGCAAGTTATCTGTTAGTATTAGTTAATTAATCAACTAAAGACAAGGGGTGGCTACCTAATAGCCAGTTTAAATTATAACAACCCAAGTTTTTAGTCAGCACACATTACCGTCTCTATGGATTCTACTCTGAACTTACCGGATATTGTGTTACGTCAGTCTCCGCCTTACGCTTGGGGCAACCCTTTATTTTAGGACTAGGAAATCGTCAAGTAGGGCGACGACAGAAGTTCGTGGGAATAATTACTTTACAGTTTCAGATTTACGTTCATTCATTCAGAGTATTTTTTCTTCTTCAAGTTATTTTAAGTTTTGCTTAATTACTTGCATTCCGGTATCTTATTTTAATTTTTGTTCTTAATAAAAGTTATTTGCTTGTATTTGATTAGTTGATAATTATTGTTTATTTTTCATCTCGCATAATAGAAACATGTTTCAAACTAGAGTTTCTTTCAATTTTTGCTTGATAATGAATGAGTAGTCGTCGGGGTAGGGTCGCGGGGTGATTAACACACCATAGTCAGTTCGGACGCGTTCTGCTCTTATTTTTGAAATAAAAAAAAGTAAAGAAACATTTTTAGATTGGAAAAATACTTCCCGTGGACGAATCTGGGCATTGTTGGAGCCATGTGAACGGGGGAATGAGGGTCCAAAACTCATTCTCCGTTGCGCATAGGTAAACGGTGACCACAAGGGTTCACATCTTGTGCGGTATTTTTCAATTTAAAGTTGAATGTTTTTAAGAACACTAAATAGAGCATGTTAATCCGGACTGGTTGCGAGCGCTATGAACCCTACGACCGTACCTTTCTTTTAATTATTTGAAAAGTACAATCAATTTCTAGGTTTTAGTTAATCTTGATCAATTGACAAGGGGTGGCTACCAAAGAGCCTGTTTAAATTATAACAACCTGAGTTTTTAAGTCAGCACCTACACATCACCGTCTTTGTGGATTCGACTCCGGTCTTATCAGATATTGTGCTACGTCGGTCTCCGCCTTACGCTTGGGGCAACCCATTAATTTAGAATTAGAAAACCATCAAGCAATGTACATCAATAATATGTATTTTAGCTACTCAACTATTCACTTTTTGCATTTTATCTACTCATATCTCTCTCTACCCCACACAAATCCTTTCTATTATTATCTCTATTCTCATAAAATAATATAAAATATTATTCAATTGCAATTCTCTCTCTCTCTCTCTCTCTCTCTCTCTCCAAACCTCTGTCCAAAATCAAAAGACCCCAAATCCACAATCGGTCCCCTTTACCATCGCCAAGGAGGCTGGGAGACGACGGTACTATTTTCAATTGCAGTACTATTTTCATTGAGGTGCTGCTCATGGTCCATCTCGATGATGAACAGGACGACGAGGATGAGGAAGGTGGTGCCGGCGATCCACACGATGAGGAGGCGGTTGGCGACGTAGTCAGCGTCAGAGGCGGCTCGCTTGGTTTGGGCCAAGATCAAGGACTGGGAGACGGTGGTGGGCCAAGTCTGGTTTCTTTAGTAGCTTAAAAGCTTTGTTTTTACATCTTCCAGTTGAACTTCATGAGTCAAGTGCTCATCAATTTGAGTGAGAGAGAGAGAAGTGAAAAAGAATGGGAGAAAAGAGGAGGAGGAGAGAGAAACAATTATTGTTTATGTTTTGTTGATGAACAGTGTTAGATATTTTGGCACTTTTCGGGGTTGTCTAAAACCTCCATTAGTCGACTCCGTTTAATTATAATGAGTAGGTTCTTAGGGGGTAGTTTCTCGCACGATGCTCCTCTCATTATCTGCGCCAAATTGACCGCTACGGAATCGAGCCAATTGCATGAAAGGTAAAATCATTACACAGCACATCATGCATATTATTTTCAAGATTAGAAATTTATTCATGCACGTTTTTATTTCCGGTAAATCTTTCCGAAAAAAATTCGTTTTCCATAATATATATCATTATCATTACGGGAGGTTCTTTCTAGAGTAGTAAAACAAAAAGAATAACATTGCACGGTTTTCTTTCCAAAAATTATGTGAGAATTTGCTTTCCATATTTGCATCATTTAAAGATTTTCGTTTGAGAGCAAATATGAATATAAAAAGGGTTAATCATCTAGAGAGGAAGATAGCCCCCGAGAGTTTTTTTTTTTGTTTGGCAGCAATTCTTGTTTTTTTCTCATCCAGGACGCATGTCTATAGACCCTTTATGTTGGACGAGCTTGGAGAATAAACAATAGACAGACGCGAAAGTTTTTGCTTCCGAAAAAAGAAAGAAAGTGGTGCACGACGTCCGTAGGAGGTAGGGCTGTAAATGAGCTGAGCAACTCGTGAGTTCGGCTCGATCGGTTAGGCTCGGTAAGGGCTCGATTCGGCTTGGTTCGAAGGATAAACGAGCCGAGCTCGAGCTCGATTTTACAGCTCGTTTGATAAACGAGCCGAGTTCGAATCTAGCAAGGCTCGGCTCGAACAGGTTCGTCTCGGCTCGAAATATATAGGTTCGGCTCAACTCGGCTCGAACATGCCAATATATAGGTTCACGAACAAGTTTATCTCTGCTCAAAATATATAGGTTCGGCTCGGCTCGGCTCGAACATCCCAATATTCGGTTCGACTCGGCTCGTTTAGCCAAGTTGTCAATATTAAGGCTGAAAAGTTGACGAATTTGAGCTCGAATTCGAGCCAAGCCGGCTCGTTTATTCAAGACTGAATACTAACGAGCCGAACTGAGCTTTGAACATGATTGTCGAGCCGAGCTCGAGCCAGACGAATTCTATTCGAGCAGAGCTTGAACATGCCAATATTCGGCTCGGCTTGGCTCGTTTACACCCCTAGTAGGAGGCGAGAGTGACAGTTTTCATTACAGCCCATATTTTTCCTCTTTCTTTTTCGTTCTTGCATCTTGAATTTATTTGAACGTTTTTGGGGTCTGTCGAGATCACGCTACACATCATATCATACATCCATTCATTGTTCGTGGTTTGGTGCCGTTTGGTGCTGAGACCGAATCTTTTGGACATTGATTCGGAGCAGGCTGAATCCGGAGATCGGACGTGAAGTCCATGGTGCATCTATTGGATCTTGAAGAAGCTCGGGGAGCATCAGAGATTAGCAAGAATAGGTAAAAGCTTGGGTAAAGTTTTTACTATTTCGCAATATGTACTTTTTGATTAATAGAATAAATCAGTAGTAGTAGGCCGTGATTTTGGCTTAGGGTTATTTAGACCCTAAGTTTTGCCACGTAAATCGTGTGTATCCTGTCTCAATTTTTATTCTTTTGCACTACTTGATTTTTAGTTTGGATTAATCAAGATAATCAACCCGTTCATCTATATTAATTTTTAAATCAAAAAATTGGTGATTTTTTTTTTTAATCAAAACTCCTATTCACCCCCCCCTAGGAGTAGTTTGAACGCTTCTGCATAATTTCAAACAGTACATCGGTAAAAATACTGACCCATTCCATGAAAGCTATTTTGCCTTTGTGTTTTGCTATGCTGGTGTAGAGAGTTTTTGTGGCTTCCATTCTCTATTTTACCTAATATGCTCTGTTTACCTATACTGATGTACATGCTCTAAGGGACGCCAAATCCAAATACTAGAATTTAGATTTACTGCTAAAGTCAAGATGGGAGGTCTACTGCAGAAGATCAGTTCTTTAGTAGAAGAGGTTTTTTGGATGCAGATGATGGAAGTGATCTCTGTCCTTTGTCCAAGATGGAGGAGGAAGCTCCTCTGCATTTGATGCTACTTTGCAGGTTCACATGCATGCATGGAATGTACGTGTGTAGTCAGTGATTTTGTATTGGTGGAGCTGTTCTTGGGAATCTAGACTCGGAATTTAGGGATTTGTTTTCTCCTAAGGTTTCAAGTTAGGAACCTCTCAAGTACTATCAACTCATTTGGAATAAATCCATACGGAGTCTTACTCTGCATTTAATTGAGCTCCCCGCAAGTGGGCGTCAGGATTGGATTTCCCAAATTAGTTGATGTGAGCTAGAGTTGGCTTGGACACTTGAGTTTTTATAAAAAAAAAAAAAGAGAGTCCAGATTCCATTATTCAGTGCCTTTGGGATATGGAGGCCAAGTGGTGCCCCTCAAGCCCTTTCTCCATCACACATTTTTGTGGACCCCACGATATTGTTTGGTGGAGAATGTTTATGATGTCTCATAGGCATTAATTTTTCCTTGGCTTGCCCTGGTCCCCTAGCCTTCATCTATGTACCCTATAGCTATCTAGCTCCACAAATTCTTTCTTTTGTTGTGAGCAGAAAAATAAGGGAGGTCTTGGCTGCCTTCTTAATTAGACCGTTTTTTAAGATGCCACGAGGGATTTGGCAAACGCCCATTGGAGTACCTCTAACCCATCAAATAAATGTCAAAGTTTCAAAATAAAATCTGAGTGTTATCTAGTACCCTCTTGTTTGTAATTTTTCATAATTAAAAACCACTAAAATGATAAAGTTTCAATTATACCCCTTCGTGTTATAACACATTCAAGTTTTTTTGTTTTTTTTAAGGGTATTTTGGAAATGTAAACACTTTTCAACCCAAAAAATTTGACTCAATAAAATGGAAGAATTACTGTAATGGGCAAACAAATTGGGACGAAGGGAGTACAAGTTTGTTGTGTTATGTGATCCGAGCACACACAAAAAGTTCATGTAAAATATTGGTATATATAGACTTTTGTTTTATATCTTAGGTAATTAGTTTGATATTTCCTATTTCATAATTAGAACACTTGCATGCATGTGTTGGTCTCATTAATGGAGAAAAAAGATCTCACAAATGTGTGTGTTTGGACTTTGTTTGGGCTCAGTTCAATTCCAACTTTGAACCAATGGGTTCTTCTCCTCCTGTCTCTCCTTTAATGGGCTGGAGTTGAAAGTGTAGCCCAAATGGTTGGGCTTAAACACAACATTGACGGGCCGCATACTTTCCTTTTTATTCTTTTTGTTTTTTTTAGTAAAACCTTTTCATTTTTATTCACGATTGTGTCAGGGGCTCTTAGACTTGGAATCGGATTCATTTCGGAGAGTGGCGCAGCCAGAATTTAAAGATGTGGTGGCGAAATTGGCATAATTTAACTACTAATAAAATAATGCAGTATATTATCAAACATACCTTCAGATACTTAGGATTTTTTTTCATAAAATCAGCGCTAGGCAGATTCATAACACTAGATAAGTTTATATTTCACTCACAGATGAATCATAAAATACTAGACCTACATTCATAAAAAAAAAAAAAAAAAGAAAAGAAAAGAAAAGAAAAGAAAAAGGTGTTGATAGTGTACAGATTGAGTGTAGGACTCACGTCGCGGTCCTACATAAATAATAGTATGAGTCATTCATTTTGTCCAAAATATTTTTGTGGGAATACTTGTAGAAATTTAACTTAATCTAGTATCGGTAAGAGGTTGGTTTATTAATTTAATTTTCAGTCTATGAATTTGAAGAGATCAATAATTTAATGAATCGATCAAGCTCTTATCGATATTCGATTGAGTTGATTTTTTGCAAGAACAATAAAAGTGCTTGGATTATTTATGCATGTGGGACCCCGAGATGGATTTCATACTAAAAAAAATTCTTTTTATTTTGAAAATGGAGGTCTCGTGTGATGCCCTCCTCATCTTTAGCGCTGCCCTTGATTTCAGAACACTAAACGTTCAAAATTTTCAGATTCTTTCAAACATAGCATCACTTAGATTGCATGTTATGCTGCGGTAGTTGTTTTTTCTTGGTCATTGAAAGTTTTTTTTTGGGTAAAAGTCATTGAAAGTTGTGTTTTTTCACCAAATATTTTTTTTAAAAAAAACACAAGAAGACGAAGAAGAAATAAAGAAAGTTGTGTTTGGTCACCTGAAATTGATGATTCACCAGAAACAAACTAAGCCGTTTGATCATGCGAGACATTCTCTCAACCAAATTCATGCAAGAGGAAAGCATCATCGACTTCTGAGGCGGATTCTGAGGCAGGTAAGAAAAAGAAAAACTTTTGTTCTTTCAATCGGTTTACGATCAGCCTGCAGACGCATGCGAGTGCACACACACTCACATTTACCGTGAGATCCTTATACAGTCAAACTCACAGTGGAAGCTAGCCACGCACATAGCTAGCATTTGAGTGCGGCCTCACAGTGAGTGAGAGTGATTGTGTCGTTATAGCAATTTTATTGTTTTTTTTCGTAGTTGATGGTAGAATTTGATGTTGAGATACCGATGCACATCTCGGTTTTATTAGTCGAGCTCACTCAAATAAAAATTTGCAATGTTGCCGATGGAAATAGAACAAAAATTTTCTTGTGAAAAATTGGATGATGTAGAAAACGGAACCTTCAGTGGAATTTTTGGTTGAATCCTAACACCAATAATAATTCGAGGGAAATATAGTGAAATTGGAAATTAATATCAACCAACCTTTAAAGAAGCAACCAATTTTGAATTGGGATGGGATTCTCTCTAGTTACGATTCTGGACAGTCCACATTTTTCTCACGATACAACACATTCTTACCAGTAAAAATATTCTTGCGAGATCCACACTTGCGAGACATCTCTAGCAACTGTCTTGAACAATTGCCGAACACGATCCACTTCCTTTTCGATTATATTGCATCTTTTCAATGTTATTTAGTAACAAAAACATGTTCAAGGTACACTATCTTGCACTCATTTCTCTTCCCCTACTAGTAAATTTATCCTCAAAGAGTGACCCAATTTCCTCCAAACTCTTCCCTTTTGTTTCTGGCAATAAGTAGAAGAAAATTGTAGCCACCACCATAATTCCCCCAAGCACAAAAAACACTCCCCCAAACGAAATTTTCCTGGAAATAGTAAGAAAAGTCATTGCCACCACACCGCTCACCAGCCGGTTCACCGACACCGCCAGGCTCGAGCCCTGGGCGCGCAACCGCATCGGAAAAATCTCCGACGAGTACACCCACGTGATGGGCCCGAGCCCAATCGAAAAGAACGAGACATCGGCGCACACGGCCACCACGCACAATGCGATGGCCCACGGAGGCTTGTGGGCTGAACGCTCGAGAAATTTCGACCCGAGGCCCAGCCCAGTTAAGGAGAGGGCCATCCCAGCTGTGCCCAATAGCAATAGTGGCCTCCTTCCAAATTGGTCCAAAAACAGAGCCGAGACCAATACAAAGGAAGTCTTGACCACCCCCATGATGATTGTAACCCCGACGAGTTCCTTTCGCCGGCGGATTCCGGAGGCCCTGAACACCTCCGGCGTGTAGTAAACCACCGCGTCATTGCCGGACGCTTGCATGAAGAAGTTGATTCCGATCGCGGCGATCAGGATCCGCCTTGTGGGCCTGGTGGGCCGGATCAGTAACTCTTTCCAAACCCCTTGCCCATTCCAAGAAGAGTTTTCTCCAGTCATTTCTGAATCATATGTATTTTGTGGTGTTATTAAGAGATTAGTAATAAAATTGCCAAAAAAAAAAAATGTATTTCACAAAAAAGTTCAAATACTATTACTACCTGAAGCAGATTTCGCGATTTCTTCGAGTCTGATTCCCGCTTCTTCTTCATTGTCCGATGTTTTTATGAGGACTTGCCTGGCTTCGCCTAATCGGCCTTTCATGACAAGCCATCGTGGAGACTCTGGCATTGCCATGACACCAACTGCAACGACAATCGCTGGAATCGCCGCCAGGCCCAACATTAGCCGCCAATTAATGTTTTCTGGTAGACCTGAGAGTGCGTAGTTGAAGACATACCTGTTGAGAACCATATATAATAAAGTACACCTCCCCCTCTAAAACTGTTTAAGCTTTTAGATGTGTTGGTGGTGAATAATACAATACGGCACTAAAATCAGATGATCGATAGGTTGTGTATTCCAATCTCGCAGCTTTCCCCTGATGATTGCTTGCACATATTTTTTTCTGTTAGTAGAGAAGAGCTTGACCACGGCTAAGATGGATCAGGGCTGGCCACGGCTCTCCATATGTTTTGTACAGACCAAAAAAAAAATAAACACATTTGATCTGTTCTTCGTGTTACGACTTTTGGATTTTTCTCAAAAGTATGATCCATATATTTATTTTTTCTGTTGGAGACGAATTGAAAAAGTAAAAGATAGAAAGAAGTATCCTAAGACTATAACATGTTAAAAAACAATTAATCCTCGAATAAATCACACAAAATGATAGTACCATTAATTGAAGTGTGTTTCTAATTCGAAGTACTCCATATTTGAACTTACTTTTAGGAAGGTATATGTCAGGAAGTTATCGAGAATATAAATAATAAAGTTACCCGAGAAGTATTCCAATGTTGATGAAGACTTCAGGGAGAGATGTGAGGAAGCCACGCGTCATGGCCGGAGAGATCTCCGCGGTGTACACCGGAGCGATCATGAGGGAGTACCCAACGCCGATTCCGGCGACCACCCTTCCGGCCATGAGGAATGGGTATGATGGAGCCAGACCCATGAGGAGTGCTCCGAGTAAAAACGTGGCCGCTGCCACGACTATGGTGTATCGCCGGCCAATCCGGTCGGAGGTTGCGCCGGCAGCGAAAGATCCGATCAGTGAACACACGTTTAAAGAGCCCACCAGGATTTCCACTTGGGTAGATGAGATTTTGAGATTGTCCTTGATATATAGTACTGCTCCACTCATCACCCCAATATCTGCACATAGCAAAAATTCAGCCATATACGTATACATACATGGTAGTTGCTCTGTTTTTTTCAGTTTTGAGATTACGTTAGACAGATCATTTTTATAGGGGAAACTGATCCACCCTTTTGCTTTGTAGGCCATTTCCGGGCTCACTTTGATGATCGAAACTATTTGTTTTTTAAGAACTCCACGTGTTGATCGGATACCAGTTAGGTCCCGTTCCAGTTTCTTATTAAACCTTCTTTTTCAAAAACAAAGTATTTTCAAGCTCAAAAATCATATGTTTACACAAATAATTTTTCTATAAATATGGATCTTGTTTTATAGATCTCATTGAGATCTTTTAAACGGTGCAAAAAAATAAAAAATATTTTTATTTTCATTATAATTGAGTTTGAAATTACATTCTTTTTGAAAAAAAAGGTTTAGAAAAAAACTAGACCACCACTTTAATATGATTATGGAATGCATTCCAAAAAAATGAAGACTATTTTTTGCTTTTAAAAGAATAACTTGTCTGTCATTATCCTGGAATATTAACTGTGAAAGCGAATTTGAAAAAAAAAAAAAAATTTGTGAAAGCTGCAAGAAAATATAATTAAAAGCAGATTAGTAATATGGGTTGATGCAAATGTTGGGAAATTCAGCTAAAACAGATTCAAATTGGAACCAACCTAATCAGAGGTGGGTGTAAAGAAATACACACATGTACAAATACCCAAGAATTGGATGTTCTTCGGTCTGTATGCCCATTTCTTGGCCCATGAACCCACCGTGACGGTCGGGACCATTTCACTTTGAGACCGAATCAAGAACGTCAAAAATTATGCTGATCGGATAGCTATAATTCTTTAAAAAAAATTGTTGCAACACAGAGTGGCAAGCAACCCAAACAGAATGAAGTACATCAAAAAAAGCATAAAGGAGAACCGATGGCCGACAATAAAACATGAGTCTCTTGCACATAACACATACTGCAAAAGCAGACCGGAGAAAATAAAGGAAGAATTTCAAAGATTAATAAATTTCTTTTTACCGTTCAAAAAGAAAAAAATGGAAGAAGAAAGGTGATAGAAATAGGAAATTTACCATAACCCAACAGAATGGAATTAGTGGAAGCCAACACAGCGCAAGCCAAAGCATACTTGTTGAGAGGAGGGTTTCTTGGTCGGAAAGAAGAGGAGGCGGCTAGTTTCAGTTGTGGGGATTCATCAATTTCATGGGTTTTCTCCATTAATTTGAGTTCTTCTGCTAGCTGTTTCAAAGGCTTTTTGGATCACTGTGGGTGGGCTAACAGCCACGGTTTTTGGGGTTCCAATTGGGTGAATATAGTTAAGGGCTTGTTTGGTTTTTGGGAAGATAAGTGGACAGATTAGCTGATTCCTTTGAAACTCATCAAAGATGCATGCGTCCACCACTTTGTCTTTAATAGGCCAATTTTGTCTTCTTCTCTTTTGTTTTTTTGGAAAGATGATGCCAATTTCATATTTATCCCATTTGCATAGGGCTGTGTTTGGAATGTAGAAACCTGTTTTTTTTCTTTTTTTGGTAATATAATGTGTCTCGGGCCAGCTTACGCGCACCTTGGACTAATCCCTACAGGTTATAGCAGTTTCACATGCTGGGGTGAGGTAACCCCAAGAGTTGGCAAGAAGAATCGAACGTGAGATCTTAGGATGAAGCAAATACCTAAGTCTCTAATCAAGATCATTTGGAGTTGTAGAAACCGGTTTCCACCCCCCCAACAAAAAAAAAAAAAAATAGTATTCTAGTAATTCTTCATGCAGTTTTAGAAAAACCCTAATTAATCATTTCGGATATAAACTAAAACAACCTAAATTATATACAGGTCAAATTTTAATTCTTTTACACTTGATTTGTAGTTAAAAAGTATATTTAATTTTTTTTTTAAATTTGAACCATATTGGTCCCTTTCCTTTCTTTCTTTCTTTTTTTTTTTAAAATTTAAATGCCATTAACACGTAAACTGCCCTAAACAATCTGAGATATCAAACTTAAAAAAAAACGTCTTAATAGATACGTGTCTAAATACATAAACTATTTATAAAATATAATTAATTTAATACCTATCGATCTCTAATCAAAATATTTTTTTTGAGTAGTGACAATACCTGTGAAACTAATGGTGTGGATCATCTTTTCAAGGTTTGCGCCATAAAGATCGAGAAGTGTTCACTGTCAAGGTTTGAATGATGAAGGTCATAAACATAGTGTAGTGTTCACTATTGGCCACCCTACAACGATGTACTGATGTAAAACTCCAATCCCACACTAGTGGAGAATGGAAAGTGTGATTTATATATAAATAATTTTGAGTAGCTACTATATAATATGAGATTAGTCTTTTGAGCCGCATGATTAGGCTAAGGGTTACTAAGTCAGCTAACATGGATCGTAACATCTACAGCATCCGTAAATCCATAGAAAAGTGAGCTTGATTCTACAAATTTGGAGGTTATATAAACAAGAAAAGAAAATAGTAATACTGTTGAATTTAATTCGTCGTTGACTGAGATTTTGACTCCATGGTACATAGAGTTCCGAGGAAACCGAAATTTGAGAGAGAGAGAGAGAGAGAGTAAAGGGAGAAAAATAAAAAACAGTAGTCGTCGCCTGAGAGATTCGAACTCTCGCGGGGAAACCCCATGTACTTAGCAGGCACACGCCTTAACCACTCGGCCAAAGCGACGTTTTGTTCATGTTTGCTTTCTTTTGAGTTTTATAACCTATCTCCTCAGGTTTACAAATGTCCAAAGTAAGCCTTTTTATTTGTTTTTAGTACCTCCTCCGTCTTATAAAATTAGTCCTATATAAATTACATGCAATTTTCAAACTTAAAAATAATTTTTAGAGTCCATCACCACATGCAGAGAGAGAGAGAGCGGGGGGGGGGGGGGGGGGGGGGGGGGGGGGGGGGGGGGGGGGGGGGGGGGGGGGGGGGGGGGGGGGGGGGGGGGGGGGGGGGGGGGGTGGAATGAGCAGATTTGGAGGAAACAGATGAGGGTTTTGTTTTTCATTTCTTAGGCCAAAAGAAATTCGGCTTGGATTTAACCTGGGTGAGAAATAATAAACAGAAAATGGGTGGGGGGAGGAATGCAAAGATCTGGAGGAAACAGATGAGGGTTTTGTTTTTCATTTCTTAGGCCAAAAGAAATTCGGCTTGGATTTAACCTGGGTGAGAAATAATAAATAGAAATCAGTTCAGTTCTGCCCAAATCGGTTCTTTTTCTCACAAAGCCAAAGCCAAACCAATGTTTGAATATTTTTGAAATTTGACTGAACCGCAGCAGTTACTGATTCAATTGAATTTTCTAAAATTGGTCCGGTTCGATCAGTTTCGTTGATTTTCCGGTTAAAAACTTTCATTGCTACCAACAAGTATCTCCGTCAATAACTAGAAAATGACATACATGGTTGTCGGAAATGGACATGCAAAGATGGAAGGATGGAGTACAAAACTAGAAATAACAACATGGGAGGAAGAAGTAATACTATTAAACTAGTGGGCATTTGGTTGTATCAAACTAACAAGTTAAACAATCAACTACGTTCTCATTTAATGGAAACGAATGAAACATCTGCAAATAAATACAGCTTTCCATTGTTCTTGTTAAACATGAGATTCTACGAACCCATACAGACCATTAAAATGGTGAAATATCGCTGAAGAAGTGTTGGAGACCAAGCTCAAGGCGCTGCCAAAGAAAAGCTGCCATACCCAGAGATCCAAAACTAATACAGAGGAAAG
The DNA here is from genome assembly GCA_019656295.1 of Rhododendron mucronatum var. ripense. NCBI lineage: Eukaryota > Viridiplantae > Streptophyta > Magnoliopsida > Ericales > Ericaceae > Rhododendron > Rhododendron mucronatum. The sequence goes on along the minus strand of BPLT01000135.1, from coordinate 819,957 downwards.
TATTAACAGTGCCAGAGTCTGATAGTGGTCAAATGGCCACCCCGAAACTTCTGCCATCGTTTTGAAAAACGGAAGGGAACTGCTGTTTAGATTCCGTGTCTTTATGGACCACGCTGTTATCCACTGCACCCGAGTAGGTGTGAAGTTGAATTCTTCTCTTAACCGCCTCCCCAAGTCTGGCATGTGTCCACCTCCATAAAGTATGGCAATCTTGTTGTGGCCTTCGTCGATTGCTCTTTGGAGCGTCTGTATCACAACTTTGTTCCTCTCACCAACAACAACAGATTTGTCGTCCAGGTCACTAGTCACTGCCACTAACCTACACAATTCACAGAATTAAGGAACATAGACGGTTTGATTAGTGCAAGCATATCTTCTGGGACATATCATATCATTTGTTACGTCTCCATCAAATAGGAGACAATGTAAAACAAGGACATGCTCAAAATCTGACAACCCAAAGTCAATGAATGCAGCTGCCAGAAAAAATTCTCACAAAAAGTTGAAAAGAGAAATAGACAGTCCTAAAATAAGGGCCAAGATCACAAATCAACAAAAAAAGAAAACTTAAATGGACCTAGGTCATCCAATTAATATTTGTTTCCGAATACTCTATCTTATAGGAAAATCATTGGTTGGGTCTCAATCTCTACTAGAAGATAATGTAAAACAAGGACATGCTTAAGTTCCATTGGTCTGGATATTGTGACCAACGATTCCTCATTTTTAACCACCAGGTCTAGATGTCTAGGAAAAATGTTCATAACATTGCTGTATGATAATAGCAGACAAATTGTATTGAGGGATTTATAATTGAGCGAAAGAGACAAAGCTATGAATTACACGCCTTTACTAAATGCGAAGCAATAGAAATACAAAGCATCAACCATTAACATCACTGTTTCCATCTAAAACAACCATATGTGTACTTACTCGGATGCCATAATCTCTGCGAGTAAGATCTTCAGAGCAGAACTAAAATCCAACCTGGACAAGGCTTCAGAAATTAGATGGTTGGATGCCTGACTTCCGTCATTAGAGCAAACAGTTTCAATTAAGAGAAGTCCAACGAGAGGCATAGGTAGAAAGCGAGAAGCCCACAAAAGCTTGGATCTCCAAGGACCAAGCTCTTTTGCCTTTATATCAGCCTCCGACATGGCTTCCTCGAACTTGGCCTCTGTTGATCTACGTGTCATTTCCCTTGCAAAGGAAAACATGCTCTCACCCTTTTGGAGCTGAAAGAAATGGGCAATAGCATTAATTATTGTCATTGACATAAATGATGACATTCATGAATAAGTATGCAAAGGAGAGCACCACACTGAAAACTGTTTTTAACTGCCCATTCCTCAAAGGAAAAAGGATCCACAAAACACCCCTTTCCTTTTCTCTCCCTTTGAGTAGCTTTCAATTGAAAGCATGCATGACGTAATTGGATCAAGCCCTTCCATATTTGGTAAGAAACAGCTTGATCATAGGAGAGGACCAAATGCGATGTACAGTCATGTCCTTTAGGTGTAGCTTAACCTTTCAAGCTTCTCTAAGACTGATAACTACAACAACATGGATGTATTGATATTAAAGTAAACAATTTTCTTAAGTGGAAAAGTCAGGCATCATGAGAATATTCAATCCATAAATAAAATCACAAGATCAAAATTATAAAGAGGGCAGAAGAGAAGTAGAACCTGAAGTAACTCAAAGGTTTCATAGTCCAGATCTGCATGATACCAACCCTCTGTCTGGTAGTCAAGACAGTCTAATTGAAAATCAAGCGTCAGCACTCTAGCCATCTGCCGCTGAATGCATCCAATAATGTCATAGCGCCGTTTAGGTAAAGCTTTGAGCTTTTTCATCCCACTAGGACTTTGTCTGTCATTCAAAGCATCCTTGCGAGCCACCATCTCGTAAAGGACACAATCATAGTGTTCAAGTTCCTTCTGAAGGGTTGCAAAATATCTGAATTAAGGGGGCAGGAGGTCAAGCAAAAAAGTAACATTAAGACTTCAAGGCTAATGGAGAGTTCAAGAAAAAAAACAAGCAACTCAATATCTGATAGTGAAGATTCCATTAGGATCATTTTCTTGATAAGAAGAATGCACGAATATGAAAAGGGAAGTCACAAACACTGAAACTAACAGCATTGTAAACAGCCAGGCAGCGGGAAAAGGAACAAAATAAAAGAATTACTTCCTTGGTACGTATATCAATTATGCAAGAAAAAGTCATGTATTACTACCAGCGGATTGAAGCAAATCGAGCTATAGATGTATTAGAACCCATGCTACGAACGTAGCAAGTGGTAACCACCATGTACTCCCATGCATTTGACTGGAGTTGGAACCTCACTAACTACAACTAACAACACCAACTTTTGCCAGGCAAAAAAAATGCTATTATAAGAACATATGCCCGCATAATCCACGTGTTACGTTTATACAATACTTCCTTGTATACTAAATTCTAAAGTCGTTAATTATGGTCCCGCATGGTTGATCGGGCAGCATTGTTCTAAAAAAATTGCAGACAGGTAAGAAAAGCTGAAACAGGTTAGCACCATGTAAGATAACAATCTGGAAACCAGGCTGGAAAACATAAAAGATGGGCTGGTTTCAGTTTATGAATGTGTAGATACAATTCGTAAGTAGTCAGCAGAAGTGAGATTCTCTAGCAAAACTAGAAGTTGCAAATGTCCTGAGTAATTCAAGTGTCTGTAGATCTACATTGTATGGCATCAAACTGACTTGTGAAGGTGATTATATTCAGTGACTCCAGTGAATAATATGATTGCTCCAGAAGAAAGGAAGGTGTAAATGGGTGAAGAAGAATTCCCAAAACTGTGCAACTCTTACCATTGGAAACCTGCTCCCTAATTCAGGACTGTATGGGATTGCATCTTAGGAGAAACCTGTCAGGGTGGGGGACCCAACTAGAATGCCCAATCACCTGCCAAGGTCATCTAACCAGCTTGAGCCTTAGATGACCTCGGATTATGTAAGAGCAAGACTGCTCAGATTTGGCACTCCCGGTTTTAGTTTCACGTCAACCAGGACGACAAGGTAAGACATTAAAAGAATAAAATTGTCTTCAACAAAACTCAAATCGGATTTGTCCATCTATAAGTTCTATCGCGATTTGGAGCACCACCAATGCCAAGCAAACAGCTTAAACTTCCATTTGTCCATATTCAGGATCCAAGCCATCTAAATTGATACAGCCACCACCCATCAACTCCTGGTTAAAACTCGTCATATCCATCTCTGGAACCAACCATTCAATCTCATGCATAAAGCCCCAGACTCATCAGATTTGAACAATTGAACCTTATAAAAAGTATCACAAACCCCACAAGTTTGGAGAGACGTATGAAACTGCCTTTCATACCAATGTACCAAAGTGGTTCACCCCCAAAAAACTTGTATACAAATATAGTGGAATGCAACCTGGGAACACCTAAGTGCATATATGCATCCGCCATATAATAACTTGCAGCTATACATAAAAATTTCTTACAAGCCCTCCCAATCATATATTCATATAGTTTCCAATATCCTTGTGTGCTCTCGCCCTTGCACCGTCTCCCGCTTTGTGCAATTAAGGATAGGAGCAAAGGAAACAAAAGAAAACCTACCAGACGAGAAAAAATATAAGGTAATGATACGATACTAGGAAAAATTATGTACTCAAATTTGCACAAGTACGTAACATTAACATATATGCACTCATATTCACAAACATAATATTTGCATTTAACACCAATTACAATTTAACATGTACAGCAGGACTAATAACAATGTCCTATATTTGGAGTATCTACATATATTTGTTTTCATTTGTATATCTGAATAAATTATATGTAAATTTTTCCGCACAACTAAAGAAGCTCCCTAGCTTAAATACTACTCTATCCCCTCGCTACCCCACACACGCTCCAGTTCCAACTCCTGCTTCGTGCAACTAAGTTTCAAAGAGGCATACCTAGTGCACAAAGCTCTTGCTTTTTTTACATTTGCTTTCGAACCAAACACCTAATAATACAACATCAATGTCGTTCTTATCCACACCGCAACTCGTGTAACAGCACAAGAATAATACCATGCATTATTATGACAAACAATACCATCACAGATAAATAGAACAAGAAATGATCAACAAAAAAGAAAAATATAAAGTAGCAAATCACACCTGAAAATGTAAAATTATCATCCATAGATAATCAAAGCAAAAAATAGTCACACCAAAATCAAATTGTCATGCAAAAAATTGAGTAACAAAACATACTCTCTATCGGCAATGTGTACAGCTGAAACCAGATCAACCTGCACAAACAAATCACAAAACAGTCAGAGCCTCAGATGACTCAAACCGGTTATTAGAAGTATAAATCAAACCATATGCTAAATCTGTTGACTTGGATAGACATTTGCAGTAACATATCTGCAAAAATTGACATCAATTAATTGAGGGGCAAACCTATGGTGGACAGTGCATACCATGGAAATGCAAAGTTTACGTTTCTAAAAATAATAGTAATGAATGTAGTTATGAAGTGTATACAATACAAGACTGAAGCTACCTATATAGATGATTAGTTAGGAACTATTTGGTTCTACTTGTTAGAACACACCTCAAATTAATCCTTATAGCCTCTTCCTCATGCTTACAGGTGGGGTGACTCTAAGAGTTACTAGCAACAAGTCGAACCTCAGACTTCCTACACTCCTAAATAGGCATGCAAACGAGCCAAGCGGAGCTTTGACGTGTTCGAGCTCGGCTCGTTCAAAACTTAGTCTAGCTCGAGGTCAGCTTGACCTTGAGTCAAGCTTAAATAATCGGAGCTTGAGCTCAGCTCGCTTATTATCGAGGTGTTCGAGCTCAATTCCTTTACTAGCCAAGCCTCTACATACGAATCAAGTTTCTATAACCAAGCCGAGTCACAACTACCTCAAGCTCGGCCCGTTGATTAAATGAGATTAAAACTCAAGCTCTGGCTCGACGCATTTACTAACAATCCAAGTAAAGCCCATAGCGACCCGAGCCGTGAGCTACTCGCAAACAACCCGGTTCATTTGCAACCCTACTCGTAAATCCCATGCGTTACCCACCATGCCAAATATACTCTCCCCTCGGAGTTCGTATTTTGCTACTAACTTATTTGTTAGTTTCGATGATGTTAGTAGTAATACGAATCATTTTACCTAGACACTCATACATTTGGACCAAATTAGTATTAACAACTTATTTCGACTAATCATGAAAACAAACCCTGGCTAATTTATGTACCCATTCACTTATTCTCCTTGAATCTGAAGTTATACCCTAAGTCACTTAATCCTCCAAAATGCCCCTTCCGCTTTTGCTCTCAATTCTCACACTGCACCCCTCGCAGTCAAAATGCCCCTAAGCTCCCACTCTCAATCTTCCCACAGCACCCCGCACTATCAATCCTCGCTCTCGCAAATTTTAGTAGTTTGCGATGAGTTTCAAAGGGATTCGAGACCATGTAGTGCAGGAGTGGGGTGCACTACAGTCGTCCAAAAAACAATTTCAATGGTCCAGATATAAAAAATATATATACTTTTAACGCGAAGAGTATCTTTTAAATTATGACCATTGATTGCTGGACGGCCAAGATGCCGCACTACAACCCTGTAATGACGCTCCCACCCTGCTCTGGTCGTGCACGGGAATTACGTGATTTAGGGTTTATACCTGAAGAAACGGTCGGAGAAGAGACCAAGGAAACTTCTTCCGGTAAGTAACGACCGACGTCTGCAACTCCCCACCTTGGCCTTCGCCTCCACCGGGGCCCACTGCCCTGTACCTCATGAATTCCGCAGGCGAATTGTTCCGCATAAACGGCTCCACCACCGACCCATCGTCCTCCGCCGACGGCTTCGCTCGAACCGCGATTCTCCGAATCGGTTTGAAAAACCTAGGGTTTCGTTTGAAAGAATTGAAAGTGGTGGGTGAAGAAGATGTGAGAGTTGAATTGTTGGCGTAACTAGAAGGGAATGAAGAAGGTGTGGAATACGCTATGGACAGAGAACTACAGACCATAGTTTCGTTTTGTGAGAGAGAGAGAGAGAGAGAAAGAGAGAGAGGATGAGGTGAACCAGAAAGACGGAATTTCCGTTATTGAAACTACGCAGAAACGGGTACGGCTGGATTTTATGATACATTCCCCATGATTAGTTTTCGGGGAAAATTTCACATAGGCACCCGACCTTTCACACAAATCACACATAAACACCTGACCTTTCTTAAATTTCATATAAACACCTGAGCTTTTTAAAAACTCATCAATTTAACACCTGACCTTTATTAAATTTCATATAAACACCTGACCTTTCTAAAAACTCATCAATTCAACACCTACCGTTATCTTTCCGTCTAAAACCAAACGGAAAAAAAGTTAAGTGCTCCGATTTTTTACTTGTTTGAAATAGTGCTAAGATCTTATTTTCCTGATCATTATATCCTAAAGAATAATAATTAATTTTGACTCTAAAGCTCTCGTTAATCAACCCTAAAAAAATCGTATAATCAAATATCTCTTATGGCTAACTAACGAGAGTTTTAGAATCAATAATTAATTATGATTCTTTAAGATAAAATAAAATGATCAGAAAAATAAGATATTAGCATTGGTTTAAACGGACTGAAAATTGAAGCAATTAATTTTTCAACCATGTATAAATCATTTATATATTAAAAAATATGGTTAAAAAATTAAGTGCTCCAATTTTCAATCTGTTTAAACAATGCGATGATATTATTTCTCTGATTATTTTATTCTAAAGAATCATAATTAATTTTTGACTCTAAAACTCTTGTTAGTCAGCCCTAAGAAAGTTGTATAATCAAATATCTCTTAGGGCTAACTAACGAGAGCCTTAGAATCAAAAATTAATTATGATTCTATAGGATAAAATGATTAGAAAAATAAGATCTTCGCATTGGTTTAAACGGATTGAAAATTGGAGCAATTAATTTTTCAACCATGTATAAATCGTTTATATATTAAAAAATATGGTTAAAAAAATTAAGTGCTCTAATTTTCAATCCGTTTAAATCGGTGCAAAGATCTTATTTCTCTCATCATTTTATCCTAAAGAATCATAATTAATTTTTAACTCTAAGGCTCTCATTAGTTAGCACTAAGAGATATTTGATTCTACGACTTTCTTAGGACTAATTAATGAGAGTTTTAGAGTCAAAAATTAATTATGATTCTTTAGGATAAAATGATCAAAAAAATAAGATCTTCACACTGGTTCAAACAAATAAAAATTGGAGCACTTTAACTTTTTTTCCGTTTGGTTTTCAACGAAGTGGTGACGGCAGGTGTTGAATTGATGAGTTTTTAGAAAGCTCAGGTGTTTATATGAAATTTAATAAAGGTCAGGTGTTGAATTGATGAGTTTTTAGAAAGTTCAGGTGTTTATATGAAATTTAAGAAAGGTCAGGTGTTTATGTGCAATTTGTGTGAAAGGTCAGGTGCCTACGTGAAATTTTCCCTAGTTTTCGAGAGAAACTTAACAGTAACTTTTTTTTTTTAATTCAAAAAAATTTTACATTTGTTTAGTTTTGCATTAAATTTTTGTGACTAATTGATTCGTCTCGATAAGAGGTACCGGAAAAGTAAAAAATTTTGATCGAAACTCATAATTGTTTTCAAAAGTCAAGAATAAGTAAAAAAAAAGTTGACTTATTGACTTATTTTTATTTTTATTTAAAAAATTATGAGTTTCGGTCAAAAAATTTTACTTTTCCGATTCTTCTTCTCAAGACGAATCAATAAGTCACAAAAATTTGACGCAAAACAAGCAAATGCAAACAATTTTGAATAAGGACAAAAAATAAGTCACTCAACTTTTTTAATCCAACCCCACGGAATAGTGAAATAATTGTTCATGGAAAACACGACATCTTATTCGCCCGTTTCGGCAATCAACAGTTGAAATATGTTTTTAATTTTTGATCGGTAATAAATATCTATTACCGTTAATAGTTTGTCTTTAATCTGAATCATCCAAAATACTTTTGGACGGCTGAGATTGGCTTCCGTAAACTTTTATTATGGAACCTCCGTAAATAAAGATTTTTCCTTTTTCTTCCTACCTTTTTTTTTTTTATAACTAAATGTACGGACTAGTTGGCTTGTACTTCCATCAATATGAGGTATTGAAGTTGACGACCATGAAACTTGTGACTTCAAATAAAATGATAGCATGTGAGGTTCTGAATTCCCGCTAATGGATTAAAACCCATCTTTTTACAAATTTTTAGAAAGGTTATTTTTCTCATATACATTACCAGAAATATTATTTAGTAAAAACAATTTGACTACAACATTAACGACAGCAAAATATATAGTGGAAAGCAAAGCACCCGTCATGAGCCTCGTCAGCATAATACTCTACTACTTGTCCTGTAAATTCAAAACAAAGAAGGGAAAAAAAGAGAACAAATTTTCGAGTGACATATCTCTTTTTGATAACCAAACATCGTTCACATGATCAGAATATGAAGACTTGCTCACCATCACTAATGGAAAGAACCACAGTGGAGTCGATCACAGCCGGTATTCTATGAGCCACTGTGATCACAGTGCAATCTGCAATTCCCTTCTCATTATTTTTTGAATTACAGAATCTGTTGCGTTATCGATAGATGCATTGGCTTCGTTGAGAACTAGTATCTTCCTTTCTCTTCAGCAGTACTCGTCCCAAACAGAATAACTGCCTCTGTCCCATGCTCCAATTTGATCCATCTTGCACAACTGCATTGTACCAAGTTGTTTGTACAAACTTTTTTAGTCCAAAGCTTTTCTGCTTTGATGTTCTCTAAATAAGAATGCTACTTACCCAAGGCGTCCAATGCCTCCTCTTTCTCTTGAACCGCCTCCCGAAGCTGACATTTTTCGAGAACCTTCCATACATGGTTTAGAAATCGTATCGATTAGGCAAAGCAAATGACATTCTAATCGACTGCTTACTGCGACTACTTTTTTGCATGTACGTGAGAAATATCCTTGGTATCATTCATGGTATGAAAGTGGAAACAAGAACAATGTGATTATGGTTTTCTTCTTTGGAACAACGTGATTATGGTTTTCTTCTTTAGAACAACGTGATTATGGTTTTTCTTCTTCGGAAGTTGCCTTGGATTCAGGGTTTTAAATAAAGCCTATTACGTAACAGGATTTTGGACTTCTGATATTGTTATTTACTTTTGTAACGAACGTAAGGCTGTATACTGTTACGTTTCGCGATACCGTGATTTAAGGGCTAAAACTGTGAACAAAAAAAAAAGGCCCACTAGAGTTTATATGTGACAGAAACCTTACCGCTCATATTTCCTGATCAGTATGATCCATTAACCGGTCTAGATTGTATCTAACAGACCCACTAAACAGAGTTGGATCTTGTGGGATGACCCCCAAGTGTGATCTCTGGTCATGAAGCCCAAGCGTGCATATATTTACGCCATCTACAATGATACTTCCCTTGGTAGGCTCTACGAGGCGAAACAAGGCATTCATAAGAGTTGTCTTCCCACTTCCAGTCCTTCCCACAATTCCGATTTTTTCCCTTCCTCCGAATACGCAACTTATCCCCTGAAGTACCAGAGGAGAATTAGGTCGATATCTAACCTGCTTGACAACATTTTGCTCTTTAGAACGTCACTGTACATAACTTTTAGCTAGACAAAAAGAAACTACAATGCTATTTTACCTTCAAATCACGGATCTCAACTATACCAAATTCTGGCCAGTTCAGGGCTGGTCGATTGCCTTCTATTATTTCAGGGGCTTCAATAGGTATATGCATGTATTGTTCTAGCCTTTCTATGGTAATAATTGAATTTGACATCATGCACTGGCTTTGGACCGAAAGAACGAGAAATGTGTTCAGTGAAAGACCATATGATAGCGCCATTCCAATAAAATCCTGCCATGAGAATATCAACACCCAATTTACTCATCAGACTTCTTAGTGATTTAACCAGCGTATTCCAATAACATTGTCAGATGACTTAGGTGAACTTGAACTTTTGGTTATATTATACATGTAGCAAGGGCTAGGGGTGGGCACGGGTCGGGCGGGTCGGGTATGGCCCGCCACCCGAACCCGACCCGACCATGTCGGGCAGGAGAAAAACCAACCCGAACCGAACCGAACGATGGTGTACACCCGCCCGTGTGCCCGATTTTTTTTTTTTTTGTCGGGTCGGGTCGGGTCCGACCAAACCGAAGTAAATCTACATGAATTGTTCATGTTTTGGTCGGGTCGGGTCGGGTTTGGTCGGGTACGGAAAAACAGAACCCGAGCCCTGAACCGAAAACTGATTTTTTCGAAAAATTGAACCCGAACCCGAACCCGACCACATGTTCGGACCCGCCCGAAACCCTTCGGGTCGGGTCGGGTCCGTCGGCCCGCGGGTATTTTGCACAGCCCTAGCAAGGGCTATGAAAACAAGTAATATTGAATTCTAACCTGATTTGGAAGCAAAATTGGAGAGAAAAGTTATGCCAAGCGCTGAGCATGACAGAACAATTGCACACAAGTTTCCTAGGCATTGCATTGGAACAACCACTCGTCTGCTGAAAATTTGTGGAAGAATGAACTAGTGTTGGCATCAATAAGTTGCAAATTTTTTGAAAAGAACCGGTCTTCCTCGCCAAAAGCCCTGATGGTCCAGCCACAGATTCAACAAGATGGCTAGCAACTGAAGACTTGGTTGTGCCTTCTATTCGCATCAGCTCTTTTGCAGAAGCAAAGTACAATCTCTATTTGGTAAAAAGACAAAATACATTATCAAATGGTATGCTGGTGTAGTTTGTGAGAAGTAACATAGAAGCACTTGTGAAAGTTGCATTCTTGGGTTACCTGTAAGATTAGGGTAACAATAACCATATATAGGTAAGATGACAAACAAGATAGGCCGCGTGAGAAAGCCAATACTCCAAAGCTAAAATATGCAATCATAGTGTTCCCTATACTCAAAGTAAATATGAACACCAATTCAAGGTCCACAATACTCATATCAGAAGATACCTACACAGAAAAAAAAAAATCTCTAAGTTCCCTAGATTCCTTGAAGCATAACATGCATTACAGTTTTTTATTGTAAAGATTCTTACCCGACTGAGTATCCTTCCCAATGGTGTAGAATCATAGAATGAGATTGGTGCTCGGAAGACAGAGGTCAGTAACTAGAAAAAAATAGCTATCGATGTCTTCATACCCAGAAGAACTACAAGATAAGATCTTAGGAGCAAGAATATTAACATGCTGCACCCTATCAATGAGTATACTGATATCAGCTCCAATCTGCTTACACTAGACTCCTGTAAATGTGCAGCCAACCGCAAACTCTGTACAAACTTCGCAATTATAATGACACAGTGAACGATGACCGAAAGGAAGAGGTACAATAATCCATTGCGTTGCTTCATATACTGTATGTAAGGCTTGAGACACATATCTCCTGTTTCTCTTTCTTCTTCCTCAATCAACTGGTCTCCCAATGATTCTCTTTGATGTCGCTAAATATAAATTTTCTGAATCTCTTCTTTTGGTGTTTTTGGTTCTTCAAAACCAAACTCAGTTGCAAGTTAGAATCAGACGTGACTTTATGAGCATTGACAAGGTTCTGGAATTGCTGACTAGAAGCTAGCAACTGATCATAGGTAGCTGCTTCCACAATCTTCCCTGATGCATTAACTGTCGACAAAACCAATGAACAGAACATACCATTTAGCCAAGCGATTTCTGAACGCACATGCAATAATAGGTGTGAGTTTACCACATACGAGATAGATTCATAAATAAGCATCAATGCTAAAAGGATAACACAGAAAGTGCCAACAGTTGAAATCCTAACCAAGATAGAATCGAATGCTGGAGGGAAATCAACTTTGGTGGGTGACGAGTAAGACCATTTTCCTTGCCAGGGCACCCATGTCATATTCCTGCCCGCAAAGCACATTAGGTTTTTACCTTGGAAAGTACAATTGTAGAAGAAAACTAAATCAGATTTTACAGAATAATGTTCACATTATATAAACTTGTTGCTGTATGTGCGTCAACAGCACTGAATGGATCATCTAATAGGTATATGTCAGCATCTTTATATAATGCACGTGCCAGTTGCACCCGCTGCTTCTGCCCACCACTGAGATTAACGCCCCGTTCTCTAATTATCATGCAATCTCCAAACGGAATCATCTCAAGATCCTTTTTTAGGGAACACTTCTCCAGTACTTCTTCGTATCTATTTTGATCCATGGTGCACCAAAAGACGATATTCTCTTGTATGGTCCCCGTTTGGATCCACACTGTCTGAGATACATAGGCGATCTCCCCGTATACGTGTACCTGGAACATGGAGCAGAAAATATACAGGTTGATGAGTATCTTTTTCTTTTTCTTTTTTGAACATCAGATAGTGAGGTTGATGCATATCTGTCTGGAATCTATAGGATTCTTAGTTCTGACCAAACTATGACAAAACTGCAAATCTTCATACAACCAGTTAAAAGTTAAAACTGCTCGGTCATTTCCTTGCAAGAGGTTACATATGAGCAGGCTATGGATATGTAGAGATCAAAGATCAAGAAATCACCTATCGATACTATAGTATATGGTTTAAACATAAATTTAGTTGGTTTTAAAACATTTATGTGCAAAAGCAGCAAAATCAATGACTTCCTACATTGATTTTTACAGCCTATCTAATATACGTGCACACATATGTACAGGTCGGCCAATTCATAGTTTGCTAAATTTCAAGCCATAAAAGAAGTAATTGAAGACTTAATATGTCATTGATGTCAGGAACCTCCCCAAGAATTGCCGCTATAAGGGTCGATTTACCCGAGCCAACCTCTCCACATACAGCTATCTTCTAACCACAATGAATCACCAAGTTTATATCATTTAGTGTTGGCTTTAAAGAGCTAGAATCCCACGAAATTCTGGTGGTACTAATAGATATAGCCTGGATGAGTCCCTCCGCATCGCGCGTTTTCTTGGCATATCTATTCTGCAATTCAGGTGCTTTGAGAAACTTCATGATTCAAGAGAATGAACCTTTGCTTCAATAAACACTGCCGCAACATCAGGGATCATTCTTATGGACTCCTGAAGAATGCGGAAAGCCACAAGAAATGTGAACACATTACTGGCAGTGATAGGAATCCCAAGTAAGTAGGAAGCCCAAAATGTAGCAACTGATACCATGATTGGGGATACCCAAAATAGAACCATATACTCCACCCTTTTTGTGACAAGACTGCTAACAAATTGTTTGATTCTTCTCTCCTTACTTTTTCTGCCGCATTCTTGAAATGAGTCTCCCAAGCGTATAATTTTAAGACTTTCATGTTCGTCAGTGCCTCTGCCATAGCCTTAAGCCTCCTGTCTTGTGCCACCATAAGATTTGCCAAGTACTTATGCTGTAATTTGGCCACTGGATAATTTGCCAACACGGTCAATACAATCACTACCACCGCTGCAATAGCTGCAGACTGCAGTCCCCATTGCATAGTATAGGATTAAAAATTCAAGGCAGATCTGAAGGCCTATTGTCCATGTCTGATGAATCCGATATGGCAATTCGCCTATTCTATAAGCATCCACCATGACATAATTTGTTATTTGACCAGGAGAATGGTTTATCTTAGCAGCGTTTAAGAGTTTTAGTTGCTTCTGATAAATTGCTGCAGTTAGCAAGGACCTTATTTGGAGCCCAATTAGTCTAGCTCTAAAGCTCCATTGCCTCTAGACAGTGATTCAAAGCATTTCCCAATGAAGAGGCCTGCAGTGAGAGCATATCCCTCGTATTTAAAGGTTTCTTTTCCTTCGTCAACCAAAATGAAAGCTCTCAGAAACAACGGGCCGGTAGCCAGTGTGAGTACCTTGATCAATGCGAAAAACCCAGAAACGAAAATAGCTTTCAAGTGCCAGAGAAATACTGAATATTCTTGCATTCAAACTCGTGTAGTGTTATAATTTAATTTCTAGGTAACAAGCATTACTGAAATTACACAGGTAGTACAGGCCTTCTAAGGAGACCTATCTCTATCGGATCTCAACTAAGGCATAAGACCAGGACACAGCAAGGTCTACGGTTCTCATACTAGATCAGACTACGACACGAGCCAATACAACGAGGAGATGAAGAAATTCAGGAAGATGGCTTTGGGAAGCGAAGAGTATGGGGCTAGCGGCAAGTACAGCAACACCAATAGTGATTACGGTCTGCACGCATCTGGGTTGAGTAGGGAAGGCCGACAGACCCCTAGAGAAATGGAGATAGGAAAGATAAAGCAAGACAGTCGACATTTCAATTTCAGTTGTTTGTGAATTTAATTGCAGAGTGGCATGGCATGCCTTGTGTTTATAGACATTTCGATGTGAGCTTTGTTTTGGTTGTTCAGATTTGTTGAGAAGTGTTGTTTAACTTGCTTGAGTTCAAATTGACAGTTGGATTGGAATCTGAGTGAAGATAGATGAAATCCAAGCTGCTTTTGGATCGATTTATTTATTCTTGTGTCGTTTCTTATCGTGAAACTTTAACAATTAGGATGTAAGGCTTGTTTGGTTTCAAGTAATTCTTTGTGGGTTTGATTTAAGCCTAATTTAATTTTAGATCATTGTGGCGTCTCAACATCGGAAGGTAGGATAAAGAATGTGGATGGAAGATTTACGCCACAATTTTTGGATGAAATGTTGAGGTTCAAGTCGGGACATGGTGAAAGATCTACAACACATGTATTTTGGATGAAATGTTGAGGTTCAAATTAGGATATGGTGATTTCGTTCGAAAAGTCAGTACATCGGGATGGTTCTGTACCTTGCCCTCTTACTCCCTATGTCCAAATACAAAACAAGGGAATCACAGTTAGTAAGTCAGTAGAGATGGAAAAGGTACGTAATCCTCAGGTAGCTAGTGATGGTACAGCTTTCTAGGGTTAATAATATACATTTTACAAAGAAACTGTATTTAGTCATCACACGTAATTTCGTTCCGTGCACGTACCTTATAACGTCACGTGACCTGCGTGTAACCATTTTTTAATTAGGTGTACGATTGTAGGTTGACACATGATTCGGTGGCATGTGGCCTGGCCATGTCACTTGGCGTCTCCGTAGCGCCAACCTGTCAGGATTGTCTTGCCGGGTTGAACCCAATCCAGTCCGGCCCAATGATCTTCCACCAGCATTGCCATGGGTAAAGGCCTCTTGGCTAACTATTCATGGGCTCAGCTCATTCGGCCGAAGGTTTTTTTTTTGTTGTTGTTGTTGCAGGTGGTGGGATTCAAACCTACATGCTTGAGAGGATCATATATGCTGCCATATTCCTTGCCTCTTGTTGCAATCTCTGGGTTTGACAAAGCTTGGCTGATGGTTTAACACGAGAGGAAAATGATGGAAAATTAAAAATGAAATTTGGCTTCTTCAGTTCTTCTTTTTTAATTTCTTTTATTCCACTGCAAACCAGTGCACATAACCATTTCTTGTATAATGTGTCTAGATCAAAGATTTGTGAATTGGTTTAAACAAGACGGAGGCGAGCAATGTAAACAAAAATATGATATAGCTTATTGATGACGTCCAAATTTCATTCAGCAAGATGTGAGCTCAAAGGTCATAAAGGAGAACACAGTTAGGAGTCCGGGAGACAACAAACAATTCAAATGTGTTACTTTTATTTTTCTGAAAGAGCTCATCATCAAAACTCCATATACGGATATAACGATGGTTTTCGTAGTGTTCATAGATTGTGCTTTTGAGGTATATATATGAAATTTCTACTTAGAGTGGCCGAGTCAATATTTAGAAAAAGATGTAATTTCGCAATGACTTTGTGATAAATCATTCATAATTTCCTAGATAGAGCTCATCAAATGAAAATTAAATTGTAAAACTCAGAAAGATTGTTTCTCCTTTAATAGACAAAAAGCCTGTGGCTATGTTTGGTTGAGAGTTTAGTTTAGTTTAGTTTTGGTAGTGGGTGGAGAGAGAAATATGGTAATGATTGGAAATAGAGATAATGATTGGAGAGAGATAGAGAGAGATGATAAAGTAATAATTGAAGAAATAAGGTAATGATTGGAAAAAGAAGTAGGTTAAAAATTGGAAAACAAAATAAAAACAAAACAAAATAGCCAAACGAGCATAACTTGTGATTTTTGTTCGGAATCGGATCCATCTTGACTATTCCATCAAGCGACGTTGAAAAGATGTTAACTACGCTTTGTAGAGTCTCATGATGCAATCCCCAATTTGTATCAATAGCATAAATAAGAAATGCTCTCTTGATCGAGGCATCGCCCACATGCAATCTTATCATATAGTGTACATAATGTTTTTACTAAAGTGTTTAGGCATACAAAAAAAGCTCTGAAAACATCATATAGTGTACACTAAATGTACACCCACTTGTGTGAGATCCGTCTCACACAAATGATCGGACCATTCACTTTGATTAAAATATTTCTTAATAATCACTGAAAAAAAAAACTCTCAATTGAATGTCGGTAGGGGTTTGATCAATTCGTTCACTTTGCGATTCTTATAAATTGAAAAAATTAATCAAGCCACAATCGATATCTGATTGAACTTATTTTTTTCAAAAACTTTTTAATATTTTAAACAATAAATGATTTTTATTATTTGTACGATACCCCGAAGTGGATTCTTAGAAAAAAAAACAAGACTACATTTGGTGCAACTATAGCATCGGGCTGGCATGCATAAAGGCTTTCCACGAAAATTCTTGGCATTTGTGAAATCAAACATCAAAAAGTAAGTAAATAGTAGGGTACAATAATTCTACGCGTGAGTCTTTCCACACAGACTTCATCATTTTCTTCCCACTTTCCTCTTTTTACTTTTTTTTTTTGATAAGTCTTTTCCTCTTTTTACTTGGTTACTTGCCTGGAAACTTCCCAAGCTGGAGAGAGAGAGAGATCCGTTCCTCTCTCCAATCTGAACGACATTGTCGCCTTTTTACCCAGTGTTTACTTTGCTTAATACTCCGTAAGTTTTTGTTACAAAGCTGGACATTTAAAAATGAACGGAGGGAGTATATGATTATGCACAAGTGTGAAAAGATTAGTTATTGAAAAGGTGATGCTATAAATCCACATGAATAATGACAAAAAGAGTACAAGTAGTCGAAAGAAGAGTGAAAATCATACTTCTATAACGTGTTTATCGCGACGACCGTGTACTGCTCGTGGGCATAATAGCAACTGAAATGGCGGGTCATACTTGTCGACACACAATTTTACCCTCTTCACACTTTCTAGTTGTGTGAGCTAGACTCAAGCCCATTCCGTTAAAAATCTTATTTTTGAATTACTTATTTTTCTTTTAACGAGACAGATCATTCTCTCACAATATATTATCTTTTATTCAAAAAATAATTTTAGTAAGTGAAACACACCCTCAATTTTAAGTTAGGAATCCTGGGAAAAATGTGTGATAAGAAAAGTATTATTAGGATACCATGCAGTAGTGCCCCAAAATTACTAAATGAAGGAGGAGGCGGTCCAATTGAGGTGGTTTCCTCGTCACCTTCTTCTTAATGGCGCTTGGTCCATAAATTCTAATGAGGAATTTGGCCGGGTTGAAAATGAAATTCGGCTTCTTCTTCTTCTTTTTATTTTTTATTTTTTATTTTTTTATTCCTCTACAAACTGGTGCTCATAGCGATTTTTTGTATAATGTGTCTGGATTAAAAATTTGTGAATTGGTTTAAACAAGACGAAGGCAAGCAATGTAAACAAAAATATGAGATAGTTTATCGATGACGTCCAAATTTCGTTTAGCAAGATGCGAGGTCAAAGGTCATGAAAGAGAACAGAGTTAGGAGCCTGGACGACAGCAAACAATTCTGATGTAGGCTTCGTTTGTTTAGGAGTAGAATGTTTTCCGATAAAATGTTTTACCTATTGTTTGGTGTTTGGTTGTGTAAAAAATTAAAAAAATATTTTACATTTAAAACTTTTTCCATCAATTTTATCACGCCCTCAATTTTTAAAATAAATATAAAAGATTTCCACAAATAAGACCTTGCAATTTATTATACGATACCCAAAAGATTACTATATTTCTATTTCCATAATCATACTTCAAAGTCCATAAGATTCCAAAAATATTACTTCATCGGTTCAACAGCCCCAAATTGACATAAGTATCAAGTGTCAAGAGAGTTAACAATTACAAATGTTCCTTAGTCAAAAAAATTATAACTTAAGTTACAAATACATCTTTCAAAAGAAATTTACAAAGATGAATGACTAATTCCTTTGGTTAGCTTTCAAAGTAATATCCACAATCCAAGCACTCGAGGCATGCAAGCTACTGTCTCGAATGAACACCTGAAAATGATATAAGGTAAGGTTTGAGCTACACTAGCCCAGTAGAAAAGTCTACGCAAACTCTATATACAAATGAGTAATACAGAAGAACAAATGATAGAAACCAAATGACAACAGAGGTAGGCACAACTATCATGATCAAAGTATCCAACTATCACCAATCCTAGCTTCTTCTCGTCATACACACAAGTCATATTCATTCAATTCGTGTCTCAACATCTCGTATCCTTTGTGTATCTGAGCTGATACTCCAACCGGGCCAATTAAGGGATCCCGATATGCCCCGCCAAGCACCCACCTTGTAGGTTAGGCCTTGAGTGTGTTCATTATGAGCATTAGTTTCCGCCGGGCCAATTATGGGATCCCGATATCCTCTGCCAAGCGCCCACCCCTCGATGGGTCCCGAGTGTTTGCGCGTCGTTCATATGATAAGTGTGTCGTTTGTATTTCAACGTGCAATGACTAACATTTCTCACTTCATAACTCTCATGCTCATTCAAATCACCGGATATCAATCTAAGTATGAAACAAGTAATATTCTCCAAACACTTGAAAGAATGCATAAATGAACCCATTAGACTCGACGGAAAACTCCAATAAGTGATCTACAAGACTTAGGAAAAATCTGCACCAAGACTGAAGACCTACTGGTAGGTGAATAAGGCCTATCGGTGGAAGAGAGGAAATTTCAGATGACATACCGATAGGAGTTAGGGACCTACCGGAAGAAAATGAAGGCAGAGAGGCCAACATTTTGGGCGAAACAAATTTTCAAGAGACCTACCAGTAGGTGATGAAGTCCTACCGGTTGGAGATTGAATTTTCAGGCGTTTTTATACAGTTGACAGATTTTGATCCATTCTCAATCACAACCAATACAAGCTCAAATAAGGCACAAATCACCCATACAACATATAAAGAGAGGTAGAATTCCTTACCTCGAGTATCTAAGCCAAAATCGAAGAGGTTGAGCAAGTCCTAACTTCCGAAATCTAAACCGAGCTAAATACACTGAACCAGGCTCTATCCAACGAGATACGAGCTCCAATATGCAAGTAGAAGATGGTTCAGGAGTTTATTGGTACAGGTTTTGAGTTTAAAGATGAAATCTTGGGTGAGAGAGTGAGAGACTGAGAGAGACAGCCGAGAGATGGAGAGAGAGGAAAATGGGAAATATTTTCGCTGCCACACACACCACACACATATATACACCATATTGCACTAACACTCACATTTCTCAAATCCTTTCACATTAGCCCACGACCATATTTTCCACATTAAACCCTCATTTATCCGTTTATAAAATATTAAAATTATAAGAAGAATTTATGGGTCTCTACAAAATGGATAAAAATGACTTACCCTTAAATCTTTCGTAAGTTATTTTTCGAAATGAACCAAATTTCATCTACTGCAATTCTCACTTTTCGGTTTTCTCGATCGCCAGTCATGACCCACGTTCAATTTTAATACTCTCATATCTCCCCCCTACTTTATTTTTTTGATTTCTGAAAATATTTTCAAGTGCCAACCAAACACAGAAAAATAAAAGTTTGAAATTTGTTTTCTGAAAAAATATTTTATATGAAAAATATTTTACATTATAAAACATTTTATCTCAAAACAAATGGAGCCGTAACTTTTATTTTCCAGATAGAGCTCACCAAAACTCCATATACAGATATAACGAGAATTTTGGTAGTGTTCATAGATTGTGCATTTAGGTACATATATGAAATTTTTACTTAGAGTGGCCAAGTCAATATTAAGAAAAAGATGCAACTTTGCAATGACTTTGTGACAAATCATTCATAATTTCCCAGGTAGAGCTCATCAAATGAAAATTAAATGCAAACTCAAAAGATTGTGGCTTTGTTCGTTTCGCATTTTCACTTTGTTTTAGTTTGTTTTCTAATTATTATCCTATTACTCTCTTCAATCATTACTCTATATCTCAAACTATTACTTTCATTTCTCTCTCTAGTCATTACTCATCTCTTAAATTATTACTCTATTTCTCTCTCTATCCACTATCAAAACTCAAATACCAAAAACTAGCAAATGAACAAGACCTGTATCTCCTTTAATAGATAAAAGGCTTGTGATTTTTGTTCAGAATTGAACCCATCAAGCGCGCGTCGTTGAAAATATGTTAATCAAGCTTACCACAGTCCCATGATGCAATCCCCAATTTGTATCAATAGCACGAATAATTAAGAATGTTCTCTTGATCGAGGCATCGCCCACATGCAATTAATCTTATCATATAGTGTACATAATGTTTTTACTCAAGTGTTTTGGAATAAAAAAAAGCTATGAAAACATCATATAGTATGCGGTAAATGTACAACGACTTGTGTGGGATCCATTTTTGGGTCTCACACAAATGACAGAACCATTTAATTTGATTAAAATATTTCTTAAGAATCTCTATAAAAAAAAAAAAAACTCTCTTAGTCGAATGTCGATAGGAGTTTGATTAATTCGTTCACTTTGCGATCCTTGAAAATTAAAAAAATTAATCAAGCCTACTGAAGTTATTTTTTTCAAGAACTTTTTAAAAATATTTTAAACATTAAATTGACTTTTATTATTTGTATGATACCCCGAAGTGGATTTAAAAAAAAAAACAAGTCTACGTTTGGTCAACTATAGTATCGGGCTGGCATGCATAAAGGCGTTCCACGAAAATTCTTGTCATTTTCTTCCCACTTTCCTCGGCATTTGTACAATAAAAGTCAGTCTACATAGACTTCATTTTCTTCCCACTTTCCTCTTTACTTGGTTACTTGCCTGGGACTTCCAAGCTGGGGAGAGAGAGAGACCCGTTTCTCACTCCAATTCCGAACGACAATTTTCATTTTTCTCCATTGTTTATGCACGAGATCGAACAATCTTCACTTCCTTCTTCATCTCTGTCTATTGGGATTCCATAAAAATTCAGCCATCCCTCCATGTGCACTCTCTCTCTCTCTGGTCCATCTTTGTCAAATGTGGCTTCTATAAACTGTGTTTTTATTTTGCAGATGATGATAGATATATAGGAGGCGGAACTCTTGAATTGGTTCTACAAACATTGAAAACGAACTCCCTAATCTTTTGGTTAGTATCTTGAGATCAGTATATTGTACTCACCACTCATATTTTTAGGAGGATGATCCGCAAATTTTTTTGTTCATGGTATTCATATCTTCTTGTTTACGGTAGCAATTCTTGGCTTGTTAGTTATGCATTCTTTTTACGAAGTTACAAATGGAGTGCACACAAATTCCACTAATGGCTTTGGTGTTTATTTTGGTCATAATCTTGTCTCCTGGTATGCTAAGAAAGTAGAAAACAGCCCACTTTTTTTGGGCTATCAGGCTTTTTAGATGTTGGGCTCTGCTTTTTACTGTTTTATCTGGGCATTTTGGCCTCTTGGGGTTCTTGATTGGCTCTTGCCAATTAAGGGTTTGGGGCTCAGATGAGCACATCTTGTTTTTCTCCTTGCTCCCTTTGATCTTTATAATCTTTCAAAGATTAATAAAATTCTTTTTCGCCAATCAAAAAAAGAAAAGAAACAGCCCACAGTGGCTCGATCCTTCACTGAAGCTAAATATAGAGTTATGACTCACACAGCACCATACTCTTATAACTGGTACTCATAGTTAGTTAGTGACCAACTGATCAATTCATGTGAATATGGATTCACCAATTAGATTAATTTGTGTTTCTTGTTAGCCAATCAAATGTCAGTTAGAATTTTGTCAAGCTGAAGTTCACAAAATCTTGATTCATCTTTGTGCAGTGTGGATCTATAAAAAAAAACATTTTGTTGTGTGCATAAATATGGATGCCTCGCGGGCAGAAAGATGTTCTTCCTCTTCCATACCCATCTCACCACAATGGGTATACGATGTCTTCGTGAGTTTTAGAGGCGCTGATACTCGTAAAAAGTTTACCAGCCATCTATTTGCTGCTTTAAAGGACAATGGTTTTCGCACATTCAGGGACGACAAAGAGCTTGAAAGAGGAGAATTTATTAATGATGGACTACTAAAAGCAATTGAGCGTTCCAGAATGTCATTAATTGTGTTCTCAAAAGACTATGCTGGGTCGAGGTGGTGCCTTGATGAACTTGTGAAAATCATGGATTGCAGAGAGACTTTCAAACAGATTGTTGTACCCATCTTTTATGATGTTGTTCCATCTGACGTGCGGAAGCAGACGGGGGTTCTTCAAGATGCATTTGCCAACCTCATAAAGCGTCTAAGAGAGGAACCAGATGGCAAGGTGGAAAAGTGGAGGGCAGCTCTTACTGACGCTGCCACTTTGTCAGGTCGCGACTTGTTGAATGAGGCCAATGGGTATTATTTTCCTTGACCCTTCTGATATTTACAAGAAAATGACCTTAAAACAGCATCAGTGCACATTATCCACTTATTTGGAGGTGCTGGTGGAATTTTCATACCGTTAGAAGGTTGATTAATCTTAAAAAGTATTTAGTTGACCACAATTTAAGATAAATCAAATTTCAAATGCCGTTGGACACACTTCGAACTCTGCATACTTGCTTTAGATCATAACGAGAGAAGGCCTTACTATGCATGACTTTAGCTATGCCTAGAGGAAGAACTTTGAAATAGGAGTAAGATATTTTGACTGATTTCAAAATCACTACTCTGCTTGCTGCAAGCTTGCAATTAGTTTATTTGTTTGAGTTTCTAGGCTACATATACTCAATTGAGACCTTAGTAGCAATATCCTTCTAAAATCAATTGAGACCTTAGTAGCAAAATCCTTCTAAAATGGGTGCGCCCCCAAGACGGGAGCTCGAATCGGCACCCCCATGACGGGAGCTCGAATCGGCGCTCCTAAGATGGGAGCTTGGCAGGAGCTCGCTTCCCTCGAGACGGGAGCTTAATGGGTGGTTAAGGCAACTATTCTCTTACTCTTAAGGGAGTTATGCCATTGTGGAAGTAAAAATATCAAAATCTTATCACACAGAAAGTTTAGCAAATTGAAAATATCTAACTTCCTATAAGTGCCCTTTAAGATTGTGAAAATTCTCATAAGTAATCACTTTTCCTTCAATAGTTAAGTATTTAAAGATATTTTATATACGTATTTATATGAAATCTATACACGCTCCTTAGGCGTTCCCAACCTTAGGAGCTTCTAGGTGTCTCCGCTCCCCCGCACCCACTCTTACTTCGTGCTACTAAGATTGAGACTATTTTTTTGGCCAAAATTAGTGTCACGCCCCAAACTGTGTAGGTCAATTGTTCCATCCCTAGAATACGACGTGGCAGAACCTGATCGCCTTACAATTACACTGAAACAATCGTTTGAACATAAGTCAAACCAAACCACTATTATTAAAATAATAGGTGAATTGTAAAACATAGTACAAGAGTCACAAAAACATCACAACCTAAACCAAAGGTACAATGAGCCTTGCTCCCAAAAGATCACAAAAGACACCCGACGACGACGACAACTGCATAGTGGACCACCTCTGTTCTCAGACTCTGAAAGAGTAACACATTGAATGCGTGAGCTAACCACAGGCTCAATGTGTACAGTTGAATCTCATATAAATAAGAACAACTAAAAAAACAATTATGGATCAAGCATAAACCAAAAAACTCTTTCAGTACAAGCATTCTTCATAGCCCACCACAAGGTCCATCAACTCATCCCATATAGCAAGGGTTGTTTACCTCCAACCAAAGTTATCACAGTATCGTTAGCCTGAGAGTCAATGCAAATAAATACATTGGTGAATCCAGGGACCATTCGATATAATTCCCAATGGTAGGGACACACTCACATATCCCATATGCGAGCCAATAATAATATATAAGCCCGGCCAATTAGGCAAACACTCCTACATTAGCCTAGGAACGGGGCACACTTGCCTAGGAGCGTAGCATGAATTTCAAAACACATTTCTTAAATATTCTCGATTAATATTTCAACCAATCAAATCATAGTTCGTAAAAAGAGAGTATTTTTAATAATTCCAAGCAAATCAGTTTAGCTCCAAAAATCGATATAATTCACATGTACTCACCTTTAGAAACAACCGGATTAACCGAAACCTCAACCTAACTCCTCGGTGGAGCTGATGTGGGCACGAATCTCTCTGAACCTAGCACGATTCACACAGCGATGCAAATGAGTGATTGCAATTCATAACACATCCGATGCATGAAGATGCATGCTAAAGATTAAAACTCATTCATAACTTTGTCTCTATAATTACCATCTCAAAGATCCCATGAACCAATTCAAATTCCTTTCTAATATTCAGCGCCTAAGCACAACGTTTACAAAGCAAACCGACTGGAATTTAGGAAACAAAAAAGTCTTATATGCTTACACATGAATCAAACATAGTGACGTGTCTTCCTAGCATTCATGCTTATCTTGGTCCCTAATTCAATTGCAATACCCTCCTTTATGATTTGGAAAATAACACTTTAGGATATAGCATTAAGACAAAGACTACACATATTAATTTGTCTGTATGAATGCATGCACAATACTACACATAAATGTCATTTCAATTATTTTTTATTAATCATAAAAATGCATGATATGTATGAAATTAGGATTCGGGTCACACAATTAGCATGATTCATACCATAGTCATGGCTATTTCTAGATTTAATGAGTTCTTATTCGTGTTTCTTATGTTAATTGATGATGAACAAATTGGCAGAGATGAAGCAGAGTTAATTAAGATGATCATTGAAGATGTTAGAAAAGTAAATCCAACACATCTAAATGTTCCAAACCACCAAGTTGGACTAGACCATCGTGTTACAAAGCTCAATGTGTTGCTGAACATGGAATCCAATTGTGTTCGCATTGTTGGCATATGGGGCATGGGTGGAATTGGCAAGACTACAATTGCAAAAAGGCTATATAATATCATCCGACACAAGTTTGAACATAGCGGTTTTCTTGCGGATATCAGAGAAACTTCGCAGCAACCGAATGGTCTGGTTGAGTTACAAAAGAAACTTCTTTTGGCTATATTAAAAAGAAGTCATGAACTAAGTAATTCTCATGAAGGCATCGAGGTTATAAAGCAGACAGCTTTCGGTCAAAAAAAGGTTCTTGTTGTTCTGGATGATGTGGATAATGACCAACATTTGAAGGCACTAGCCATAGATCGAGATTCATTCGGTCCTGGAAGCAGAATCATCATAACAACAAGAGATAAGTCTTCTCTAAAAATCCTTGAATTGGGTGAGAATGAGATATATGGGCCAGAGAAATTGGACAAGGACGAATCCCTTGAGCTCTTTAGTTGGCATGCCTTTAAGTATGACCATCCTCCAAAAGACCATTTGGACCTTTCATGCCAACTTGTGCATTATGCTAGCGGGCTTCCATTAGCTCTTGAAGTTTTGGGTTCCTATTTCCGTGGCAAGGGCATACTTCAATGGGAAAGGGCAATAGTAAAATTAAGAAAAATTCCTGCTGATGATGTTCTTGGAAAACTTAAGATAAGTTATGATTCACTTAGCAAGCAACTAAAGACATTGTTCTTAGATACGGCATGTTTTTTTGTTGGAAAAGGTCTAGATTTTACTGTAAAAATATTGGAAGGCCGCTACAATATTTTTGTAGACGATGAGATTCAAAAACTAGCCGATCGGTGTCTCATAAAATACGACCGTCATGACCAAATTGTGATGCACGATATGATAAGAGACATGGGCAGAGAAATCGTCAGGCAAGAATCTCTTGATCCTGGGAAGCGTAGCCGATTGTGGTATCTTGACGACGTCCTTAAAGTTCTGAGAGATGGCACGGTGACAGCCTTATGCCTTGAGATTTTACTCCATTGTTGATGCTTCATTATTGCAATAATGCTACAGGCACTCGTGCCCATTCTATATCTGATTTATTTGATATGAATATTCCTAGCTTTATATTTTGTTTTCTCACGAGGTACTTTTTTCTTCCCTCATTATGAACTGGGTTTTCATATCAGGGAACTGAAGTAGTAAATGGCCTCCTCCTAAACGCTACAGATGTCCAAGTGAATGCAAAGCCATTTGAAAAGATGGACAATTTGTGTTATTGTGAGCATGCCCTTGAGGTTTGGAGAGATGGCACGGTGAAGACCACACATTATGATCTTTTTATAATGAATTTTATTTACTGTTGTCTGCAGTAATGCCACATATGCTTATGCACATTCTTAGTTCCAAGTCTCAACTTACATAAATAATCCTGGCTTTATTTTATGCTTTCCAAGCAAAGGTGCATTATTTCCCCTTGTAATGCAATGGGTTTTCTTAATAGGGAACTGAAGTAGTTGAAGGCCGCCTTTCAAACTTTATTGATCCAAAAGATGTCCAAGTGAATGCTAAGGCATTTGAAAGGATGAACGACTTGTGGCTGCTTCATCTCGATTATGTTCACCTAATTACTGATTATGAACATATTTCTAGAAGGCTATTATGGCTAAGCTGGAAAGGCTACCCTTTGAAATGTATACCATGGAATTTTTCTATGGAGAAGCTAGTTGCTCTTGATTTGAGTTATAGCAGGCTGAAACAAGTTTGGAATAGAAAAATGGTACATTCTTATTTCTTTCTCCATCCAACATCTATCGCATGGTATATTGTGTGAAAATTAACTTTCCTCGAATTCTTTTGGACAGATTCTGGACAAACTGAAGTTCCTTTACCTCAGTCACTGCCATTACCTAACGAAAACCCCTGACTTCTCTGGACTCTCCTCTCTTGAGGAGCTGTTGCTCAATGATTGCAAAAGTTTGGTGGAGGTTGACAAGTCTATTAGATGTCTGGACAAACTTCTTGTCCTGGACATGAAAAACTGTACAGAACTTCGGATGCTTCCCCCTGGCATTTTGACGTTGAAATCTCTCGAACGTCTTGATCTCTCTGGCTGCTCCAACCTAGGAAACTTAGCGGTATTTAAAGGACCGCTATATAAATTATGGTGCTCGTTCTTCTCGTTGTGGACGTTGCCACCAAAGTGTGTGGATTCTATTGGGTTTTCACTCATCCCTGTCCAGGCCTCCAGTTGCTTAAAGGAATTAAATCTGGAAGATTGCCAATTGTCATATCTACCGGATGAAATAGGGAATCTAATCTCATTACGGACTCTGAATCTTGCCGGAACCAATTTGAGTACCTTGCCGGATACCATTGGTAAGCTGTCTTGCTTGACGGATTTGTCGGTGAGAATTAACAAGCTGTCACATCTTCCTAGCGAAATTGGGGATTTGGACTCTTTGGAGACTTTGGATCTTTTGGGTAATAAAGGTTTAAATGCCTTGCCGGAAAGTGTATGTAAACTTGTTCGCTTGCAGTCATTGAATTTGCATGCCTGCAACAACTTATCCCATCTTCCTAGTGGAATTGGTGGGTTGACCTCGCTACGGGATTTGTATATTTCGAGCAGTAATATCTGCACCATACCAGATAGTATCAGTAGCCTTCATCGCTTGGGTTCCTTATCGTTGAATAATTGTGCAAAGCTCCGATCTCTTCCAAAGCTTCCAACACGTACTCGTGTGTATGCAGAGTGTTGCTCATCATTAGAAAGCCTACCACTTCAATTGGATCAGCTGGGGCGGTGCGTGGACTGTTCGAATTCCAAAAAATTAGCTGAGAACAGTTATTTAAACTAGTCTCTTGGAACAACTCCCCTGGAGTAAGGTACTCTCTGTCTCTCTCACGTGTTGGATTGCTTTATAAGGGTGTGTTCTACAAACCAAAATAAGATCCCGTTCTGCTTTACTTTTAGCATTTTTTTATCCTTATTCAAAAAAAATCGCGTTTGTTAGTTTTGCACCAATTTTTTTGTGAATTATTGGTTCGTCTTGGAAAAGTAAATTTTTTTTTCCTTTTATCCAAATATTTTGGAAAATAAACACTTTTTAGAAAAAAAAAATTACAGCAAAAACTAACAAATGCGGAAAAAATTCAAATAAGGACAACTTATTTCTCTAAAAGTTAAGTGGAACACTAAGTACTTAATTTTTCTAAATGAATACCTATTTTTTGAATTAAACGTGGTGTATTGTGGGAGAATGATTTCTCTATTAAAGCGAGAAATAAGTACTAAAAAAAGAAAAACCTTAGCCGAACGAAGCTCCATAAGAAGGTAAAATCATATGGTTTTTGTAAAGCCATACGATTGCTATAATCCTTGATTTCTGTTCATCTATAATCCTTGATTTCTATTCATCTTCCAAGTGCCGTTGTAATATCTGGTTAAGTCTATGGAATTTTTGGACTTTTTTCATTTTGTTCTTATTCAAAAAAAATTCTTTGTTTGTTCGTTTTGTGATAAATTTTGGTAGATTATTGATTCGTTTTGACGAGAGGAATCAAAAAAATAATTTCTTTTTAACTTTTACTCTAATTTTATTTGTAATATTCAAGATAAAGCCCAAAAAAATGGATATTTCAAAACATATTTCAGTAAAAATCAAAATTTTTTGCTTTTCCGATTCCTCTCGTTAAGACGAATTAATAATTCACAAAATTTCGTTGCAAAACGAACAAACGCGAACAAAATTTGAATAAGGACAAAATGACAAAAAAAAAAAACCCCAAAAATCCCTTAGCGGTGGTAACCACACCAAACCAAGCCTTGTGTCTTAATTAATTGCGGTTGGGTACATAAATTCTGTTTTTCTATTGAGCTTTGTCTAGGATTATTAAGCCCAAGTCCTTTCGTATGTTTGAATATTTTTTGGTCGATAAAGATGTATGTACGGTGACTAATTCATGATCTATTGGAACAGGGGCTCTCTGAACTTCAGCATGTTGTTAACATTCTTGTTCCAGTAGCAGAGGATGAGGAATTTCGTATTTCGTTCCCGTACCATGATGGTAGAGGCCCAAATGTATCTTTTGTGGTGCCGCGTTCTCCTCCTTCTGTGAACCAGAAAATGGTGGGTTGGATTCTACGCATATATGGCAGATTCTACGGATTATATATTCGAGACGTGATCTTCAATAAAATCGAAAAGAAAGGATTATTCGATTATTATGATTTTAAAGTCGACGCTCTCACCTATGGAGATCATGTGTGGCTTCTGTATATTCCACAGGGCTACGTAGGATTGCAATTAGAAGGCGGTGATGAAGTCGAGATCCCAATATCTACACATGGTAACGGATTGGTAAAGAACTGGGCGATAGATGTCATTTACGATGCTGATGATGAGACTCACAAGGGCAACGACACCTTGTACCAAGTAGTGGGGCCAATTTAGGAGTACTTATTGTAGTAACAAATTCAACTTTGACAAATACTCTTCTGCTACACATGCATGTTGAGTACTAATTAGTAATTTTAATGTTGAAGTCAACAAAATGAAAGGCTTGACTGTTAAATAAGATCATGGTGGCTCTCATCTTTAGGGCTGTAAATGATGAGCCGAGCGACTTGCGAGCAGCTCGAAAACTCATATTACATCAGATGTAAGCGAAATGAAAGATTGTTATTATACGTATAAGAAGACCGTATATCATTTGAAATGAATACCAGGTGAACGGAAAAGTGAAAGACGAAGTGCACAGAATAAGACTAGTACTGTGTTTTCTACTTAACAATTCATACACGTTACATAACTATTGGTTCTTTCCTCCCCGGAAAAAAAGTGAACAGCAGTTAAAATTTAGAAGAAAAAACGTGACTCAAGAACGCGAGAAAGCCGCAAGAAATGTGAACACATTACTGGCATTGATAGGAATCCCAAGTAAGTAGCAAGCCCAAAGGTAGCAACTGATACCATGATTGGGGATACCCAAAATAGAACCATATAGTACCCTTTTTGTTACAAGACTGCTAACAAATTGTTTGATACTTCTCTCCTTGACTTTTCTACCTCATTCTTGAAATGAGTCTCCCAAGCATATAATTTTAAGACTTTCATGTTCGTCGCTGCCTCTGCCATAGCCTTAAGCCTCCTGTCTTGTGCCTCCATAAGCTTTGCCAAATACTTATGCTGTAATTTGGCCACTGGATAATTTGCCAACACGGTCAATACAATCACTACCACCGCTGCAACAACTGCAGTCCCCAAAGCGTAGTATACAATAAAAAATGCAAGGCAGATCTGAAGGCCTATTGTCCATGTCTGACGAATCCAATATGGGAATTCGCCTATTCTATAAGCATCTACCATGACATAATTTGTTATTTGACCAGGAATATGGTTTGTCTTAACATCATTTGAGAGTTTTAGTTACTTCTGATAAATTGCTGCAGTTAGCAAGGACCTTATTTGGAGCCCAATTAGTCTAGTTCTAAAGCTCCATTGCCTCTCTGACAGTGATTCGAAGCATTTCCCAAGGAAGCTAGAGGCCTGCAGTGGGAGCATATCCCTCATATTTAAACGTTTCTTTTCCTTCGGCAACCAAAATGAAAGCTCTCAGAAACAACGGGCCGGTCGCCAGTGTGAGTGCCTTGATCAATGCGAAAAACCCAGAAACTAAAATAGCTTTCAACTGCCAGAGAAATACTGTTTTCAAAACTGAATGATTCAGTGTTCCTTTTTCTTTCTCTTTGCTAAGCTTCTCCTTAAGTACAAAGTAACATGTCTCCGCTCAATCAACTTGCCTCAACTTTGGAATGTCTTTGTCCACAAGAACTTTCTCCTTACCCCGTTTAAGTAATGGGTTCAACCACCAAAACCACATCCTGCTAAAAAATCCGGCATTTGAGAAAGGCGTCATGTTTTCATTCCCACTATCAGCTGATTCACCTTGTCGAGAGGTTCATGGAGTGCATCAATATTGGTTTCTGCATACTTTTCGTCCCCAAATGCACAAAAGAGCAATAGAATTGCTGCACAAAAAGATAACACATCACGCACACACGCACACACTTAACTGACACAACTTTGTCCACAATAGATACCCACATTGAAGGAATGAAGAGAAATCCTGAAAATATGAAGACATGCACAGAACAAGCCTTATGGTCATGATATGTAGATACTGTTGCCCTCGGAGGCTCACAGTTATAGCCAGAAATAACCATGTGAACCCCTGGAATAGCACTGTTAGCCATCCTACAGAGGTATTATGCTATCTTGCGATATCAATTTCTCTACAACGATCCAAATACCTAATCCAAAATAAATCAAACCCAATGCAACACTGAGAATGGCTGAAGAAATTTGCAATGTGAAGTACCGTTCTTGCTTGAGGATGGTCTATAGACGACCGTAAATAAGCAGATGAAAACCACAAGAATGTCAATAGAAATGGCCAAAACATGGTTGATGCAGGAATATGGATTGATGATGGGTGAAAGTCCAGATTTGCAGTTGTTTCCACATTCATACAAAGAGACTAAGTTCCCACAGAAAATGGTCATTTCTGTTGCCTCCAAAAGCTGCAGCTCACTAACCACAAATCTTGAAGGCCTACAATTTAGATATTGTCAGTTTATTGATATAAGCTGAGCTAACTCAAGATGATCGATAATATTATGTCATCAGTGGATTGTTTTAAATGTTATCTGCACTCCTGAAGTTCAATCAATTATTGGAAATATCTGGTTTAGTACTTTCCTCCTCTTTCAGCCTAGAAAAAAGCATAACAAAAAATGTTACGTTGTTTTCTTGCACGTACATACTTCCAAACTCAAAATTTTGTGGTCAGGCATTATGAAAAACAATTAGCTCAGCTCAAGAACCTTACATATTTCGTTGGACTTCTGGAAAGTATTTTAAAGTCTAGAAAACAAGCAAGAGTATACGATAATAAGAGTATATACGTAAAATGCTACTGAGATAAGATAAGCAAATGTCCTGCTCCTCGAAGAATCAGTGAACATAGACTTTGAATGTCAATATGGCAATGATATCTGTGTATCGGTCGCCATCCTCTCCGGTAATGGTCCCGGAAAGTCCAACAACTTTATCACACTGCAGAACTCTCTTATAAGGAAGATATATGGGTGTGGGCAACTCCAGCAACTTTCCGGGACAGTTGCTGAAGAAAGAAAGAAACACTTTTGACTGATTTAGAACAAATTCTAAATAACAAAGTTGTGGAAAACAAGCCTGGTGTCAAAACATATAAGCGCAAAGGATGTGGTGACTACTACTAACATGAAATCAAATGCACCTGAATGTCGCTCTAAGTAAAGAAATCATTACATTTGTTAGCTGGCGCTTGTGGGCCCAAGGGTGATCCTCTATACCGAAATTCTCTGTATCTCTATACCGAAATGCATTGCCAGCCGTTGGATCACATAAAATTTTTGAAAAAAAAAATATTTCACCCAATCTAGTGACCCAAAATATATTTCGATATAGAGGTACAGAGAAATTGGTACAGAGGATCCACCGTGTTGTGGACCAGCCTCTCTTGTAGTAATCATGCAAAAGAGGCAACTTTAGATTACAGGGACGTCTGGGAGTTCCAACTCAGCATATCTTGAAGGAACAATGGAAGTTTTGCATTAAGTAGAGGGCTGATAAACAAATGGAACGAGTCGATAAGTGAATTTTGTTCAAGGTTGGCTTGACCTTAAGAGTTTAAAGTTATATCCACGCTTTGATTTGTTTATTTGATGAGTCAATCTCAAACGTGCCTTAGTCGATGTAAAACACAAGTCAATCTCAAATAAGCTTTAATCAATGCGACACGAATCAATAGCGAGGAGTTTGAAATTTCCATAACTGGTTGTTCTTTTTATGTAACAAACCGATCTCGAGCAAAAGATTAACAAGCCACACATGACAGAACTAGGAATAGAAAATCTTAACTGGCCATTATGCTAATACAAGAAAGTAATTGCAAGGCTTTTCTATTAATGGGTAATAGAACATCTTTTTGTGGCAAAGAAAATCTTGTAGTACAACATTTTATACACAGGTGGGAGTGGTCCCAACCTGCCCTTTCATAAAGAGGTAATGCCAGAAGATCCACACACAGACAAATATATTCCCTGAGTTCCAATTTAAATGTTTACTACGAAAATTTGTGCGTTTTCAAACCTCAAAAAAGTATATTTTTATGTATTATTAAAGTGGTCGAGTACTTAAAAAAACCAAACAGAGATCACGTACGCTGTTAGGCTCTACTTGTTGGTGTTTACTGTTTAGTAGCCCTAATTTACTCGGAGTTCAATGGTAAAATCCACAAAAAGAGGAAGGGGAAATACACACACAAAGAGAGAGAGAATGGATACCAAGACTGAGGCCCCCTTCCACTAAGCACTTTTTCATTTAGTCGCGTTTGTTAGTTTTGCACCAAATCTTTGTAGATAACAATAAAAAAAAGTAAAAAAAAATTTTACTTTTACCCAAATAATTTGGGAAATAACCATTTTTTAGAAGAAAAAAAAGTCGAGAAACAAAAAAATTTTAAGGCTGCGTTCTTATAAATTTAACTTAAATTTGAAAATTTTGTCCTTATTTGAATTTTTTTCGCATTTGTTAGTCTCACGCCAAACTTTTGGAGGTTATTGATTCGTCTCGACGAGAGTAATTGAAAAAGTAAAAAAAAAAAAACTTTTACCCAAGTATTTTGAGAAATAAACACTTTTTAGCCGAAAAAGTCGCTTTTTTTTTTTTTTTGCTTTAACTTAGTTTTGGAATAATGTTTAAAAAAGGAATATTTAAATATCCATCCTCTTTTTTCATATTATGTAAGAATCCATCCTTCCCTTTTTTCATGCTTATGATTTCATCCTTGCAACATGGTAATTTCCTTTATTACCCTTTATTCTATTTTATTATATTGATTTTATTTTATTTATTGGTAGAGATATTAAACAGATGAGAGAGAGAGAGAGAGAGAGCGAGAGGGGGGGGCGGGGGGGGGGGGGGGGGGGGGGGGGGGGGGGGGGGGGGGGGGGACGGATGAAGACAGAGAAAAGGAGTGAGGGAGGATGAATTCCAATCCCTACAATTTCGCCCTTCAGTTACGACTCAAATAATCTAGAGATTGAACAGGGGGAAGGAAGAGATCCCTAATTTCAAACTTTCAAACTTCCCTCAAATCCCTCTAATGGCTCAGTTCCTTTTTTTCCGGATGATAGAGGACGTGTTTACTCCCTATTTAACTCGCACGTCTACCCTGTTTCTTCTCTTCATCCTCATCCTTATTCATCCTCATCCTCGTCCTTCTTCTGCATTCTCGCAACAAGGTACGATCCTGATCATTGTTCATGGTGATTTTTTTTGTATCATTTAACTGGTTTTGTAGTTTTAGCAGACCCCTTGTTGTTTTGATTTTTATGGTTAATTGTTTGCATCAGTTACCATGAAAGGGGTTTTGGTTGATCAATCCATCTAATCTATTGCTTAAAAGTCACAATGTATCGTTGGTGTAGCTTATCAGACTCCTTTGGTTTTATATTTTCATGCCTTATTCATTGATCAAGTTGGCCAACTGAACGACAAAAATTCATATTTCCGAATCTTGTTTCAAACAACATGGCTAAATTACCATAATCAATGAATCAAACTGTTACATGGTTAAATTACCATGGTATGACATGGTTAAATTATCATAACGATTTTAGGAATACAACATGATTAGTTTACCATGGTATGGCCAACCAGGAATGGGAAAAAATGGCTAAATCACCACATGAAAAAGTAGTTGCTCAAACCGTATCCTGTTTATGAGTTTGTCTATTTTTTCCATTCCAACATTATATACAAATGTGGGGTAACTGACAAACTATATTCCATGCAGGACTGACATGGCAAGTGAATTAATCATGATGTGTCAACATGATGGCAAGTTTGCAGCCATTCAGATGAATCGAGGGCATGATTTCAGCACTGTCATCCATAAAATATGTGCCCGGTGGTCTGAGCTTGACCCGGATTCTGTCATATTGAACTATTCTCTCAACGATACAGAACATATAGTATTGGACAACGATGACGATTTGACAACCATGTTCCAAAATGCTGAGCATGCTGGTATCGATGATATTATGATCACGGTCAGAGATGGAGCAAAGTTTTTCATGGCTGAGGATGTTCAAGTTACCCCAACTGCAAAATCGGATACTGGTAAAGGCAAGCAGACCATGATTGTTGACGATGACGACGTCATTCCTTCGTTTTGTTCCCACAAAAAAGTTAAGTTGCTGTCTTCTGATTGGTCAGATGGTATTACAACGGTTGGTCAAAGGTTTGAGGGCGGTGCTTCGGATTTCAAGAACGTGTTGCGGAAGTTTGCTATCGAGCGGGGGTTTGAATATACTTTGGCAAAAAATGACAAGGTTCGTGTTACCGCCCATTGCAAATATAGAACTGTGAAAAAATGCATGTGGCATGTCCATGCCAGAATAATGCCAGGGAATGAGTATTTCCATATCTTAGCCATGGACCTAGCTCACACATGTGGTTTTGCTGTACGGACGCTTACTAACCCGCATGCCACCGCGGAGTTGGTTGCTGACTTAGTTGGCGATGATGTTCGGGGCAAACATCAAACAAGGCCTGTTGATGTTGTCAAAGGAATTAAAAGAGATTATGGACTAAATATCTCGTACCACCAGGCATGGTGGGGCATTGAGAAGGCCAGGGGTCTCGTATTCGGTGACTATGTGAAATCTTTCTCGTGTTTGAAATGGTATGTTGGAGCAGCCAAAAGCACGAACCCGGGCAGCCACATCGATTTGGAAAGTGATGAGGAAACTAAGCGGTTCAAGAGGTTGTTTGTTGCTTTCGGTGCATGTGTGCAAGGATTCAATCATTGTCGCCCCCTAATTTTCCTTGACGCAGCCCATCTCAAAGGGCGGTACAGGGGGACAATAATGGCAGCCACCGGGAAGAATGGCAACCAAGGTATATAAAGATAAAATATGCGTTTAATTTAATGTAACATGTCGTATTCATTTGTAACATGGTGGATTTTAGTTCTGGAATGTTGTGGTTAATGTAGTTATAATATTGTTGTGATATATTGCAGGTATTTTTCCAATCTGTTTTGCAATTGTTGATGGTGAAACTTACGAAAATTGGCGTTGGTTTTTGGAGCATTTACGTTCAATACTTATGCCTGGGAGGGGTATCACCTTCATATCGGACCGTCATACGGGGTTGCTTATGGATAGGCGGGACATATTTCCAGAGTCCGGTCATGGGTATTGTCTTCTCCACTTGAAGAGGAATTTGAGAGATCATTTGAAAGGAACAACCAGAGCTTATAGAGAGAGGGTGGTGAGTGAATTTGTTCGGTGTGCGTATGCTCCTACACGGGAGATTTTCCACCAAAACATGACTAAGCTGTTGAGTCGTGATGATGGTAAGGTGGTAGAATTCCTAACAAATTTACGCTATGAAAATTGGAGTAATGCATTTTTTCGGGGTCAACGGTATGGTGAAATGACATCCAATGTTGCTGAATCATTCAATGCGTGGATCGAGGCTGAGAGGCACCTTCCGATCACAATTCTTGTTGATGAGCTAAGGAAGAAGATCATGAACCTAATGTCAGAGAGGAGAGAAGAAGCAAGCAAATGGGGGTGCCAAATTTGCCCTGAAATGGATAAGAGGATGAGGGCATCGTTCAATGAATCAAGGACATGGGTAGTCAGCGCAGCCGGTGATGGTGTCTATGAGGTGCACTCGTTTCCTAACGTAACAGTTGACATTATTAGGCGCATTTGCTCATGCCAGAAATGGCAACTTACTGGGTTTCCATGTGCCCACGCTGTTATTGTGCTTTCTTCTAGTGGGAAGGATATGTCCGAGTATGTTGACCCCTACTACTTTTCACAAACATTCCGTGCCTCTTACTCCAACTCGATCCACCCGATACGAACTGTGTGGATGCCCGAGCGTTCGGTTGATGAGGATTTTCTCCTTCCTCCACTGTGCAAGAAGCCACCCGGGCGACCCAAGAATAAGCGGATTCCCTCTAGGGGGGAGAACGTAACTTTTATTAGATGTGGGAGGTGTGGTAAGATGGGGAAACACAATCGCCAATCTTGCAAAGATGCTATGTAGCTTTGGCCCAAAGTGTTGCGAAGGAATGCGGGAACTCTAAATAAGTGCCTTTAGCACGAAACTCATACTAGTTTTTTCTTAGTTATTAAATAATATGTGGGGTTATCCTGCATATGTAGGGAGCAATTTTTGTTTACGTTGTGGTTTCATGTTCCGCATTATGCAACAATACTTTGTTTTAGGACTTTTCTGGTTAATGTCAGAGGTGCAGATTTCTTTGGCTTTATATGATTGGCTATTATTCTGAACTGATTCTAATTTCATGGTTAAAAAACCATGTTTAATGACATGATAACCGAAGAGTATGACTGGGAAACGAGTACGATATTTGGGAACAACTAATCAATACAAGTTCGATTTGCAATTATGGTCAACTTATCATGTCATCACTCATGAAATAAGTTTGCGATTCTCAATTCACTTACTGTTTTCAAAATAATTTTTGTTTGAAACTGGCCATGATACAATATAATTGGAACTATGAGCACACAAGTTTGGTTATCTTACACAACTGGTTTAGTGATTTCAAGTTGGCCTTGGTCTTTTTCCTAGTGTGCTCATAGTATATTTCGCAAACATGACCAGTAAATTTCGCAAACGAAATGGCCGTTCAACATGATCTAACCTAGTAGAATATTATCAACAAACCATGAAGCGTTGGCCAATTTTTTCATGATTCAACAATTAACTGGCCAATTTTTTCATGATTCAATAATTAACCGGAGCCAAACATAATCCATGATCAAAGTAACAAGATTCAATGACTATAGGATTGCCAACATGATCATTTTCAGTAAACTAGAATTTTCAACAAACATAATCTATGATTACTTGCCCGAATATGTGCTCAATTTTACTTTACAATTCCAAATGCTGACAAACAAAAGAATACATTCCGAATGGTAATCAAAATAGTAGTGAACGAAACGCCCAAAATCATCTGCACATGTTGTACCAATTGCAAAACATTGTCTCAAAAGTTAATTCACAATCATGCTTGGTGCATGCAAAATATGAAACCATCATCCAGTAAAAAAATACTAGTCATCCACATCATCCCCAAAAAAAGGTTCCATAAACAACTAACAACATCCTATGTTCCAAAAGTTAGCAAATACGATGTTGGGAATACCATCTACTACCATCCTAACTCCACAAATGGGCTGGACCACTTAAGAATGCTTTAACTATTTCAGACCGGATTTTATGGCATGCTGATTTCTTTAGGATCGGTGCGATTTCTTCATTTTGATAGTATTGCCGGATGATATAACACACAATCACGCCGCAGTCGAGACTGAAACAAAAAAAATAAACGTAAGAAAATAGTGCTCAGTCTATTACATTGAGTGTTCTTAGACATCGTGCGTCATGTAGATTTGTGGAGTGAACAACTCACCTACTGTCTTCTTGTTGGGGACAGTCTTGGACTGTCACTATGGGTTCGCAATCCTGTGTGGTTAGCAATCCAGCTCTAGTGCTTTTCCAATAACTTTCCACTTGATTTTTCTGATACAAAACCATCGTGATAAGTTGACCATATACTGTGTGGTTAGCATGTATAGATTAAATTACTCACGTATTACCCAACATCATAATATAACATACAAATTATGGAGGAAAAAAATTACCAGTTGCTCCGCTGCCTTACAGTGGGCATCCACCCCAGTTCTCTCGATCATAGAATTGTAAAACTTCCAGCTGCCTTCTTCATTGTCGAGGACAAGTAATGTCCAATGATAACCAAAGTGGATTGGAAACATCAAGTATCGGTAAGAAGCCGTTTGTGGCATCATTCTTTCTAGTATTTTCTTGCGTTCTATAGGACACTTACACCCTAGCATTGTCTGCATCGAACATGAACGTAAAATAAACACATAATGAATGTGTTCTAAAAGTTCAGAATGTTTCGTTGACTA
The DNA here is from genome assembly GCA_019656295.1 of Rhododendron mucronatum var. ripense. Taxonomy (NCBI): domain Eukaryota; kingdom Viridiplantae; phylum Streptophyta; class Magnoliopsida; order Ericales; family Ericaceae; genus Rhododendron; species Rhododendron mucronatum. Next base: position 780,662 of record BPLT01000135.1, on the reverse strand, counting down.
CTCTTCCAGGTTGCATCTTACCAAGAAACTGCACGTGAATACAAAAACCGTTTGGTTCGTCACTTGTGTGCAATCACCCTGCATCTGATCTGCCACAGTACCTTGCTCAGTTGATAGGATCTCAGCGTACGCATCAATAACCTATGTAACCATAGGGTATTATGTTCCATAATAAATGGATTGTAAACAAAATGAAATTGATAACCACCTAGACATTCCAATAATCACTTACATTCCCTGATATCGTAGAATCAACAATGAGTTGCCGGATATCTTCAACAAACACGGTACATCCCATAACCGTACCTGACCATAAAATTGTGCTGCATACAAACGAGGGTTAGCATGGTCAATTTTTACATCAGAAAATTTAGAACACATAGAATGAAATACCAAATGATGAGGGGGTGCCATGGTCGATTTTTACATCAGAAAATTTATAACACATAGAATGAAATACCAAATGATAAGAAAATAGTGCTCAGTCTTACCTAGTATAGGCTTCATCCCACATTTTCTTAATCTTAGCTTTCTCCTCGCTCGAGAGTAGACGATGCACTGCATTTGTCTTAAGGTTTCTAATTTGTTTTGGCTTAAAAGGTCCCTTTTCCGGCCCTGCGATAAAGTTGTCAACATCGATCACTCCTTTGGGGTCAACTTCTGCCTCAACTTTTGACGATTCTGATGTGGGTCTCTTACGTTTATGTCCATACTCATACTCTTCTTTTTGGGTGTCCTTCCTCATCCTCGCTCTCAAACGGGTAATCATAGAACGCTCTTGCTCCTCCTGCGTCATGGGTCTATATTTCTGCGTCACTTCATGTACCACTGTCTCTGTAAGTTGATCCCACAGTTTACTGTTTTCACTCAGTAGGACCAAAACAATTTCATCCAAGCTTTCAATCTTCTTGTCTTTCATTGCAATTTCTCTTGCATGTGTCTCCACAATCTGTTTCATACGGTCTTTCATCTTCGCTATTTGATCACGGAGCTCACCAATCAAGCTTGAATTCTGATCATGTTCTGTTTGATTACCGATGTATTCAATACTAGGACCACTTTCCCGAATATCACTGATTCGTGATGCAATTTCGGCACCAAATGCCGTGTGCACACTATCCTGTTTCAAGAAATCCTCCACTGTCTTTAGTTCTTATCCTCCTTGCTGAATCCCCCTTTTTACCATTCAGCTTTGCATTTTTACGCTTACTAGATTCAGTCCCATTACTAAATACTGCTGAACCATGTTTCCCTTCATTTCCAATCCTTTCCCTTGACATTCCGGCATCGCCATTGTCTATGTTCTCAGACACCATATTGGTATCATGAACATTTGGTTGCCGTGAAACCACCTGATTATTTGGAAATCAAACATGGAACTGCAGGTTACTATCATGATCAAAGTAACAAGATTGAATGATTACAGGATTGCGAACATGATCATTTTTAATGAACTAGGATTTAACATGCGTCGATTCCAACAAGCCAAAACTATAAAAGTGACAAATACATCTAACAATCAACATACCTGATCAGATTCAAGTTCATTTAGATCTATTTCCCTACACGCTGAGACCAAATCCATCGTCCTCCACTTAAGTATACCAAGGGATTCTTCGGAATTGATGGGCTTCACCAGATTGGTGTGCTCACATAGCCAGAACTGTAATCATGGTAAACACAACATGATTATTCACAAAACCATGATAAATACAACATGTTTATTCACAACTTCAAATAAGAAGGTTAAGACACCACACTACTTACCAGAAGAACCACGACACACCTTGACACCCTCCTTGGGTCATCATGATGCTGTCTTATTGACGTCATAAGTTCATCCACAATCGCCCCACACCAATCATAGTTTCGCAACCGAACCAAGTCCTCAACACGTTCCAAATATACCCATTTCACAATTGTCCCGGCGGGAAAAAAAAGACTATGTAATAGGTAGGCACACAGCAGCCGTACAAAATCTTGCCTACCGGCCTTGTTGTTCTTAATTGCATACTCTTTCACAAGTTCCTTTAGCGAAGAACTCGATAAACGCTCTGCTTCAATAGAACCTCTTCTCACCATTTTGACGGACTCTCTGGATCCATATTTGAAACTGACCTTTTCAGACCCCCCTGTTATTCCAAATATACTAATTTTGTCGTCCCGCGTTATCCTAATAGTCTTGCCGCCCAAATTGAACCCGCCAGTGTCAGGATCATATGCGTGGATGATCTTGATAATCATTTTGTCACTTTTTCGACAATGCGCGGATGTCAATTTGTTCTCAATAATGGCCTTGCAAAATATTCCAGAATGGAGTTTTCTTCATGATTTTCATGTGAGCTTCACTCAAATTCAGCTCCTCAATCAACGTCTTTATGCCATTTAGGCTTGCACGATAAGCTGTTTCACGTATTTCTCCGACATCTCGCAGTTTCCTCGAACGAGGATGTTTGGCCTTAATTCCTCGAGCTACGCTCCCAGATCTTGTTCGTTTCGGCGCAGAATTTTCCTCATCAATTTGAGGATGATTGGCCTCAATTTCTCGCGCTACACTCCTAGATCTTGTGCGAACCTTCGAAGACCCTTGCACATCATGATTTTCTTGTGGTCTCATTCCTTTTAACTTTGAGGGTGGTGTATCTTCAACTACTGCATCATCTAAATCGACTTCTTTATGTTTTAACCTAGCTCCCCCTTTCACCTTAGTATGCTTGCCTCCTGCAATAACGTTGGGCATTTCATTAGGTTAATAAAAGGGAGGTAGATTTGAAGACAGTTCACGAAGTGTTCATGATCACACAAGTCTGGATAATATATGGAACATGGAATTTTTACACTAAAAACTGGTATTAGCCAAAATTATGTCATGGAACATAATTTTTTCTATACTTGGTTACTTTTTCCAACCAGATATGATAAGCTGACCATGCTTAATGAGACTCTAAAAACTAAAAACATGATAATGTAACCATGTTTAATGTGACTCTAAAAACTAATTATTGGCTAGTTTCAAGTAGACTAGTCTTGGCTACTAGAATATGGCAAATTTATCACCTACTAGCATCACTTGACAATGAATTCAAGTTGTCTAATTTACATATCTGTTTACTGTTATAACATGATAACTTGACCCCATATTTTCCCGCATTATTCATTGACCAAGTTGGCGAACCAAACGACAACATTTCATACAGCGCAATTATCTTGTTTTAAGAAACATTGGTGAATTACGATCAAAACAAGAAAAAACATTACATAATCAAACCGTTACAAGGTTAAATTACCATGGTATTACATGATTAAATTACCAAAACGATTACAATGTCATGGTAAGTTCACCTCATATTTGTTTGGCTTCTTCATTCATCAAGTTGGCAAACCGGACAACCAAAAGTCAAATTTTCCATTGTTATTGTTTGTCGAAACATGGTTAAATTACCATCGAAACCAGAAACAACAAACAAAATCAGACAATTACATGGTTAAATTACCATGACATTTCATGATTATATTACCATGACGATTACAACAATACATTACCGTTCTTAATCTAGCTTCGATTGGATCTTTCTTCATGGTTCAAGTCAGACATCAAAAACTCATTTCTTCGATGTATCTTCTTTCACGGAACATGGTGAAATTACCATAAACAAAAAAAACATACTCACACATTTACATGCATAAATGGTTAAATTACCATGTCGATTACAACAATACATTATTGAAATCAGGAACACGAACATAAAGAAGATATCATATCAGGTTGTTTTTTGGTTTATTGGCTTCAATCTTAAATACGAACACGAAATCATGTATTGACGAACATCGGGTTCAGTCTCACTGAACCCAGCCAATTACCCAACTGATTTAGCACAATGGGCATAAACAAATCAGTTATATAAGCATAACCTAGCTCCAACTAGGAAAAGCAAAAAACACAACCGAAAAAAAAGGGGTTTAAGTGATATACGTACGAATTCTGGCCATGTCGGTTTCCTCCCCTTCTTCTCCGCTGGTTTCTTCAACCACGTTCGTCTTGATTGATTGTTTTCGTCGCTTAGTTTTCCGGTAAAAACCCCATTCGGAAAGGACGGGTGAGTGCATTAGCAGTTCGCCGCCGCCTGTAATGGAAAAATGGGAGGACGGACGGGATTGGGTTCTCCGACTGGGTTGGGTTTATACCGATTAGGGGTTTTCAAAAACTTTCAGCCCCAAAATCGAATGGATTATTTCCGTTTTGGATGGATATGTGGATTGCTATCAATCATGACAAGCACGGGACGAGGACGCGAGGATTTCGCAGAAATTCTACCCAGACGGAACGAAAATCGCGCGAGGACGAAATTGCTTATTTTTCCGTCCCCAAATTCTGTTCCCTATATATATAATAGATACAATATATATAATAGGTAAAACAACAATAAAAGGGCAGAAAAGGCATAGAATTTAGTAAGAGGACGAAATCATAAGGATCTAAAAACAGGAGGACGAAATCATAAGTCTGTTAGTCTTATAGGATGAATAATTAAGCCTCCCTTTAAAAAACACATTTTGTTTAATAAAGCACCCAGAAAAACCTATGGATAAATAATATGTAAATAATATTCGAGGATTATTGTTTTGTCTTTATTTAAATTCTTGTCTCTTTAGCTAATTTAGCATCAATTTTTGTGAATTATTAATTTATTTCGATGAGAGCTAGAATTGAAATTTAAAAGGTAAAAAATTATGTTCAATGTTTATACATTTTTTCATGAAAACATTAATCCAAAACTCTCATCAAGATAAATTAATAATAAAAATGAAGCAAAATTGACAAACGGATTGAAAATTTGAGCAAAAAGAAAAAAAAAAAAAATCGTCATTGATTAGGAGTATTTACTACTCCAGTATTTAGCAAAAACAGTTAACAGGCCCCACCGTTCCGTCGACCAGCACCACCTCACCTCCACCCGCCACGTCTCCTCCTCCACCTGCGGCCAAATCTCCGCCTCCATCCGCCTATCCAACCAAATCTGCACCTCATGCATATTCTCCTCCTCCTCCGGCCACCGTCTCCACGCCGCCTTCGTCGTCCTCGACTTCTACTCCGTCGTCGTCATCGCAGTCGAGTTCGTCAGGGATACCAATTCGAATTCTCATTTTGGTATCTATTCGAATTCTCTTTGAATTTTTGTTATCTCTTCACACTAATTTAGGGCCATTCAGTTTTACAACAGATAGAAGGAGATCATGAGACTTTCTTAGCTTTCAGTTAGCAAGAAAGTTTTTTTTGGTAACCGAGAAACAATCCTGCAGCCGAGTCATTATTGGACTCGATTGCGCAATCCAAACCTTGGGAGAAGACTAGTACAGCAATCCACCGCCATGGCCCCCCACTTTAATCATGGTTTGCCTCCGGGGGAAATCGAACCCTGCTATGTTGTAAGCGCAGGTTCGCCCTTATCATCTTGATAACTCATGGGTGGTATCAAGAAAGTTATAGGAATCATAACTTTCAATTTATCATGCAAAAAAGAAGGATTTTTTTTTTTCTACAAAATTCTGTCAACATAGCACACAGGGAACCCAAGGGATTGGGTTGGCTGTCTTTGGCCTAGGACTTAGGGTTTGCTCCCTCATAAAGTTCTCATATTTGATTTTCATTATCAGTAACTCTTGGGGCCACCTTGCTTGATGTAGGGAGGCGTGTCGAAAAAGAAGAACGCTGTTTGGGCTGAATTAACTCAAATCAATTGACAAATAATTGTGTGCGGGCGTGCCAGAAAAGAAATAACTTCAACGAAGAAATTACTCTTTTCAAAATGATTTGAAACAACTAATTTCAATCAGGCAATTGTGTTATCCGTTCGATTACCTCAACTAAGAGGATTTTTCCTTAAGGTATCAACCAAATAAAAGATTGACGCGCTTCGAAATCAGAAAAGATGATTGAACACAAACAAACCTGAATCTAATCGAAGGTAAGTTTGTATACAACACTCTTAAGATTCTATCAAGAATAATAAAGAAATGCAAGCCCACTGAATTTAATCAAAAGCAAACTTGCAAACAACTATTCTTTGGTAAGAAAAGAACTTAAAGGAAATAAGAAAACTTGAATTTAATCGAAAGCAGTCTTACATGCAAATAAGCCTTCAACTTACAAAAAAGACCCTATTCTAAACTAAAACTAATCTAAGATAGATCTCTGAGCAATCATTTAGTATGAATTGTCAGATGATATGGATTTTTTGTCGTCCTCCTCTCTTCACTTGCTTCTTCTATTTATAGACGCTGAACTTTGCCTTCAAACCCCACGTCTTCGATTGATACCCACGTTGGCCACATAAAACGGTTGAGGGGGGGGGGGGGGGTGCTTCGAACGGTTACCCTGATATTTCCAGAATTCTTTCTTCCCCTGCTTGCTTCGATCATGGTGTTCATGGCCACTTCCTGGATCGTGATTCCTATTTTCAAGCAACGTGAATTAATGCAACGTGTTTGCCTTCTAAAATGATTCCCTGCAATTGCACCTAATTTCAGTTATAAAACAGGGCAGTGAGGACACCGTTAGATGATCGTAAAGTCCAAATTAATGGTTAGATCCAATATCCTCTCAAACCATCGTTTAATTACTACTCAAACGACATCGGTTCACTCTAAAACGACACCGTTTGCTATTAAACAGTGTCCCTTTTAACTCCCGCAATCCTCTGTAATTGGCACTCGACTGGGACAGGTTTTATGCAACCGCCGTACCGTTCGGGGCCACGTGGAATTTTTTCATTGGGTGGCACTTTTTAGGATGTAAACACACCCCCCGCATTAACATTCTATTTATGCTAAATAAATGTTAATGGCACACGTTCTCTGCCCATACCCCTTCAACTTCGGATGCACGAAGCATGACAGGATCTCATTCCCATGCACGTCTATTGAGCTTCCCAAAGATAGCTACAATAATTTCCCTATAAATGGCAGTTAATGATAGGGTTTAACGAATTACATTACCCTTCATAAACCCCTTCGAATTTGAGTCTTTTCTGTTAAGAAGTCTTACGTTTATGGACTCTCTTCCAGAAATCAATCTTATTTTAGACAATCTTGATTGCCAAACCCCTTTTCCTCAAATGTCTCCTCCAAACTCTCCTCGAATGTTGGCAAGCAAAATCCTTTCGGATCGAACATTCCATTCCCCCAACCCATCTCCCACAGGTTGGGACTCCTCTTTAACCCGTTCGAACTCGTTCGATGGGTCCAACTGGGGCTCATGGGAAGATAACTCTACTAATACCAATACTGGCACCATTCTGGTCAGGTTCGATCAGCCTGATCCTACACCTCATAAATTTCATCACTTTCGAACTCTGTTCGCAAGCCAATTCCTACCCCTGAGCAGCAACGACACTGTTCACATGGGTATGCTCGAATCCATTTACTCCTCTCTCAAATTTTCCCCTTTCCTGAAACAAGAAGAAAATTACCTGGGGCCTGCCCCTTACTGCGACTTCAAACGCATGGCTCAAACCCAACAGTCCCTCTGGCTCACAGAGGTGCAAACCCCACATTATCCAGCTGACTTTGAAGAATCCAACAAACTGGCTCCTCTTCCTGAAGAGCCTGACTGGTTCAATGAGGTGAATAACCTTGCCGTCAATACCCCTCATTTCCAATGGCAATATGGTTATTCCATCTACCCTGCTGACAAGAGTAAAGCTCTACAACTCCTGGCAGCCTTCTCTTTCCTGAATATTTCTATCTTGGAAAAACAAGTCCCACTAACCAATTTTAAGTGGGCTTGTGAGACACTGGTGCTGTGTTCCATCCCCTCCACGGTTTCCTATCAAATCCACTGCTTCCTGGACTTCTTACCAGTGATCAAGTCATGGCTCGAAGCCAATACCGCTGCGTATTGCTTCGATCAAACCCTTCAAGATTATGCTCTTACTAAAGAAAGGATTGAGAAACTGCATGACCAAATCCATAACTTCACTACTGAGTCCTTCGAAGTGGTGCCTGGCCATGCTGACAAAAAGCTTCGAAGGCGCTTCAAAAGACAACAAATGAAGCGTCCAACAAAGGAGGCTCGGCTTCGAAGGAAAGCCAAAGCTTTGGTGCTCCGCTTTAGGCCCTTGCTGGAGAAAAAATTGGAATCAGACTCCAAAGAAGACATGAGGAAGATGGAGCTGAAATTCCTCCAGTTTGCATGGAACAAGTTCCATAGCCTCGTTACTTGGTCTTTTCCTCATTACTTTGAGAATAAAAAAGCAACCTCTCAGCACTCAGGCCCTTCGAAGGCCTAATTTGTATTTCTTTTCATAGGAATTAGGATTTCCCTTATTTTGCTCTTTTTTCCCTTTGTAAATACGTAAATTTCAATTTTGTAATCCAGTAGGTTTATTCAATGAAATTTCCCTTTCTTTCCACGCTGAACTTGGGTTTATTGTTAAAATAGAAATTCTAAAAATAATAACTCTACTAAAGAGAAAAAAACCAAACCCAGCGGACCCCAGGGTACGGGCCCACTACAGGCCTAGCCCACTTGCAGGAGTATAAAAGCGGAATTCATTCAAAACCACCCCTTACACTCAATGCGTTCAAGCTCTCTCAAACTCAAAACTCTCAAGAACAGAACCCTCTCTCCTTTTCCTCTTTAACAACACTAAACCCAAACTGAATCAATGGCCTCTTCCAGCAATCCAGCAACTCGAGAACATGTCACTCCCTCTTTGGCCTTGAGACGGTTCGTGTCAGGACAAACACCAGGACCGACTGAAGAGCCCTATCTTGATGCTAGGATCTTCATTCCAAACCCTAGCGAAGAAGGTACTTATATTTTGGGTCCTCAATTTATAGGAGAAATTCCTGCTTCCCTTTCTCTTTATTACCCTCGATTGGGAGATGCTGAAATTCGAGCTTGTTTAGACCAAGATTGGCAAAACTTCCCAAGGAAATCCTTTCCTTGCTGGCCCACATTGGACAAGGATTGGAAGATATGGACCACTCGTATGTTAGCTGCGAAGTCGGATGACTTAGAGAAGGTGGGTTTAAAAAGAATTATTACCCTCCTTCGAAGGGGGGTCCCACAAAATCCTTCTCTGATTCAGGCCGCCTTGGCCTTTTGGGACCCATCTTTCAATTTCTTTCGCTTTAACTGTGGCATGATGGCACCCACAGTTCTGGATGTTACCCAAATGCTGGGGCTCATCCCATATGGCCCCCAATTCCACCCTACCAAGGAGTTTCATCCTCCCGAGGGATTTACTCGTTTGACTGCCACCAACGGAGCTTTTTCCCAGTTCTACCACAGGGAAAAGAAATTGGTAGGAGAAGTGACTGAGACAGAGTTTTTTGCCTACATTCTCTACACCCTCTGCAAACACATCTTCTGCCACTCTGGGAAAAGAGTGATGAATGAATTTGTTCCATTGGCACTGGCACTTGCTAGGGGAGAAGAGTTCGACTTTGCTTCCTACTTCTTGGGCCATGTCTACAAAGCTGGGTTCGACTTCTACCAGAAGGGTTTGAACTATTCGCAGGGAGGGCCCCAATGGTTTATCCAACTATGGCTTTATGCTTATTTTCCTGAGTTGGGTCCCTTCAAAGCACCCACATCCCTTGCTGGCGTCATCGAGGCGCCCAATGTTCATGGTGACAACTACGTTCACCCAGAGGATAGCACAACACAGACTTTGGTGTACTACCTCTGCTTTTTTGCTGGTCTAGCCTCAGATAGGGAGTGGCCCAATCCATACCCTACTCTTGTTGGGCCCGCATGGTTGTTCGACATTCTGGCAGACAGACAGGGAAGATCCTCTCGAGCTCTCCAAGCATGGGGCAACATTCTTACAAGCAGAGAGATCTTCATTTCCTCGTCGAATACCCTCAAGTCCATAGCACATGCAGAGGTATATTGCCCTGCACAATTTGCTAGGCAACTGGACTTTGTTCAAGGCATACCCACTCCTTACTGTGGCCTCGCCAACATATGTATGTCTGAACGATCACCGATCATGGCTGACCAATTCCTGACGGGGTTTGCCCACGCCAGACATGCATTGAGGAGGACAGTCACTCAGGAGTTCAAGGAACCTGAAGTGCGCACCACCCCTGCATTTGACAACTGGTGGTACTCCAACTGCTCCTTCCTCTCAGGGATTAAACCCTTCAAGCAGTTTCTAGCCCACATTGGGTTTGAGAAGTCTGAGTTTGGGCACGGAGGAAAAGATAACTTGTCATCTTTCTCCTCTGACAATGAATTTGGTTTGGCTGGAGGGATCGAAGATATTGCTAGGGGCGAAGTTGAACAAAGACTGACTCCAGTCGAAGCCTCCCCAATCGCAATGGTCGTTCCCTCCTCTCCACCAAGAAGGCAATCTACGAGGGTAACACAAAAAAGAGGTAATTGTCTCTGAACATCTCTTCTTTTTTGGCTGAAACCAAACCTAACTGCATTCCATCCTACAGGTGGCACCTCTTCTTCGGAAAATGCTTCGAAGAAGAGAAAGATTACTTCTCAGCCTACAGAAGTAATTCCCACCAAGCACTATCTTGAGCCCTCAGCTGCACCTCCAGGTTGGTTTCTTCCTTCCAATTAATCTTTCAAACCCCCATATCATTTATCCAAGTCACTCTCTTATCCCTTTCCTTTCAGCTTCGAAGAGGACAAGGACCACCAGGAAGCGTGGCCCTCAGGTTTCTTCCAGCGATGAAGAAACAGAGAGTGACACAGAGATACTGGCCTCAAGGGGTAAATTCCTTCCTCATTTATGATTCAGTATTCCCTTAAGAATAAGAGGATTTTACTGTAATTCTAATTCTTGAGTTCGAACCAGGTGAAACAAGACAGGTGAAGGAGACCCTCCGTTATGTGAGGAAAACAACTCCTCCCAAGAGGCCTGTTTCTCCTAAGAAGCCTTCCTCCCCAAAAGAGGTAAGTTAGTTTAAACTGCATACATTCTCATGTGTCTCCTATGCTCATGACTTGCTGTTAACTTCTTTGTAGACTCAAATTGCATCCCCTGTTAAGGCGTTGGATCTAGCTCTTGTTCCCTGCCCTCAACAAGAAGTGATAGAGCCCTTAATCCAAATGCCAGCAGATGCCCCTCACCAGGTATCTTCTGAATACTCGCCTTTCGAATTATGAAAGGATTTACTCTAACTTTCTTTTGTTTTATAGGCGTCCCCTGTTCAAGCTCTTTCCATACAGAAAGACTTTGCTGCAAAGGATATTGACATGCACACTTTGCTGTCATTCCTTACTGAGCCAACCTTTGCACAGGTACTGGCCAGTTTGGCTCCTTCGAAGACCCTGGGGCCACTTCCCATCCTTCAGGGAGATTTCCCCTTTACTCCCTTATCGGTTTCAGGGGAGGGATCTTTAAGGATTGTCCCTACTCTGGCTTCGAAGAGCCATATTCTTAGAAATGCTGAGGATCAAGGCTCCAGTTTGGCCTCCTCCTCAGATCAGGTACTCTTGATACTCAATCATACCTTTCCCTTCTTGTTTTACATTCTACTTAACCTTAACTTATAATCCTTATGCAGGGAACAGGCATGGCCCTTTTTCCTGAAGATCATCCCACATCTTCCTCTGCTCCAATTGACTTGCCGTTAGTGGTTTTTGATATATCCTTCTTCAAGAGTCAATTGGAAAAATTTTGTAACCAGATTGCTGAACCCATCCTTCCTTCCTCTTCGAATTCTCTCGAAAGCCTTCAACAACTTTTGAGCCCTTCCATGCCTTCTGACTTACCTTCCTTTAGCATTAAACATGTTCTTTCAAGGGAGGAAGTTCTAACACTAAAAGGTTTTCTGAAATCTTTAAATCATTTAGGTCTTCCTGCTTTGATTGAACATAGTTTAACCTATAACTTCGAGGTATGTTATCAGGCCTTGCTTCTTTCCCAAGGACTCCCTTCTTCAATCAACTTCACTCTTCAACAGCACCTTAAACAATTTAGTGAATTGATTGCTTATAATCACTTCTTGTCTGAGAGCATTGGCACAACCATTGAGAAAACCAACAAATTGGAAGCCAAAGCACTTGAGACTGCTTCTCGTCTGTCTCTTTATCAAGCCCGAAAGGATAAACTTTCAGAACTTGACAAGAAGATGAAGTGGTTACAAGAAGAAATGAAGAAGGTCAGAGAAGAGATAGCTGAAGCTTCGAATGGCTTTCCAGAGCTTGAAGACGAAGCATTACGAGATGAGTCAACACTTCCACAGCTTATTCCTTCTCTTCGAGAGGAACAGAGAAGAAAAGCTGTCCATTCTTCAATTTTGGATACTAACTCTAATTCTCTTCGAGGGCTACTAACCACCATTCATGATGTAATAAGCCCCTTTTTGTAACTTTACGTAGCTTGTACTTTTTTTTATTCACTTTTGGGATAAGTACAACTGTAATTAAGATCAACACTAGTTTGTACTTTTCCTTGCTCAAAAGCTTACTATGCCAACTCCTCACCTACCGTATCTTAAAGAGTCATAAATGACTATCTACTAATATAAATAGAGGTCTCTGGGGAAAGAAAAAACTCACCGATCATCTTCTCCATTTCTCCTTACTGTAGCATCATTCAAACCAAGCTTTTCAGTAAGGCTACAAGAAAGATAACCATTATGAAGCCTCATCTTGTATTTGTGAAGAAAAACCTCGAAACATAGTCACATCAACTCTCATGATATTTCCCTTGAACCCTAAAGCCCTTAGGTATAGACACATCAACTCTCATGATGTGTCTGTACCGGGCTGTTGCTTCGAAGACAAGAATGGGCTTTGAGCTCTATCTCCCTACCAATGGAGCTTGTAAGGAGATAGAAAATCAAGTTCCAATGAAGCTTGGTTCAAGTCTTTGTATCTCGGTTGGTTGATCCCTAGAGATCCTCCACCATGGTATTATTAGGCCCTAGATAGGTTCCCCAATGTAACCTTCTGTGTAACTGTTACGAGCAAAGAAATTATTTATCAATGTATCGATCTTTATTCTAATGGCTTTGACCAATAAACTGGTGTTTTTAGCCATCCCTTTCTATTTAATGTTATTAATGAAACCCTGATAGCTTGAAGGAAGATACAAACAGAAATCTTCCTTTCAATACTGTGCTCTTTTACTTCATGTCCATTTATTGCTTTTGCTTCGAAGTGTGTTGATACTTCGAAAACTAAGCTAGTGTACTTCCAATCGTTCCAACTAATTCATTTAATTCCAGTAGCTTCTTAGCCGTCTCCTCGTAAGTTGTAAAAGATCATATACTCTTGACGTATGACGCCTAGCGCTCTCAAACCCTTCACCTTCCTGGCTTTATGCGTCTGCAACCAATTTAATAATGGTAATAAATGATACGGATTCCCCGTATTTCTTTGGGCTATAAATACACCTAGACGTCAATAGATCACAGCATCTCTTTCAAACAAACATGGCTGAGAACCACCCAAATCTTGCTGATCTCATGAGTCAATTGGCCAACCTGACTAACATGATCATGGAGCTGAAGAGGGACGCCCACGCTGAGTCCCAGGCCCTTCGAAGTGAGATCGCTCAGCTTCGAAGTCAGCTGGTGTGCGTGGAAACAGCTTCACGCCTCTGCTTGGCTAGGACCTGGGATGATCTTTCGACCGTCCTCTCGGCCCATGAGGCAAAAAGTCCCCCAGAGGGAGGATCCTCTTGAAGATTCTCCTTTGGGACTATGAAGATCACCAATGGTCTTCATTTTTGCTTTTTTGGGACCAGAGTTGGTCCTTTTTTTTTTGTTCAGACCTATTTGGGTCTGTTTTGTACTTAGACCTGCTTGGGTCTTTTTTTTTTTATTAATGAAATGAAACTCTTGCTTGGCTACTCTTGAATCTTTATAGCTTCGATTGGTATTATGATAACTTGTTTGTGACTTCGAATACTAAAGGTAACTTTTATAGAAAAGCTTTTAGCATCGAACCACTCAACACTAAATCAGCCAGTCAGAATCATCAATGTGTAACCAAACTTATTTACACTACCGCTTGTGGAAGGACTCCCATATGGAAGGAACATAAACTTTCAGATGTCTTCCATTTATCTTCCTTCGATGAACATATCCATTCAAATTTCTCAAATGATAAGCTCCCCCTCTTAAGACCCTATGGATTTGAAAAGGCCCATTCCATGTTGGTGCCCATTTCCCTAATCCATCCTTTTTAACTCTCCTATCTCTAATAGGGAGGATAACTTTCCATACGAGGTCTCCTTCATCGAAGCTTCGAAGAGCCACTTTTTTGTTATAACTTCTGGCTATTCTTGCTTTTTGTAGCATAATCTGGTTTAAGGCTTTTATTCTAGCCTCATCAATATCTTCCAATTCCATATGCATGGCCTGATGATAAGATCCTGTATCTAAATCATTTTGACATGCTACTCGCTGGGATCTTACAGTGATCTCCATGGGTAACACAGCGTCATGCCCATATGTTAATGCAAATGGTGTGGTACCCGTACTAGTCCTTTTTGTATTCCTATATGCCCATAACACATCAAGTAACAGATCATGCCAAATTTCTGGGTTTTGATCCACCATTCTTTGGATCCCCTTCTTGATAATTTTATTAGTTGATTCTGCCTGACCATTGGACTGAGCATAATAAGTACTAGTATATATCAATGAAATTCCATGGTTCGTGGCGAAATCTTTCACCAATCGTCCTTCGAATATGGAACCATTGTCTACTGTTATCGTTTGAGGACTCCCAAACCTGTATATGATTCCCTTTATGAACTCTATCACGTGGGTTTGTTTGACCTCCTGATAAGCTTGGGCTTCTACCCATTTCGTGAAATAATCAGTAGCTATTAGGATAAATTTATGCTTTTCCAATGAAGGAGGATAAATCATCCCAATCATGTCCATAGCCCATCCCCTAAAGGGCCATGGTTTTACTACATATTGCAAATCTGTGACTGGCAAATGCTTGAGTGGACCTGTTTTCTGACAGGCTTGACACCCCTTTGCATAATCTATACAATCTTTGAGGATGGTGGGCCAATAATACCCGTATCTCCTTATTAACCATCTCATTTTTATGTCAGCTTGATGTGCTCCACAGATTCCTTCATGCACTTCAGCCATTACCTTGAATGCATTTACCTTGTTCAAGCATTTCAAAAGAAGACCATCAATTCCTCTCTTGAATAGCTCATTATTATACATTATATAATTCATTGCTTTTAATTTGGTTGCCTTGTCTGCAACACTGTCTGGCTCGGTTAGATATTCAATCAATGCTTGCCTCCAATCAGCATTTCGATGAGTTAAAGCATCGACTTTTAACACTTCGAAGTCCATCAACCTATTGTGTAACATAGGTAGGGATTTCCTCAAAGTTAATTGACAAAATTCCTTGTCACTTTCTGATAAAACTTTGTAGCCAGACGCTCTTTGAGCTATTTCGTCAGCCTCTTCATTAAAGAACCTAGGAATATAAGTCAAAGTAAGCATATGAAATTGATCCATCAGCTTCTTAGCATGCTGATAATAAATTATCAGCGCTGGACTAGTACATTTAAACTGTCCATTTAGTTGGTTAATCACTAACTGAGAATCTCCAAAGATTTCAGCAACATTAACCCTTAATTTAAGCAAAATTTCTAGTCCAATAATCAAGGCCTCATACTCTGCCTGGTTATTGGAACATTGTCCCTCACTGAGTCGAAAACCATATTTGGTTTTCAAGCCTTGGGGGGATTCCAGAATTATACCCACTCCAGCCATCTGAATAGTTCTTGATCCATCGAACCATAATTTCCATGGCCTGATTTCAGCTGTACTAGCTTCCAACGTTCTTGGTGCCTCATACTCATTTGGGTGATTAGCCAAAAAATTGGCCAATGCTTGGCCTTTTATCGACTTTTGAGGCACATACTCAAGACAAAACTCAATTAAAGACACTATCCATTTCCCAATCTTCCCACTAAGCACTGGTTTAGAAAGCATGTGCTTAATTACATCAGTTTGAGAAATAACATAAGTTATTCTAGGCAACATATAATGCCTGAGTTTCTTAGAAGCATAAAATAAAGCTAAACATAGTTTCTCTACTGCAGCATACTTGCATTCACAAGAGTTTAAAAACCTACTAAGATAATAAACTGCTCTTTCCTTGCCATCCTGATTGTCTTGAGCCAACAAAACACCTATTGAGTCTTGTGTTGCAGCTAAGTACAACTTTACTGGCTTTCCTTCAATGGGAGGCGCCAATACAGGAGGGTTGGCTAAGTATCTTTTGATGGCTTCGAAGGCTTCATCATGCTCCTTTGACCACTTGAATTCTTCCCCTTCCTTCAGTTTCAACAAAGAAGAGAAAATTTTAGTTTTTCCTGCAGTATTAGATATAAATCTTCGAAGGAAATTTAATTGACCAAGAAACCTTTGTAACTCCTTCTTAGAAGAAGGTGGTTTAGCCTCAATGATGGCCTTAGCTTTGTTCTTGTCAACCTGTATTCCTTTACTGTGAACTAGATACCCTAGAAACTTCCCAGCTGATACTCCAAAAGCACATTTTTCTGGATTTAACTTCAGCTGATAGCGTTTCATTTGTTGAAATGTCTTTTCTAAGTGTTGTAGGTGATCCTCATCAGAGTTTGACTTCACAATGATATCATCTATGTAACACTCCAGAAAAGTTCCCACTAAATCATGAAAAATAGTGTTCATTGCTCTCTGATATGTAGCCCCAGCATTCTTTAGCCCAAATGGCATTTTAACCCATTCGAAGATGCCAATGTTACCTGGGCAGGCAAATGCTGTTTTATGCACGTCTTCTTCTGCTATGCAGATTTGATTGTATCCTGAATGCCCATCTAAAATGGACAATATCTTGTGGCCAGCAGAACTGTCCACAAGTGTATCCACATTAGGCATTGGGTATTCATCCTTAGGAGTCGCAGTATTCAGGTTTCGAAAATCAACACAGATTCTGATAGTTCCATTCTTTTTAGGGACTGGAACTATATTAGATAGCCATTCGACATACCTGGCTGTTCTAATGAAGCCTGCATCTAGAAGCCTCTGCATTTCCTTTTTAACACCTGCAATAGTTTCTGGACTCATCTTCCTGGTCGGTTGTTTCACAGGTTTGAATTGTGGCTTGATAGGTAACCTATGCTCCACCAATCCCCTGTCCAAGCCAGGTAGTTCCTTGTAACTCCATGCAAAGCATTCCTTATTTGCTTTCAATAGTGCCACCAATTCAGCTTTCATACCAGGTTCAAGCTGTCTATTAATAAGCACTGGGTTGGGATTTTGTGCATCTCCCAACCTTACTTCTTCCAACAGATCTTGTGATTCAACCCGTTCCTCAGAAGTGAGTTGGATTTCTTTCACATGAGGGTTATCGTTCTGCATAACCTCTTCCCATATGTTCTCTTCTTGGATCTTCTGTTCGATCCCCAAAGCAACATACTTTACTAAAGCCAATGAGTTGGCTTCTTCTTCAGCCTCTCGCTTGGATTTACATCCAAGCAGCATCATCTTTTGGGGTGTCTGATTCATAATCAACAGCTTGTTTCAGCTTCGATTTCAGCTCTGCCAATTCCCCCAGTTCCATCTCGTTGGTTGGGTAGGTGGCTGCTTGAAGTAGTTCACTCAAAGGAACTACATCTGATTTGTACATTTCTGCTTTAGCAAAATTTGCCGTGGCACCAAATGGATGTGGATCAGCTTTGACTCCTTCAACACCCACTTCTTTGCCTTTGTCATACTTAACAATCATTAATTCCTGATGCATAGAGGAAGGGATACATCCGTTAACATGAATCCAATCCCTTCCCAATAAAGCATTATATTTAGCATATGAGTCAACTACAAAGAAAACAGTATCAGTTTCTATTCCACCCACTGCCAATCTAATGGAAATGATTCCCCTGGCATGTTGGCTTTCCCCAGTAAATCCTGCAATGGATGTGCTGGTTGGAATCAATTTTGCTTTTCCTTTTCCTAACTTTTTCAAAGTTTGGAAAGGCAAAATGTTCACCGCAGCCCCATTATCCACCAAGATTCTGTTAAGTGGGACTCCATCGAAGTGTGCAGTGATATACAATGGACGCAAATGTTGTCTCATTGCATTAGTAGGTAGTTTAAATGGATATGAAATTTCCACATAATTTAAATCTATTACCAAGGGGTATTCGACGTCGGACATAGAATCTGCCACGAAACAAGCACTTTCTTTTGAGCTTACCTCCAAACTCTCTTGATTCTGCTCAATTTCACGTACCAAGTTCTTACCCATCTCGATCTGAGAAACTTCTTTCAAATCACAGTCGTTGCATATGATATTTAACTCCTTATCACTCAGAGTTTCTTCAGAAATCTCTGGCTCGCTCAAGTTCGACCAAGCAATATCTGGATCTTTGAACGTCTGGCCATTTGAGAAGAAATCCATAGAGCTTGGATAAACCATATTAACTTGTACTTCTGGCTGATCTCCAAATTGGATTGTAGCCACTTCTTTGATTGGTTTAACTGCTTCGATCTCCTCAGCATCCTTCTTTTCGAATTCTTGTGTGGATACCTCCATAGGGGAAAAGGTTCCTTCCATCCCCTGTTGTTCCACCACCATGGCCTCGAGCAAACCAGACTGATAACTGGCCAGCGAGTTAGGAGAAGGTGGATCAAGATCCTCTTCGAGCATGGCAGAGGCAACCTTTTCTAAAGTCTCCCTCTCGTGATACTGGGTTCGAAATTCCTCTGGATCCCTTTCGATCCTATTGAACCTTGGATTAGGTTTTGCTCGTCTGCTTGATTCTTCCCCCGTTGAAGATTCTCCTGACTGGAAAAGCGTATACTTTCTCTGGAGCTTTCTCTTTTGAGTTCTTGAGAGCAATGGAACCATCTGTGGTAATTGAGACTTGGGATCCCTAATCAACACCCAGTTTCCAGAGTTCGAAATTGGTGGCTTGAAAGTTCTGCTCGCATTCCTGTTTGAACCTTTGTACCCTTGGAACAAATCAAGTTTAACTTGCTTCAGAAACCAGTCAGGAACCCCCTTCACCAAGGTGAATTCTTCTTGTTTGGCCTCTTCTTGCGCCTTCGATGTTTGGCCAATATTGGCCTTCTTCGAAGGTGGCAGCTCCCTTCTGTGAATAGCTGGACCAGGGCTAGTAGGCATGTCCCTTTTTGGTGCCAACCAAGACTTGCTGTCGCTTGGCTTTGCTTGAACTGGGGCCATTCTTTTCATTCCCATTTCTTTTGGGAAAAAACTCACGCCCTTTCTATCTAAGTCCTTGAAAACCAAATAGTTGGCCCTGCATCCTACACACAGGCACTCCAAAAATGAGGCTTCCAGCATAGGCAGGTGATTATTACCTGAGAATTTCTGCAAAGAAAAACCATCATTGGCTCGCCTATAGGAACTTGGCCTCGCTCCCATGCCTCGAGGGTGGCCAGCGTATGGCTTGCCTCTTCCATATTGAACAGTGTTCATGTTCACTGGTGCTTCTTTGTCCTGCCAATATTTCTTGACAGTTCGAGCCAATGAGGAGGGCACACTGGTGTTGACCTCTTCTACCTTTGGAAAAGGCATTGCATCTATTCCCATAGTCTTTTCAGGAAATTTGATTCTTCCTTTCTTGATTTGTTCCTGAATTCTGTCACGAAAAACATTACAAGATTTAGTTGAATGAGACCAAGAATCATGCCATTTGCAATAGGTCTTTCCATTCTTTTCTTCCACTGTGGGCAGTTTCATATTCAAAGGCAGCTTAATGATTTTCTTTCTTAACAAGAAGTCAAAGATCTCATCAGCTTTAGATATATCAAAAGAATATACTTTAGTAATTTCCTTTTGTTTGAACTTCTGCCCAAGAGAGACATTCTTTTGAATTAATGGCTCACAAACACAAGGTTCATGCTCTATAATTTCAGCAGCATCTATTTCATAATTAGGATCCCTATAGTATGTTGGGTAAGAGGAATTATGCCTATCCATATCTTCCTCTAGCAGTGATTCATATCTAGCCACTTTATAGGTTAGATCTGCAAAGTCCCTGAACTCTGTAGAATCAAACCTCTTTCGAAGCTCCCTTTCTAAACCATCTTGCGCTAATCTTACAAACTCTGCCTCTGGCAGATGGAGTTTGCACTTGGTTTTAGCCCTTTTGAACCTAGATATGAAATCTGCTACCTTTTCATCTGGTTTCTGCTTTAACCTAGCTAAATCTGCCATAGAGACTTCAGGCTCAGCATTAAAGAATTGTGCATGAAATGCCTCTTCCATTTGAAACCAACTTGCAATCGACTCTGCAGGCAAATTTGTATACCATGCAAAAGCTGGCCCAGACAAAGAATTTGGGAACAATTTCAACTTCATGAAACCATTCTGAGCCAAGTTCTTACATTGGGCAGAAAACCTAGCAATATGTTCTATAGAAGATTGTCTCCCATCCCCATAAAACAAAGTAAAGTCTGGGATTTTAAATTCTCTAGGGATCTGAAATGTTGTATCAACCCATTCTGGATATGGTTTTCTATAGATTTGAGGTTGTACCCCCCGAGTTCGAGGCCCACAAACTTCTTGTATGAGATCCATAACTTGGTCTCTTAGTATTGGATTGCCTACAAGGAAATTTTGTTCTTGATTTCCTACCGGTGGATTTGGTTCTACCAAGTCATCTCTATGCGTTTCCCTTATAGTGTTAAAATCCTCTTGGTTTTCTCTGGGAAATCTCCCATACCAAGGTTGCTGCATTGGGTTGACCGTGGTGTTCACCCGAGCAGGCCTATGGCTTCCATAAACCGTTGTGGTGGGATTTTTGGTATTTGGGAGACTTTGACGAGAAGGCTGTGCGTTATCCTTCGTTTTCTCAGGTCTATAACCTCGTTCTAGCTCTACATCATCCTCCCATCCCCCAAGTGTGGGTTCGAAGAGAGGATTAACGCTTTGCCTGTCTCTGACATTTCTTGGAATTTCAATAGGAATTCCATGGGATTGGTCTGGGATTTCGAAGACAGGCTTTGTAGGCTTCAAAGGCTCATACCAAGATTGTGGTATGTCCTCTGGATACATTTTTTCCTTACCCTTTCTAGACCTTATCTTACCCTGACCAACATCCTCTCCAAGCCTTCCTTCGAAGGGACTTTGGTGAGTAGTTGAATTAGCATGACCATCTAGCCCAATATTCCCTGGACTGTTTCTTGTTACCTCTAAGTTGGGCAACCTACTTCTTATGCTTTTGATCATGGCTCTTTGGGTTTGAGCCATCTCTCGAAAAGCTATCATCATTTCTCTGAACATTTCCTCCTTATCATGGTTTTTACCACTGGCTTGTCCCATTTGAAAATTTGGAGGCCCTTCATAAGGAGGTACTTCATAAGAAGGCTCCTCATAAGGAAGCTCTCCCATTTCGGGAGCCAATTGGGGAAACTCATGATTCATAGGCGTTCCCTGCTCCGTGGCCTGTTCTGGCACAGCTTGTTCCTCTGGCACTTGACCACCAACAGGTGTCCCTATCTGCTTTCGAAGCCTTGGCATTTTGACACCTTCGGGTCCCACCGGGCGTGCCAAAAATTGTTTGGGCTGAATTAACTCAAATCAATTGACAAATAATTGTGTGCGGGCGTGCCAGAAAAGAAATAACTTCAACGAAGAAATTACTCTTTTCAAAATGATTTGAAACAACTAATTTCAATCAGGCAATTGTGTTATCCGTTCGATTACCTCAACTAAGAGGATTTTTCCTTAAGGTATCAACCAAATAAAAGATTGACGCGCTTCGAAATCAGAAAAGATGATTGAACACAAACAAACCTGAATCTAATCGAAGGTAAGTTTGTATACAACACTCTTAAGATTCTATCAAGAATAATAAAGAAATGCAAGCCCACTGAATTTAATCAAAAGCAAACTTGCAAACAACTATTCTTTGGTAAGAAAAGAACTTAAAGGAAATAAGAAAACTTGAATTTAATCGAAAGCAGTCTTACATGCAAATAAGCCTTCAACTTACAAAAAAGACCCTATTCTAAACTAAAACTAATCTAAGATAGATCTCTGAGCAATCATTTAGTATGAATTGTCAGATGATATGGATTTTTTGTCGTCCTCCTCTCTTCACTTGCTTCTTCTATTTATAGACGCTGAACTTTGCCTTCAAACCCCACGTCTTCGATTGATACCCACGTTGGCCACATAAAACGGTTGAGGGGGGGGGGGCTTCGAACGGTTACCCTGATATTTCCAGAATTCTTTCTTCCCCTGCTTGCTTCGATCATGGTGTTCATGGCCACTTCCTGGATCGTGATTCCTATTTTCAAGCAACGTGAATTAATGCAACGTGTTTGCCTTCTAAAATGATTCCCTGCAATTGCACCCAATTTCAGTTATAAAACAGGGCAGTGAGGACACCGTTAGATGATCGTAAAGTCCAAATTAATGGTTAGATCCAATATCCTCTCAAACCATCGTTTAATTACTACTCAAACGACATCGGTTCACTCTAAAACGACACCGTTTGCTATTAAACAGTGTCCCTTTTAACTCCCGCAATCCTCTGTAATTGGCACTCGACTGGGACAGGTTTTATGCAACCGCCGTACCGTTCGGGGCCACGTGGAATTTTTTCATTGGGTGGCACTTTTTAGGATGTAAACAAACGCGCAACAAGGACAATCACGAACAAGTATGAACTAGAGGTACTCCCTCTACGAACACACAATAATGAGAATAATCTCAATTTTCATTAATAATTCATACACAACTCTCTTACCCTAATGGCTACAATCTTATTATATAGTAGTAGCAACCCTACTTCTTGTAAAACAAGAAAACATAAAATAAGAAAATTGAATCAACCTAAATTAAGAAACTAAATAATTCTATGTTAACACTCCTAAATTATAAGATTCCTAACAAAATACTAAAACTAAAGCCATAAAATAAAATACTAATAAAATACTATTTTCCTAAAATCCAATCTGCATCATTCTCCCCGTCTTGAAGAAACTCGTCCTCGAGTTTATATAGTTGAATACGCCGAACCTTGTCTGCATTAATCTTGTACCTCAAATTAATTTTTCCGAACCCAAACTGTAAAGAAGAGTCTTGAAAAATAACAGTAACAATTGTCTTCCCAATTTTCTCTAAGCACGCAACCCAAATATTCTTCTTCACAGCAACTCCAATATATTTCCAAAAAGGATCCACGTATTGATTATCCCAACCAATTCCAGCACCGTCAAGCATGGTAACAACATTTTTTTTTGCAATATTTTCTGATTTTTCCCTCGAATAAATTTCTCCACCGGTTCTTCGTCAAAAACTGGTGGTTTATTCCAATCCACTACTGGATCTAGAATAATATTTGATGTGAATGGCCACTCGATGGTAGCTGCATCCACTTTTGTCCTCCCCCTCGACTGATGGTTACTAGCCAAAGGTTTGGTGATAGAAATATCATCCGACACCTCCTCCTCTTTCGGAAACCGAGGGTGAACCGGATGACGGCGAGGTGGGTTCCCCCCAACAGCCATGTCAGCCACCTGATCGGTTAGGACGCCAATCGCATCCATCACACGCTGCTCAAGTTGTTGGAACCGCGCATCCATTCGTGCTTCTCGTGCAACTTTACTTCGTTCATACACATCTTCGGCAACAGCATAACGACCATAACGAACTCCTTGTCGCGCCATGATCCGAAATCGAGCGCAAGCTCTGATACCAACTGACGCAGGGACGCGTGTCGAAATAGAAGAACGCGCAATAAGGACAATCACGAACAAGTATGAACTAGAGGTACTCCCTCTGCGAACACACAATAATGAGAATAATCTCAATTTTCATTAATAATTCATACACAACTCTCTTACCCTAATGGCTACAATCTTATTATATAGTAGTAGCAACCCTACTTCTTGTAAAACAAGAAAACATAAAATAAGAAAACTGAATCAACCTAAATTAAGAAACTAAATAATTCTATGTTAACACTCCTAAATTATAAGATTCCTAACAAAATACTAAAACTAAAGCCATAAAATAAAATACTAATAAAATACTATTTTCCTAAAATCCAATCTGCATCATTGCCTCACCCGTAAACGTGAAATTGGCTGTGGAAGAGGATGTTGGGATTAGTTTAAGGTGCGCGTAAACTGGCCCGGGACACCCCGCATTACCAAACCCTAACAAGATAGGGAAATGAATTTCTTTTTCCCTTTACTTCGCTTTTAACTGAGCAGAGCCTTAGGGTTATCTTTTATGAGTTGTGATAGTTCTTCAGGTTTTGATGCATTGCCCGAGACACCCTGCATTACCATTACCAAACCCTAACAAGATAGGGAAATGAATTTCTTTTTCCCTTTACTTCACTTCTAACTGAACAGAGCCTTAGGGTTATCTTTTAAGAGTTGTGATAGTTCTTGGGGTTTTGATGCATTCATGAATTTGAAAAATCTCCTATACACACCCATTTTTTGGTATACCATTCGCACCTTACGAATTTTTGTTGCTCTTTTTACAAATTTTTGTGGCCCAGAATATGAGATTGTGGTAGTTTATTTTTATGAATATTTGTGCTCATTTTATGAATTTTTGTGGTTCCTATAATGAGATTTTGTGGTCAAATACAAAAGAAGTTTTACGAATTTTTGTGGTTACTTTTATGAATTTTGTGGCTTGCTTTTATGAAATTTTTTTTATAAAAAAGACGGCTAAAGGTAAAAAAAGATGGCTCTAGGTTTACTAATTTTGTGGCTTACTTTAACGAATTTTGTGGCTCACTTTTACGAACTTTTTTTTTTGTGCTATTTATGATTTTTAGTGGTTCAAAATACGAATTTTGTGGCTTACTTTTATGAAATTTTGTGGCTTAAAATACGAAGGGTACACCATGCACCCTTTTTTGGTGGCGTGTGCTCTAGAGGTTCTCGATCTTTGGAAGTATGCTTTAGCAACATTTTTTACCTGGCAGTAAAAATCAAGAATGAAACTTTGATATTTTTGCCGAAAACTTGGTTAGAAACGTGGTGTTTTGTTTTGGAGTGAAAGGCCCGCAATAGAGAGACTGTACAGATTTATGTATCTATGTCTTTATTTATTTAAAATTTAGTTTATATCTACCATTGAAAACTTAGATTGCTATGTTGATGTGGTCGTAGTATCGGGAATTGCTTTCTTCTTCCAGCACGTTGAAATGTTATTTTTCTCCCCTAGAGATTGTTAAATTTAGCATATGAATAGACTTTGGTTGCTTTATTTACGATTTATCACCGTGGTGTATATTCTCGTATTCTGAATGAAATTCCTACGAGATACTCCAATCTGAAAATAACCACAAATACGAAAAGAACACAATACGCGGAACACACAGATATACGTGAAAAACCCCAAAAATGGATAAAAACCACGGGACGGAATCAAATACTATATTTAACTTGTGTGGTTACAATCGACCTTACTTCACAATTGAGACTCCTCACAATTGAACTAAGATGATTGCCGACTCCTCGTTCACCACACCCTATATTTAATTGCCGCTGCCTTGACTCCTCAAGCCTTCCACAGTACTTTGAAAATCCACCGAAGAAACAACTTTGTGATTGTTGAAAGACAGTCGAGAACACCGATTGGAGTTTACTGTAATGTCGGAGATTTGCGTGAGCACTCCAATCCGAAGGAAGAATCGCCTGTCCTCCTTTTAATCAAAAACCTTGTTCCTCTTTTTTATCTGCTGCCGTGTATTTGCTCGAACACACCAATTAACAAAAGGAATCTCCTCTCATGCTTTTAA
This sequence comes from Rhododendron mucronatum var. ripense, assembly GCA_019656295.1. Classification (NCBI taxonomy): domain Eukaryota; kingdom Viridiplantae; phylum Streptophyta; class Magnoliopsida; order Ericales; family Ericaceae; genus Rhododendron; species Rhododendron mucronatum. The sequence continues at coordinate 754,920 of BPLT01000135.1, read as the reverse complement.
CCAAAAAGAACTCTCGTTCCTTTTCTATCGTTTTCTGCTGCATATGTGCTCGGTGCCCTAACAGAAAGGAAAAGCACCTTTTTATAATAATAGCCTTCCGATCGATCAGGGAATCGATCCGTCACTCCATCTGCTTTTAATTCATTCGGTTGCCACACTTGATTAGTTGGTTCCGATGGATGCGAGTTTGATAAGCCGATCAATCCACTCAAAAAGAACACTAACTCACTCTCAATTACAAATAATAATTCCTTCCACTTTAATCTTATACAGACTTACTACGCTTAGAAAATATTAAAATAAAATAAATTTGAAAAACTGTTTTGTCAATGGAATTACCAAACAAAAAATAGCATCACTTGAAGGAGCTAACACTGAAAATGGTCGATTTCTGAAATTTGATTTATTCCCTTGCATTACTTGTTTGAATAAGAGTATTGAACACGATTCACTGACTTTATTATTACTGGTTCTCGTGTACCCCGGCTTCTTCTAGTATTGTTACTCCCTCCGTCCCATAATATTTGTCCGGTCCGCGAAACGGAGACTACAAAATCATGCATTTCTTTCAAGAAAAAATTCAAATTTTTTTCACAAGTTAAAAGAACTCGTCGAGATCTAGTAAGTTGTTGAATTTTTTCCCAACTTTTTTTACAAAAATAGTATTATTTTTACGTCTCCGTTTTGCGGACCGGACAAATATTATGGGACGGAGGGAGTATAAATTCTTCAAAATTTGCCTCTTTGATTCTGGTGTTTGTTTTAAATTGCTTGATGACCCTTTTGCGTACGACCGCAAGATAGACAACATAATGTTCCGCCACCGGACAACTGACAGTCATGCTGTCACAATTCCGCCTAAACCCTGTCTTCCACCTGGAGTAGCGTCATGGCCTCCACCCCCGCCGCTGCCTCTACCTTTCATGTGTAGCAGCGGTAGTTGATTCAGGCTACTACTCGGGGGATCAAAAACCTCTCCTGCCACCTTCCCTCGGATGGATTTAGGTTTTCCAAAGAGTACATTTACATACGAAGAATTGGCAATGGCAATAGATGACTTTTCAAATGCAAACCTCCTTGGACAAGGTGGGGTTGGATGTGTGCACAAGGGAGTCATCCTTCCCAATGGGGAAGAAGTCGCCGTTAAGCAGCTGAAAGCAGGAAGTGGTCAGGGGAACATGAATTTAAGGCCGAGGTCGAGATCATTAGCGGCCGGTTGCATCACAAATCACTACAACAAACTTGGGTTTTGATAGCATAATATTACAGCATTCTTTAAGAAATGCTATAATAGAGTTGCATGTTGAGCTTAAGATAGCGTGCACGGCACTGTAGGGGAGCAGAAGACTTTTGACAGCGTTGCACTACGTCAATTATAGCGTTCACCCATAATAAAGGCGCCAGTCTCAATTGGGGAAAAATTTTAAGACGCCAAAAAAATCACTTGGTGGGAAATCCTTCTCTCTCTCCAATTTCGGACCTACTCTCTGCCGATCTCACCATCGTCATTCTCTCTCTCTCTCTCTCTCTCTCTCTCTCTGACACACACACACACACACGAAGCTGAGAGCAAAGGAATGGCGTGATTCAAAGTCACTGCCTTCACCAATCGAGCACCGACAGTACCACCGTCCGGCCTCGATCCCGTCATCTCCAAGCCCTTGCTTGTCTGACCTCAACCACTTCTCGGTAAGTTGAATAATTGCTCTCTTAACGTTTATTCTTGATTTACTTTGGAGTTTTGATTCAGGGATCTATTTTAGGGTTTTCAATTTGGGTTCTCGATTTTGGGGTTTTGTTTTGGAATTTCAATTTTGAGGGTTTCGATTCCAGGTTTTGCTTCGGGCTGCTTTACTCTTGCAACGTGCCTTAGTTACTGCACGCGTACTATCATAGTTCAATGTTTTTCTTGCATGAAATTGCATATAAAGTGCATCTTAACCTGAACAACCTAGAGGTCAATATTTAAACTTTATGTTCAGTCTAAGAGTCGTTATTTGCTTAACAGAGCTGATGGCCTGTGAACAAAACTTACAAGAACCTATGGCACAGTTTGAATCCGAAGGTGATGTTTCTCTGAAGCAAAATTGGGAATTAAAACTGCTGCAGAAAATTGGAATGGCTGCTTTGATTCCAATATTTGCTTAGAATCTGCACATGACCCTGTGGTCACCTCTACTGTTGGCTTTGCATTTAGAAGTGGCTCTATGTCCAAACCACCGCCTCCTTCAAATCAAATAAGCCCCCTAAATGCCCAGTCTGCAAGGATAAGATTTCCTAGTCGTTGGTCCTGATATACGGGCGCAGAAATTCTTCATTAGAATCCAATTCCAAAAGCCCCCATCGGGATGTGGTCCCACCTAGGAGGCCACCTGCTCTTGGTGTGGACAGTGGACACCACAGTGGCTTCCCATCAAAACCATCAGCTTATCTGTCAACATACTATGAATCGTAACATGACGTTTTGGTGACTTCCCTTCAGCATAGAAATTTAACAGCTAATGTTTTTTCCTCTCTCTTTGGCTCCACACTCAATTTTGGTTCTTAAGATACAGAAATACACGGGGGAGGGGGTGGTTGAAATTAGAGTTTCAGAGAGAAAATGGTGTGCTGAAGAAGCCATGGTGTATATATTTTGCAGAGAGAGTGAGAGAATGGGACCCATGCAAATATGGACCAAGCTCCTAGCCTCCTACATAGTCTGCAATAAATGTAATGATTTCAAAACTTGGTGTCTATGCTTGGATTTGTTTGTGAAATTACTTAGTTAAAATGCGTTTCTTCTCTTTTTTGAATTTGGGATTTTGGTTAGAGTGTGTGCTTCAAGAGAGTCTGACTTTTCTTATAATTTATCCTTGAAACAAGGAAACTTACACTGAGATTTACATAGTTAAGGAAGCAGAAACAGTTGCGTTTTTAGGAGTTGGATAAAGAGACCAGTTTCTAGAGATTCAATTGACATCAAAACTGCTAATAGAAAGCTTGCTTTTAAGTATGTTCGTATCATGTTCAATATTCAGTTTTACTTCTTTTGTTCTGTTGGTTGATATTCTTAATCTTCTTCCTTAAACATATATTGCCTTGATTCTTGTGGTTTCGAGATGCATTTGAATTCAATTTTAGAGTTGATCATCTTAGTTTGTAACTTTTTTGTATGGGAGAGAGAGGGTGTTGGATTATTTTTTTTGAATTAATTTGTTTACCGGGTTTAGAATATATGTTTTTGGGGTGAATGGAGATATTTACATTCTTGCTGCCTTTGTAGCTAAGTCATAGGGGGATGATATTGTGAAAATCAGATTCGATTGGATGTTATATTTGTTTGCCTTTATTTTTTTACTTTGAAGACCTACTTGATTGGTGCTTCGTTACTCTGTTTTCGAGCTTGCTTGGGAGATTTTTAGTGCTAGTGGCTTAATTATGGTTGCAGTTTTTGCATTGACCAGAGGATGTTTTTATGTGCAGGTCTCGATTAATGCGTCTATGGACTTGCGATTTGGTTAACGAATTCACCATACCATGGATGCCAATGGAGCTACCATGGTTTCTCGGGTTAATTGCACAAACGTGTTATCAAAGTTGTTGGTTGCTTTTTCGGCTGTTTCTGTGATCTGAATTCACAAAACAAGTGGTGAGTTCAGTTTATGGTTTGGTCCATCGTACATTATTAGAGTATGCATCTTTAATTTTTGCTACTTTACTGCACTATAGATGATTTCTTGTTTCTAAAAGTTGTATTTTGCTCATTAAGACTCGTATGTTGGGTACTTGTGCATTTCTTATCTAGGTATTTAACTATCTGCTCTATAAAACTAAAATGGTTTTGACACCTGCACGAGTTAGAAGAAAAGTTGAAATTTGAGGATAGAAAAACAGTGACATACTAATATGATATGAAATTGTATTGCGTAAGCACTTAGTTTTCAGTTTTGAGTTTGTTTTGCACTCAGTTTTGTGATACCCCATCTAAACAACTCAATATTACTATTATTATTATTATTAGTGAGGGTTTAATATGTTCTTTTGTCTTTGCCTGTGGTTAAAGTTGAAAAAGAAGATAAGAATTGGGAGAGGGAGAGATGGTCGTGTGAGTTTGCACGTGAGCTGGTGCTAAGAGCCATTCATATATATTTTCTTGTTTTATGAGAAGAGACAAGGAAATATAAGAAGTAAAAGGCCAAAGAACTAGACATGGACAAGTGTCAAGTTTGTTGATAGATATCTTTAATGAGTCAGCTTTGGACAATAAAAAGAAGAAGAGGGTTAGAGAAGGGGGGCTTCTCTCACGTTTTCTGATTATGGAAGACTATTCATTCCTCTGTTCCGACAGGGTGTGAATTGATTGCATGTGTGGGTATGAGAGAAAGGAGGTAAGGTAAGTTGAGGAGAGAAGCATTTGTGGAAGGTATCTACGAAAAATTATGTAAACATTTAGGGAGGTGGGGAATGACGTTTCAATAACTGTTTGTTGTCTATATTGTGTTGGTGGCATAAATCACTCGATTTGATATGTCTTGGTTGTGGAGCTTGTGGGTCCGGGTTGTTACAGTTTTCTTCGATTTGCATGGTGAAATTTGGAGTCCATGATTAATGGGCCCAGATGTTATAGCATAGTGGTCTGTGAATGGATTTTGCACAAGAGTTCCTTCCATCCTGACATTATCTCCTACAATTTGCTTATTGATACTTATGGACAGAAGTCACTATATCAGAAGGCAGAATCCACTTATTTGAACCTTCTACAAGGTCGATGTATTCCCACTGAAGATACTTATGCTCTTCTAGTAAAGGCCTACTGCATATCTGGCCTGCTAGCTAAAGCTGAAGCTGTCTTTGCTGAGATGAGAAAAAATGGCCACCCCCCAAGTATGTTCTCGTCTTTTATGCCCTCACATTTAAACCAACTGTTATGGCTAACAATTCTACTCTAAAAGTTTTCTCGAAAGGATAACTTTCTTCAATTGTGAAAGTCCTTACTCAACTATATCTGTTCATTATCGAAAACCTTCAGACTTGAAGCTTTTCAGAATCAGCTTTCAAGCAGTGTGAAATTTTTTTTAGTCTAAAAGCAAGAGCAAAACCATTGCCAAATGAACTAGCATAGCTTTGAAGATGTCAGAACCCAGAATCCAGTAACACGCCCTTATTACTCAGTTTATAGTTTTTTATGGGTTATTTGTTTCTGGATGCATTTGCTTCTGAAATACTTCTCAGTAAGCATTGTAATCTCTCAGTCCCCAATAGATTTCCTTCTTACCCGAAACCCACGTATGCTATTATTACTGTTATGCTAATTGCCTTTGTGGCCACAAGAAGTGTAAAAGGCCATAAGTGGATTATTTATTGAGAGGTACTACACATTCGCAATCGGCTTTTGACAATTCTTTTTTGACATGCTTTTTTTTTTTTTTTTCACAATGCTTATTTGTATGCAGGTACAGCTGTATATAATGCTTACATGAATGGGTTACTGAAGGGAACAAACTCACAAAAAGTAGTAGAGATCTTTGAAAGGATGAAGAGAGATCACTGTGAACCATCTACTGAAACTTATGCAATGATGATTAACCTATATGGAAAGGTGATCTCTTGTTTTTACTTGATTTGATTTTACATGTTTTTGCCCATGAACACCTATTCCTTGATAAATTGGTAGATCAAATGCAACTTAGAGGGTACTAGTGTAATGTGGATCTAAACATTGATGATAGTGAATGACTATATCCCAATAGGTTAATGTGAACTGCTCTCGCCCACTCTGTGTATGTTGACACACGCACAAAACTCTAATCCATTTGGTTAATGGGGATGATTAGTGTACTGGTGTCATTTATATTTTGCAGGAGCACTATGCTCATTGTCTGCCACCATTGATCAATATTGTATGTGTTTGAATAGCTAAGTGGCTCAGCTGGTAGTTTAATGCGTGTGGTTGAAGTTCCACCTTTTTACATAGTTTTCTCATATGAATAGTTATGTTCCACAATCGCACACTGATTGGTATACGTTGTTCGCCTATTGGTCATGGTATGGCTGCTTCTGAGATTGTTCTTGGTTCTTGCTGACAATTATCCATTATATTCTTCTTTTTCTAACTGCAAACATTATGTTGCTTTAAAGTCGTTTTTCTCGTTAACAATTTTTACTATATCTATTGGGTTACCTAATTTGAATAGTTCTATATTTACAGGTATGCGTTCGCAGTTGGGAGCAAAAGGGTATAAACTCGGCAAAAAATTAAGCTTCAAATAAAGAACATCTCTGTGGGCAAAGTATTGGGGTACTTGAATGAGAAGGCTGCCTAGTTTAGGATTACATTTTCTGGAAAGAGATTACATTAGTGTTTTTTTTTTTTATGAGCGTAATTGGTTTGACTCTTAAATGTAGTTTGTGCTGCAAAATTATTCTTCAAGTTATTGTAATGAATCTTCGGTTGAATTATTTTTCTTACATTGAAATTGTATCGCATTTGGATGTACTTTGGTGTTGAATGGAATGCAGATTTTTTGTATGAAAATGCGATTATATTGGCATTTGTAGTATTTAAAAAAAAAAGAGCAAAAATAGGCTAAGATAACGTTCAGAAAATGCTATTGTTTATCTTTAATAGCATTCATTGCATGCTATAAAAAGAAATAAGATAACAGGCAAAAAACGCTATCAAATGTACAAAATACTACAGCGGGCAATGAACGCTATAGAAAGTTTTTTAATAGCGGGCAATGAACGCTATGCAAAGTTTTTAACAGCAGTCGATGAACGCTATAGAAAGTTAAGACTTTTAATTGCATGGGATAATAAGGCGTTCTCCGGAACGCTATCTATTACCTACTATAGCGTTTTTGGCATGCTATTAAAAGCGTTTTTTGTTGTAGTGAATATCTTGTTTCAGTATAAGTTTTATATGCCATATTTTCTAAGCATCTTTTGAGTTGATGTTGTGGAAGGTTTTTAATTAGAAGTAAAATCTTTCGGGAAATGGAAAACCTACGTATCATGGATTGGCCCACAAGATTGAGAATTGCTTTGGGGTTTGCAAAAGGACCGGCATATCTACACAAGGACTGTAAGTACTCATCGTGTGTAATTTCCCCTCTTTATAGAAGAATTGGCATGTTATATTACAGAATTGTTGGTTTTTCGAATTGATAATTTTGTACTTACAGGCCATCCTAAGATCATACATCGCAACATCTATGTTGATAGGAGCTGTCAATTTGGTTAAAATAATTTTGAAGGATCTCTGAAAAAACTATCTCAATCGAATGTCGGTATGGGTTTGATCATGCGGAGACCCGTGCTCAATTTTAATTTATTTCATTTAGTATTGATGCTACGTGTTATTATAATAAATAATTTGGTGAGCCACTTTGCGATCCTTGAATTCACCAAAATTGAAGAAATTAATCAAGCCATAAAAGATATCTGACTGAACTTATTTCTTTTCAAAAACTCTTTAAAAATATTTTAAATAAATTAAATGACTTTTAGTAAGGTACTCTCTGTCTCTCTCATGCATTGGGATACTTGGTGTGTTCCACTAACCAAAATAAGTACTTACTTTTTGAATTAAAGGTGATGTATTGTGAGAAAATGTCATGTGTCGTAAAACGAGAAATAAATACTTAAAAAATAATAACTTTAGCGGAATGGGATTCCATAAGAAGGTAAAATCCTGGTTTTTGAAAAGCCATACAATCGCTATAATCCTTGATTTCTATTCATCTTCCAAGTGCCGTTTAAAAATATCAGATTGAGTTCCGTTAAGGGATTTTTGGGCTTTTTTCATCTTGTCCTTAATCAAATTTTTTTCGCGTTTGTTCGTTTTGTGACTATCTTTTGTGGATTATTGATTCATCTCGACGATAGGAATTGAAAATTTATTTATTTTTACTTTTACCCTAATATTTTTTGGAATACCAGCTTTTTGGACTTTATCTTGGATGTTTTCAAAAATATTTCGTTAAAAGTCATAATTTTTTACTTTTTTATTCCTCCCATCGAGACAAATAAAAAATCCATAAAAGTTTGTCGCAAAACGAATAAATGTGAAAAAAATTGAATAAAGACAAAACAAAAAAAGCCCAAAAATCCCTTAGCGATACCAAACCAACCAAACCGAGCCTTGTGTTCCGATCAATTGAGGTCGGTTGCATGAATCATGTTTTTCCATTGAGCTCTATCCAGGACTACCTCTTCACTGAGATTTAGTAAGCCCAAGTGCTTTCGTATCAGTATGCCTTAATATTTTTAGGTCAAATCTTAAGAAAAAAATGTTTGTACTTTGTACGTACTCTGACTAATTCATGATCTATTGGAACAGGGGCTCTTTGAACTTCACCATGTTGTTTCGGTTGTTGTTCCAGCAGGGGATGAGAAGGTTCCTATTTGGTTCCCGTATTATGATGGTAGAGGGCCAAATGTATATTTTGTGGTGCCGCCTTCTCCTTCTGTGAGGCAAAAAATGTTGGGTTGGATTCTACGTGTGTATTAGTATCCTGCGCTCCCCGAGAAGCATCTCACCTATTCCCCAAATTATATATTCAAGAGGTGATCTACAATAAAATCAAAAGCAAGGATTATCGCATTTTTTCGGCGTTTGCACCGGTGTAGATAATGTGTGGCTTATGTATATACCACAGAGTTACGCAGGATTGCAATTAGAAGGCGGTGATGAAGTGGAGATCGAAATAGATGAATATTCTGAAACACTAGTAAAGAACTGGGTGATTGATCTCATTTGGGAGGCTGATGAGATTGACAAGGGCAAGTGGTGTCAATTTAGCAACAGATTCCACTTTGAAAATAGGAGTATTCTGCTACACATTGTGAGATTTGGACTTCTCTTACTCCAGTTAACCCTCACTGGATTATGTTTTCCTCGGGTTTCATTATCAGTTTATCTCTCTCTCTCTCTCTCTCTCTCTCTCTCTCTCTCTCTCTCTCTCTCTCTCTCGTTCAAGGATAGTGTCCGCACGAGACTGCATATTTGGACAGATTATGATTCTGATGACTAATTTTTATGTAGGGACAGATTAAGAAGGTTCTGTTTCCTTTGGTTATTCGAGGATAATTTGTGGGATTCGGGCGGGTGCACTACATGGTACTTTTGAAATTTGAGCCATTGATTGTAACAGAGGAGATGAAGAAATCCAAGAAGATGGCTTTGGGAAGCCAAGAGTATGGGATCCGCAGCAAGTACAGCAACTCCACTAGTGATTACGGTCTGCAGACATCTGGGTCGAGTAGGGAAGGCCAACGGACCTCTAGAGAAATGGAGAGATGAAGCAAGACAGTCGACATTTCGATGAAAGTTTGTATAGACATTTCAATGTGAGCTTCCTTTTGGTTGTTCAGATTTGTTGAGTTCAAATTGATAGTACGTTGGATTGGAACCTGGGTAAAGATAGATGAAAAATTACTCCTAGCTGCTTCTGGATTTATTTATTCCTGCGTCGCTTTTTATCGCGGATCCTAAATAATTGGGGTGTAAGGCTTGTTTGGTTTCAAGTAATTCTTTGTGATTTAAATCTAATTTATTAATTCGATCATCATTTCGACAAGTCTCAACATCGGAAGGTTGGACAAAGAATGTGGACGGAAGATCTACACCACATTTTTTGGATGAAATGTTGCGGTTCAAGACAGTACATGGTGATTTCGTTCAAAAACTCAACCGGCCAATTGAAATGCCTGAAAGTAGAATTCTTGTTGAAAAAGGCAGACGGAGTAATAAATTCTTGAAAGCCACAGATCGAAATTGACGATTCCAATCAGCTAAACACCCAGTTTGGGTCATCTCTTACTATGTCCTTTGCCCCCTTTTTGATATGAGTTTAGGAGCAATTGTGATTCAAATTCCTGGGGAAACAAGGATGGGGTGATGAAGAGGAAGAAGGCTCACTTCACTTCTCGAGTTATGTGTTTTTAATAAACAGTCGCTACCGAATGATCGATGCAGCAGTTAGGCATCCATAGACGAATGAGGTCTTTCAGGATTGGTCGTTGTGTGTCACCACCTCCTTGCATTGCCCACTTGGAGCGGGGTTGTAACTTTCTATGGACCCGCTGTAATATTCTATGAACTCTCAGTCTCTTACAAGCAATATATTACGCCTTGAACTGCGGATCAATCATAATAAACAATTATCGAGATGGTGATGTAGCTTGCTCTCTCACTCCTATGTCCAAGTACAAAACAGGGGAATCAGTTATTGCCTACTAGCCGATTTTCAGAGCACATTCCGATGATTAAGTCGGTTGTCAGTAGAGAAGGAAAAAGTATGTAATCCTCAGATAGCTAGTGATGGTATAGCTTTCTAGGGTTTATAATATGCATTTTACAAAGAAACTATAGTTGGTCATCATGTAATTCCGTACCGAGCACGTAAAAATGAAATTTGGCTTCTTCAGTTCTTCTTTTTTTATTTTTTTAAATTCCACTACAAACTGGTGCACATAGCGATTTCTTGTATAATGTGTCTGGGTCAAAGATTTGTGAATTGGTTTAAACAAGACGAAGGCGAGCAATGTAAAAAAAAATAGTAACTTATCGATGACATCAAAAGTCCGTTCAGCAAGACGCAAGCTCAAAGATCATAAAAGAGAATAGAGTTAGTAGCCTGGGAGACAACAAACAATTCGGATGTACTATTATTTCCCAGAAAGAGCTCATCATCAAAACTCAATATACAGAGTATTTAACAGTTTGATTTCTGCTTTCAGAGTATTTATTTCCCCTTTTGATTCTGGAATAGTAACAGGCTTACAATTATCCACCTGCTCCAATCTATCCAAAACAATTTTTAGACTGTAATTGTTATTAGGAAGTTGGGTTTTACTTCCTCCTCCTCTTCTTTGGTTGAAGATATACAAGTTTCTATAATTTTAATCTTCAATTGAGGATCATCAATTTAATCAATAATCTCAAGTAAACTCTGTTGCTTTTCAGTAAGAATATTAATACTGAGACCATTCATTTCAACTATTGCTTTCCAATAATTATTTGAAGTTGAGCATTCAATGTCATTACAACTGCAATTATTGGGAATTTCTTCTTCTTCTGAACTGGAGGAAGTATCTTCTTCCTCCGAAAGATCATTAATTTGATCTTCTGATTCTTCTTCCTCCGAATCACTAGAATTGAGGAGTAATTTGAAGAGAGTTTGCTTTAATTCAAGCTTTACAAAAGCCCTCTCTGAAAGAGAAAATTTCTCAAATTGAAGAAAATTTCAAATAAGAAATATGTAGTGATATCCCCAATGCGTTTTGGGATACGAAAAAATTGAACCTTCATGTAGTCCATAGTCTTCAGAACTACTTCATCATCTGACAAATTAGAATTTTTGGCCCTAATCTGAGCTGATATTTCCAAGAAAGGATTTTTGATGGACATTTGATCCCTTCCTTTTATCTGCAACTTCAATTCTTGGGTGGCACTTTTAATCTTAGAAAAAGTTTTCTCCAGATTTATTCCTTTCCACCAGCGATATTGAAAAGTTAGAGTGTACACCGCATCTTGTTTCTGATCACCATTTTCTGTGATTTTTACTGCATTTAATATTTCTAGACGTTGGCTAGGTGTTAGGACATTGTCCCACCAACCTTTGATCATGCCAGTGAATCCAACGGTGATCCATCCAGCCACATCTTTATCCTCGTTTTTATTATTTACATATATTGTGTTGTACATCATCATTTGATGTACCACGCTAAAAATTTGATATTTGGTCATACCATCTATGTTCCATTCATAAATGGCGCTACCATTATAAGACAATTGTTTTTGAAAACTAGATTCTTCATATAACACATCTTGAGGAGTGGGTCTAGGGTAATAATATCTATCAGCCCCTCCATAGGTATATTTCTTAGGATATTCGATTTTATTAACAGAATTAGCCTGGGATTGTAAAAAAGAATTTTCTAATTTTGTCAATTCCTGACTAGATATATCTAGCTCTCGATCTTCTGTTATTACATTAAGAGTTAAGCCTTTAAGCCTCTTCTGTAACTCTTTAACCAACTCAGTATTTTCATTTGGATTTTTCAAATTAAATCCAGTTATTGGTATTGGTGGACGAATATTTGAAGGGGAAATTTCATCACATTCATCCTTCTTCTTAGGGTGAGCATTATTTATCTCCTCCCTAGTTTGATTCAATTATTCTTCAATATGAATCAATTGGTCTTCAATAGTATTGAGACAAGCATTAGTATGATTATTCTGCTTATAAACTTTTCCATTAGGATCAGTTCTTGTAGGTTTAACAAACGCTACAGTTTCTAAAGGAGAGTCGGATTCCGAACTTCCTTCTATAGATCGACAACGTTATTGTTGGAGGATGAACTGCTTTTATAAAAGTTCCAGTCATAGATCTCCAATTTCTATGATAGTCTTGGATTACATTTATAGACCTATCAAATTCTGTCCAATATCTCCCATAAAACCATTGGCTAAAGGGATAATCTTTTTCGAATATTCAAGCCAATCATAGAATTCATCTTTGAATTTCTGTAATTGACTCTTATCATATTTTGCAAAATACCAATTCCTAAATTCTTGGTATTTAGGCTGTTGAAATTCATTATTAATCTCTTTTCTAATTTCAAGGCCTATTAACATTATTAATGGTAAAATTCATTTCACTAGCAGTAGGTGATTCTACTGGATTATCAGTATTAGGATGATAAACTCCATCAGGAATTTGATTTTCAGATATTCTAATACTTGCTAAATTTATGTCTTCTATTGGGCGGTGTGATTCCCGAACCTCGGATGTCGAATGACGACTAGTATTTGGAATACTAACCCTATAAGGAGTATGACTATTTCTAGAACTCAAGCTTCTGGGTAATCTATTAATCTGTGAGTTTCTAAAATTCAAGAAAACTGTTCCATCATTATCTTGAACTATTTGTTCAATTTGATTAACGATGGGTCTAGGAGGTACCGCATTTGGTATAGTCCAATTCTCAGGAAAGGTAATTTCTTCCCAATTGATCAACCTATTAGTAGCAATATTAGATGTCAACATATTAGTTTCGATCAAAACAGTTTGATCAGTAGGACGCAAATTACGAACCCTGGGATTCATAGTATTCATGACTTTATAGTAAATTCTATAAATCACAGCTATTACTTCAGATCCAGGCAAGAAATCATAACCTCTAGTCTGGATTCTACAATTCAAAACTTCTCCTAAATTTCTATCTGTAAGTGATAGAGACAAATTAGGATAAGCATTAAAGTACACAGGACCATGACACAAACTGGTCTCAATAGCCCCCATAATTGAGGACCTCCAATTATTACACCTACCATCACGCAAAGTAACTTGAAGGCAAGTGTCCATTCCAAGCAAAGTTAAAGATTTTAGAGCAATTTGCACTAAACCAATATGAACATATTTATAATGGTGCATATGAGCAAGTAGATCAGTTTGATCCATAAGATTTATTATCTTATCATTCAATTCCAAACTTTCTATTTTTTCAATAGTTTTTGTTGCCATGCTACTTCTAAATTCAAACATTCCATGCCCATATATAGTAGAAGGGCGTACTGGAGGGATAGTCCGGTGATTCAATTGTTCTTGCACATTGGCATATTCCACTAATTCGGAATTCTTAATTCTTTCATTATCAGATCTAAATAATCTTCTCATGCTAATATAATTGTGTTAGTGCTCACATAAACCATCATACCATAATTCTGCCTTTTCTTTTAAATGAAAGGAGCATTCCTGATAGCACGTCTGTCAATGATTTACCAGAGCAAGGGATTATTACAAGGAGTTAGCTCAGGATTCGGCACCCTTGTACGATCGGCTTAAGAAAAATCCTCCTCCATGGACTGAGCAGCACACAAGAGCTGTTCGAAGAATTAAATTAAAGGCAAAGCAATTACCTTGCCTAGCAATAGCTAATCCAGAATGGAAGAAAATAGTGGAGACAGATGCCTCAAATATTGGTTATGGAGGTATTTTGAAACAATATGACCCAAATATTAATAAGGAAGAATTGGTAAGATTTACTTCTGGCTTGTTCAAAAATGCTCAAGCAAATTATAGCACAATAAAGAAAGAAGTTCTTTCTCTTGTCAGATGTATTAATAAATTCCAAGATGATTTACTCTATCAACAATTTTTGCTTAGAGTTGATTGTAGTGCTGCTAAACAGGTTTTAAAGCAAGATATAAAAAACCTTGCTTCTAAACAGATCTTCACCCGATGGCAGTTAGAATTATCAGCTTTTGATTTCGACATAGAATATATTAAAGGAGAAACTAATTCTCTACCTGATTTTCTTACCCGTGAATTTTTGCAGGGATAATATGAATCATAATAATTTTGAGCAAAAAAGAATTATATTTCAGCAATGGTTGAAATTACAAAGAAATGTTTTCAATACGACATGTTGAGATGACAATCCTCAAATGGCCTCATAATCGAAGCCATGTAATAAGATGGATACATGCTTAGCAGGGGAATCTCAAGACCACTACGAAGATGATGGGACAACACCAGCACCGACTCTTGGTGACTTTTGGGACAGCATGACAGTGATGATGGCAGAACAGCTGTCCTCCCATAAAGGGAAAGAAAAGAATCAATAATGTTTACTTTCTGTTAAAGTCTCAATTATGGAGACTTAAAGGTCAAATTCTCAACAGGAAACTCAATTATGGAGTTATTTCTAAGGCACTCAATTATGGAGTGGTTTTAACTTTCGGTGGAGATGTTGTGACGATGGGGCCCAGAGCGTACCCGACAAACATTTCCACTTCAAGTTGTAATAATTGTATTTCCCTGTTTGGTCCTGTAGAGTCCTCTATTTAAAGGACGCGTCTTTCTTTTACTAGGCAGGTTTTAATTTTTGGTTTGCCCTCTCTCTCAAAAAAACCAAGCACTCTGATCCTTCTCTTCTCTCCTGTAATATAAGAAGTTTTCCTTAATAATAAGGTCAGTTTCCTTTCTTCCGATCCTCTTTTGTATAAGAAATCTCCAACAAGAATTAATCCTTGGAACTCCATTTTTGTCTATGCTTTTACCAATGAAAACCAGTACTACTGGAATCACTGCTCAGGTGGATGGTCATGAGATATATCTTTTGCATAGTTTGTGCATATATTTGGTATCAGAGCCATTTAATGGCTTAAATTACATTGTTAGTGCAAGCATAATTCACTATACCATAGGAATGCCTTGAAAATAAAAGTTATTTTAATCAAAAATGTCAGTAGGCATTCAAGGTAGTGGGACGTCACCCAAGTCGCGTTCGGATTTGTCCGGCCAGGAGGACCCGGGAAGGGTGATTTGGCCTTGCTCCGGTAAATCGTTGATAGACGTGCTATCAGGAATGCTTCCTTTCATTGTTTCACTTCCATATGACAAGGATTTTGATGAGAGAAAAATTCCAACAAAAGCTAGGCCTTCTCAGATGAAACAAGAATATCTTAAGATGTGTCAAAATGAGATTGATAGTTTGCTTAAAAAGCAACCAATAAGGAAAAGTTACTCTCCTTGGAGTTGCACAGCTTTTTATGTTAATAAAAATGCTGAAAAAGAAAGAGGTGTACCTGGATTGGTTATAAATTATAAACCTCTAAATGAAGTTCTAATGTGGATTAGATATCCCATTCCCAATAAAAAAGATTTGTTGTATCGATTGAATAGGGTAGTCATTTTTTCTAAGTTTGATTTGAAATCAGGATGTTGGCAGATTCAAATACAGGAATCTGATCGGTATAAAACAGCTTTTACTGTTTCTTTTGGTCATTACGAATGGAATGTAATGCCTTTATACTGTGCTAACCCTTGTTTTGCAGCGTTCTTACCCAACTATTATGGTCACATAATTTTTGTTGATTTTGTGTGATTGGATCCCACGATAATTTTTTCGTGATTATTGTTATTTATTGGGTACCACGATTATTTTTTGTGGTTGTAATAATTAACGTGACCTGTGTTATTTATTGGGTGTCACGATTATTTTTCGTGGTTATAATAATTAACGTAGCATGTGAACTCCAATGGAGGCATAAGATCAATGTTTGTATGTTTTTTCGATTGTAATAGCATTCGATGGTTATTCCGAGATCGAAGATGGTAGATACAAAAGATATAAGTTGTTTGGCTTGCAACAGTTTTTTTTCCAGATTCGTAGGGTCTGATTGCAGGGCTATTTTGACCAAGTAAACGTTAGAATTAGAAAAATTGTTCTTCACAAACATTGTAGATAATTGAATTTCAAATCCAACCCAATTTGAATCACTTCAATTGGAGGTCGGATGAGAAAGATATGGCCAAAATACTGAAGGCTGTGCAGTTTACACGGGAATATGTCAAATCCGAATTTTCTTGCCTAAGCACGGTCGGATTTTGGTTTCCTTGATTGATTCAAAGTATCTTAGTCTTCCACACAAGTATAGATGAAGGATTTCAAGTTTGGAAGGACTCCTTATTACTTAAGGATTTCAAGTTTGGAAGGATTTCTTGTTGCTCAATGATTGCATCTTTGACCATAATAGCTGGATTCTCTTATCTTGTGTTTCCTTATTATTTGTATTTTCATATTGTTTGTATATGTGACAGTTTACCATATTGAGACAACATAGCAATATTTGGCCTTTGACCTAGATCACGTTTTTTGCAAACTCAAAAATTTGATAACGCTCACAAATTTTTTAAATAACTAAGTGGAAGAGGGAATTTATTTTGGAAAAATCTCATGGTCTCCATTCCTATTCTGTATATGATATAATTAATTTTGTGTGTTGGTTTCAAAACCTTCCTACCTATCGAACAAAATTAATTGTGGCATTATCGGTACAAACTTCCTAAAGTGAAAGCTTTAAGATAATTGTTGTATGGGTCACTTCTCCGTCTGAGGTGGTTCATAACGGAACAATAGGTTTAAAAGCTAGGTAATGGTATACACTTAGTTACAAATAATAATATCCTCTCTATCTGAGTCACTGTTATTATTTATAGGACCGAAGGAATATTGGCTATTTAATTTTGGTTGGCATGGTTTAGTATCTCTAGATAGTAAAATTAAAAGGTTGTGCCTATCTACCCAAATGATGATGAGTAGACGATCTTCCCATTGAGGCATACTCTTCACGGTGCGTAGGGTTGTCAATGTTTTTCTTTTAACATGTGGTTGAGGGAACCAATATTAAAATGAAATTCAAATTTTTATTGCCCTTCATAATTGTTGTTATGTGATTCTAAGATTCAAAATTGGGTTTTTTTTCAATCCATTTGTCATTATTCTCAAAGAAAATAAACTTACTGGATTGAATTATGTTGACTGAAAAAGGAACTTGGATATTGTGTTAACTACTGAAGGGCATACTTTTGTGCTGTCTGAGGTGTGTCCTCCTAGACCTGATGAGAATGCCATAGAACAGGAAGCAAAATTTTATAAAAATTGGTGAGTATCACCCATGTTGAATGGACCCCGATTAGGGATCATGTTCTGAAGTTGATAGCTCTTCCTAATGAACTAGAGATCCTTGGAGCTGAAATTGATGGGGAAACCCTGATCGATTTCGTTCTCAACTCACTGCAGTCTGAGAGTTTTAAGTAATTTTGCCTGATCTATTATATGAACAAAATACATTTATCTTTGGCAAAACTTCTAAGGAACTCCAAGCAGTTGAGGGTCTTTTGGTTGTGAAGAAACCACCATCAGTGTTAGTGGCAGAGATCGAAAAATTATTTATTGGGATTGGCTGGGATTGGCTGGGCATTACAGAAGATTCATACCAGACTTCTCAATCTTAGCCAAACCAATGACCAGGCTGACTCAGAAAGGAGTGAAGCTGGATTGGGATGAAGCCTGTGAGAAATCTTTCCAAGAACTGAAGAAGAGACTGACCAGTGCACCAATACTCATCATCCCTGAACGCGGTGTAGATTATACAGTCTACTGTGACGCGTCAAGAGATGGCCTAGGATGTGTGCTGATGCAAAATGGAAAGGTCATAGCCTACGAATCTCGACAACTCCGACCGCACGTGAAGAACTACCCCACCCATGACTTAGAATTGGCCGCAGTAGTATTCTCTCTCAAGTCTTGGCGTTACTATCTGTGGGGAGAACAATTCGAAGTTTTTACTGACACAAGAGTCTCAAGTACCTTTTCACTCAGAAGGAGTTGAACTTGAGGCAGCGTCGATGGATGGAATACTTGGAGGACTACAAGTTTACATTGCAGTATCACCCCGGCAAGGCCAACGCGATAGCTGACGCTCTTAGTCGAAAGGAAAGAGCACAGAAAGTCAAGACTGCCATTAAAGAATGGGAAATGGTGGACACTCTCAACGAGTTCAACCTGCGACCATCGTCAGAAAACGAGAACGCTCGACTGTACGCTCTAGTTGTAGAGCCAACACTTCATCAGGAAATCTTACTAGCCCAAACCTTTGAGCAAAATTGTGAGTTCGTCTGGCATCGAATCCGAGAAGGAAAGGCAGTGCCAAGGTGGACTATCGAGGAGAATAACAGTTTGAGATTCAAAGGAAAAGTATTTGTGCCTAATGTTGGAACCCTTCGAGAAGACGTACTCCGAGAAGGTCACCATTCGAACTTCGCAGTTCACCCTGGCGGTACAAAGATGTATCGTGATCTGCGAAGAACGTACTGGTGGGAAGGAATGAAAAAGGATGTAGCACGGTTCGTATCCACCTGTTTGGTGTGTCAACAAGTCAAGGCCGAGCATCAGAAACCTGGAGGAGATCTTCAACCCTTACCAATACCGACCTGGAAGTGGGAGCACATTTCAATGGACTTCGTCACTGGGTTACCAAGATCCTCCAAGTCCAACACAGCCATTTGGGTGATTGTGGATCGACTCACCAAATCTGCGCATTTTCTGCCTGTTAAGATGGCAGAGAACGTCGAACAACTGAGCCTGTTGTACATTCGAGAGATTGTACGCCTGCACAGAGTACCTATCTCAATTGTGTCCGATAGGGATCCACGTTTTGTATCACACTTCTGGAAAGGATTGCAAAAAGCATTGGGAACAGACGTAAGGCTTAGCACGGCCTTTCACCCACAAACAGATGGACAAACGGAGAGGACTATTCAGACACTGGAGGATATGCTGAGAGCCTGCGCCTTGGATTTCTTTGGAAACTGGGAGCAGCATTTACCGTTAGTGGAGTTCGCCTACAACAACAATTATCAAGCAAGCATCGGGATGGCACCATACGAAGCTTTATACGATCGACCCTATCGATCGCCAGTCTGCTGGACAGATGCCGGAGAGACAGGATTGATCGGGCCTGACATAGTGCAGGATACCATGGAGAAGGTCATGACCATCAGGCAAAGGATCCAGACCGCTCAAAGCCGACAGAAGAGTTATGCGGATAAGAGAAGCCGACCGTTAACCTTTGTCGTGGGAGATCATGTATTCTTGAAGATCAGACCAAAGAAAGGAGTTATCAGATTTGGGAAGAAGGGAAAGTTGTCCCGCGCTACATCGGACCTTTCGACATCGTGGAGAAGATTGGGAAAGTTGCTTAGCACCTGGCCCTGCCGCCACAGCTGGATAGAGTACATAACGTGTTTCACGTTTCAATGCTCCGCAAGTACCTCTCATTGCCCACCCACGTTCTCAACTGGGAGGATATTTCCATCGAGGAAGATGCAACCTACGAGGAAGAGCCTATAGAGATTCAGGATCGAAGGTGAGAAGGTGATCCGGAACAAGACCATCAAATTGGTACGAGTTTTGTGGAAACACCGAGGAGCTGGAGAGACCACATGGGAAAGAGAAGAAACCATGAAGATGAATTACCCTCACCTGTTCGAATCCTAGCGTGCGCCTAATTTCGAGGACGAAATTGTTTAAGGGGGATAGGTTGTAATAACTCTGATTTTCAATAATGAAAAATTATTTATTATTCGAGTTATTAATTTTAATTGCTTGAATTGCCTTAAATTCCTATAGTTTGTTATAATTACTCTTTAGCCCTTCAAATATCATTTCTTGACTTTTGAGCCCACTTAGCAAGCCTAGTTAGCCTCTAACTATCCGGTTGGAGGAAACTAAACTAGGAAGCTACCTAGTTACCTTTACCTAACCGTAAATGGACCGTTTTGCCCCTCTTGAACCTTTTGAACCTTTTTAACCCTAGACTAAGAATTGATTATTCATTTTCTTTTAATTATTTTTGGTTTTATTCTTTGTCCATTGGACAATAAAAGTTAGGGAAACTATTATCCATTGGATAATAGAAACCCAATTCTTTATGTTAAAAGTATACTTGGTTAAGTACTAGTATTTATAAAATATAGACTTTTATAAATACTTTAAAGGACATTTTTGATTAGTTTATTATATAATTTCCCTAGCAACTATTGTCCATTGGATAATAGAAGTTAGGGGATTTATTACCCAATGGATAAAAGGTTTAGTCTTTCACCAAGTACATGGGGTGATTAAATTAATCTTTTTCTTAAACCCATGTGACAAAGTACACATTATTTTATTAGGAAGGTACTTAGTACTAAGATTCTCCTAAGTACCCTTTAGTATTTTATATTGGGATTTTGAACTACCTAAGGTACATGGTACATGGATATATATTATATAAGTACTTGATGACTTAAATAATGCCTTAGTGCCACATGTGCTAATTGAATTGTTTAAAGGGGAAAATCTTAGTCTTTTTAGTCTTTTGATCTTTTGTACAAAAGTACATATATTTTATTTGTATGCTTGCATTATATATACAATATATATATATATATATATATATATGTGTGTGTGTGTGTGTGTTAGCACTTGAGAAAGAGAGAGAGGGAGAGAGAGAGAGAGTTGAGCCGAGAGAGGGCGAGAGGCCGAGAGAGAGAAGAGGAAGAGAGGGAGAGAAGATTTGGTTAGGTACTTGGCATTGATCTCCAATGTACTTCAAAATCCATGGGATTTTACTCTTCCAAGCAAACTTAATTTCCATCGTCCTCTTTGTACATTTTCCAATTTGTTTAACCCTAGGAATCTTGTACCAATCTCCTTTCAACCACAAAACCTTCCAAGATCAAATCCTTGGTACAACCCTAGCCATGCAACCCTAGCAATTTAGCCTTGATCTTCCATAAAAGTTGATTTTATTGGATTAGAAAATTGGCGAATGGGAGAGAGAGAAGGGGCCGCCCAAGAGGGAGAGGGAGGGAGCCTTTGCCTATAAATAGAAGGCCATTCCATGCTTTGAACTCACACCTTCAAGCATTTGCTCTTCCTTCTCTCTAGAATTCCAAGAGTTCTTTGTTTCAAAGTTCAAGAAATTCTTCTTGTTCTTGAGTTCTTGAGCAATACCACCAAACCACTTCCAAAAACCACTCATAGTTCCTAGTCCATCTTAGTCAGTAAAGTTGTTTCTAGGAAAAGAAAAGTACAACTCTTTTCCTTTCGAAGCATACCGGAGCTGTTACGCCGCCGAAACTCAAAATCGATGACCGAATCACCGTAGCTGACCACCGCCAAGAAGAACGGTAGTTTAATCTTTACTACTTTAAACCTCTACTTACTTTTCCTAAAGTATAAGTAGTTTAACCTTGCACTTAAACTTTATGTATCATATAAATCGTATGTTTGTTTAGAAGTTACTTTGATAGTAGATAAGGTTATCTTTTGATTTGCATGATTTATATTCGCTTATGATAAGTCAAGCATGCTATGTAATATGGAGTTGAACGATCTTGTTGGATTAGTTTCAAGGCTTGTTGAATGCATGTTTGAATGCAAAGTCTTACACCTCGGAGTCTTGCATGAGAATGAGACACGATAAATGAGGAAGTAGAAACATGGCATCTAGGGTGTGGTTTAACAAGAAAGATGTGTTTTCCCAGTAGGAAAAACTTTTGGAACTACATAATGACCATTTCAAGGGTATTATATGAGTAGTGTGTGTGCCAATGGAAACCCGGCGCAGCGGAACCATTGTGAGGATACTCGGGAGACCGGCGCGGTGGAACCGAGGTAGGGTGTGTAGCTTGGTTATCCGCGGTACGGAGCCAAAGCAAGTGTGTGCCGATGGGAACCCAGCGCGGCGGAACCATTGTGAGGATGCTCGAGAACCCGGCGTGGCAGAACCGAGGTTGGGTGTGTAGCTTGGTTATTCGTGGTACGGAGCCAATGCGATTGTGTGAGTTAAACAAATGATTTTGAAAGGTTGATTTCGTAAGTGGAAATGGTGACACGGTCTACGACGAGTCGCGTGGGAGAAACACTGAAATCTTGGACACCAACGGTAGTTGAATAGTAAATATGGGTGTGTCATTGTCACTGTCTGTTGTATTGTTATAAGTTATGGGTTAGTGGGTATGGGATTATTCTATTGAGCTCCTGTAGCTCATGGTGTTATCTTTGGTGACCCTGACATATTATATCGGTGGCGACACTGGTATATTGTGTTAGACTTTGTAGATGAACAGGGTAAGCTGTACACCTTGGAGGCGTTCGGAGCCGAGGAGCTGGCTAGGATGGAGAAGCAAGAGGAGCTGTAGTTAGGAACCCTACATTCCCACCCTTTTGTATTGAAAGTACGCTTGTGAGAGTAATGATGTACTCCTCCGTCCCAATTTACTTGTCACAGTTCTATTCCAACCGGAAAAAAGAATTAGTTATATCTTTAAATTGGTAATGAATTTTATATCCAATATGGATCTTGTTTGATAGATCTCGATTTGTTCTATAATACAATGTTTTCAAAATCACCTAAAATATTATAAATTACAAGATATAATCAATTGAAAAGTGGCACGAACTCCAAAAAAGTGACAAGTAAATTGGGACGGAGGGAGTAATTAAGAGCTAGACTCTATTTTGAAGTTTCAATAAAATTGTCTTTTTACCGTACCCAAAATTCGGGGCGTTATAGGACACTTATTAAGGGACAACCCAAAATGGAAGATTGGACTCTAAATAAGGGACGGAGGGAGTAACTTTTTATGAAGTTTAATATTTTTCTGACCTTCAAATGTTTTTGTATCTATGGTTTCAAGCACTGTCATACAATGGTTTTGAATGTTCCGAGATAGACTTTGAGATAGACTATACGACATGAAACGGGTCATGCTGTGGTTAAATCCAATGAGACGATCCGTGCCGTGTTTGAGACAGCCTATACAGAGTACGAATCTTGATCATATTTTTAGGGATTATCGATATGAATTTCTACCCTACGGTGACTGGTTGAATTTTGAATATGAACCCTAGGTTTTGAAACAATTGCGTTACAAGGGGAGACTGAATTGAAAACCCTAGTCCCTTCTCTAATCAAGTTACAACTCCTTTAATCTTCTTTCTAGTTTAGTTTTAGTTTAATCAAACAAGTCACAAATCCAAATTTCCTTTTAGTTTCAAAATTAAATTAGAAATTAATTGAAAGTACGTAACTTAGCTTTTTACTCTCTGTGGACGATCACGGACTTGACCACTATTCTTCGGAATATTAGTTAATTCCTTGTTTTATAAGTTATATTTTTTGTGTGAAAACGACAGACCAATAGCGATTTCTTGTATAATGTGTCTGGATTAAAGATTTGTGAATTGGTTTAAACAAGACGAAGGTGAGCAATGTAAGCAAAAATATGAGATACCTTATCAATGACGTTCAAATTTCATTCAGCAAGATGTGAACTCAAAGGTCATGAAAGAGAACAGAGTTAGGAGCCCGGGAGACAACAAACAATTCAAATGTAGGCTCCGTTTGTTTGGGCGTAAAATGTTTTCCGGTAAAATATTTTATCTATTTTCTGGTATTTGGTTGTGTAAAAAATTAGGAAAATATTTTACATGTAAAATATTTCCCATCAATTGGATGAAAATGACTTACCCTTAACTCTTCCGTAAGTTATATTTCGAAATGAACCCGATGCCTTCTACTGCAATTCTCACTGCTCAGTTTTCTCGATAGCCAGTAAGGACCCACATTCAATTCTAATATTCTCATATTTCTCCACCGATTAAGCCCCCCTATCTCTACACTATTTTTGTAACGACCCTGATTTTTGGTATATAAAAATTTTGTTAAATATTTGAATTTTATTTTAATTACTTGGATTGCTTTAAAATTTTCTTTTCTAATAATCCGTCATAATTGGATTTTTGGTTTATAAAATTATATCTTTTCATCCCGGACAATCTAGTCCTCTTCTAAAAGCAAGTATGCTTGTAGAAGCACTCGTATATTTTTCTAGTGAGTAAAATAAATTCTTAAATTATATTTCTTGGCTAGAAATCCTACTTGGCAAGTAGAATTAGCTTCCAACCATTTAATTAGAGAAACCTAATTACCATTTCACCTAGTTACATTTTCCTAACCAGAGATGGACCTTTTTGACCATCTTTGAGTCTTATGAACCCCTTCCAACCCTAGTTAAACCTAGTGGACTTTATGAACCTTCCTAGAAACCTAGTTAAACCTTTTGAACCCATGTATATATCCATTGGGTAATAGAAGTTAGGAAAAATATTATCCATTGGATAATAGCATGACTTGACTGCCCATCATTGAACTTTAGACTTGTCATGTCATGAATAGTGTGACATGATTACAAATCCAGTGGATAATAAAACCTAGGAAAGTTAGTGACCATTGGTTAAAACCATGTCATCATAGTACCCATGACTTGTCATGTCATGAATAGTATGACATGATTGCTTGTCCATTGGGTAATAGAAAGTAGGGAAATTATTACCCATTAGTTCATAAGGTGATTAGAAGTATATGTGCCAGTGTACTTTCCCCAACTTATAGGACAATATACTCTCCCAAATCTAGGTATTGTCTTATCTGGAATAATCTTGACATCACCATCACCTTTTAACCATTGGTTAATAAAAGCTGGGGAGAATTTTACCCCTTGGGTAGTAAAAGTTAGTCTTGCCAATAAAAGCCTAGACAAGTCATATAGGAATCTTGGACCCCTTATTTTGCTTCCGCAAGAAGTAAGTTCAGTCATTTCAAACCCTAATTATCCCCAATATTTCCTTTGTCCAATGGACAATGAATGTTAGGGAAAATATTATCCATTGGATAATAGACTTGCCAATGTATATGTATGCTTGACAAGACAAGTCATACCAAAGGAAGTAATCATTTTTCTTCCATGACAAGTCGTAAATGACATCAATATTCCTTTACCCATTGGTTAATAAATGCTAGGGAAATTTTTGACTATTGGACAATAGTAGTTAGGTTGCCAATAAAGCCTTGATTTGACAATACAAAATCATGGGCTAACGAAGCCATTATTTTGCTTCCAAAAGAAGCAAGACTAGCCATGCCATGCATGCAAACTTAGAGTATAGCCTTGAACCTAATTCCCCTCATAGACTTACTTTCCTAGATTTTCCTAGATGTACATATATACATATATATATATATATATACACTTGGTACAAGAGAGAGAGAGAGAGAGAGAGAGAGACAGAGAGTGTG
Organism: Rhododendron mucronatum var. ripense; assembly: GCA_019656295.1. Lineage (NCBI taxonomy): Eukaryota > Viridiplantae > Streptophyta > Magnoliopsida > Ericales > Ericaceae > Rhododendron > Rhododendron mucronatum. The sequence continues at coordinate 729,455 of BPLT01000135.1, read as the reverse complement.
TGTGTGTGTGTGTGTGTGTGTGTGACAGGGGAAGAGAGAGAGGCCGAGAGGAGAGAGAGTGGGAGGCCGAGAGAGAGAGAGAGAGAGAGAGAGAGAGAGAGAGAGTGAAGTGTGTGCTTGTGTGTTGTACACTCCAAGAAACCCCTTTAGCCTTAAGCCTATTTATGACTTGACAACCCATTTCTAGTCATATTCTAACATAGAATCCTAGCCATTATTATGTTCTTTCTTGCAAGCAACATCAACCTAGGACAAGAGAAGCCAAAAACCTCTCATGATAACCTAGGATTTGGCCAAAGATTGGATTGACAAGTGAGGGAAGGCTATGACTTGATTGAAGGATTGAAATAACAAGTCAATGGAGCAAAATCCATGGGAAAGAGAGGGAGAGAGCGGGCCGGCCAAGAAAGGGGAGGGAGAGCCCAACATTTTGCTATAAATAGGACCCCATTCTCACCATCCAACTCACACCTTCACCTTCCAACTTCTCTCTCTAAAAAACGTAGTGTTCTTACTTTGTTCTTGCCTTATTCTTCCTAGTTCTTGAGTTCTTCATGAGTTTTTCAAGAAACTCAACCTAGGTTGCCACCAAACCGCCCCTCGACCACCCCCTCGATCCAAAAAGTTAGGTAGTGTAGTCAAGAACTAGCTAGTTTCGAGAGAAATCCTTTCTCTTTTAAAGCTACCGGAAGCTTTACCGTAGGAAGTCACTTCGCCCAATCGTCAACTTACCTTCTGTAGTCGTCACTACCGCCACGAAGAACGGTAGATTTTTCCTATCTACTACTCTTAAGTATATGTAGAATACTTCTAACTATCCTCTCTAAGTATATAAGGTTAACTATTACTTAAAATGTTTGAAATGCATGGTAGTAACAAACTTATTTTTACTAATGGAAGTATGAGCATGTTGGAATAATGGAACCTTACTCAAATAAACATATGTTGTTTTGAACTTCCCACAAAAGAGGAAAGAACTGATTTTGAAAGATAAAGTAGTTATCGCTTGATTTGAAGTATTCGTAATTTGATCTTTAAGATGGTTCTGAGCATGCTTATATGTATTGCTTGTATTACTTGTGGTGAGGTAAAGCATAAGTGATTTCATTCCAAGGGCATTCGTACATGTGGCGTTATGCTTTGAGTGATGATTTGAGCATGATTAATAATATAGTGTTGGATGATTTTGCTAGTTTAGTTTCAAGATTACAACGAATGGTTTATGTTTACTTTGATGAAAAGTCCTACCGCGGAGTTGTTACATGAAAACGAGACACGGACATCGAGAAAGTAGAAACATGGCACCTAGGTGTGGTAAATGGAAAAAACATGTTCCGAGAAATAAAATATTTTTGAAACTATATAGTGGCCGGATGTGGTTGCCCAATGTGAGTAGTGTGTGTGTGCCAATGGAAACCCGGAGCGGCGGAACCATTGTGCGAATACGCGGGGACCTGGAGCAGCGGAACCGAGATTGGGTGTGTAGCTTGGTATCCGTAGAGAGGAACCAATGCAATTGTGTGCCAATGGGAATCTGGAGCGGCGGAACCGAGGTTGGGTGTGTAGCTTGGTATCCGCGGAGAGGAGCCAATGCAATTGTGTGCCAATGGGAACCCGGAGTGGCGGAACCGAGGTTGGGGTGTGTTAAAAAGAGATTTTGCAAATGTTGATTTGGAAAAAGAAAAAGGTGACACGGTCTACGATGAGTCGCGTAGGAGAAACACAGAAACCATGAACACCAACGTTAGTTTGGATAGTGAATGTGGATGTGTCATCGTTAGATGTTTTGTTAAATATACATGTACTACGTGGAAATCGTTATATTTATGATCTATGGTTTGTAAGTTAAGGGTTAGTGGGTATGGATTATTCTATTGAGCTCTTGTGGCTTATAGTGTTACCTTTGGTGACCCTGACATATTATATCGGTGGCGACGCTAGTATAATGTGTCAGACTTTGTAGATGATCAAGGTGAGCTGTACACCTTGGAGGCCTTTGGAGCTGAAGAGCTGGCTAGGATGGAGGAGCAGGCGGAGCTGTAGTTAGGAACCTTAGTTTTCCATCCCCTTTGTCATGAAAGTACTCTTGTAAGAGTTGTGTTGTAATAAAGAGCCAGACTAAATTTTGAAGTTTCAATAAAATTGTCTATCTAACGTACCCAAAATTAGGGGCGTTACTATTTTGTTGATTTCTGAAAATATTTTCAAGTGCCAACCAAACACCGGAAAATAAAAGTTTGAAGCTTGTATTCTGAAAAAATATTTTACATTGTAAAACATTTTACCTCGAAACAAACGGAGCGGTAACTTTTATTTTCTAGAAAGTGCTCATCATCAAAACTCCATATACAGATATAACGAGGGTTTTGATAGTGTTCATAGATTGTGCTTTTGAGGTACATAGATGAAATTTCTACTTAGAGTGGCCAAGCCAATATTCAAGAAAAGATGTAACTTCGCAATGACTGTGACAAATCATTCGTAATTTCCTAGATAGAGCTCATCAAATGAAAATTAAATGAAAAATCAAAAGATTGTATCTCCTTTAATAGATAGAAGGCTTGTGATTTTTGTTCAAAATCGGACCCACCAAGCGCCGTTGAAAATATGTTAATCAAGCTTAGCACAGTCCCATGATGCAATCCCCAATTTGGATCAATCGCACGAATAATTAAGAAAGCTCTCTTGATCGAGGCATCGCCCACATGCAATCTTATCATATATTGTACATAATTAATGTTTTTACTCTAGTGTTTAGGCATACAAAAAAAGCTATGAAAACATCATATAGTGTACACTAAATGTACACCCACTTTTGTGGGATCCGTTTTTTGGTCTCACACTGTAACAACCCCGATTTTTAACGAATAAAAATCTCGTTGTTATTTTAAATTGCTTGAATTACCTTAACTTCCTGTAGTTTGTCATAATTACATTTTAGACCTTGAAATTTGTTTCTTGACACTTAAGCCTTAACGTACCCAAAATTAGGGACGTTACACACACAAATGATCGGATTGTTCAATTTGATTAAAATATTTCTTAATAATCACTATAAAAAAAACTCTCTTAGTTGAATGTCGGTAGGGGTTTGATCAATTCGTTCACTTTGAGATCTCTGAAAATTGAAGAAATTAATCAAGCCACAATCGATATCCGACTGAGCTTATTTTTTTCAAGAACTTTTTAAGAATATTTTAAACAATAAATGACTTTTATTATTTGTATGATACCTCGAAGTAGATTAAAACATCAAGTAGTCTACATTGGTGCAACTATAGTATCGGGCTGGCATGCATAAAGACCTTCCACGAAAATTCTTGACATTTGTGAAATCAAACATCAAAAAGTAAGTAAACAGTAGGGTACAATAATTCTACGCGTAAGTCTGTCCACACATTCTTCTTCATTTTCTTCCCACTTTCCTCTTTTTACTTGGTTACTTGCCTGGAACTTCCCAAGCTGGAGAGAGAGAGCGACCCGTTCCTCACTCCAATCCGAACGACTATATTGTCGCCTTTTTCCCCATTGTTTATGCAGGAGATCGAACAATCTTCACTTCCTTCTTCATCTCTGTCTATCGGGATTCCAAAAAAAATCAGCCATCCCTCCATGTGCGCTCTCTCTCTCTCTCTGGTCCATTGTTAAAGTCCTAAATTTATTGATTTCTAATGTGGCTTTTATAGTTGTTGCTCATAGTTAGTTAGTGACCAACGTACTCATCAATCCATGTGAATATGGATTCACCAATTAGATTAATTTGTGTTTCTTGTTAGCCAATCAAATGTTAGTTAGAATTTTCTCAAGCTGAAGTTCATAAAATCTTGATTCATCTTTGTGCAGTGTGGATCTATAAAAAAAAACATTGTGTTGTGTGCATAAATATGGATGCCTCGCGGGCAAAAGGATGTTCTTCCTCTTCCATACCCATCTCACCACAATGGGTATACGACGTCTTTGTGAGTTTCAGAGGCGCCGATACTCGTAAAAAGTTTACCAGCCATTTGTTTGCTGCTTTAGAGGACAATGGTTTTCGCATATTCAGGGATGACAAAGAGCTCGAAAGAGGAGAATTTATTATCGATGGACTACTAAAAGCAATTGAGGGTTCCAGAATTTCGTTAATAGTGTTTTCAAAAGACTATGCTGGGTCGAGGTGGTGCCTTGATGAACTTGTGAAGATAATGGATTGCAGGGAGACTTTCAAACAGATTGTTGTGCCCATCTTTTATGATGTTGTTCCATCCGACCTCCGGAAGCAGACGGGGGTTCTTCAAGATGCATTTGCCAACCACAAAAAGCGTCTTAGAGAGGAACCAGATGGCAAGGTGGAAAAGTGGAAGGCAGCTCTTACTAAAGCTACCAATTTGTCAGGTCAACACTTGCTAAATGATGGGTATTTTCCTCGACCCTTCTGATGATGACAAGAAAATGACCTTAAAACAGCATTAGTGCACACTAGTCCACATATTTTGAGGTGCGGGAGGAATTTTCATAATGTTAGAAGGTTGATTAATCTTAGAGAGTACTTAGTTAACCACAATTTTAGAGAAATCAAATTTCAAATGTCGTTGGACACACTTCAAACTTTGCAATTATTTGACATTTGTACTTGCCTCAGATCATAACGAAAGAAGGCCTTACTATGCATGACTTTAGATATGCCTAGAGGAAGAACTTTGAAATAGGAGTAAGATCTTTTTACTGATTTCAAAATCACTACTCTGCTTGCTGCAAGCTTGCAACTAGTTTATTTGTTTGAGTTTCTAGGCCAGATATACTCAATTGAAACCTTATTAGCAAGATCCTTCTAAAATGGGTGCACCTGTAGACACCTTCCAAACGGGGCATCACCATACAGATTGATCACGTTTATTTGCTTTCCACTTCATAAACCAATATCTTGGATATTCCTATGGCTAGGAACATCACCACACGATAGCGATTATCATCAAAATAGAGTCGCCACCTAGCTTATAAAACAAGGAAAAACAAGTAGAGCTTCTGGGTACGGGAGCCAAGAGTACAATAAGGGGAAAGTGTTAGGAACCCTTCTTTGCCCAATCGTGAGATTGGCCCATAATCGTTCGACATATGATTAAGGGCAAATTTTTGTAGTAGTCCCTGTAGTTTTACGGTTGTCTCACTTTCGTCCCTATAGTTTCAAAGTGCTCGAATTTCATCCCTGTAGTTTGTTTTACGTTCCAAATTGGTAAAATCGTTAACACCGTTAATGAAACTAACGGAAAAAAAAAAGTGTTCCAATTTTCAATCTGTTTGAACTGGTGCGAAGATCTTGTTTTTTTGAACATTTTATCCTAAATGGTCGTAATGAATTTTTGGCTTTAAGGCCTTTCAACGAGTACCCGAAGACTTCTTATTTAGTTTCAGGGCTCTCTTAGGGTGCTTATTGAAAGGCCTTAGAGTCAAAAATTCATTACGACCATTTAGGATAAAATGATAAAAAAAATAATATCTTCGCACCGGTTCAAACGGATTGAAAATTGGAACACTTATTTTTTTTTTCCGTTAATTTCGTTAACGGTGTTAACGATTTTACCAATTTGGAACATAAAACAAACTACATGGACAAAATTCGAGCACTTTTGAAACTAGAGGGTTGAAAGTGAGACAACCGTAAAATTACAGGGACTACTACGAAAATTAGCCCTATGATTAATACATGCTTTATCTAATTCTAAACAAGTAATCCGTTTGATTAGCCTTTAACAGTAGATATGGTGAGCCAGAACAGTAATTGAAGCATGCATAAAAATAGACAAGAAAGATAGACCGTCCCAAGAAATAGATCCCTCGGCCGGTGAATGGATGTCACGGCCGAGGGATCCCACTGGATCGATGCATCGGCCAAAGGATTGATTCCCCAACCGATGTTCTTCCTCACACAAGACTAAATGATTAACAGAAAATCAAAATGGTACGATTAATGTACAGAAGCATAAAAGAATCAAACCAATAGACCCCTGGACCTCACCACCTTGATCCCTCAGTGCTTGATTGTTTCGGATTGAGGGTGATTGACTGATCTTCTTCTTGAAACCCTAGGATTAGGGTTTGAACTTTGAGGTTTAATCGCTCGGGATGCGGCTGCCTACAGCAGTTTAGGGCTTTTGTAGAAAGGATATGAGAGATAGTTTCTGCAGAGCTTGGATGTATGAGATGGAGGAATTAAAATGTTAATTTCGGAACCCTAAGGCCTCTTTATATAGGCAATTGGTGACTCACTTCGGCCAATAAAATGGCGTAAATCAATAAGGTAGTTTAGGGTATCAAGATCTCTACTCGAATCTGCTTTTGTAGCCCTAAAGAAACAGAAAAAGGCTGCTAGGGTTTGGTGCGTTGATCAAACGAATGACAGAACATTCCAGAATTCTGGAAAAAAATAATCTGGCGGCCGAGGAATGGATATGGCGGCCTAAGAATCGATCTGGCTACCGAGGAATCAATCTCTCAGGGAGATTTTCAAGTAACATGTTTCGCGGGTGAAAGAATGAAGTTGAGGTCATGAGCTAAATGTTACAGCCGAAAGCTGGATTTTCCTAGGATCCAGTATTTCTGTTTGAAAGGTTGTTTGGCTCTGAATTGGGTCCTCCAAGTGGCTAAAAGTACTCACCCAAAGTCCTAAGGTTCACAAGAAGTCAATCAGCAATCATTGTATCCATTCATCATTGGGATGGTCCTAAGGTGGGACTTGAAATAATCGTTAGGCCAAATTGGGGTGTCTACTGATGCTCCTCTTTGACTGAACTTAGACGGATCGCGAGACCTGTTTAAGTAAGAGTCAAAGCTGTAAAAGCAGCTCAATTTGGTTGAACCACTATTCCAAGGGTTTTTGGAAAGGTTTTAGTTATGGTCGGGCCGAGAGGTTGCCTGCATATTCCGTAAAAGAAATTCAGACCAAGCGTAGTTCGGGGGCAATAAAGAAAAGTAAAAGAAGTTCAGAGGGTTAGGGACAGAAGACGTACCTTCGGGATTTAAAAGCAGTAGTGCAATGTAGCAGGGTTATGCCAGGATTTTGGTGGAGAGTTTTTGAAGGAGCGTGAAGCTGCTGGTAAAGCATTAGCGGAGAGCATCCTCAGTATTTTGGGGTAGACCAGTACACGGTGGGTGAATCGATTGCTTTTCAAGATCATCCTTACTTTGATTGAGGGGAGCTCAGTTGGGTAGCCTATCCTTGCAAACAAGGTTGATGGAGTTGATGTAATTGGGTGGAATCCAAATCATCTTCTGGAGACGATCGAACGCCGGTTTTGAGATATGGTGGCACGAGGCCTGGAATACGGAGCTTGAAGTGATAAAACCGAGGCATGGAGCCAGTTGTAAGCTGTAGACACCCTATTCTGGACTGTCTCGATTAGTTTACTTACGGTATTTATTTCCCCGATGATGAAACGGGTCAAGAACATCCCGAGATTGTCGATATGTTTGAGCTTTGAGCATTCCAAAAACCCTTTCCAATCCCTTTCAAAACTCTCTAAACCAGAACCAAAAGGCCTCAACAAAACCCAACTTGCTTATGCCAATATTGTCCTGGCATGCGCTGGTCCTCTGCCACGTGTCAGTCATCGGTCAACTTTGACCGTTGACCAGGTTTGACCTGGCGTATGCCAGGTATCTAGTGGCGTACGCCAAGTCAAACCTCCGGTCAAACTTGTGTTTTTAAGCATGCAGAAGCCATGGGTATGGATTTACAACATAGGGGAACCTTCCAATCCATTGAAAAATCAATCTCCGCTGGGGGGACATTTCTTACACCCATCCCATCACCTTTCTCCTCTCATCCAATGAGAAGGAATGCTTAAGGGCTAAGGCTCCAGTCATTTTGACTGGCCTTAACCCTTCTCTCTCCCTTTCCCCCTATAAATACCCCCTCTCTTCATCTTTGTAAAGGGTTCACACAAAGAAAAAGAGAAAGGGTTAGCTCTCCAAGTTTCAAGTCCATTTTCTTCTTCTTTTATTGGTTTTCTTGCTTGCTCTTCTTTCATCCATTAAAAGAGCAAACAAGAGACCCCTCCATACACCTCTTGCAGTCAAACATCCACCCACATTCTCCTTTCAAAGCCAAGTTCAAAGCTCAAACATCTTTCAAATCCAAAAGCCAAAGGTATACATCTTTGTACTGCTTTCTGTTCTGATCCCTGAGGGGAGCTAACAGGGTCAAGGCTGGTAATCAATACCAGTCCTGGCCCCAAAGTTGTCAAGGTTTCAAAAACAAAAAAATATGTTTCTGACTATAAACGGCGTGCGCCGGTCATAGGCCCGCGTACGCCGGTCCGTGGCAGTACGTACAGTTTTAAAATTTGATCTGTCTGGGATCTGTCTGGACCTTGCATACGCCACTAAATAGGTGGCATACTCCAGGTCCGAGCCCTCCGGAACTGGCGTACTCCAGTTGTGAAATGGGACCTAGATATTTGTTTTGTGCTTTATTTTTTGTCTATTCATCACCTTATTGCATGCTAAAAACTAATTTACTGCTTTCTGTATTTAGAACCGTTTAGTTGTAGCATTCAATATTTGTTCATATCTGCTTTAGAAGGCCTCTGGGATCTTTCTGGTCATGTTCCAGAACCCAGATGATGCAAAGCCAAGTACTGGACCAGAGCTCTGACTGGCGTACGACCTCCTATGAGTGGCGTACGGCATTCATATCAAGATCCAGTGGCTGGCCCTTGCATCATAGCTTAGCCCTGGCCTTTATCTATTTTTCCCACACTGTTTATGGGATGTTTTGTTTATCTTCATGGCTTGAAGTCATATTATCTGTCTGTATCTGTATATATGATGGCTCTATAAACTGTGTGGTTTGTCCTGGGTGTGCACTGGTCCATTCCAGAGCCCAGAGGGTTGAAAACAAAGACTGTGAATGAAAAAGGGTAGTGTACGCCAGCTTCTTGGTGGCGTGCGCAGGGTACGGTGGCGTGCAGTGGCCCGGCCACTGCATGCCAGCGTTTTGCCTGTTCACACATCTGAAAAACAGCGTACACCATCTGATCGAACTGATCTCAGTGCTTGTTCTCAATCTTTGCACTTTCATTAGTTCAAGCAAATCATCATCCATAACCATTTTGTCACATAACTTCAAGCTGTTATAGTTTTAATCCCCATTATCTGTTCCCCCGCCCTAACTGGCTAAAAAATGATCAAATGAGAGAAAAATGCTAATGTTTTACAAAAAATGCCTGAGTAGAGACCGATCTTCGGATTGGGCGAGAGGGGTGCCATAAAACCCTTCCCCTCTCGTAACCTGGCTCCCAAACCTCAGATATCGAGGGTGATGACGGACCAGTCTACGCCTTTTCCAAAATCAAGCAAACGTAGCAAGCGTTTTTGAGTTCGGTTCTTTGGGTACTCTTCCGCTAAAACCCGAGTGGCGACTCTGAATCGAAGCGTCTTGCCGCGCTTTTCAAAGAGGGCCACACCCAAATGTTTTCAAACAACAAAATCCGGGATTTTGGGGCGTGTGCCCACATAAGCAGGATTGACCTATTTCATGAGTGAAAAAGATGTAAAACATAGTATGTGCATGATGATGGTTAGATATGATAATGGTGATGCAATTGATGCTTATGTGCACGGGCCCGTGCGTGTGTGTTGTTTTAAGAGTAAAGCTTCTTTCAAATTCTGGACTTGAGCATTCAAAGTATAGAGCTTGAGCATTTGGAGGGTAGAGTCCAAGCATTCAAAGTACAGACTTTGAGCAACCAATACACAGTGGTTGGGCATTCAGAGTGTAGGGCCTGAGCATTTAAGGTATAAACCTTAAGCATTCAAACATAGAGTTCAAGCATCCAGTGCATAGTGGTTGGGCATTCAAACGTAGAGCTTGGGCATTCAACTGTGGAGCTTGAGCATCCAGTACACAGTGGTTGGGCATTCAAAGAGTTTTGAGCATTCAAAGTTTTGAACTTTGAGCATTCAAGCATAGAACTTTGAGAGCAGATGATATCTTGTTGCATGGAGCTGCTGAGTAATGAGTTTGTAGAACTGCTAAGATTAGAGCTGTTGAGTATTCCATCTTCCATCTTCCACGGGGTTTGATTTGTTCCTCATGCTTGGGATACTTCCAAGGCTAGTTTCCACATGCTCGGGATGTTTCTAAGGCTAGTTCTGAGTATATTCCACATGCTCGGGATTGTCCCCAAGGCTAGTTCTAGCCATATTCCACTTTGACTCCGTTCACTTGTTGAAAAAAATGCCATAAGGCTTGTTAAATGATTTGGCTACTATTGCCTTCAGAGATTTTCATCGCCTCCTTCAACATGGTGCCATGGAAAGTTCCATTGCCTTGACTAATGGGTTGATTCTCACATACGCTCTAGAAGATTTTCATCGCCTCCTTTGGCAAATTCAACTTGTTTTGGGAGATTTCCATCGCCTCCATTAACGGGGTGCCTTCTGGAAGCTGAACCCTTTCTGGAAGCTAGCCATGCAAACGATTTTTGGAGGCTGAACGCTTTCTTCCAACATAAATGCCTTCTAGAGGACTTTAGCAATACAAATGCCTTTTGAATGCTTTTTGGAACACAAATGCCTGTTGGAGGGCTTATGCCTTCTGGAGGACTTTAGCTTCTTTGTAGTTTGCATTTCTGATCATGACAACTCCGAGTGGTACTCAACATACTAGAACGATTGTGAAGATTGAGAGCCTGCTTATCACTTGAATGTGGAGAACATTCAGAACTACCTGCAATTCCGCATTCAAATAGTTTAGAAATGACATGGATAAGAAAACAACATGCAACAAATTTGTAATCGACCACGGGTCGAAATCCTTTTATGTTGATTGCTAGGGGCAAGGCCACCACACTATTAAAGACCCTAGTTCAAACATTGAACCATTTTGGGTGACATAATGCAACGCAACACATATGCATATGAATATGAATAGTTTAGGAAGGAATAGAAGCCCCCTATTTTAGGCAATGGATGCTTGATTCTAGCTCAACTGTGCACGATAACGACAATCTAATTGCCCCCAGCATAGAAATATGCAATGTATGTGACAATGAATATGAATGCAACAATTCTCTTGTTGGCATGCTTTTTGATAGTGCTATGCAATAGTATTCCATAAAAAGGGTTTGAGGCATGGGTGCCCTTCCAAGATATGGCATCCTCCAAGCTAGATTGAGCCAAGCATGTTGACGGAGCGACAGATTCCCCGGAGCACCACTCCTTTGCTTCCTACCTGCAAAATTGTTAGTAAACCATGCGTATATTGACAGGCAACAAGAGCGGGGTAGTTTTGGCTGACACGGAGAATTTGCCCTATGGCCTCACACTCGTCTCCTTTGTTTCGCTTCTTGCATCATGGTGATGATGGTTACACTTGAATACTCTTGTAGAGGTTAGATGAGTTTCACTGATGATAGTAATACCTTGACTAAGAGCAAGTTAGTCCAAACAAATGTTATGCAATCAAGAAATCGAGGCAAACAACCACCACGAGGATGTGCACATGAAAGATTAGGGCCAAGAGATGATGTAAATGCCCAAACCAAATGATAGGATGATGGAGGTATGCACACAAGTCCGCAATGTATTTTGGGTATCTCAACTTTTGCGTATTTGATCCAACGCTTCCTAAGGTGACTCACTACTGACAAAACTTCACACCAGCCAAACAGTTATGACAAGAGAAGATTTAAAACGTTGCGACACTCTAGTGATAATACTGCTTGGCCAAGAGACCATCTAGCTACACTCTTCATGAAATGGGAAACTCATATTATCTTCTCGAAAATTTGCAGATAATAATTGTGATTGTGTTGTTGTGTCAAGAATGCTTAGGATTAAAAGTAACTTTGAAAACTTGTTCTCGAGGATTTCAAAATCATACCATTCCATCAATCATGCTCCATATCCATACCACTCAGTTTGCCATGAGACATAGCTTCACAAACCCATGCCTTTAGTCATTTTAGGTGAGGTCATTATTTTGAGTTGATCGTCATGACTTGAATTGTTAAGTAGCTATCCTCACGGGAGGTTGTATACTTCTGAGAGGAGAATAGAGGAAGGCCTAGTCGTTCCCCTTATCCCTTATGATTCTTCATGATTTGTACCTTGTAAAAGTGATACGTACCCAAGTTGTTTGCATATTACGTCACTTTTCCACATTGATTATGCCCCTAGTGCCTACAACCCTGCTGCTACTAAGTTGTGTTCCTTAATTTGAGAGGACTTTGATATGGACCATAATGTAGGCTTGGGGTTTTGGCTTAAGAAAAGAAGCGGGTCTAAAGGCTCAAACCTAACTTCTACTCACGCTTGGGTTGTAAAAGCTAGCAGCCATCTTCAACATTCTTATCAACTCTTGCCGCCTCTTGTCTCACTTTGTGTAAAAGAATTATTTTCTTCAAAATGTTCTTTGGGTTGGAAGAAATATTTCTTTCAAAATGCCCCTTGTATGTGTGGGCAGTGTGCCCTTTAAAAGGAAAAGGATTCGGTTCCTTTCCCAGAAATGCCGGGTCGAGGGAGCGTGAAGCGGGTCAACAAGCGCTAGTAAATACAGTGTCGCCACTTGGGTTTAAAAGTCTGACACCTAAGGAACCATATTTCGAAGCACTTGCCGCGCTGTTTGATTTGAAAAAGAAAAGGAACTAGTCCGTCATAACCATATCTGGGTTCGGGAGCCAGGTTATGAGAGGGGAAGGCTTTTAAGGCAACTTAAGCATTTTGTGGAAAAGTTTGTGATTCTTCTTTTATTAATCAATTTTTAGCCAATTAAGGCGGGAAAACAGTTAATCGGGGATTTAAAACTATAACAGTTTGCAGGATGTGATTAAAAATAGCATGGATGGCGGAAATGTTGAAAAATAAGTGAGATAAACCCCAAACTGTGACTGGATATCAAACAATGCCTTTGTATGAATTTGACACAAACAGTGACCAACTTGCATGCATGGATCTATCTACGTGCAAGTCCACCATCGCACGCCAGACCCATACAATCGTGCGCGAGTTGATATCGTACCAACAGGGTGAGTTTTATCCCCTTCTGGGCTTTAGAATGACTAGTAAACCAAGCAGTTTATATGTACTGAAAGTAAATAATTATTACAAACATGATGAATGGAATTAAAATATGACCCCTAAACAGTGGGGGTATTAAAACAAAGGTCAAGGACCAAGTTGCCCATGCAAAGACAGTCTCTGGAAACAAACTAACCCCTACGCGTTGACGTGGAATTAACGCGTGTGAGTCCTTACTGGACTTCTAGAAATTGCTCTTGCATGCCTAGGCTCTGAGACATATTCAGAAGCAACCCAAGGGCATTCCAAAGCAAATAAATAAGCAATCTAAGCTAAGCTATGAGTTTTTAAGCATGCTCCACAGTGATTTATAATACTATATAAACAGAAAATAACCAGTACCCCATCCCCATGTGAACCGTCGCATGCAACCTGAGGACAGGCTCACGCGTAAGTGGCTCCAATGCGCGTGGGTGTACTAGCAACACGATTCTTGTAACCCTGCTGACCTTAGAGCCAGAACTGGTATTGATTACCAGCCTTGGCCCTGCCAGCCCCCCTTAGGGATCAAAACAGTAAACAGGCAGAAAGTTTATACCTTTTCTTGAGTCTTTGAAAATAGCTTGAACAAGTAGGTAGTGGTGGCAAAATGAGTGTATGGAAGTGGATTGAGTGGTGAAGTAACAAGAGTATTGAGGATTGTATAGCTTTTTTTGCTTGAATTTTGGTAACCCTTGTAATGGGAGAGCAATGGGGTATATACAGGGCCGGCCTTGGGCGCAGGCCCACCAGGCGACCGCGTGAGGCCTCCCCTTTTGAGCCATATAACAGGGCCCTCAAATAGAAAAATATAATAAATATTAAGATTGTGAAATAATTTGCAATGAGGATGAAGTAGCCTGGTGGTGAACCGCGCGTGATTGGAAAGGTAGGTCGTGAGTTCGATTCTTGTCTCCTTCCGTTTTTAATGTAAAATTTTGGAGTTTTTGACCTAAAAATATTTCGAAAACAACCCTTAGAAATCTCGAACTCCAGACCTGGTGGTTCTAAAGGTTCATACAACAACATTACCACCAAACTACAAGCTTGCCTGGTTTTCTTTATCAAACAACTAATTAATATACTAAAACATAAGGCCCCATTTTCAAAACTCTACCTATGGCCTTGAAATTCTCAGGGCCGGGCCTGAGTATATATAGGGAAAAAGGGTGCTAGGTTGGTGGCAAACAAGGCCCTATAACCAGCCAACAAGGCTGATTGTAGTTGCTTGGTGGAGAAGGGACGTTCAAAAGGTGATGGGAGAATTGGTGTGAGGGTGGTGCAACCAAAGCCCTGTAGAATGCTGTACTGGCGACGAAAACGGGGTTATGCAGCTCTGCAGACCCCTGATCATTACAAAATCCAACTGAAAAAAGGTAAAAGGAACGGGTGCAGACCAGCCCGCGAAAGAGTGGAACCATCGCGCGTGTGTTCCACCAACCCGCGCGCTGGTCAACCGTTAAGGCTTTGACTTTGATTAACACCTGGCAGGTGGAGCAGCACGCGTGAGAGCTAGTTCGACGCACAATGGTCAAACCTAGGGGGACTTAGAGTTTTGGGGTTTAGAATGGGTTCCGCTCACTCCACGCTCAAACCTTTTCATTCTCAAGACTGTTTTTGATCTGCTAATCATCGGGGAAACAAGAAACTGAAAAACAAAATAAATCAATTGGGAGATCCAGATTGGGGTGTCTACAAGTATGATGGGGTGCTCATTTTTTCATTGATTTTTCTTTCATCTTTCCTTGTATTTTTTTGTTTGCCCCAGCATAGGGGAAGTCTGCCTAGCAGGCACTTCAAAGGAATTATCCAAAGGCTCAATGTGGCTAGTAAGGGATAAGTGTTTGGATAGATGAAATGAATGTCCCTCTTCATTTTGAATCATACAATAAAGTGACAGGGATCCTAGCCAAGAGATTAAGAGTTTTGATGTTTAACCAAGTGGGTTTCTTAAGATTGAGCACCAGTCTTTGAGACACATCACATGGCTGATTTTTCACTTCTCTTCTCTTTATTCATGCTCTAATTTTTGCCTAGACCGCCCTTGTAGTTTTTCGATCTAGCATGCCCATTTTTTTTCTTTTCTCTTTCCTCTTTCTTATTATTTTTCTTTAACAGTGGTCTCACAAGTGTTCAGAAATATTTTCAATTCCTCAACTCGACAAAAATGACGTGTCATAGATTTTGAAAACTTATTCTTTACATTTGACAGCTTGATTTATGTTGTGTTTCAAAAAGATATCATGAGATCACTTTGAAATCCCTAAGGATTGTTTTCAATATTTAACGTTATCATGAACATTTTATACAGCAACTTAGCATAAGAGAAAACATTTTCGAAATTGTGGCCGACCATAAGGTGCCTACGCATCTCAAAAAGAGAATCTGGCCATTTCTAGTTCATGTCTAAGGAGATTCACATTCTGGAAGAGATTCACATTTCATGTTGAGTGCAAAGAGTTGGTGAAAAACCACGATGAATAAAATGACTTTAATTTTAAGAGAAAATTAACTCAAGCTCCTAAAAGGAAATAAACTCAAGAATCATATTGTAAAAAGAAGCTAAAAAAAATATTGACTCAACACTCAGACTAAGACGTGAGTCATGTGATAGACTTGGCTGTTGCTGCTCAAACATTCAACTTGACTGGATCAGAACACCCCTTGATCAATGAGTTCTTGGATATCACGTTGCAATTGAATGCAATGATCAGTTTCATGTCCAGAAATCTGATGGTAGGCACAGTGCTTGGTAGGATCATAGTTTGGGCCAAATGGTGGGTGGGGTGACTGAGTGTTTAAAGATTTGAGGAGTCCTTGTTCTACTAGAGTAGCAAGGGCTTGAGATGGGAATGAGTAAAGATTTCGGCGGTGGCAGAGTGCAAGACATTTAGGATTTCTGGAAGTGGGCTTCTGGTGAGCAGGGGTGTGTTGGGATGGATTTAATGGAAACATGGCACTGCTGGCATTGGTGACAACGGTATGGTTGGGTCAGCTTCTTTTTGGTTGGATGATTTCTCCCTCGACTTGTTCCATATGTTGAGGCTGTAAGTTCATCACTGTTCTTCCTTGTCTTTCTTTAGCAAAATGATTTTCCTCTTGAACTGCTTTCTTCATTCATCTAGCGGGGGGAGATGGAGGTAGAGCTTGTGGAGAACTTCTTTGCAAACTGTGAACAATGGTTGTCAGAGCAGCCACTGATTCAGCCAATACATTAACTTTAGCAGCCAGAGCTTCAATCTTCTTGTCAGCCATCGTTGTCACGTCTAAGACCAAACCCAAAATTTAGGAAAAGCAAGAATTTAGTTACACTCAGGTTGAGATGTCCAAAATCAAATGATCGTGCAGTGCACCTACGCCTATTGCCCCCTAAAATGCAAGTTGCCCCTAGTATGATGTGGTGGCTCACCCAAATGATACCCAATATCAACACGTGATTATGCAATGTGTTATGAGAAGAAATGAGGGTGATGGACTCCTCTTTTGGTTTAGCCCCTGCATGGTTAGAGAAAGACAAGCAAAATGATATACATAGCACAACAACTACTTACACAGATTATGGATGAGGCATGTATAGCAATTCATGTGTACGCATGAGTTTATCGGATACCATAGACAACCAGCAATTTCTGACATGGATGATTCTCAAGACTCATTGCTTACAAATACTACATGCCACTTAAGGTCCTACTTCCAAGCCAATCCATACTATAAAATAGACCGTAAAAGTTGAGCAGATGAGTACAATGGAGAGTAGACTTAGAGTCCACCCCTGTACTAGTGGCTATTTGAATGTTCCACCTTACATAAGTTTTGGTTTTAGGAAAAACTTCTTGTTTGACGGTTTGATCATCACTAGCCATTTTCAAAATTTTTGAAAGTTTTTCTCTCTTTCAATACTTGGTTAGGGAAGATTCATTCACTCCAAACAATGCTAACGTGATTTTCTACCAGCTTCAGGTTATTCTTTCAGCAAGTGTTTATCAAAACTCATTTTTACCAAAACACATCGGGGTTGGTTGTAGACACCCCAATCTGGGATTCCCGGTTAGTTTACTTACGGTTTTTGATTCCCCGAAGATGAAACGGATCAAGAACATACCGGGAATGATAAGTGCTTGAGCTTTGAGTGTTTGAAAAACCCCTGAACCTAACCTGATTCCAAGCCACTTCAAAAAGCCAAAAACCCTACTGGCACAGGTTGGTTCAGAACCAAAGTGCGCAGGTCAAATTGACTGGTGTTGGTCAACAGTCAAAGCTTGGCCTTTGACCAACATGTGTGTTGGTTTGACTCGCGTGCGTAGGTTTAGGACCTGCGCGCGAGGGTCAAACTGCCAGGTGTGGTCAACGGTCAAAGCTTGACCATTGACCCACGTGCGCCAGGGCGTAACCCACGCGCGCCAGGGCGCAACTCGCACTTGCTAGACTGACTCCTGCGCGTGCTGGAGCGCAATGCCTATCCCACCGACTTTTCTTAAGGAGGAAACGTGGCCACCAATGCAACCCAAATCCAACCTCATGGGCTAGCTGAACTCCTCTCTTTGCCATCAAACCTACCACCTCTCTCTCTATATATACACCCCATGGGTCTTCCATTTGAAAGGTTACAATTTTGAAGGTTGACAAAATCCTTCCAAGCATTTTTCACACTAATCCTTCCAATCCCAAAGCATACATTCTACCATTATCCTTTCTACAACCTCAAATCATATTTTCAACCTCAAAGCTCAAATTCGTTTCAAACCCAAAACCAAAGGTATAACATACCTACTGTTTCCTGTTCTGATCCCTAAGGGGGGCTGGCAGGATCAAGGCTGGTAATTAATACCAGTCCTGGTCTTAAAGCTGGCAAGGTTTCAAAAACTGTCATGGTAGGAACCAGCACACGTCGGTCCTATTCTCGTGCACGCCACAGAACGCCACTCTGTGGCTACGCGCGCAGGTCCGCCTGGGGATTGGTGTCCCACTGTTTTATGCTTTTTATTAAATATAGGTCACTATTAAGCATGATAACAATCAATTTACTGCTTTCTTTTGTTAAAACTATTAGCTTTAGTTCAATATTCATTTCTATGCTGTGGAGTAGCCCTGAGATCATTCTGGACCTGTCCCAGAACCCAAAAATATGTAAACCAAACACTGGTTAAATGGCTTAGACAAGCGCGTGCTAGGGCGTGATGCTCATGCTCCAGATCGCATCCCGCGCACGCCGGAGCGCCATACACGCGCGTCAGCCTATTTCTGACCAGTGAATGGCCTTGCACGGGTAATTAGGTCTTTGATCTTTGTTTTGTCCCCGCACTGTTTATGTGGTTTTTTGTCAATTTATAGGGCTTTTTTAAGTCTTCAAACTACTTAGAATTGTATAGTAACTGCTTATAAACTGCTTGGTTTGTCCTGGGTGTGCACTGGTCATTTTCAAAGCCTAGAAGAGGGTAAAAATAAGGGCTGTGAGCAAAGCAAACTCACACGCGCTTGTGTGGGATTCGCGTGTGTAGGAGTGAATCATATGCAGTGATCCGCGTGAACTAGATCAGTGCATGTTGATTCTTTCTTGTGCACCTCAATTCAATACAATGCGTTGGGTTTGCTCTGTTAAACAGAATCTGGCCTTTACCCTATTTACTGCGTTTTGTATCCATGCCATCCATCACATCTTTCTAACATGTTGTAGCTTTAATCCCCATTAAACTGTTTCCTAGCCCTAATTGGCTAAAGAATTGATTAATCAAACAGAATCGCAAACATCTTTCGCAAATGCCTAAGTAAAGACCGATCTCCGGATTGGGCGAAAGGGGTGCCATAAAACCATTCCCCTCTCGTAACCTGGCTCCGAACCCAGATATTGTTATGACGGACTGGTTCCTTCACTTTTCAAATCAAAACAGCGCGGCAAGTGCTTCGAAATACGGTTCCTTAGGTGTCGGACCATCAAACTCGAGTGGCGACTCTGTATTTAGGAGCGCTTGCCATCCCGCTTAGCGCTCCCTCGATCCGGCATTTTCACGGGAAGAGAATGGAATCCTTTCCCTAAAATGGGCCCGAATGCCCACATTGGTCTTTCAAAAACTCCTTCAACAAGTTTTTCCTTTTCTTTCTCTTTCTCAAAATATGATTGTGATAATTGGGATCAACATGATTACCTACCAGCACATTGACAAACCCCTAAATTTTACCAGCTCGTTGCAATAAGCATGCTCAAAATTTTTAATTTAAAAGATGGGTTGCTACGCCGATTTGGAAATAGAAATGAAAGTCTTAAACTTGTCATGTTTGATCATCCATCGAGAAACAAGTATTGCCAATTCTATCCATAATATCCTTGACTTTGCACACAATCATCCATAACCTGCTCTACTACCTCACACTCCCCTTTCCTTGAGCTTTGCAAGGCAAAGATTGCTAGAGCAACCCCTAGTTCAATTGCCAACAAGGCAGCTCATGATTTTTCCAGTGTTCGATTTTTTTCTAGAAATCCATGCTTCACGGGGCTTTAGGTAAAGCGGAAGTGTTAAGTAAGCAGTGATGCTTTTGACTTACAAAAAATATACCTTGCAGGCAACGCCATTAGTGCTCAGCTGTAAAGATTTAGGGTTAAGGCCAGCCTTTAGTTCAAGCCCCAACCCTTTTGCACAGAAAGAGTGTTCACAACAACATATACAAGGTGTGAGGAAGAACTTCTAGAAAAGATGCAAGTAGATTCCTAACCTGCAGGATCTTGTCCAATTTTGATAGGTTCTATGACTTTCTAACACATGTAAGGTTTAGGTAGTCTCAAGGGTGCTATGTTGTCAAAGGGTGTCAGTCCTCTTACCAGCCCATCATAGGCGGCAATCAGGTGATCCTCTTTTTGATATACCATTAGGTACAAGTGACTATGGAGTTTGCTGAAACTCCTAACATAGTCCGTGACATGCCGAGATATTAGGTGAACTCAACGAAGTTGCCCGCTCGATGAATATGATACAAGAATTAAATGAAGCAAGTATTAATCTTATGTTGAATTTTCTAGTTATGGCTCTGAAGTCCTCAGCAGAGTCGCCAAAAACTGTAGACACCTCCCAAATGGGGCATCGCCATACAGATTGATAATGTTTGTTTGCTTTCCACTTCATAAACCAAGATTGTGGATATTCCCATGGCTATGAACATCACCACACAATAACGGTTATCATCAAAACAGAGTCATCAATAAAACTAGAAAAAACAAGTAGAGATTCCGGGTACGGGAGCCAAGCGTACAATAAGGGGAAGGTGTTAGGCACCCTTCTTTGCCCAGTCGTGAGACTGGCCCATAATCATTCGACATACGATTAATACACGCTTTATCTAATTCTAAATAATCTATTTATTAGCCTTTAATAGTAGATAAGGTGAGCCAGAACAAGAATTGAAGCATGCATAAAAATAGGTAGGAAAGATAGATTGTCCCAGGAATAGATCCCTCGGCCGGTGAATGGATGTCACGGCTGAGGGATCCCACTGGATCAATGTATCAGCCAAAACGCTACGATTAATGTACAGAAGCATAAAAGAATCAAACCAATAGGCCATAGGGCCTTACCACCTTGATCCCTCAGTGCTTGATTGTTTCAGATTGAGGGTGATTGACTAATCTTCTTCTCAAAACCCTAAGATTAGGGTTTGTACTTCAGGGTTTGATCGCTCGGGATGCAGTTGCCTATAGGAGTTTAGGGCTTTTGTAGAATGGATATGAGAGATAGTTTCTGTAGAGCTTGGAGGTATGAGATGGAGAAATTGAATGTTAATTTCGGAACCCTAAGGCCTCTTTACATAGGCAATTGGTGACGATCACTTCGGCCAATCAAATTGTGTGAATCAACAAGGTAGTTTAGGGTATCAATATCTCTGCTCGAATCTGCTTTCGTAGCTCTAAAGAATCGGAAAAAGGCTACTAGTGTTTTGGTGCGTCGATCAAACGAATGACAGGACATTTCAAAATTCTGGAAAAAGACGATGTGGTAGCCGAGGAATGGATCTGACGGCTAAGGAATGGATGTGGCGGCCGAGGAATGGATGTGGCGGCCGAAGAATCGATCTGGCTACCAAGGAATCAATCTCTCAGGGAGATTTTCAAGCAACATGTTTCACGGGTGAAAGAATGAAGTTGAGGCCGTGAGATAAATGTTATGGCTGAAAGATGGATTTTCCTAAGATCTGGTATTTTTGTCTGAAATGTTGTATGGCTCTGAATTGGGTCCTCTAAGTGGCTAAAAATACTCACCAAAAGTCCTAAGGTTCACGAGAAATCAAGCAGCAATTATTGTATCCATTCATCATCGGGATGGTCCCAAGGTGGGACTTGAAATATTAATCGTTAGGCCAAAGTGGGGTGTCTACAGCGCCCGCAAGACGGGAGCTCAAACCGGCGCTCCCAAGATGGGAGCTTGGCGGGCGCTTGCTTCCCTCGAGACAGGAGCTTAATGGGCTGTTAAGACAACTATTCTATTACTTTTAAGGGAGTTATGCCATTGTGGAAGTAAGAATATGAAAATCTTATCAGACAAAATGTTTTGCAAATTGAAAATATCTAACTTTCTATAAGTACCGTTTAAGATTGTGAAAATTCTCATTAGTAATCACTTTTTCTTCAATGATTAAGTATTTAAAGATACTTTATATACGTATTTATATGAAATCTATACACGCTCCTTAGGCGCTCCCAGCCTTAGGAGCTTTTAGGTGACTCCGCTCCCCCGCTCCCTCTTCATGCTACTAAGATTGAGACTACTTTTTTGGCCAAAATGAGTGTCACGCCCCAAACTGGATAGGTCAATTGTTCCATCCCTAGAATACGATGTGGCAGAACCTGATCACCTCACAATTAAACTAAAACAATCGTTTGAACATAAGTCAAACCAAACCACTATTATTAAAATAATAGGTGAACTGTACAATATAGTACAAGACTCACAGAAACATCACAACCTAAATCAAAGGTACAATCAGCCTCTCTCCCAGCCAAAAGATCACAAAAGACACCCTAACGACGATGACGACAAAGAGTAACACATTGAATGAATGTGCAAACCACAGGCTCAATGAGTACAGTTGAATCATATCAATAATAACTAAAAAAAACAGTTATGGATCAAGCATAAACCAAATAACTCTTTCAGTACACGTATTCTTCATAGTCCACCACAAGGTCCATCAACTCATCCCATATAGCCAAGGGTCGTTTACCTCCGATCAAAGTTATCACAGTACCGTTACCCTAAGAGTCAACGCAAATAAGTACATTGGTGAAACCAATGGCCATTCAATATACTCCCCCGTCCCAATTTAATTGTCACTTTTGGGAGTTCGTGCCACTTTTCAATTGATTATATCTTGTAATTTATAATGTTTTAGGTGATTTTGAAAATATTGTATTATAGAACAAATCGAGATCTATCAAATAAGATCCATATTGGATATAAAATTTATTACCAATATAAAGATATAACTAGTTTTTTTATCAAGTTAGAATAGAACTGAGACAAGTAAATTGGGACGGAGGGAGTAATTCCCAATGATTGGGACACACTCACATATCCCATATGCAAGCCAATAATAATATATATGCCCAATTAGGCAAACACTCCTACATTAGCCTAGGAGCGTGGCACACTCCTACATTTGCCCAGGAGCAGGGCAGCAAGGCTATATATCATAGCATGAATCTCAAAACACATTTCTCAAATATTCTAGATTAATATTTCAACCAATCAAATCACAATTCATAAAAAGAGAGTACTTTTAATAATTCCAGGCAAATCAGTTTAGTTCCGATCGATATAATTCACATGTACTCAGCTTCAGAAACAACCGGATTCACACGGCGATGCAAATGAGTGATTGCAATTCATAACTGTGTCTCTAATTACCATCCCAATGATCCCATGAACTAATTCAGTTTCCTTAATTTCTAATATTCAGCTCCTAAGCACAATGTTTACCATGCTTAATTACACCCAGTAACTCACCACATACAAAGCAAACCGACTGGAATTTAGGAAACAAAAAAGTTTTTATGCTTACACATGAAGCAGACACAGTGACGTGTCTTCCTAGCATTCATGCTCATCTTGGTCCCTAATTCAATTGCAATACTCTCCTTTATGATTTTTAAAATAACACTTTAGGATATAGCATTAAGACAAAGACTACACACATTAATTTGTCTGTATGAATGCATGCACAATACTACACACAAACGTCATTTCAATTTTCTTTTGTCAAACATAAAACTGCATGATATGTATGAAATTAGGATTCGGGTCATACAATTAGCATGATTCATACCATAGTCATGGCTGTTTCTAGGTTTAATGAGAACTGTTCTTGTATCTAATTTTAATTGATGTACAAATTGACAGAGATGAAGCAAAGTTAATTAAGATGATCATTGAAGATGTTAGAAAAGTAAATCCAACACATCTAAATGTTCCAGACCGCCAAGTTGGACTAGACTGTCGTGTTGCAGAGCTCAATGTGTTGCTGAACATGGAATTCAAGTGTGTTGGCATTGTTGCCATATGGGGGATGGGAGGAATTGGCAAGACAACAATTGCAAAAAGGCTGTATAATCTCATCCAACACAAGTTTGAACGAAGCGGTTTTCTTGAGAATGTCAGAGAAACTTCGCAGCCACCGAATGGTCCGGTTGAGTTACAAAAGAAACTTCTTTCGGCTATATTAAAAAGAAGTCATGAACTAAGTAATTCTCATGAAGGCATCGAGGTTATAAAGAAGATAGCTTTCGGTCGAAAAAAGGTTCTTGTTGTTCTGGATGATGTGGATAATGACCAACAATTGAAGGCACTAGCAATAGATCGAGATTCCTTCGCTCCTGGAAGCAGAATCATCATAACAACAAGAGATAAGTCTTCGCTAAAAATCCTCGAATTGGGTGAGAATAAGATATATGGGCTAGAGAAATTGGACAAGGACGAATCCCTTGAGCTCTTCAGTTGGCATGCCTTTAAGGAAGACCATCCTCCAGAAGACCATTTGGACCTTTCACGCCAAATTGTGCATTATGCTGGAGGGCTTCCATTGGCTCTTGAAGTTTTGGGTTCCTATTTCCGTGGCGAGAGCATACCTCAATGGGAAAGTACAATAGCAAAATTAAGAAAAATTCCTGATGATGATGTTCAGGGAAAACTTAACAAAAGTCTTAAGATGAGTTTTGATTCGCTAAGCAAGCAATTGAAGAAGTTGTTCCTAGATATGGCATGTTTTTTTGTTGAAATGGGTCAAGATTTTACAGTAAAAATATTGGAAGGCTGCAACATTTCTGCAAAAGATGGGATTCGAAAACTAGCCGATCGATGTCTCATAAAGTACGAGTACTCCCAAATTGTGATGCATGATCTGATTAGAGACATGGGCAGAGAAATTGTCAGGCAAGAATCTCTTGAGGATCTTGGGAAGCGTAGCCGATTGTGGTATCCTGACGATGTCCTTGAAGTTCTTAGATGTGGCACTGTGAGAGCCATAGATTTTAATCAATTGTTGATGTTTCATTAGTGCAATAATGCTACATACACTTGTTCCCATTCTAATTCTTATTTATTTGACATGAATAATCCCAGCTTTATAATTTGTTTTTTCACCGAGGTACTTTTTCCTTCCCTCATTATGAACTGGGTTTTCGTATCAGGGAACGGAAGCAGTTAAAGGTCTCATCCTAAATGCAATAGATGTCCAAGTGAATGCCAAGGCATTTGAAAAGATGAACAACCTGTGGCTGCTTCATCTCGATTACATTCATCTAACTACTGGTTATGAACATATTTCCAGAAGGCTATTATGGCTAAGCTGGAAAGGCTTCCCTTTGGCTTGTATACCGTGGAATTTTTCTATGGAGAAGCTAGTTGCTCTCGATTTGAGTTATAGCAGGCTGAAAAAAGTTTGGAATGGAAACATGGTACATCCTAATTTTTTCCTCTATCCAACATCTATCGCACAGTATATTTTGTGGAAATTAACTTTCCTTGAATTCTTTGGGACAGATTCTGGGCAAGTTGAAGTTCCTTTACCTCAGTCACTGTCATTACCTAACCAGAAACCCTAACTTCTCTGGACTCTCCTCTCTTGAGGAGCTATTGCTTAATGATTGCAAAAGTTTGGTGGAGGTTGATGAGTCTATTAGATGTCTGAACAAACTTCTTGTCCTGGGCATGAAAAACTGTACAAAACTTCGAAAGCTCCCCTCTAGCATTTGGATATTGAAATCTCTCGAACGTCTTGATATCTCTGGCTGCTCCAACCTAGGAAACTTAGCTGTATTTAAAGGACCGCTATATAAATTACGGTGCTTATTCTTCTCGTCTTGGACATTGCCACCAAAGGCTGTGGATTCTATTGGGTTGTCACGCACCCCTGTCCAGGCCTCCAGTTGCTTAATGGAATTATATTTGAAAGACTGCCATTTGTCATGTCTATCGAAGGAAATAGGGAATCTAATCTCATTACGGACTCTCCATCTTGCCAAAAACAATTTGAGTACCTTGCCGGATGGTATCTGTAACCTTACTTGCTTGAAGCGTTTGCATTTGGAAGATAACAATGTGTCAAATCTGCCGAGTGGAATCGGGAGGTTGATCTCGTTAGAGAGATTGAATCTTTCAAGAAACAGTTTATGTACCCTACCGGATACCATTGGTAAGCTGTCTTGCTTGAAGGATTTGTTGGTGGGAAATAACAGGCTCTCGCATCTTCCTAGTGAAATTGGGGATTTGGACTCTTTGGAGAATTTGGTACTTGAGGGTAATAATGGTTTCCGTGCCTTACCGGAAAGTATATGCAAACTTGTTCGCTTGCGGAGATTGAATTTGTATGACTGCAACTTGTCTCATCTGCCCAGTGAAATTGATAGGTTGATCTCATTGGTGACTTTAGAACTTGGACATAACATATCACTTGCCATACCAGATCTCTTCCAAAGCTTCCAAAACGTATGGTTGAATAATTGTGCAAAGCTCCGATCTCTTCCAAAGCTTCCAACACGTACTTTTGTGTTTGCAGAGCGTTGCCCAGCATTAGAAAGCCTACCACTTGAATTGGATCAGCTAGAGGGGTTGATGGTGGACTATTCGGGATCCAATAAATTAGCTGAGAACAATTATTTAACTAGTCTCTTAAAACAACTCCCCAAGAGTAAGGTACATTCTGTCTCTCTCACGCATTGGAATACTTTTATAAGGGTGTTTTCCACTAACCAAATCAAGTACTTATTTTTTAAATAAGTATTTTTTGAATTAAAAATGATGTATTATGAGATAATGAAATGTCGTGTAAAGCGATAAATAAGTACTTAAAAAATAAAAAGTTTAGCAGATTTTTTTTCGTTGTCTTTATTCATTTTTTTATGTGTTTGTTGATTTTGTGACAAATTTTTTTAGATTATTGATTCGTCTCGACGAGGAAAATTGAAAAAGTAGTTTTTTTTTTTACTTTTACCCTAATATTTCTTGTAATACGGTTTTTTTTGGCTTTACATAGAATATTTCCAAAAATAATTGGAAAAAGTCATATTTGTTTACTTCTATGATTCCTCTAATCAAGACGAATCAATAATTTATAAAATTTTGTTGCAAAAAAAGTGAAAAAAAATTGAATAAGGACAACACAAAAAGGTCCAAAAATCCCTTAGCGGTAACCGAACCAAACCGAGCCTTGTGTCCCAATCAATTGAGTCGGCTACATAATCCTATTTTTTCATTGAGTTCTCGGTCTATTTCGCTTAGATTAGTAAGTCCAAGTCCTTTTGTATGTCTAAATATTTTTAGGTCAAATCTTGAGAAAAAGATATTTGTATTCTGACTAAATTCATAATCAATTGGAATAGGGGCTCTCTGAACTTGAGGATGCTGTTTGTATTATTGTTCCAGCAGGGGAGGAGGAGATTCGTATTTTGCTCCCGTACCATGATGGTAGAGGGCCAAATGTATCTTTTGTGGTTCCACCTTCTCCTTCTATGAACCAAAAAATGTTGGGTTGGATTTTACGCTTAGTAATCTGCAGGGATCCCCGAGAAACATCTTACGTATTGATTCGAAATGTGATCTGCAATAAAATCCGATGGTTCGATGGAGCATTCCGGTTTTTTGTCTGTCCCACCGATGTAGATCATGTGTGGCTTTCTTATATACCACAGGGTTACCGAGGATTGCAATTAGAAGGCGGTGATGAAGTGGAGATCCCAATATCCCAATATCCCAATATCCCAATAGATGTAACTCTTCCTAACCCATTTATAAAGAAGTGGGCGATTGATCTGATCTACGAGGCTGATGAGATTCACAAAGGCAACGACACCTGGTGTCAAGTGGTGTCAATTTAGTAGTAGAAGCAATGTTCAACTTTGACAAATACTCACTCTTCTGCTCCACAGGCACGTGAGATTTCGACTTCTCTTACTCCTGTTTTCATCCGATGTGCCCCCACTGGATTTCCTAGGTTGAACCTAACTTTTCAAAAAGAAAATACTTGTACGAATTGTTAATTTATGTTTTTCTAGGTTTCATTATCAGTTTATCTTAAGTTCTAAACTCACTCTCACTCTCTCTCTCTCTCTCTCTCTCTCTCTCTCTCTCTCTCTCTCTCCCCTTGTGTGCGTGTGCGACTCTCTCTACGTTTGTGATCGACTCTATTGTCGTTGCCAGCCGGCGGCCAAGAAAGGTCTTTCTCTCGCACTCTCGTTCTCTCTCTCTCTCTCGCGAGTTCAAGGATAGTGACTGCACGAGAGTGCATATTTGGACAATTTATGTTTGTGATGACCAACGTTTATGTATGGAAAGATTATTGATATAGAACACATTGAGGCCCAATTCCATGATCAGTTGGACGGTGCTAAGCTTCGGAAGCCCAAACGATGTTTAGTTTCCGATTACCCAGTTTGGCAAAATTCGGACGAGCTCGGAATAGGCCCAAATTAAACGTGGTGGGCTGACTTATTTTCGCGCTCCGGTCAAAACTCACCACCCTAAGTTTGTGACCGATGGTGTTTTTGGGCCAAATTCCTTCATTTAGGCCTTCGATTTACGTTTTTTGCTGTTTTAAGAAAGTTTTGATTTGTTAATAACTCTTAGATCGTAATTCCATTTAAGTTGGTTCTTTTTTGGAAAGTCCTGTTTTTCTTTCCCGTTTTCAATTTTACCAAAAGCCCCATTTTTTGGAACTTTTTATTTTTCAGCTTATTATTATTTGGATTTCATAGGGTTTTGAGTTCAGCCATATAAAAGGGTTGTAAACTTAACAACGTTTTGCCTCAGTTTTATCATCAATAATATTGCAGAGATTCCCTATCTTTTCCTTGTGCGCAAGGTTTGCTCGTGAATTCGAGTTGTTATCTCATTTGGATTAGTACGCTAACTAATCTCTTGTGAATTCTGCTGCGCCAATTATAAAGGTTATATATGTTTCCTTTGGCTTGTAACGACAGATTATTCAAGGATAATTTGGAGGATTCGGGCGGGGGTGCACTACAAGGTACTTTTGAAATTTGGGCCATTGGTGGTAAGGATGGAAGATCTCGCAGGCAGTTTTGATAATTTACCCCAATTCAAACGTGCCCAAACACCACCACCAATATCAAGTGTACCCTAATTTAAATGTGCCCAGACCTTTACTTCAATAGCGGAACGGGGAGTAAGCCGAAGTTCTTTCGTACCAGCATGTCTGAATATTTGTAGGTCAAATGTTAAGAAAAAGATATTTGTACTCTGACTAGTTCATGATGTATTGGAACAGGGGCTCTCTGAACTTCAGGATGTTGTTTCTATTAGAGTTGATGAGGAGGTTCCAATTTGGTTCCCGTACCATGATGGTAGAGGGCCAAATGTATCTTTTGTGCTGCCGCATTCTCCTTCTTCTTCTGTAATCCAGAAAATGTTGGGTTGGATTCTACGCCTATTAATATCCCGGGCTCCCCGAGAAGCACTTTACATCCCTGGATTATATATGGAAGAGGTGATCTGCAACAAAATAGTTAAAACGGAACTATTCAATTTTTCCGCCTGTCCCACCGATGTAGATCATCAAGTTTGGCTTGTGTATATACCACAAGGTTACGTAGGATTGCAATTAGAAGAAGGTGATGAAGTGGAGATCCCAATGTTTCAACTCGAGAAAGTCATCCTAACTCTTTTGTAAAGAAGTGGGCGATTGATCTGATTTACGAGGCTGATGAGATTCACAAAGCCAACGACACCTGGTGTCAATTTGTGCAACTCGTGAAACTCATCCTATCGCACTGGTAAAGAACTGGCGATTGATCTGATTTACGAGGCTGATGATCAAATTCACAAGGGCGACGACACCTTGTTCCAAGTGGTGTTAGACTTGTCCCACATCGCTCATCTAAGCCACCTAAGCTTAATTAATAAATTTTAGATGCTACTCCACCTATTGCCAATTGATTTTAGGTTGAAACTCACCCTTCAAGACATCTAATCTGGTATCAGAGTTAGGTCTTGGGTGGTCTCACCTCTCATGGAAAAGTCTCTGTCATCTTTGTTGCCCGAGTCAGTCAGTCACCTCCTGGTTTGTTACCTCCAAGTGCATCCGAGCTGCTTGTGAGGGGGAGTGTTAGACTTGTTCCACATCGCTCATCTAAGCCACCCAAACTTGGTTAATAAATTCTAAAGGCTACTCCACTAATTGCCAATTGATTTTAGGTCGAAACCCTCCAAGAAATCAAACAAGTGGTGTCAATTTAGTATTTAACAATATTCAACTTTGACAAATACTCACTCTTCTGCTACACATTGTGAGATTTGGACTTCTCTTTAGTTTTCATCCATCCAATGAACCCACTGAATTTTGTAGGTTGAAATCCCAGCTTTTGAAAATTCTTAATTGATGTTCTCCTGGGGTTTGTTTATCAGTTCATCTCAAGTTCTAAACTCTGTGCCGCTCAAACTGCCTCTCAACACTCTCTCTCTCTCTCGGGCTGTGTTTGGCATATGATTATCAATGATTTGGGTGCCAACATAGTTGGAATGCATTTCTCTTATTGTGATGCCTCTTCATCACGGTCCTTTTAATCTTTTTAAAGACTTCAAAGATTGATAAAATTATCTTTTGCCTTTTGTAGGGGGATGAAAACAATTGATGCCTCGGATCAACTTGGATTGCAACGGCTTATTTGTGCCTCTTCACCGGAACCCTAATTCATCGTCGGAACCTTAATCTGCAAGACAGACAAAGGGTGAGCGCACCTCTGCCTCTCGTGGCAAAGGCCCTCCGATGCCAAAATTAGTATCACATACTAGGTATAAACCCTAATTATCAGTAGGAGAATGGTATGAATGCCAAGAATTGCGTACCTTTTACCTCCAGGTTTACCATGTATTTATAGATTCACAGATGCTTACTGCCCAAGTATCCCTGTTGCCTTACGACTCCTATCTCGTATAGGAAACCTAAAATCCCTTGGATTCTCGTTCCCTTATCGGTATAATAGCTTAGTCCTTTCGGGACTCTTTTCCGTAATCATCCGAATATCCCATTCACGTTGGGTGTCTTGCCTTGATCCTATACACTCGGGATCTCATTCCTTTACGGAATATCACTGTTCCGGAACCTTCTAGAGCATTCTTTCCGCCTCACGATTTAGGGCAACTTCTTCCCCTGTTCGGCTATCTTATTGCCGAACAGTCCATATGGACCAATGATCTCACATGCAACCAATCCTCATCGTTACATTTGGACAAATGACTTCACATGTCTTTTGTCGTTATCAGCTGAACAGACTGCCTGGATCAAAGACTTCTCGTGTCACTAGTCCACATCGCCGTTCACCGCACTGCCCGGCCACAAGCCCTGTCAAACTTACCACGTGCTCCAAAATACCACGTGTTCGGCAACTAAATGTACCTCTCGGGAATACCTCCCTACAATTGCTCCCCAGCTTTACCCATTTGCCATTATTTGGGGGCAATGGGTGAAGTTTCTAGAAACAAACGTTAGATCGATCTCCTTCAATCCCGGGCAGTCATGGTATTAATACTCATTGATGCTTTTGGCGCCTTTGTCATTATACCATTTTGGGGTAGTGACTCCGCGTGGCATGTTTCGTACGCCTTGTATTAAATTTGAACTGACGTTCTTAGCCAAATGTCGTTAGTATGGCGCCCATTCAATCCGTATCTCACGTTACCCTTTTGTAACAGTGTAAAACGGAGACGAAACGTCGCTTACCACTAAAACCCTTTAGGGGGATCTTTTTGGATTTTACCAAAAAAAAAAACTCAAATCTCATCTCTCTCTCTCTAAAACCAGGCGAAAGCTTTCCTCCCTCTCTTTCGCCATCGCCGCCGTCTGCAACTTGATTGCATCTCAGGCAACCGCTGCAATAGCTTCGTAAGACTCTTATTCTGGCTTCTTCTTGCATCTTTTCCTAAAATCAGTTTCCAAATTTATCAGTTTCATTTAGGGTTCTATTCTTACCCATTTCCAGATTCCTTTGTTCTTAGCATACTCATGGCGGATGAAGGTGATAACGGCCCTAAGCCTGGTAAATTTAGGAAACTCTGCGATTCCCCAGCTGCTATGTCAGCTTTTAGAACTGAGTATAATGTTCCTGAAAATGTGGGACTCGAACTTGCCCCCTAGGAGTAGATAAGGATGCAGGAACTTGGGATAGGATGTGTATCCCTATCGTAGCGATTGTCAAGGGTGGAGTTCGTTTCCCCCTTGATCCATTGCTTCGTCGTGTGCTTAACTGGTATCGTCTCACGCCCATGCAAGTTTCAACAAACTTTTTCAGGTTAGTGATGGGAGTCGTAGCCCTAAATAGGATCCTAGGAACCCAACTAGGAATCTAGGAGATTCAATGGTGGTATAGCATTGTGCTAAACCCTGAGTATAACACTTACTATTTCAAAGTAAGGAAAGCAGAGAAGCGCTTCGTGCTTAATATGCCAGACTTTGCTCGTGACCACGAGATGGATTTCCTGTATGTTACTGGTGCCTTCGAGCCAATAGGGGAAGATGGTCAAGTGGTGGGTTTCCACTGTCCCCACATATGGGGTTACCCACGTATGCTCCTGATTTGCTTCGTAATTTCTCATTTTATTGCTTTCTCATAGCTTTTTTATGTTTCTAACTCACGTTTGCATTTGTGCAGCGGACAACGCTAATAAGCGCCCTAGATGAGAACCAAGTTACGTCCGAACAGCCGAAATCAACAGGGTTCTTAGGTACACAGGAGAGCCTGGTATCAGCAGGAGAGCATCCTGCTGGGCTACGACCTTGCTTACAAGGGTTTTATAGATAGAAGGCTCGCGAACCCCAGTACCAGTGATGCCTCGACCTCTTCTGCTCCCTAACCAAGGAGCTTGAGATCACATGGCGGAGTTACTGTTGTTGGGCAGCCAGGCAAAATTCGTATTTCTGAGGGAGTTCCTCTTCCTCGTTTGATTCTTAGGAGGTCAGTCCAACTTCAGCAACCCGAACAGACGGTTCCTGATCGTGACACCAGCCATCTTCGTCACCCGGGTACTCACCGTCGCCTCCTTCATCAAGTACGATGACTCGCCAACCCCATGATTTAAGTTCACTCCTCACTATTTCCGCCCGCGGCCGTGGGACTGGCCGGACAGTATCAACCGGGCATGCTCCACCACCTCCTCGTCGTAATAAAAGGGGTGCTGCTCGATCCTCTCCATCCCTCCTAGGGTCTGAAACCGCCCTCGAGGCAGAAGATGCTCACACGGACAAACGTCCCAGAAATGAGGATCAAGAAGATGCCAATGAGCAGACCGCAGCTTCGAGTCGCCAACCTCCTTCGCCAAATGTTCTCACATTACCTCAAACCTGGACGCCTCTGCTCGTGAGGGGGGACTGACCAGTCCATGTTGGCGATAGTGCCAGTTCGTTGGAGACTGCTCTTGCCCTTGCCCAAGGCCTTCTCCTCCCTGTGGATATGCAGAAATAAGCTACTTCCACGCCTGATCAGTTGGTATCCACTGGTGTTTCTTGCGGGATCAAGGTATTGTAACGATCGTCTTGTCTTAATTTTTGACTACATGGCTCGTGTCTTAATATAAAGTCTTTGACTCGTTTCAGTTTGTCCAAAAGATGATGACTCTGGGACAAAAGCTGCAAGAGATAGAACCTGAGCGGAATAGGCTATTGAGAGATAATACCAGGTTGCTACAAACCATCTCAAGGCTTGAGAGGGAGAGAGATAGAGCGAAATTGGAGGCGGACGAAACTAAGGCAAAACTCGAAACTACTGAGGAGAGTCTCAACCAGGCACTGTCCGAAATTGATAGTACCAAGAAGGCAACGTACGATGACGGATATCAAAAAGGTTTCGATGCTACAACTGCAAGTTATGTCGAACAGATGCCTGCCATCCAAGATCAAATATGGATGGCGTGCTGGGAGGCATGTTTGACGAAAGTGGGGGTTGCAGAAGACTCTCTATTCTGGGAAGACAATGACTTACCAAGCCGCCGCGCTGTAGCTGCTCGGGACTCTAATGGGCCCTCTATTGATGATATTGATCAACAGATAGATGATTTCGCTGATGCTAATGAAGAGATTCAGATGGAATCTCAGGATGGTGTGATCGAACATACATCAGTTCAGGAGGTGACCAACGAAACCATCGCTGTGGAGGAGAGTGCTGCTGCTAATATTGGCACAGAGGTTGCAGATGACGTTCCCCCAGAGATCCAAAACCTAGATTGAGCTGGCTGGTAAGTATGATCACTCCCACTCAACTCCTCCGAACAATTTTGCAGGTCCCGCGTGACTGTAGTTTTTGCAGCCCTGCGAGGCATCAATACATCTCTTTTTCTTCTATTTTTTTTGATGACAAACACAGGTATTCGGCCCTGCTCTAAACTTGGTTTTTGGTTTTTGGTAGTCCTTTGTTGCTTATACCACAAGTATTTGCTCAAGTAATCGTATTCCCGAACAGACTGCATGCATTGAAATGCATCCCAAGTTTTTCATACCAGGGGTACAGTCGTGTGTATTTAAGTTTCTCATACTTAGTTCTACGCTTGTTTGTATGCTTCCCTCAAACTGTTCACTTCGAATAACTCGTTTATTCAAGTGACAAGTTTCACGCATGTCCTTGTATGCAGGATATTAGTATTTGTTTGATGCCTCTCGTGCTTAAGTATCCAGCGAGCAAGTGTTGCATATTGCTGCATAAGGTACTCTACACCTAAAAAAAACAGATCTAAGTCTCTCATACTTAGTTAAATGTATCTTAGACATATCTCATTATGTCTGTTGCCCAAGTATTTCGTACTTGATTTCTGCATGTTCTCGTATGCAGACCCAAAATTTGTTCGTACTCAGATTCTACTAAGTATATTCGTGCTTAGATATCTGTAAGTTTCTCATACTTAATTTAAACCCCTAAATTTCTCGTATTTAAATAAATTGAAGTTTCTCGTACTTAATTTAAGCATCTCGTACTTAACCGAAAGCAAGCGTTTTGAAGTTTACGAAATTTAAAGAAGCAATTCTACTCAAGTATTTCGTATCATAGTGTTTAGTCGTACGCAACTCAGGTATTTCGTACCTTATTATCAAACATGCAAGGTTTAAGTGTTTGGTCTAAATATTTCGTATTTGGTTTTTGGTAAGTATTCTCTTTACCATGCATATTACGTATATTCGTACGTGGCATTCATGCCTATTCTCTGCTCCCCAATATGAATAAGGAAAAAAAAAAACCAAATTCCATATTTCATATTTCAAAAACGAACATTTCAAAAAGCTGGATATGCTTGAAAATAAATGACTTTATTCATAGATTTGAACTCAAGGGGGCGTTATTCGTACCCCTTGCAACTAAAATAGAATAGAATAAAAAAAAAGAGAATTTTATTCGTAATTCCCACACAATCACGTAGTGCAATCTAAAAAAAACTCAATTCTTCTAAACGAAGAATTTTCTCAGATTATGGACATTCCAAGGCCTCGGAATTGGGTTACCGTCCAGATCAGCCAATCTATAGGCCCCTATGCCCACAATCTTGGTTACTCGATACAGGCCTTCCCAATTGGCCCCCAGCTTGCCTTCGTTGGCTACCTTTGTGTTGCCGAGCACCTTTCGTAGTACAAGGTCCCCAACCCCAAATTCTCGAGGGTGAACGTGCTTGTTATTGCTTTTCATCAACTGTTCCTGGTAAGAAGCCAGATGTACCAGGGCCCTTTCCCTCGTTTCCTCGGCGAGATCAAGCTCAATTTCGATGGCCCTGTCATTGCCCCCACTTTCGACCAATATAGTCCTGTTGGTGGGAAGGCCCACTTCTAGAGGTATGACTGCCTCTGTGCCATATGCCAACGAATAGGGGATCTCTCCCGTAGACCTCCTAAGTGTTGTCCTATGTGCCATAAAACAAGTGGCAATTCATCGGGCCATTTCCCTTTAGCCTTGTCTTACCTCTTCTTGATCCTGTCAAGAATGGTCTTGTTGGATGCTTCTGCCTGCTCGTTACTCTGAGGGTAGGCTGGAGTTGAATAATAATTCCGTATTCCATATTGGGCACAAAAAGCCTTTAATTTCTTATGAAATTGGGACCCATTATCTGTAATCAAAGAATAGGGAACCCCAAATCGAGTAATGATACTCTTCCACACGAACCTTTCGATCATAGGCTCAGTGAGTTTGGCCAATGGCTCCGCCTCAATCCATTTAGTAAAATAATCTGTTGATACGAGCAGGAATTTTCGATTCGCAGTTGCTTTGTGGAGGGGACCCACGATGTCCATTCTCCATTGAGCAAACGGCCAAGGACTTGTCAAAGGCACCAGATCCTCGGCTGGTGTTTGAATCATTGGTGAGAATTTCTGACACTTTTCACAAATTTTCACATACACCTTGGCATCCTCTTGCATATGTGGCCACCAATAGTCTTGAGTAATTGCTCGGTGGGCGATGGATCTACCTCCAGCATGGCTTCCACAAGTCCCTTCGTGAATTTCATGCAGAAACTTTTGCACCATCTTAGGGAGTACACAGAGTAAATACGGGCCTGTAAAGGACTTCATGTAAAGTTTCCCTTCTGGGGACAGCCAAAATCTTGCAGATTTGGTTTTAATCTTAGGAGCTTCATTTTTATCATTGCGGAGTGTTTTATCTCGTAAAAACTCTACGATTTGGTCCATCCAACTTGGTCATTGGTTCACGTCCAAGACCAACTTAACACTCCTCCCAATGCTCAGCTCTGTTAGATACTCAATTGCTACCCTCCGTTTGAGTTCAGTTGGAATAGCTGCGACTAACCACGCTAAAGAATCGGCATGGGCATTCTGTCCCGAACTTATCTGTTCAATGTGAACCCTTTCGAAGGTATCAAGTAAATCTTTGGCCGCTTCCACATATGCTGCCATCTTCTCTTTTCGGGCTTGGTATTCCCGGGACAATTGATTTACCACGAGCTGTGAATCATAATACACCCTAACTCGTTTTACATTCAAAGTCCTCGCACTCCTCAATCCAGCTAAGAGTGCCTCATACTCCGCCACATTATTTGATGCACTAAAGCCAAGCCGAACAGATAGTTCTATCATTACTCCTTCGAGAGGAAAATGGACAACCGCAATTCCTGAACCAGTATTACATGTTGATCCGTCAATGAATAACTTCCATTCCGTGGGTCCTGTTCGGCTGAGATTTGTTTACTAGTGGGTGATGTCTTAGTCTCTTGTTCCTTTCTCGTAGGAGGCAGGGGAGCTACTGCAGGAGAAAACTCGGCCACAAAATCAGCCAACACTTGGCCTTTAATTGCCGTACGCGGCTGATAGTCGATATCGTATTGGCTTAACTCGACTGACCATGTCGACATCTTTCCCGAGAAGTCTGCTTTTCGTAGCAGTGATTTCAATGGAAACTCAGTATAAACCACAACCTTGTGGCTTTGGAAGTAGTGTGGCAATTTCCTTGTGGCTGTCCTAAGTGCCAGGACAAGTTTCTTTAAGGGCAGATATCTCGTCTCTGCGTCAAGCAGTGTCTTGCTAACATAATAAATAGGGATTTGCTCGATTCCCAAATCCCTTAACAGGACTGCACTAACAGCATGCTCGAAAACAGCTAAGTATAAAACTAAAGACTCACCTGGCTGTGGAGTTGACAAAAGTGGAGGTTCGGCCAGATACTTCTTCAAGTCCTGGAAGGCTTGCTTGCACTCTGCTCCCCATTCGAATCCCTCCCTCTTTTTTAATAACTGAAAAAAGGGTCCACACTTATCGCTTGACCTGCTGATAAACCTGTTAAGTGCTGCAGCCATCCTAGTCAACCTCTGGACTTCCTTTGTGGTTTTAAGACTTTGTAGCCTTTGCAAGGCTGCAATTTGATCAGTGTTGGCCTCAATTCCCCTCATGGTCACCAAATGGCCTAGGAACTTCCCAAAACCAACTCCAAATGCACACTTCGAGGCGTTGAGCTTCAGCTTATACTTCCTCAAGATTTCGAAAACTTTTTTCAAATCCGTTATGTGCCCTCGTTTATCTTGACTCTTTACTACCATATCGTCTATGTACACTTCCATTGTTTTTCCAAGCAGCTTTTTGAACATGATGGTTGCAAGCCTTTGGTATGTTGCCCCAGCGTTTCTTAGCCCAAATGGCATAACGTTATAGCAGTACAACCCTCGTGGAGTGATAAAAGAAGTCTTTTCTTGATCAAGTCCAAACATAGCAATCTGATGATATCCTCGATATGCATCAAGAAAACTCATTCGCTCGTAACCAGCAGTTGCATCAACCAACTGGTCTATCCTCGAAAGAGGAAAACTATCCTTTGGACACGCTTTGTTTAGGTCTGTGAAGTCCACACAGACACGCCACTTCCCGTTCTTCTTCTTTACAACCTCGGTGTTGGATAACCATTCAGGGTAGTAAACCTCACATATTGCTTTTGCCTCCAGCAAACGATCGACTTCTTCAATAACAACATCCACATGCTGCACGGCTGCTCTGCGTTTTTTTTTGAATGACCGGCTTATGCTAAGGGTTAACATTTAAATGGTGACAGATTATACCTCCATCTACCCCGGGCATCTCTTCTGGTACCCATGCAAATACATCGACATATTCCTTCAAAAATTGTATCGATTCAGCCTTTTCATCTGCTGGCAATGATTCTCCGATTAAGAAATATCTTTCAGGATCAGTCTCGTTGATTTGAATTTTCTCCAGGCCTTCGACCACCTTTTCTGCCGGACTTCTTCCAACATCCTCGATAGTTGGTTGATCTGGTACTTCTAATGTATGAACGTGGTGGGCCTTTGGGGCTCTTTTAATTATGGAAATTAAGCATTGTTGGGCCACTTTCTGATTGCCTCTAATTACTTCGACCCCATTGGATCCTGGGAATTTCACCATCAGGTGGTAAGTCGACGAGACAGCTCTCATTTTGTGCAGCCATGTCCTCCCTCTAATCACGTTATAGGAAGAAGGAACATCTACAACCAGAAAGTCTGTCTTTAACACTACTGATCCAGCCCGAACAAGTAATGTTACTTTTCCAAGAGGCCAGACTGCCCCTGCACCGAACCCAATCAGGGGTGTTGTAGATTGTTCTAAGTCTGTTTGGGACAGCCCCAGCTTCTTGAACGCATCATAGTACATTACCTCTGTACAACTCCCTGAGTCTACTAGAATCCTCTCGATGTCATATTCCCTAACTCGCAGGGTTATGACCAAAGCATCGTTGTGGGGTATTTGGACTTCTCCCAGATCATCATCTGTGAATGCTATGCTTTCATTGCACACATCACTCTCTCGCCCTCTCTTGTTACCCAATCGCATCACTTGATGATTGTGCTTGACTTGCCTTTGTAATAGCCTAACTTCATTTCTTGTATAAGGTGTGGCTAACCCATGTATCATGTGGATTACCCATTTGGGATTTTGCTCGTAATCCAGCTTCATGGCTTTCCCTCTGTCCTTGGGGTCTTCCTGGATAAATTCCTTGAGATAGCCCCGAGAGACCAAATCCTCAAGGTGTCTTTTGTACATCTCACAATCTTCAGTCATATGACCCCAATCTTTATGGTAGCTGCAATGCTGATTTGTAGCACGTTTTGCGTCCTTGTCCCCGCCTAGACTTGGGGGCCACTTGAAGTATGGCTGATTCTTTATTCGATAAAGAATCCTGTAAATTGGTTCCTTTTAGACCGTGGTGATAGAAAAGAAAGATTTGGGGTCAGGAGCTTGCTTATCCTTGTACGGCTCTTTCTTAGCCTGCCCGTACTCCTTTCTCTCTCTGTAAGTCTTAGGCTCTGGCTTATCCACCTTTTTGACAGGTGCCTTTGGCTGCTCGGTAATAATCCTACCGTCCTCCCGGAGTATGTCATCCTCTATTCTGGCGTGTTGCTCTATCCGTTCCATCAGTTTAGCCAACGTGGCTACCGAATGTTTATTCAATGAACGGCGCAGCTCTCCCCGAACAGGCAAGCCAGTCTTGAAGGTTGCTATAGCATACTCCTCACTACAACTTTCAATCTCGTTGAAAGTTTCCCATACTTCTTTGCATAATCTCTGATCGGTTCGTTTTCTGCCTGCTTCATGGTGGAAAGACTTTCAAATGTCTTTGGGGCTTTTCTGCTTGTCAAGAACTGAGCAGTGAATTCTTTAGCCAACTGCCTCCATCCTCGTATGGATCGTGGGGCCAGTTTGTGAAACCAAGACAAAGCCACCTTGCCGAGACTTGAAGGGAACATCTTGCACAATATGGCATCATCCCCGTCGTGCATGAACATAGCCTACTGATAGTGCTGTATGTGAGCCACGGGGTCCGCATTTGTCTCGTAAAGTATGAACGTACCATGCTTCACTCTGCTCGGCAACCTAGCCTCTTGTAGCCTCCTTGCAAAGGGGGAGGCTGCTATGTTACTCAGGGCCTTTCGTGCGGCTTATCGTGCAGTCACTGTCTCGTCCTCAAGTTCCTTCGTCTTGTGAGCCGTGGCTTTGGTCCAATCAGCATCAGGCCTCTTGTACCTGTTCCTATGATGCTTCCTTGTTTCCTCCTCCTCGGGGGTGGAACTTCGGCCTCTGCTCCTCCTTTTTCGTGAAGAAGCCCTTCGCCTCTTTGGTGTTTGGCTTTTACTTCTGCTCCTCCTTTTTCTTTGAGAGGCCTCGTATTTTCCCGTAATAGGACTCCTGCTCCTGCTCCTTCTTCCCTGTGAATGAGCCTTTTTATGGATGGTCAGGGCTTGTCTATCTGCCCTAGAATTCCCTCATGAAAGTCCGGAATCTTCTGGGTGCTCTCGTACCCGCTGTAACTCTCGTATCTCATATTCTCGTTTTTTGATTAAACGAGCGTATCCTTCGATTTCCTTCCTCTTTTTGTTGAGGATATCTTCGCTACTATGTGTAGACACCCCATTCTGGACTGTACGGATTAGTCCTTTTACTTCCTTTGTTGACCCGATGATGATAAACGGTCGAGAACAGTTCATAAGTCGATGGAAGGTCTTGAGCTTTGGGCGTTGGACCCTTCTCTTTCAAACCATTTCAAGCCTCTTCAAACCTTTCAAATCCCGAGCCAAATGAGCCTCAGCAAAACCATACCTTGCTTACGCCACCTCATCCTTGGCGTGCGCCAGGTATTTGCCACGTGTCGGCCATCGACCGTTGACTGAGTTTGACCTGGCGCACGGCAGGTCAGAGGTGGCGTACGGAGGGTCTTGACCGGTCAAATCACCGCTTTTACAGCACGCGACCGAAGCCTTTGCGGCTCCAAAGTACAGGGAACAGTGCCCCTGATGATTGCTTTTGTCTGGCCCGTCCCTCTTTCACTCCTACCACCTAGTCCCATGCATTTAATGCATGGGAGGCTCCTCACTCAACCCCAACCAGTCCTAACCAGCCCTAAACCCAGCTGATCAGCTCTGGTTTCAGCCCCTCTCTCCACCATAAATACCCCCCTTTGCATTCATTTGCAAGGGGTTAACCACATTACTCTCCAAAGTCCTCTCTCTCTCTTCTCTCTTGTTCTTGCTCTCTTCCATTGAGAGTGAGAGATAGAGCAGTCTCATACACACTTTCTCTACTGATCAGTGATGATATAGCCTCCATCTTCAGCCACAAGCTCATCACCATCCTTTCTCTCTTGCACCAAAGGTATACCACCTTTGTGCTGCATTCTGTTTTCAAGTTCTGAGGGGATCCAGAAGGGTTCTGGCTAGTAACTGATACTAGTCCAGGCCCCTTTCTGGTGAAATAAATTAGTCGTAGGAGTCACAACATGGCGCACGCCAGCTACTCTTAGCCGTACGCCACCTTTGGCTGTACGTGCACGGTTGGCGTGGGGATCATGTAGGGCTCATTTATTGCTTTATTTCCTTTATGTCATCACCTTACAGCATGCTAAAAACCAGTCTATTGCTTTCTGTATTTTAGAACTGTTCGAATGTAGCTTTCAATACTTGTACCATTTCCTGTTTTCAAGGCCTCTGGGGCATGTCTGGTCATGTTCCAGAACCCAGATGATGTAAAGCCAAACACTGGTTCACATAATAACCTGGCGTACGACGCCCAAAGGTGGCGTACGGCACTGTTTCTTGAAGTCCAGTGCCTGGCCCTTACATCCTAGCTCAATCCTGGCCTCTGGTTTCTCCCCACTCTGTTTATGGGGTCTGTCTTGCCATTTCCCTGGCTACTGGCCATCCCTTATGTCTGTACTTGTGTATAATCAATATTATAGACTGCGTGGTTTGCCCTGGGTGTGCACTGGTCCCCTCCAGAGCCCAGAGGATTGAGAGTAGGAGTTGTAAGAAATTGGTGTGGTAGTGTACGCCAGCCTGAAGATGGCGTGCGCAGGGTGTGTTGGCGTGTCGTGGCTTCGCCCATGGCGTGCCAGCACGTCGCCTGCTCACGCACCCGACGGGCAGCGTACATCAT
Source organism: Rhododendron mucronatum var. ripense (assembly GCA_019656295.1). Lineage (NCBI taxonomy): Eukaryota > Viridiplantae > Streptophyta > Magnoliopsida > Ericales > Ericaceae > Rhododendron > Rhododendron mucronatum. The sequence continues at coordinate 687,527 of BPLT01000135.1, read as the reverse complement.
CCCATTGAGCTTCTGGCAGCGCTTGTTCTCAATCTATGTTCTTACGTTTACTTCAATTCAAGCAAGCAAATCATCATTCATAAACATTTTGTCACATAATTGCAAGCCGTTACAGCTTTAACCCCCTTTAACTGTTCCCCCGCCCTAACTGGCTAAAAAATGATCAAATGAGAGAAAAATGCAAAAGTTTTACAAAAGTGCCTGAGTAGAGACCGATCTCCGGATTGGGCGAGAGGGGTGCCATAAAACCCTTCCCCTTTCGTAACCTGGCTCCCGAACCTCAGATATCGAAGGTGACGACGGACCGGTCTACGCCTTTTCAAATCAAATCAAACATTTTTTTCAAATCAAAGCAAAACGTAGCAAGCGTTCTCGAGTTCGGTTCCTTGGGTATTCTTCCGCTAAAACCCGAGTGGCGACTCTGAATCGAAGCGTTTCGCCGCGCTATTTTCCAAATGGGCCGCCCCCCGAGCAAATATCTATTCCAAACCAAAATCGGGCGATTTTCCGGGGCGCGTGCCCACACTATGTATACTTCTCGAGTATGCTATTGATTCTTCTCCTCGGCGGGACTTGCTCCTTCTCGTAGAGCCCGAGGCAGTTCTGTCCCCTTTTTCATTGGAGTTATCTCTGCTTGTCGATTTTCTTCCATGTCCACCAATGGGCTTTTTCGGAGCACCCGGTGGGAATCTATCTCCTCCTCTAACCAATTGGTTCTTTGGATCAAACGGTGTGACTGGATCTTCTCCCACCATGGTTGTTTTTCAGGGAATACTTTCGTTTCCCACAAACGGCACCAATTGTAGGGGCATGAAAACAATTGATGCCTCGAATCAACTTGGATTGCAACGACTTATTCGTGCCTCTTCACCGGAACCCTAATTAGTCGTTGGAACCTTAATCTGCAAGACAGACAAGGGGTGAGCGCACCTTTGCCTCTCGTGGCAACGGCCCTCCGATGCCAAAGTTAGTATCACGTACTAGGTATGAACCCTAATTATCAATAGGAGAATGGTATGAATGCCAAGAATTGTGTACCTTTTACCTCCAGGTTTACCATGTATTTATAGATTCACGGATGCTTACTGCCCATGTATCCTTGTTGCCTTAGGACTCCTATCTCGTATAGGAAACCTAAAATCCCTCGGATTCTCGTTCCCTTATCGGTATAATAGCTTAGTCCTTTCGGGACTCTTTTCCCGTAATCATCCGAATATCCCATTCACGTTGGGTGTCTTGTCTTGATCCTATACACTCGGGATCTCATTCCTTTACGGAATATCACTGTTTCGGAACCTTCTAGAGCATTCTTTCCGCCTCACGATTTAGGGCAACTTCTTCCCCTGTTCGGCTATCTTATTGCCGAACAGTCCATATGGACCAATGACCTCACATGCAACCGATCCTCATCGTTACATTTGGACAAATGACTTCACATGTCTTTTGTCCTTATCAGCCGAACAGACTGCCTGGATCAAAGACTTCTCGTGTCACTAGTCCACATCGCCGTTCACCGCACTGCCCGGCGACAAGCCCTGTCAAACTTACCACGTGCTCCAAAATACCACGTGTTCGGCAACTAAATGTATCTCTCGGGAATATCTCCCTACACCTTTCAAAAACTGTTCGGCTCCAAAATGGCTCAAGGACTGAGTGGGCGTGCCAGGACTTGTCGCGTCCAACGTAAAGGACCAAGTGCCCCTTTTTTGACTTCTTAACCTTGAGAGCGAAAGTGCTGCAAACCTAAGGGCTGGATTGCAGTGTTGGTTCGTGGTTTTACCTCTACGAGCGAGGACTTAATAATTTTCTAACTGTGTAGAAAAAGAAGTAACAACGTAGAATGACTTTATTATATCATAATAATAAGGTCGGAGATACAAGAGAGATATGAATAACTTTACTACGTCGTAATAATAAAGTTGGGGTACAAGAGAGATAGAAAACCCGAATTACTTGGAGAAGTAATTGAGTAAATGGGAGAGAAGTGAGATAATTGCTTCACTCGGAAGGCTTTGGTTTTTTAAGCGTTGAGCTTGATTGGTGTGTGAACCATTTTTTCTTCTTGTCTTCTAGTATTTATAGGCAAAGGTCTTCGGTTTTCTGCATGAGATGGATTTCCCGCCCTTGCTTCTCGTGATGACAAGTGTCCCATGTAGCTTCCCCGTCATGGGATCATGGGCGGTTGAGAGGAGTTACCTGGAGTGAATTTCAATTTCCCACATGTCAATTCTTGATCATGGGCAGTTGAGAGAATAATGGGCTATGTATATCTCCTCCACTCCCTATTGTCGTGGGTACTTGACAGATAATGGGCATTTGACTAGGTCAAATGGCCATGTGGCAGCCATCCCCATTTCCTCGTTCTTTTTCTCCTCATGGATCTTGACCGGATACAAAATAAATGACAATGGGCCTTACAAATAAATTATCACATACAAGGCCTTATTCACTGATTGGGCCTTGATTTGAACTTATAATTACAACGACCCATGGCCCACGATCTCAACAAACACTGTTTTGGCCCATTAATTTTAATCTAATACATCTCTACTTTTTGGCCCAATTTAATTAAAAGACAATTAAATGGCCCTCCAACGCTTGCCCAGGACTGGGTGTGTAGACACCCCATTCTGGACTTTCCGGATTTAGTTCTCTTACGGTCTGTGTTGCCCCAATGATCATAAAAGGTCGAGAACATTTTGAGGTTGACGAAGGGTTTGAGCTTTGAGCTTCGGACTCTCCTCATTCAAACCCATTTCAAACCCATTTCAATCCCTTCAAATCCAAAGCCAGAAGAGCCCCAGCAAAACCTTACTTGCTTACGCCAGCTTTCACTTGGCGTGCACAGTACACTGCCACGTGTCAGTCATCGACCGTTGACTCAGTTTGACTGGCGCACGCAGGTATCTAGATGGCGTACGCATGGTCAAGGCTGGTCAAATCACCGATTTTCTGTCACATGCTCGAGATTTTGTAACCGCCCCAGTACGGCGCAGAGCCTCCTGATCATTATTTTCTGCAGGGGCCGTCCCCCTCTCTCTCCTACACACCCCATCAATTAGTCCCATGCATTTAATGCATGGGAGGCTCTTTTCAAACCTAACCACACCCTAACCACAGCTGACTGCCCTCTTCTCAGTCCACTCTTCCCCTATAAATACCCCCTTGCATTCATATGCAAGGGGTTGGCTCCATTAAGAGCATTCAAGTCCCTTTCTCCCCTTTCCTCTTGCTCTTGCTCTCTCTCTCTCTCTCTCCTCCATTGAAAGAAGAAAAGCCTATTCCCACACACCATTGTTGTTCAACCATCTAAGCCTCATCTTCAAAAGCACCAAAACCATCCATCAACCTCTAACCAAAGGTATACCACCTTTGTGGTTCATTCTGTTCTTGATCCCTGAGGGGAACCAGAAAGGTCCAGGCTAGTAACCAATACTAGTCCTGGCCTTAGACTGGTAAAATAAACAATAATGTGAAATGACGCATGGGCACGCCAGTAACTCCCAGCTGTACGCCAGTCATGGCCGTACGTGCATTACTGGCATGGGGATCATGGGTCGTCTGTCTCCTGCTTGTATTTCATTACTATCACCTTATAGCATGTTAAAAACCAATTTATTGCTTTCTGCATTTTAGAACTTCTTAGCTGTAACTTTCAATACTTGCTTCCATTTGCTTTAGAGGGCCTCTGGGTTACTTCTGGTCATGTTCCAGAGCCCAGATGATGTAAAGCCAAACACTGGACAAAAGGGCCAACATGGCGTACGGCCTCTCATGAGTGGCGTACGGCATGTAGGCTAAAGGTTCAGTGCCTGGCCCTTACATCATAGTTCAATCCTGGCCTCTTATTATCCCCCCACTCTGTTTATGGGGTTGCTTGTCTATTTTTTTATGGCTCCAGGCCATTTCTTGTACTTGTATCTGTAAGTATGACTGCCTTATAAACTGTGTGGTTTGTCCTGGGTGTGCACTGGTCTATTCCAGAGCCCAGAGGATTGACAATAAAGGCTGTGAGTGAAAAAGGGTGGTGTACGCCAGCTTCTTGGTGGCGTGCGCAGGGTATGGTAGCATGCAAAGGCTCAGCCACTGCATGCCAGCGTGTCGCCTGCTCACGCACCTGAAAAGCAGCGTACTTCATCTCATTGGAACTGCTCTCAGTGTTTATTCTCAATCTATATTCACTTATTGTTTCAAGCAAATCATCATCCATAAGCATTATGTCACATAAACTGCAAACTGTTACAGTTTTAATCCTCATTAACTGTTCCCCGCCCTAACTGGCTAAAAAATGATCAAACGAGAGAGAAATGCAAACGTTTTTACAAAATGCCTGAGTAGAGACCGATCTCCGGATTGGGCAAAAGGGGTGCCATAAAACCCTTCCCCTCTCGTAACCTGGCTCCCGAACCTCAGATATCGAAGGTGACGACGGACCAGTCTACGCCTTTTTCAAAATCAAACAAACGTAGCAAAGCGTTTTCGAGTTCAGTTCCTTGGGTACTCTTCTGCTAAAACCCGAGTGGCGACTCTGAATCGAAGCGTCTCGCCGCGCTTTCCAAAGAGGGCCGCACCCAATGTTTTAAACAACAAAATCTGGGATTTTGGGGCGCCTGCCCACAGGGTGTCAAAAACGGGCGTAAACAATGTCCCCCTCACGCCTTGATCTTGTTCAAGATCTAGGCTTGTAAATTAGGATAGAGTACAGTTTTTGGCAAACCAAACGAGTCCTTATCACTAGGCTTGAAAATAATAATCAAGCTGATTTAGCCTAAGAATTATTTTCACAAATTCAAATGTTTAAACTTAAAAAGATAATCAGGCCATAATTAGGCCTAACCACTTTTCGAGTTTCAAAGCATATCCTTTAATTGGGTTTGGGCTCCCACATTGAATTCGAACCAAATCTCAACAACTTTCAAGATAGCAACCCCACCAAGGAGTCCTATCAGCAGCGGCAATTAACACCCTTTTAAGCCTAGGTGACATGTGTCGACATCCTAGGCCTTTCATTGGCTGCCATGCAGTCTTTTTGACCGTTAGTGCTTCCTCGGGTCAGCCAAGAGTCCCACTCTTGAGTTAATTCCTCTGTCTTGATCCAAGAGAGAGAGGGAGAAATACCGTGGCACCCCTGAAATCTTGCACCGTCTTTTGTTAAAACCCCATTCTCGAATCTTCATTTCATCTTTACATCTTCTCTGTTTTTCCTTTTCTTGCACAAACTCGACCTAGAAAAACCCTAGACCTTCATCGCTCTCGTCTACGTTCCAGATCTTTAACAAAAATGGCCACCCATAAAGCCCATACACCACCTCCGAACCCTAACAGCCTTGTTGTACAAATTCGAAAGTTCCTGGCCGATGAGCACATAGCGATTACCAACGATGTTTTGGTAATTGCTAAGGCCTTGGCCCAGCCTTCCAGTTGGGATTTCCTTCTCAACTCACCCCGATGTACCCACTAGCAGAAGAGGTTCTTCCATTCGAGTCTTCATGCCTTGACTGGACTCGCTTTTCCACAGACATCCCCAACCGGCTCTGGCACAGACCTGACGCTAAGTATGTGGAGTGGCTTGATCGGACGTTGGAGGCGAAAGGTGATTTGTGGAGACAGATAGGGATCCGAGATGCCATCCTGCTCAGTAGATCCTTGATCAATATGGACAAGAACCTATTTCTTGCCGCTTCTCAGTTTTGGTCAGTTACCACTAACTCCTTCCATTTTAAGGTTGGCCTTATGAGTCCTACCCTTCAGAATATTGCTTTCTTGACAGGCCTCCGTCCTCACGGGATTGGGGCCAACTATTTCTTGTCCCAAAAAACCCCTACTTCGAGTACAAGGAACCCTTGTCTTTCTCCCCCTTCATCAATCATTATGCTAAAAAGGGCCCCGTTGAGGGTGGTGAACAAGTGCTTTCCTCCTTTACTAGTTAAACAAATCCATATTTTGCGTCTTTGCCAATAGGGTCACCAAAGACTTCATAGATCTGGCCTGTGCCCTAGCTTCGGGGCAGAAGCTGGCATTAGGCCCTTTAGTTTTGGCGCACCTCTATCGTGGAATGAAAGAACTAATCAGCAACAAATTCATTTTTCACCCCTGGTCCTCTGTGGATCATCACTCTGTGGCTATGGTCTTATTTCCCTAAACTTGCCCCACCCATGAACAAGAATTTAGAAAACACTTGCTATGGACTCCACTACATTAACACCCGTGGCCCTAGATATGCATTTGGTGTTTACTTCAAGTTTTTCTACCATGAACTCGTGAGCATGGGAAGAAATTGGATGCCCTTTGTGAGAGACACCGTACCATGGTGATTAAAAAGAGGTGCATCAGACCCAGGAGATGACTATGATGACCATATGGAGGTCTGGACAAGCTTCTTGATCTCTAGAGACCTTATGTATGGAATGGCTTTTACCCCAACGAACTACAAGTCTGGAGTAGAATATTACAACGCAGCCCAATTCACCAGGCAATTTGGCCTGTGTCAGCTCACTCCTGTACCTCTATATCAGTCCTTGAATGAGAACTTTACTGACAGGCCTGTGATCCAACCAAGGGATCTGGAAAAAGTTAGGAGTCTCCTCCCTGAGCTCAGGAAGACCTTTGCCCTTCATCCCTATGTTGAGCGTACTGATAAGGGAGCCAAATTTGATAGTTGGTGGGGAAGCTATACAAAGATGCACTTTTCAACTCCTTATCTGGATGTTCTTACCAATATTCTGCCCCACCCTACTGGAGTTCCAGAACCTGGCATAACCGTTCCTCTACAACAAATCCGTCCTTCCTTGGCCTCGACTGTCAAGAGAAAAGGTAATTTTAAGAGGCCTGCTCATGCTTTAAATTCCTTAAGCCTCCAAAATCTGGATTAATTTTTCCTTCAATGGCAGGTTCAGAAAATGCGCCAAAAGAAGTCTCTGCAAATCCTGCTGCCAAAGGTCCAAAATGTTGAAGACTACTGCCAAAAGACAATGGCCAAAGGTATAAACTCTTTAGCTTTTTACTTAGTCCTTCCCCATAAAGTAGTTATGCCTTCATCTCCTCTGTACGCCTCTGAGAGAGTGGTTGCCTGTAGGACAAGAAGTAGCGCCAAAACCAGTTCTCCTGAAACTGATCCTTTAGGCAAGGTCTGTGCTCTTCTTGATTCTTCCTCCTATGCTCTATTTGAATATTTTACTGACTTTCTTTCTCACAGGCCACCTCCAAGGGCAAGGAAGGTCAAGCAGAATCCACTCCAACCAAGAAGTGAAGACTGAAAAAGAAAACTTCAACCTCGACTGACTCTAAAAACACCGTGTCCGCCATTGAACACAACCCAATTGTAAGGATGTACTGTGACAAAAAATCCCCAACGTTTATGGCCCCATATTACCATCAATTCCCTCTTGTTTTCGATCCCCAGGAACTCGATGACTACTTTGAAGAGGAAGTGGAGGCAGAAGAGAAAGGACTGGACCTGCCTGAGCAAGAACCTGAACATGAGGCATCTTCAAGGACTCCAGAGAAACCTAAGTCTCCAGTCACCCAGTCCATTCCACCACTCGATCTTCCTACTGAGGCTGAATTTGTCAATGTGGTAGAGGAGGAGGAGGAAGATGAAGATCTAGATTCTTTATTCAAATCTGCCCAAGATCTGTTGAAAGCAGCTGCCTCTGGCACCTCAGGCAGTGGGCTTGGTTCAACCTCCCAATCCCAATTCACTTCAAAAGAAGTTTCTGAGGCCAAAACAGCCCTCAGAATGGCCTTACTCCAAAACTTTAAGGCGGCAGCTTGTAGACACCCCAATCCGATTTCCCAATCGTTTTATTTTTCAGTTTCATGTTCCCTCGATGATGAATCAGGTCGAAAACAGTCTTGAGAGAATGAAATGGCTTGAGCTTGGTATGAGTGGAACCCATCCTTAACCCTGAAACCCTTAAACCCGAACCTTGACTGAGGGTTTGACCGTTGCGCGACGCACTGAGTCTCTCGCGCGATGCTCTACTTGCCAGGTGGTGGTCAAGGTCAAACTTTGACTGATTGAACATCGCGGGGAAGCTAGAACCCTCGAGCGATGGTCTCACTCCATTGCGCGATGGTCAACACCTGTCATACCCATCTTTTTCCAGCTGGAGTTTGTGATGATCAGGGGTCTACAGACCTGTGCAACCCCGTTGCGTCGGCTGAACAGCGTTTTAGCAGGGCCACCCTTGCACCACCTCCACCCCACTCTCCCATCAAACTCCATACCCTACTTCTCCACTAAGTAAGTGCAGCCAGCATTGCTGGCTGGCTGCATTGCCTTGTGCTTCCACCAACAAACCCCTCCACTTCCTATAAAAAGCCCCCATGGTCCTTATTCCAAAGGGTTACCAAAAATTCTCCAAAAGAAGAACAAGAACTACAAGCTTGATCACTTCTTTTATTCAAATCACTACCATTTACTCATTTACCAAGCCATACCACCTCACTCAAGCCATATTCAAGGCATTCAAGCAAATGTATATCCTTATTGTTTATTGTTTTGATCACTGAGGGGGGCTGACAGGGCCAAGGTTGGTAATCAATATCAGTTTTGGTCCCAAAGCCAGCAAATTTACAAGTTACTGCGGACAGGCAAACCCACACGCGAGTAACTCACTCCATCGCGCGACGGTTCCCCGTTTGTGTGATAAGGTTCTCGTGGGGATGGGATCCTGATCCATGTCCATTTATATGATTTTGTGCTCTTCTGTCAAAAATACTTAGTATACTTCACTGATTATGCATGATAAAACCAGTAGGTTAGCTTACTTTATGTGTTTAATTCATCAAGAATGCCCCTGGGTTACTTCTGAATATGTCTCAGAGCTCAGGTATGCAAAGCAATTCCTGAAAGTCCAGTTAGAACAATCGCGCGATGATATGACTTCCTTGCGCGATGGTTCGGCTATTTCCAGTAATTGCCCTTGCGTGGGCAGCTAGGCTCTTGGTATCTGTTTTGACACCCTCACTGTTTAAGGGTTGTGTTTTGTTCTAGGTAATTCTGATTGTAATAATGATTTACTCTCAGTACCTATAAATTGCTTGGTTTGACCCTGGGTGTGCACTGGTCCTTCCAGAGCCCAAAAGGAGATAAAATTTAACCTGTTGATGGGGTGTCAACACTCGTGTGATGGTTTGAGTGTGTCGCGCGATGGTATGACTTGCATGCAACGGTTCCCGCGCATGCAAGTTGGCCACTGCTCGTGATAAACTCAAGCCAAAGCATTGTTTTGACATCCTGGAATCAGTGTTTAAATGTTATCTCATTTATTCCTTGTCACTTTATTCATCCATGTTAACATCTATCACATCCTGCAAATTGTTATAGTTTTACATCCCTGATTAACTGTTCCCCCGCCCTAATTGGCTAAAAAATTGATTAATGAAATGGAATCACAAAACAAACATTTTCGCAAAATGCCTAAGTAGAGACCGATCTCCGGATTGGGCGAGAGGGGTGCCATAAAACCCTTCCCCTCTCGTAACCTGGCTCCCGAACCCAGATATGGTTATGACGGACTGGTTCCTTAACTTTTTCAAATCAAACAGCGCGGCAGGTGCTTCGAAATATGGTTCTTTGGGTGTCAGACCTTCAAACCCAAGTGGCGACTCTGTATTTTCGCGAGCACTTGACGTCCAGCTTCAAAAGCGCTCCCGCGAACCGGCAGCATCTCTTCTCTCTCGAAAGGGGTGGGAAGGAAATCCCTTCACCGAGGAGAGAGAAAGATCGGGCAAATCGCATTTGTCCACACAGCTCATCCTGCCAGGGCTTCAAACATTAAAAAGGCCATGGATGTGTTGGTAAAGTCCCAAGCCCTGGGGATAGAAGAAGCTTTACTCCAGCATTTTCAAAAAGAATTCCCCAACATCACATGACTCCTCAAGTCACATGACTCCTCCACCCATGAGCTTAGCAAGATCAATTCCAAGCTGTCAGAATTGGAGGCTGTTGACATGGAGCTTACCAGGTTCAGTACCGAATGTAACCAGTTGAAGGAGGACATCAAGACCAATGAAGCAAACATCACTGCTACTTCCATAGAAATCCAGGACCTCAAGGGCAAATTGGCACAAGCTGAAGGTCATCTGGATTGTCTTCGGAAGGAGTCTAAAACCTTGGCCCAACACCATGATGAGTTGAAGGCTGGATCCAAGAGCCAGAAGATGAAACTGAACTTACTGGTTGAGAAAGTTCCAAGTCTCCGTGGGCAGCGGGAATTACATGAAGCTCAACTTGCTATCCTTGACACCTCTTGGGAGAATCTCAAAAATAGTCTTGAAGGCCTTCTATAGGTATTGACCTCTAAGAACTCACTTCTTTCTTTTGATTTGGGCCTGTAACAACTTTAAATTTGTTCTTTTTATGCCTGGCCTAGAACTTTCCTTTAAATGGCCAAAGGCACTAGTTTGGTTTGATGGTATGTGGCCTGAACTTGAGGCCTTTATGAATTTTGCATAGTAGGTATCATGGCCTCCGTTCAGGCCTCACTAGCGGATTTTTCTATGGTTTATTAGATTGAATTTCCCCAAAATCTCTCATTTCCCACATAGTAGGATGATGATACTTTAAGTACTTTCCATTTGTTTGATGCTTAAACAAACCGCCATTTAAGTCCATAAAAAGATAAACATTACCTTTAAGGATTTGAGCAATCTGGTAAGGTCCTTCCCAGGTTGGAGACCACTTGCCATATCTTGGATTCTTCTCCCCTAAGGGAAAGACAGCCTTCCAAACTAAGTCACCTTCAGTAAAGCTCTTCTTTCTTACACGCTTGTCATAAGACCTAACAACTCTTCTTTTCTGGACCAACATGTGATCAAGGGCTGCCAGCTTAAACTCGTCCAAATCCTCAAGTTCTATTAGCATAGCCTGAGTATAATCGGCAGGAGTGAGGCCATTTTGATATGCTAACCTTGCTGACTTTCTGCTACCTCCATCAGTAAGACTGGATCATGCCCATATACCAACATATAGGGAGTTATATTGGTGGCTTCCTTCTTTGAGGTTCTACAAGCCCACAAGGCCACAGAAAGTAACTCGTGCCAGGCCCTTGGGTTATCTTCTACCATTTTCTCTATAACGTTGACCAGAGTCCTATTCGTGGACTCGGCCTGATCATTCCCTTATGCATAATAGGGAGTGGAATTGGAAACAATGATATTTTACTATGCAGCAAAATTGATCACTTGCTCCTCCATGAATATTGTACCGCTATCTGCAACCAGGCGTTTAGGCAGTCCAAACCTGTGGATGATTCTCTCCTCGATTACTTTAATTACCTCTTGTTGATCCACAGACTTTAATGGCACAACTTCTGCCCATTTGGTGAAGTAGTCCGTGGCTACCAATATGTAAGCATGATTTCCAGATGAAGAAGGGTAAATTTTTCCAATCACTTCAAGGGCCCAGTCTCTAAATGGCCAAGGTTTGACCACAACATGATAATCAGCTGCAGGGACATGCTGAATTGGGCCATGTGCTTGACAGGGCTAACATCCTTTGGAAAAACGAATAAAATCCTCTAAGATGGTTGGCCAATAGTATCCATACCTTCTGATTAGCCATCTCATCTTTATACCTGATTGATGAGCTCCACAAATCCCTTCATGGACCTCGCTCATGACCCTCATGGCCTCAGGATGCCCTAAGCACCTTAAAAGTAAGTCATCCTCAGGGCTCTTCTTGTATAAGTCATCTCCTATGAGAATATAACTCATGGCTCTCCTTCTTACCTTCCTAGAGGCTCTATGATGAGGCCTCTTTAGGAAAGAAATGATAGGTGTACGCCAATCGTTCTCGGGCTCATCATCTGATTCTTCACCGGTGAAGTCAGAAGTAAATACCTCCAGTCCTAGACCCCTTCTCCTAACAGAAGGTAGCAATCTCTTTTGGACTGTGATGATCTTGTGGATTGTCTCTGGAGCTAACTTCAAACCTGTTGAGGCCTGAGCCAAGCTATTGGCCTCGGTGTTCATACTCCTTGATACGTGTTTGACAGTTACGTTATCAAAATCTTGAACTAATTGCACTGCTGTCATATAATAAGGAGCTAAGTTCTCACTATAGCATTTGAACGTTCCTGCCAAGTGATTGATGACAAGGTTTGAATCCTCAATAACTTTTACTTCTCTGGCCTCTAGATCTCTAAGGATCTCGAGGCCTATAACAACTGCTTCATATTCAGCTTGATTATTGGTACATGGGAAATCAAATTGAAAGGACAATTCAGTCTTCAGGCCTTGGGGAGAAATAATAATTACTCCATAGCTTGAGACCTCTTAAGTCCTTGATCCATCAAAGAGTAGTGTCCAAGGAGTGGGTGATATTTCAAGAGTGTTCAGTCCTATATAAGACTCATCGCCGATATCTACGCATGGATGATCAGCCAGAAAATCTGCCAAGGCCTGGCCCTTTGCAGCTTTTTGAGGAACATATTGAAAACTGAATTCCATAAGAGCTAAAGACCATTTGCCAATTCTGTAATGCCCCGAATTTTGGGTACGTTAAAAGGATAATTTTATTGAAACTTCAAAATAGAGTCTAGCTCTTTATTACAACATAACTTTCAAAAGAGTACTTCCATAACAAAAGGAAGGGAAACTAGGGTTCCTAACTATAGCTCTGTTTGCTCCTCCATCCTAGCCAGTCCTTCAGCTCCAAAGGCCTCCAAGGTGAAGATCTCGCCCTGTTCGTCTATAAGATCTGACACATTATACCGACGTCGCCACCCATATAATATGCCAGGGTCACCAAAGGTAACACCATGAGCTACGAAAGCTCAATAGAGTAAACCCTACCCACTAACTCTTAACTTATAAACAGAAAATCATTTATAACCACACTAACAATCACATATCCACATTCACTAATCATCTATCGTTGGTGTCCAAGATTTCAGAGTTTCTCCTACGCGACTCATTGTAGACCATGTCACCATTTCCCACTTACAAATCAACCTTTCAAAATCATTTGCATTAGCTCCGTACTGCGGATAACCAAGCTACACACCCATCCTTTCAAAATCATTTGACATTGGCTCCGTACCGCGGATAACCAAGCCACACACCCAACCTCGGTTCCGCCGCGCCGGGTTCCCGAGTATCCTCACAATGGTTCCACCGCGCCGGGTTCCCATTGGCACACAATGCATTGGTTCCTCTCCACGGATAACCAAGCTATATCTCACCATGGTTCCGCCGGTCTGGGATCCCATAGGAACGCACACAACCTCACAATGGTTCCGCTATTTCGGATTCCCATTGGAACACACACACACACACATAATGCCACCAAAAACGGTCATTATGTCGTTTCAAAAATATTTCCGTCCTCGGAACATTTTTCCCATTTAACCACACCCTAGGTGTCATGTTTCTACTTTCTCGGTTCTCGTGTCTCATTACAAGCAAAGACTTTTGCGGTAGGACTTTTCACATACTCAAACATAAATCAATCATTCAACATGCTCTAATCACAACGCAAAGCATAACGCCACATGTACGGACGCCCTTGGAGTGAATATCACTTATGCTTTAAAGCATAACGCCACATGTACGGACACCCTTGGAGTGAATATCACTTATGCTTTAAAGCATAACACCACATGTACGGACGCCCTTGGAGTGAACATCACTTATTCTTTATCACGCCTCAAGTAATACAAGTAATTCATATATGCATGCTCATAATCATCTTAAAGATCAAAACACAAATACTTCGAGTAAAAAAAAGTAAATAAGGATAACGACATATAATTCGGAGTAGTAGATAGGGAGAATCTACCGTTCTTCTTGGCGGTAACGACGACTACGGAAGGTAAGTCGAGAATTGGGCGGAGTAACTTCCTACGAAATGCTCCCGGTAGCTTCGAAAGAGAAATGTTTCTCTTGAAACTAATTCTTGACTAAAACTACTCTACTTTATGGATTGAAGGGTGGTCGAGTGGCGGCTTAGTGGCGGCCTTGGATGAGTTTCTTGAAGAACTCAAGAACAAAGAAGAACAAAGAAAGAACACTAGTTTTTTTCTAGAGAGAAGGAAGAGCAAATGAGAAGGTGTGAGTTGAATGCTTGGAATGGCTTGCTATTTATAGCCAAAGTCTTGGTTATTACCCAATGGATAATATTTCCTCTAGCAATCTTTGTCCAATGGGTAAAAGGCTTTGAATGACTAGATTTGTACCTTGGATTTGATCTTGGAAGATTTTGGAAGAGAAAGAATAAATTGTACAAGATTCTTTGGTTAAACAAATCAAGAAAGGACAATGGAAGTTAAGTTTCTTAGCTAGGAAGAAGTTTCCCCATTAAACTAATTTAATTAGGTACAAAACCCCTCTTTAAAATAATATAGGAGTACTTATGAAATCTTAAGCTTTAAGACTACCAAGTACTTTCATAATAAAATATATGTACAAACATCACATGGGGTTTTTAGAAAAAAAAATCTAGTTTAATAAACCTTGTACTAGGTGAAAGAACAACCTTATTACCCAATGGGTAATAAAAGCCCTAGTATTTATTGTCCAATGGACAATAGTAATTAGGAAACTTTTATATTAAAATAATCAAAATGTCCTTTTAAAGCATGTGTGAAAGTCTAATTTTTTATAAAGACAAATCTAGGGTTTAGATATACCCCAATATTTAAAAGCACAAAAGTTCATGGGAATCCCATACTTGAATATTAAAATAATACCTTGTACTTTGTTGGAAGACTAAGGCTATTACCCAATGGGTAATAAATTCCCTTGTAGTTATTATCCAATGGATAATGGTGGAAGAATACCCAATAAACAAAGATTAAAAGTACTATGCACATGTGTTAAAACATATACAATATTATAGATTAGTACCAATCAACATATTTTAATGAAAGGCCTATTGTCCAATGGACAAAGATTACCCTAACTTCTATGGACCAATGGGTAATGGTAAAAAGGTTCAAGGAGGTTCAAAAGGTTCATCTAGTAACTAAGTGAGCTGGTTGCTCGGTTCCTCCAACTAATTGGTTAGAAACTAACTAAATTGGTCAAGTAGGGCTTAATGCCAAGAAACAAATTTTGAAGGGCAAAAATGTAATTTTGACAAACCACAAGAAAATTAAAGCAATCCAAGTATTAAAATAAAATTCAAATACTTAACGAAATTTTTACCGACCAAAAATCAGGGTCGTTACAAATTCGGCCTCTCATAATTGGTCGAGAAAGCAAGTATTTAACTAGGTCCGTCTTACTCATGATATAAACCAAAATAGGAAGCATGTAGTGCCTCAATTTTATTGCTGAAAAATACAAGGCAAGACAAATCTTTTCAATAGGAGTGTATCTCCCTTCACAAGGAGTCAGCAACCTACTTAAATAATAAACTGCCTGTTCCTTTCCTTGAGCGTTATCTTGAGCTAAAAGGCCTCCAACAGAGCCTTCAACTGCTGAGCTGTAGAGCTTCAACGACTTGTTCTTGATCTCATCAAAGACCTTTTGATGGTTTGCCTTCCAAACAAAAGTGTCATGGTCTCTCAGCTTCAAGAGTGGAGAAAAGACCTGAACTCTTCCAGCTAGGTTTGAGATGAACCTTCTCAAAAAGTTGAATGAACCCAAGAGCTTTTGTAACTCCTTCTTGGTGGTAGGAGGCTTCGCTTCCATGATTGCTTTGGCCTCATTCTTGTTGACCTCGATCCCTCTGTTGTGGACCAAGAATCCAAGGAATTTGGTTGCGGAGACTCCGAAGGCACACTTTAAGGGGTTTACTTTCAAATCAAACTGTTGCATTCTCAAGAACGACCTCTTCAAGTGTTCCAAATGCTCATTGTAGGACTGAGACTTGACTACAATATCATCAATGTAAATATCCATGAAATGGCCAATGAAATCATGAAATATGGCGTTCATTGCTCGCTGGAACGAAGCACCTGCATTTTTAAGGCCGAAGGGCATTACGACCCACTCAAAGGTTCCTAGGGCTCCAGGACATCTATAAGCAGTCTTAGCCGTATCGGCCTCGTTAATAAAGATCTGGTTGTAGCCAGAATGTCCATCCATGAAGGACCAAAACCTTGTGACCAGAAGCTCCATCCACTAACTGATCTACCACCGACATTGGATACTTATCCTTTGGGGATGCCAAATTCAAGTTTCGAAAGTCTACACATACTCTGACCTTGCCGTTCTTCTGAAGGACTGGCACAATATTAGAGAGCCAATTAACATTGATGAACACAAAATATAGTATTAAAAGTCCCTCATACTTGCATTTTTAGTCTGCACTTAATAGTTATTTATGACTTATTATTATTGATTCATGTTTTGTAGGTATTTTGGGACTTGTCGCACAAAAAGGCTTTGTCCGTGACTTTAAAAAAAGAGGATTTTGAAAGAGAATAGAAAGGCAGCTCATGTTTGGACGGATTGTACGTGTATGGCGGGACCGAATACTAGTGTTTGATCACCACCATATATACCTAATATTATTATACAATTAGGAAACATATTATTCTTTATTTGGGGTAGTGGTTCACATTATTAGGGAAGCAAAATCAGAAAAGGTTTTGTTTTCCTTTAAAGGAACTCTCTGCTAGCCTTATAAAAAGAAAACAAGTCGAAGCAGAGGAGTATCGGAGACCACGCCTTAGCAATATTTCGGCCAACAAAGCAGCAGCAGGACCATCACGGATATCTCGAGCAGCAGTGGAAAAGGAAAAAGCTAGGAAAATTTCTAATCTTTGTAAGCTTAGTTTCATGGAGTTCTTTTATTATACAATTATGTTTTTGTACTCCATGAGTGGCTAAATTCTTAAACTAGGGTTGAGGATGAAGCCCCATTAATGACTATTATTTATATATTCATGAGATTTGTTTTTACCCAAATATGTGGTTTCAATTATGATTAAATTGTTCTTACTCCAAATCAACTGTGAGGGATAAATTCTGGATATGAGTTCAATCATGTTTTTCTCATGATTTGGAATTGTCTTTAACATTGAAAGCTGTTTTTTCATCGTTAATTATAAAACTAGATATTTAGTGTGATTTGTTAAAAGCGGATACAATTAATGATTTGGTTTTATACTTATGAGCGGAGAGGAACAAACATTAGACTTTTTGATAAACTTTCACGATGATATTTTTCATGGTAACAGAATTAGCTTTCAGATTATCATGAAGAAATTTTGGGTAAAGTTAATGATCATGAATATATAATGATACGAGTTAATGGGTGTGGATTCCGAAATCTTAGTATTTTTCCTTTAATTAAAAAGAAATTTCAATTTCCACATTTTTGATAATTTAGTTCATTGTCTTTACTTTTCACTTTTAGTTTAAAAATCAATCACAACTTTTTGTCAACTAGGTTAGGGTTCAATCACTTTAAAATTATTTAGTTTTCCTATTAAAAAATCACAAGTCCCTGTGGGTTCGACCTCGCTCTTGCATTACTATACTTCGGTATGATTCGTGCGCTTGCGAGTACAATAAAATTTCACATCAAACATACCTGGCTGTACGTATAAACCCAGCATTGAAGAGGCGCTCAATCTTATCTTTGACTTGCAAATAGACCTCATTGGACATCCTTCTTGGTGGTTGTTTAAAAGGTCTGAATTCTTATTGAATAAGCAGCTTGTGCTCCACTAGGTCTCTAGACAAATCTGGAAGTCTTTATAAGTCCAAGCAAAATAGAACTTGAATTCCCTTAAGAGCTGGATGAACTTTTCCTTCACGTTTTCTGGCAGAAGTTGGCTAATATATACAGGTTTGGGATTCTTTGAGTCTCCCAAATTAACTTCTTCCAAAGGATCTTGTACATCAGCCTTTAGATCATCCAACTTGGCTGGGGTTGCTTTAAGGTCTTCTAGCCGGATTTCGTCGAGATCTTCAACCAGGTTTTCATCCTCGTTGATTACTTCGACCGCACAGGCCAAAAAATC
Source organism: Rhododendron mucronatum var. ripense (assembly GCA_019656295.1). Lineage (NCBI taxonomy): Eukaryota > Viridiplantae > Streptophyta > Magnoliopsida > Ericales > Ericaceae > Rhododendron > Rhododendron mucronatum. Next base: position 669,603 of record BPLT01000135.1, on the reverse strand, counting down.
TTCTTCTGACTCTTGACTCCCCATCAACCTCCTCTCTAGTAAATAAGCTTCAAGCTTTGATAATGTGGTTTGAAAGGCCACATTTTTCTCTATTTCTGAAGGGCTTATTGACATTGGAAAGGGCGTTTGATTGAAGCTGTAATCGGCCTGCTTGACTCCATGATCATTGGACTGATTAATTCTTGAAAAAGTGCTTTCACTTCTTCAGCTGACTTGTTGTTATGAATAGGGGCTATTCTGTGACGGCCATACTTGTCAAGGCCTGTCACCTTCATTGGACCAACCCCTTCATCATATAAATGGGCCTCGGCATGGTTAGTAGAGGCTTGGAATGGTCTACGGTCAGCCCATATCACCTCCACGTCTTGGTTCCAAAAGATAAGACATTGATGAAGGGTTGAGGGAACCGCTAAATAGGAGTGAATCCAATCTCTCCCCAATAGAACATTGAAGGAAGAGTGTGAATTAACAACAAAGAAAGGTGTTGTCAAGGTTTTGGACCCTACCGTTAGGTTCATGACCAAAATACCTTCACACGTTGTCTCCTTCCCAGGGAAATCAGTCAGGGTTGAAGTGCATGAAACTAGGTCTTGATTAGTCTTCCCAAGCTTCTGCATCATAGACCTAGGAATGAGATTGGCTGCTGATCCATTATCCACCAAAGTATGATTAACTGGCATCCCATCGAGACATCAAGCAATATACAAGGGCTTGATGTGTTTATTCGTCGTGAGACTTGGCCTCTCAAAGATCACGCTAGCTACCCGATCCTCAGTCTTTCCTTCGGTCTCATCCTTCAGCACAATTACTGAAGGCCCATTCAGTCCTACAGCGAAGGACTCGTTTAGGATTTCAGCTATCTGTCCCATCTCTACGACATCTCCCTCCATGGCTGTTGGAGTGTTGTCTTTGGCTTCCAAATCTGCTAGTAAGAACATGACTATGTTGCATTGCATATTAGGACCCTGTCCAGGCATGAACACCTTAGCCTGCGGGTTCAACTTTAACTTGCCCCCCAAGTCTGGCGTCCTTGGTTCAAGGGCTTTCTTTTGGAGCAAAGTGACTTGCTTCGGTGGAGGCTGAATCTTGGCTTCTTTGAGAGTTTTTTCCAAGAGAGGTTGTTTCTTGGATACAGCATCTTGCTTTGCAGGTAGTTGGGTAACCGCCTCCTTGTATGTTTTTCCCGCAGGGAGTTGCTTCTTCAGTAAAGTCCTAGGAAGAGGCTCAATGATAGCCTCTTCCACAGTCCTTTCCAAGGGCTTGTATACTCTTTTAGCCTTAGGTTCTTCAACCATAGGCTCTTCTACTAGGACTTCCACCTTCGTTTCTTCTTTAGGATGATCTTTACTCATTGGGTCGTCCAGTAGATCTGTCTCTTCCTCAGCCCTTCTAGCTGCTTGCCTGAATCGTTGGCGGTGCCTCTTCTAAGATCTGGACAAAGGCGGAGGCTCGAAAGGAAACTTGGGATGTTCAACCCTGTGCCACTCATCTGGAGGAATGGCTGGAGGTTTCAGAGCCCTTGGCTTGTCCCTGGAAGGAGCAGATATCCTCAAGTTGACGAGCTCATTTTCAATTTCAACCAACCCGGGTTGAATTCGATTGAACACAGATTCACATACAACCCTTCTCCCTTTAGATCTGTGTGACTCCTTAGGACTTGGTTTAGCCCTTCCCACGATAATGCTTTTCAGGACCGGCTTGCTAGGACTGGCGTAATGTCCACACTCTGTATACACCATAGAGCAAGTTGGTCTTTCTGGTTTCTTCACTCCTGGAGGTCTAGACCACCATGAGTTCTGCTTTTCAAACCTTCTAACCCGTTCAGTCCTGGCCTGCCTGGGCTGGACATGTGAACTGCTTTAGAAGGTGCTTCCAAACTTATCTTCTGCCTAGGAATAGTCCTAGGCATGTCTCTCGCGTTGACAGAGACCATATTTGTACTCAGCCCTGAAGGAAAGGGATTGCCATCCACCCCCATGGGCTATTTGTCGTTCTCGGGAAATTTGAACTCTCCCTGCTCAATTTTATCCTGGATATCATTCCTAAATTTTATGCAATTATTCGTAGTATGACTCCAAGAATTGTGATTCTTACAATACTCTTTACCCTTTAGTTCTTCCAAAGTTGGAATCTTATGGTCAAAGGGCAGTTTGAGCCGCTTGTCGGCCAGGAGTTGATCAAAGATAGCTTCAACCCTACCCACGTCAAAAGTATAGGTCCTGGTTGACTTATTAAAAGCGCTTTGGACTGGCTGCTTTGTGGGCTCCATCTTGACAAAGGCTTTGCAAATGTATGGCTTCTTGTTGATGATTTCAGCCACTGCCACGTCTGGGTTTGCCTCTGCCTCTACTACAGCAACCTCGTAATTAGAGTCACGGTAATATGTTCCTTTGAATGCCGTCTTCCTGTCCTACTCTTCCGCCAAGAACTTTTCATAATGAGAAGCTTTAGAGGATAATTCAAACAAGTCTCTGAATTCTGTACTTCTTCTTCATTTCAAAGCCAGAGCCGTTTAGTGCCATACGCATGTATTCGGCCTCTGGGAGGGCTATCTTGCATTTGAATCGAGCAGTCTTGAAACGTAAGAGGTAGGACTCCACGGATTCTAGATAGGTTTGACGATAGCATGGTAGGTCTGCAACGTTACTTCTGGTTCTACCCTGTAGAACTGCTGGTGGAACATCTCCTCCAATTCTGCCCAGGTCTGCACTGAGTTAGGTGGCAAGTTGATATACCAAGTAAAGGCTGTCCTAGTAAGCGAATTGGGAAAAAGCCTCAACTTTAGTGCATCAATGGTTCCAGCTTCTCCACATTGAACTTGAAACCTGGCAATGTGCTCCATTGTTGACTGCACGCTTTCACCATTGAAGGTCTGGAATTCTGGGACCCCATAACCCTTTGGGAAAGGTGTATTGTCCACCTCTTCAGTATGAGGCTTCCTATACATCGGCCTCCCTAAAGGTCTGAAACCAGGTCCTAACTGCTCCTGAAGTAAGTTTAGGACTTGATCCCTTCCCATAGCCATGTTTGGCACAGGAGGCAACTGTTGGTGTGCCTCTTGTGCATGCTGGTTTTGGACTAGACTTGCCCCCCGAGTATCAGAGCTTTGAGGAGTGTGAGCGACTCCTTTATCCTTTCCAGAGCCTTGGCCTCCTTGCAAAGGCCTTTCGTCTATCTTATCAACCTTATCAGGCTTGCTCTGGTCCTCAACCAAGACAAACCTTTGATCGTTACTTACTGGAGGTGTCAGGGCTCGTCCAATCCCGACTCCCTTCTCTTTTTGCCCCCCAAGTGCAGGGTTGTTAGACGAGGTAGCGTGATAAAGCATCTGAGGAGGGGGAGGAACCGCCAATATGGCAGCTTGGTCTTGACCGTTGCCAAAGACACCAAACTGTGGAAAGCTCTGCTGCTGAGGAGCGAGCGGTAGCCTCTCTGTAAGCGTAGCAATCATTTTGTTGACTGCTATGGTCAGAGGTTCCAAGGACTAAGTGAACGATTGTGTAACATTGTGGGAGATCTCACGTCCTGCCATAAATATATAATTTTTGATGCTGTCGGTAGCGTCGCTAAGATCTTAAGCGCTGATCTGAGGACCAGCTTCCTCGAGTAATGGCACGTCGACTGCCACTCCCTCAGGACTCTATGGTGGATCCAAGATGGGTGGATTTGGTTGTTGTTGTTGTTGCGGCTTCTTGACCATGATAAAACCCTTAGACAATTAGAGTCTCACTGGGCGTGCCAAAAAGATGTTCGGCTCCAAAATGGCTCAAGGACAGAGCGGTCGTGCCAGGACTTGTCGCGTCCAATGTAAAGGATCGAGTGCCCTTCTTTGACTTCTTAATCGTGAGAGCGAAAGTGCTGCAAACCTAAGGGCTGGATTGCAGTGTTGGTTCATGGTTTTGCCTCTACAAGCGAGAATTTAATAATTTTCTAACCGTGTAGGAAAAGAAGTAACAACTTAGAATGACTCTATTATATCGTAATAATAAGGTCGGAGATATAATAGAGATATGAATAACTTTATTATGTCGTAATAATAAAGTTGGGGTACAAGAGAGATAGAAAACCTGAATTACTTGGAGAAGTAATTGAGTAAATGGGAGAAGAGTGAGATAATTGCTTCACTGTGAAGGCTTTGGTTTTTTAAGCATTGAGCTTGATTGGTGTGTGAACCCTTTTTTCTTCTTATCTTCTAGTATTTATAGGCAAAGGTCTTCGGTTTTCTGCATGAGATGGATTTCCCGCCCTCGCTTCTCGTGATGACAAGTGTCCCATGTAGCTTTCCATTCATGGGATCATGGGTGGTTGAGAGGAGTTACCAGGAGTGAATCTCAATTACCCACGTGTCAATTCTTGATCATGGGCAATTGAGAGAATAATGGGCCATGTATTTCTCCTCCACTCCCTATTTTCGTGGGTACTTGACAGATAATGGACATTCGACTAGGTCAAATGGCCATGCGGCAGCCATCCCCATTTCCTCGTTCTTTTACTCCTCATGGATCTTGACCGGATACAAAATAAATGACAATGGGCCTTACAAATAAATTATCACATACAAGGCCTTATTCACTGATTGGGCCTTGATTTCAACGTATAATTAACACGACCCATGGCGCACGATCTCGAAGCATAACCAAATTGGATCAAAACTAATCGGGCCCAACAAACACTATTTTGGCCCATTAATTTTAATCTACAACATCTCTACTTTTTGGCCCAATTTAATTAAAAGACAATTAAATGGCCCTTCACCGCTTGCCCAGGATTGAGTGTCAAAAACGGGTGTAAACAAAAACTCTCTCTCTCCCTCTCTCTCTCTCTCTCTGCGTTTGCGATTGCGATTGACTCTACTATCGTCGCCGGCCGGTGGCCAAGAAAGGTCTCTCTCGTTCAAGGATAGTGGCTGTACGAGCGAGCATATTTGGACAGATTGTTGCTTGACTCAACTCGTCAACGGAAATGGCGAATTCAACGTCACCGGTCTTGACAACTTCATGAGTCCTTCTTCTTCACTGGTTGATGCATATTAACCCCATTCGATTTGTGTTGGAGATTGCATGCTCCGATTTGTATTCACCGTCGAAACAAGGGACTTCTGGATTTGTGTGGTGGTTTAGGGTTTAATCCAAATCCATTTCAAAAACTTCAAAACGGAGGTTTTTGTGTTGGGGTGGATTTTGATCAAATTCTTTGCCGAGATATTTGGGATTGGGTGGGGAAATATACGGGGATTGATCCATGAGAATTGCGGTGGGAATGAAGGTCTTACATTTTCATCCCAAAAACCGGATCTATATGTAGGATCCGTGAATTATACTAGATATTACCCGTGGCTGAAGGCACGACGCAACACGTTTTAAAACACAATTAAACTGACTTATCGAGGAGTGTAATTTGTTTTCTTGGTCGAGGAGTGTGTATTCAAATTTTGAAAAAGGTCCAACTTCCAATGTTTGAAATTTGATATGAGTGAGAAATCAATTATCTTTCACAGTTAGTAAAATTTTGAATTTGCACACACAACACACACAGACTCAGATTGAGAGAGGGATGGCTGCCACTTGTCATATCCCGGAGGAAATAGGAAATCTAATCTCATTACGGACTCTAGATCTTGCCAAAAACAATTTGAGTACATTGCCGGATGGTATCTGTAACCTTACTTGCTTGAAGCGTTTGCGTTTGGAAGAAAACAATGGGTCAAATCTACCTAGTGGAATCGGGAGGTTGACCTCGTTAGAGATTTTGAATCTTGGAAGAAACAGTTAATGTACCGTACCGGATACCATTGGTAAGCTGTCTTGCTTTGGTGGGAAATAACAAGCTCTCGCATCTTCCTAGTGAAATTGGGGATTTGGACTCTTTGGATGCTTTGGTACTTGAGGGTAATAATGGTTTCTGTGCCTTGCCGGAAAGTATATGCAAACTTGTTCGCTTGCGGAGATTGAATTTGATGGACTGCAACTAGTCTCATCTACCTAGTGAAATTGATAGTATCTCGCACCTTCCAACATGTACTTAGGTGCGAGCAAATCGTTGCCCATCATTAGAAAGCCTACCACTTGAATTGGATCAGCTAGGGGTGTTTTGGGGGTGGGGGAGGGGTGTGTGTGGTGGTTGACAGGATGAGCTTTCTGCTTTCATTTCAGGGAGTTGTTTTTGCTCCTCACCTTGATAACAGAGATCTGGCACTTTCTATATCCAACCGGGGGGGGGGGGGGGGGGGGGGGGGTGTATGTGTGGTGGTGGGGGCGGTGGTTTTGGGGGGGGATTTGCGAATTATTTGGGATCCAATAAATTAGCTGAGAACAATTATTTAGCTAGTCTCTTAAAACAACTCCCCAAGAGTAAGGTACACTTTGTCTCTCTCACGCATTGGAATATTTTTGTAAGGGTGTTTTCCACTAACCAAAACAAGTACTTACTTTTTAAATAAGTATTATTTGAATTAAAAATGATGTATTATAAAATAATGACAAGTCTTGTAACGCAATAAATAAGTACTGAAAAGATAAATAGTTTAGCGAAACGGGATTCCATGAGAAGGTAAAATCATGGCTTTTGTAAAGTCATATGATTAGTATTATCCTTGATTTCTATTCATCTTCCAAGTGCCGTTGTAGTATCAGGTTGAGTTTCGCAAAGGGATTTTTTGGATTTATTTCGTTGTCTTTATTCAATTTTTTTTATGTGTTTGTTTATTTTGTGACAAGCTTTTGTGGATTATTGATTCATCTTGACGAAGGAAATTAAAAAATAGTTTTTTTTTTACTTTTACCCAAATATTTTTTGTAATACGTCTTTTTTGGCTTTACCTTGAATAATTTCAAAAATAATTGAAAAAAGTCATATCTTTTTTACTTCTATGATTCCTCTGGTCAAGACGAATCAAAAATTCATAAAATTTTGTCACAAAACGAACAAACATGAAAATAATTGAATAAGGATGAAACAAAAGAAAATCCAAAAATCCCTTTGCGGTAACCAGACCAAACCGAGCCTTGTTTCCCAATTAATTGAATCGGCTACATGAATCCTACTTTTTCATTGAGCTCTCCGTCTACTTCGCTTAGATTAGTAAGCCCATGTCCTTTCGCATGTCTGAATATTTTTAGGTCAAATCTTGGGAAAAAGATGTTTGTAATCTGATTAAATTCATGATCTATTGGAACAGGGGCTCTCTAAACTTGAGGATACTGTTTGTATTATTGTTCCAGCAGGGGAGGAGGAGCTTCGTATTTGGTTCCCGTACCATGATGGTAGAGGGCCAAATGTATCTTTTTTAGTGCCACCTCCTCCTTATGTGAACGAGAAAATGTTGGGTTGGATTCCACGCTTTGTAGTCTGTGCTCCCCAATTGGTATGTATTGAAGATGTGATCTGCAATAAAATCCGATGATGGGATGGACAATAGATCATGTGTGGCTTTCTTATATACCACAGGGCTACTGCGGATTGCAATTAGAAGGCGGTGATGAAGTGGAGATCCCAATCCGAATGTATCAAACTAGCGGTGATCAAGTGGGGATCCCAATAGATGTAACGTACTCATCCTAACACGTCAGTAAAGAAGTGGGCGATTGATCTGATTTACGAGGCTGATGAGATTCACAAAGGCAACGACACCTGCTGTCAAGTGGTGTCAATTTAGTAGTAACAAAACAATATTCAACTTTGACAAATACTCACTCTTCTGCTCCACAGCTATGTGAGATTTCGACTTCTCTTACTCCAGTTTTCATACAACCCTCCCCCCTTCCCCACCCCCCACCCCCCCACCCCCCCCCCCCCCCCCCCATTTTCATAGGTTGAACCCAACTTTTCAAAAAGAAAAATAGTTGTACTAATTGTTAATTTATGTTTTCCTAGGGTTTCATTATCAGTTTATCTCAAGTTCTAAACTCTGTGCCTCTCTCTCTTTCTCTCTGAGTGCGCGCGCGCGTGACTCTCTCTACGTTTGCGATCGACTCTATTGTCGTCGCTAGCCGGCGGCCAAGAAAGATCTTTCTCTCGCGCTCTCATTCTCTCTCTCTCTCTCTCTCTCTCTCTCTCTCTCTCTCTCTCTCTCTCTCTCTCTCTCTCTCTCTCTCTCTCTCTCTCTCTCTCTCTCTCTCGTTCTAGGACAATGGCTGCACAAGAGTGCATATTTGGACAGTTTATGTTTGTGATGACCAACGTTTATGTATGGGAAGATTATTGATGTAGAACACGTTGAGGCCCGATTCTATGATCAGCTGGACCATGCCTAGCCTTGAAACCCAAACGATGTTTAGCTTCCGATTACTCAATTTGGCAAAATTCGGACTGTCACACCCTCGATTTTCAACATAAATAAATAAACCGTTTTGATAATAGATTCTCGTTTAAAATATTGAAATACCCAAAGTGAGTTCCCACCTGTTTAATTTACAAACGGTTTAGCCAAAAGAAATCAAGATGGATTAGTTATAAACTTATTTATAACAAAAGTATGCGATTTACAAAGATGATTAAATAATTAGTCTTCATTAGCTTCCAAAATTGTCTTCCACACTGAGCATACGATGCAATGCAAGCCACTGCCTGGCATTAAAACCTGAAAAGAAGGATTTTATTGAGCTACACTAGCCTAGTAGAAAATTCTATACTCAAGCTATGTATAAATGCGGTGAAACATGCAACAAGAGTGATTGATTTCTAAGAAGCAGACAAAGGATGCAAAAGGGACACCACAATGAATCGATGGACTACGACTACAGAATTCAATACTTCTTAAAGAACATTCGTAACCATTCGTACATCAAACTAGAGGTAGCATTAAATACACATATATCTAAATAACCCACGACGGTTTCTCAAACCATTATAAGATTCCTCAAATGAATGTCACCATTAACTTCCTCATTTCTTACCAATTACCATTGAACCTCTTTTCGTAAAAGAAAATATTCCTTTTTGATTGCCAAAGTAGTTTTGAGAAAAATCTTGACCTTTACGGGTCAAACTCCGTTGTTTCGCTTGAATACCGGAATTCGTTGATTTGTACCCAAATACCGGAACCGTTGATTCGTTCAGGAATAGCCGAAGGATTTTCATAAAAATCTTTTTTCTAAAACCAGGTTCCTTCCTTTTCAAAAACTTTGATAAATTCAATTGTTTATTCCATTTTTCAACACTTACAATCTCAAGCAAGAAACAACCCAACGACAACATGAATTTCTTTATTCAATCACAACTTCCTTCATCATGCGAGACAATCAACTGTATTACCACCACTTGCGTTACAGTGAATTCTCTCCACCTGGGTTTTCGCAGTACCACAACTTGCGTTGCGGGCCCGCTAGAGTCTCCGCATTACCACACCTTGCGTTACAAGACCCTTAGTTCAACATTCATAACTCACACAACACATATGCATTATCAATCTGAACACAAGATGACAACACTTCCCAAAGTCACAATCTTTCATTCATCATCATTCAATGTATTACAAACTTATACCCATGTCCTATTGTACATTAATAAGTACCCTAAGTTCACGTTATTTCTCAAAGTCTATCACAATGCCCTACGTCACGTACCGAACCCATAACAACTCCAGGACACACCACCGGCTAGGTTCTAAATGAGAACTTATAGAACAAGTGCCAAAGGAACCTAGGATGATCAATCGAGACAAAGCACGAAGGTGCGAGTTACCCTCTTCTTTTCCAAACCACTAGGCAAACCCGGCCCTATTGACTGACCAAGCGTCCTACGCCATAACTTACATCCTATGATACTCAACAACCTTTCTACGATACACTCCTTCATCCTATCGTTCACCACGTCAAGTCATAGCACCTAACATACCTATAGCGTACATCACCTCATACCATAATGACTCTCAAGTGCCATCAATCCTATGAATACATCTCGATTAAGTCTTTATCTAGTAAGACACTACTCTTTCTCTAACAACGGAAAACCAACAGAAAGAGGATAACATCGATTAATTAAGGGAAGTCAATTGAACACGCTTGAGAAAGGTTAGGAGGTGTTAAAAAGGTACTAGAAGTGTCCAGGGTTTAAAATAATCAAATGGGAGCAACATGGGCAAAACTGCCCAGAAAGTCAAGGAGTATCGATACCCATATAACCGTATCGATACGGCGGAGTTTGGAGTATCGATACTCAAATAATCGTATCGATACGGGAACACTGCGACAGATTTCTGAAGCTATTGGAATGTAGATCCTTTCAGCGTATTGATACGCAAATAATCGTATCGATACAGGGACATTACGAGCAGCGATTTAGTGCAGAAAACTCAAGGGCAAGCACAACATAATAACCAACGATTTAAAGCACGATTTCTACATGAAATCAACTCATAAATACATAACAAGAGCAAGGAAGAGGGTGAAAACCGAGAGAGAGAGAGAGAGAGAGAGAGAGAGAGAGAGAGAGAGAGAGAGACGGGAGGGAGGGAGAGAAAGAGAGGATTTTCTATCCTCTACACACACACTCACCCTATATATATCCCTATATCATCATATTACACACACACTCCCTCAAGTCTCAATTCTTTCATTTAAACCCCAAATCAAATAAACTCTCAAAATTTCTCATATGTGCACTACTTTATCATTTATAAAACCTTTAAACCATTTTCGTAAAATACGGGTCCCTACACGGATGAGCTCGGAATAGGCTTAGTGGGGTGACTTATTTTCGCGCTCTGGTAAATACTCACCACCCTAAGTTTGTGACCGATGGTGTTTTCGGCCTAATTCTTTCGTTTAGGCCTTCAATTTTATTTTCTCGCCGTTTCAGGAAAGTTTCGATTCGTTAATAACTCTTGAACCGTAATTTCATTTAAGTTGGTTTTTTTTTTTGGGAAAGTTTATTTTTCTTTCCTATTCATTTAAGTTGGTTTTTTTTTTTTGGGAAAGTTTATTTTTCTTTCTTATTTTCAATTTTAACAAAAGCCCCATTTTTTAGGATTTTTTATTTTTCAGCTTATTATTATTAGGGTTTCGTAGGGTTTTGAGTTCCGCCCTATAAAAGGTTGTAAACCTAACATTTTGCCTCAGTTTTATCATCAATAATATTGTAGAGTTTCTCTCTTTTCCTTGTGTGCAAGATTTGCTCGTGGACTCGAGTTGTTATCTCGTTTGGATTAGTACGCTAACTAATCTCTTGTGACTTCCGCTGCGTCAATTATGAAGGTTATATTTCCTTTAGTTTGTAATGACAGATTATTCAAGGATAATTTGGAGGATTCGGGCGGGGGTGCACTACAAGGTACTTTTGAAATTTGGGCCATTGGTGGTAAGGATGGAAGGCTGGGAATTGCGATGAGCACTCCCCTATAGTGTACCTCGTGGGTAGTTTTGACAATTTACCCCAATTCAAATGTGCCGAGACACCACCACCAATATCAAGTTTACCCTAATTATGTAAATGTGCCCAGACCTTTAATTTAATAGCGGAACGGAGAGTAAGCCCAAGTTCTTTCGTACCAGTATGTCTGTATATTTGTAGGTCAAATCTTAAGAAAAAGATATTTGTACTCTAACTAATTCATGATGTATTGGAACAAGGGCTCTCTGAACTTCAGGATGTTGCTTGTATTAGAGTTGATGAGGAGGTTCCAATTTGGTTCCCGTACCATGATGGTAGAGTGCCAAATGTATCTTTTGTGGTGCCACATTCTCCTTCTCCTTCTGTGAAGCACAAAATGTTGGGTTGGATTCTGCCTATTACGCCTTGTTTGGATGGGGGATTTTTCCCCGGATTTGCCAAGCTCCCAGACTTGTTCTCCCCCTGTCCCTCTTCTCCGGTGTTTGGCTGTGCAAAATGAAAGGGGGATTTGAGCTCTGGTTGGATTCCATCTCCGGTTCTTCCTGTATTAGCTAACGACAGGGGGTACCCCTGTTGCTAGTGAATCCAGGTGGCCTTTTGACTGTTTTGCCCTTGACTTTTCACTTTTGTGGGTTGTCCTTGTTCATTTTAGAACCAGACCGAGAAAGAGAGGAGAGAGAGAGAGAGATAGAAGAAGAAGAAGAAGAAGAAGGAGGAGGAGGTCGCCGATCTACTCTCTGGTGACTCCACCGCCGTACACCGACGGGTTCTACTCTCCACCTCGTCTTCCTCTACACGTCATGACCTTCCTTGTTTGAAAGGGCTGAGGTATGGTTCTGGACTCCATGTTTGTACCATCCGGATGGTTTTGCGAACTGGTTTGCGATGGAGTCCATTTGTGTACTGTAACGACAGGGGTTAGCGATTTGAGTTGCCCTATATTTTTTTTTGCGATCTAGATTTTTTGGCGATCTGGATTTTTTACGATCTGAATTTTTGCTATATGGATTTTTTTGTGATCTGGATTTTTTTTTTCATTTTGCCCTAATTTATGATTTTGACCTAATTTATGAGTATGCCCTAACATTATGATTCTGCCCTAATTCCTTGGTATTACTTGAGTTTTGGTGAAGTTTTTTGGGGAGTTGGCTGCTATGTATGACTCAAGTTTTGTCTGTTTTAGGACGAATGTTCAACTTCCAGTTGAACCCACCCAACTGTATGAATTGAATTTTGTGGACTTTTAGCAATGTTCAGCAATGTTCAACTTCCAGTTTTGCCTATTTTGTGACTGTTGTTTCTGAAAAACACTGATGAATCCTTATGTGGTTCCTAATTATTTGAATTGAATTTTTTCCTAGGGCATAACGTAATAATATGTACTTTTGCACTATAAGAAGTCCATGTAAGGACTTATTTGGCTGTTGACCGCGCAAGAGCGTTTACCTTGAGGAAGGGTTTGTTTCCGATCTAATTAGTAGAAGAGAGAATTCAAAAGAATCGGTTTCAATGAGAATTGTGTTGTAAAAGAAAGGATTTGAGATAAGAGACACTAGACTTTAATTAGAGTTCTTACATTTTTTCAGTGAAGGAAAGGGGAACAAATAGTCAAAAAGGGTGAAGGATTTGATCAGAGAGAAATCTAGTATGCCTTACTACTAGATACCTCTCATATGGAATCCAAATTTTGAACGGCACTACGTTGTTCTGAGACGGAATTAAATACATTACTTGTTCATAGAATACCATTTGTTAAACACAAGTTGAGGACCCTATTGAATGTTGTTCATCTACAGATTCTCCCCTATCCTTTATGTTTCATGCTAGTTTGTATTTTCTCGCGCCTATGTCATCTATATAGTCTAATATTCCCCTTGAAAATGCTGGATCCATGTTGGAAATATACTACTCACGAACAGATCTTTGTGATTAAGGTAGACAACAGTTCATAATTATCCTTTGGTAACTCAAAAATACAATTATTAAACTAGGTCATAAAATATATGCAATTATTTTCCTTATGTTTGTGAGTAGGTGGCATTGAGACAATAGGGATTTGTCCAAATAGTAATTGGTGCAGTTTGTAACTGTTTTGTTAATAGAAATAGGAATTTCCTAATATTGCATGTACATATTTGCTAAAAATGACTATAGTATAAGTTGCCTTAAATTTGGATTTCTCCTACTATCATATTTACACTTATTTAACTTGTGCCCTAAAACAAATGGCAAGACCAACGAACTGTGAACGAAGAAAGAAGAGAAACCGTAAGGAATTGTTAGCGGTGTTATGTATGATGACAGTAGTCAATAGCGTTCTTCAACTATACTTGTTAATTACGAACTTGATTGTTGAAAGGGATCGACAAAGGCTTCGACAGAAGCCTCATCTTCGTGCCAATCCTAATTATTACCAACACCAAATAGATGCACTGAATAGGTGGTACGCCAGAGTGACATGACTTGCCACAACCAATTGAGGGTAAATAGGCATACATTCATGACGTTGTGCCATTTACTTACTGAAAATGGGCTAGAGTCGTCTAGGAATGTCACTGTTGTAAAGAAGGTGGCAATATTTTTGTGGATCCTCTCGTACCATACGAAGAATAGGCAAACCATTTTACAATTTTGGAGATCGGGGAAAACAATTAGTAGGCATTTCAACTCAATTTTGATTACGGTATTGCGCCTTTACAAGTTCTTGTGGTATCATCCTCAGCCTATTCCTGCCAATGAGCCAGATGCTAGGTGGAAGTGGTTTGAGGTACATAAATGTTATATGTTAAGTTATAGTAATGCACTTATTTGATTATAAATGAACAATGATAATAAAAATTGTCTTGTCTCTCGTAGAATTGTATAGGGGCTTTAGAAGGTACTTTCATACCGATCCTCCCCCCAACAGAACGTAAGGCACGTATAGGTCAAGGAAGGGTGACTACGCGACAAACGTGTTAGGAGTTTGTAGTCGTAATCTGCAATTTGTATATGCGTTGTCTGGTTGGGAAGGCTCTGCCACAGACTCAAGAGTGCATGAAAATGCCTTGGTAAGGCCTCACGGGTTAAAAATTCCACACGGTATGTGACTTGAAAACCTTTCAATTAGCGAACATCCTTCCCCATTTGTGTAAACGTACTCATTTAAGGCAACTAATCTCATGTGTAGGTCATTACTTCCTCGCCGATGCCGGTTACACTAATGGGCCAGGAATATTAGCACCTAACAGCGGTCAACAATACCACATTAATATTTGGAGGCAAGGACACATGCCCCAGAGCTGGGAGGAGTTCTTCAACATGAAGCACTCCAAAGCTCGAAATGTCATAGACAGATGCTTTGGAGTGCTTAAGATGAGATGGGGGATTTTGAGATTTTACTCTTTCTATCCTATTAGAACTCTGTTAGATATTTTGGCACTTTCCGGGGTTGTCCAAAACCTCCATTGGTGTCTTTGCTATCGTCTCTATTTAATTGTAATGGGTAGGTTCTTATGGCATAGTTGCTCGCTCAATACTCCTCCCATTATCTGCGCCAAGTTGACCGCTGCAATTGAGTGAGAGGTAAAAGCATTTCACAGCACATCATGCATAGTATTTCCGAGATTCAAAATTCTATTTGTGCACGTTTCCCTTTCCGGTAATCTCTCGGAAAATTAGTTTTCCATATATATGTATCCTAAATCAATTTTCTTTGAAAAGGCCGAAAATTTGCTTTCCATTTATGTATCATTAGAAGATTTTGGTTTAAAGGAAAAATTGAATTATAAAAGGGTTTGACGCCATAGGGATTTGTTACCACAGAGAAGAGTTTTATTTTTTGCTTTTATAACAAAGAAAAGAAAGGGTTGCACGACTGTTTTTTTGTTTCGGTGGAGGCGAGAGTTTTTGTTTGTTCATAAAAGAAAGAAAGGGGGGCACGGCTGTGATAGGTTTTCGACGCAGCCCGTATTTCGTTTTCGTTTATATTATTCTTGCCCACACGAGGAAAGTTTCAAGGAGGAAACCTTATTTTTCCATTACGTTCTTGGTTCTAAAAATTCCTTGAATGTTTTTGGGTTTTTCAAGATCACGTTACACATCATATCATTCATTCATTCATTGTTCGTGGTTCTTGGTGCCGTTTGCTGCTGTGGCCGAATCTTTTGAAAATTGATTCGGAGCCGGTTGAATCCGGAGATCGGGCGTGAAGTTCGTGGTGCATCTATTGGATCTTGAAGAAGCTCTGGGGAGCATCGGAGATTGGCAAGAATAGGTAAAGGCTTGGGTAAGGTTTTTGCTATTTCGCAATCTGTACTTCTTTTCGATTAATAGAATAAAGCAGTAGTGTTAGGCCGTGGTTTTGGCTTAGGGTTATTTAGGACCCTAAGTTTTTCCACGTAAATCGTGCGTATCCTGTCTCAATTTTTATTCTACTGCACTACTTATTTTTTGGTTTGGATTAATCGAGATAATCAACCCGTTCATCTATTTTAGTTTTTAAAACAGAAAATTGGTATTTTTTTTATCAAAACTCCTATTCACCCCCCCCCCCCCCCCCTCTAGGAGTAGTTTGAACGGTTCCGCATAATTTCAAACTCAATATCGCATCATCACTGCCTGTTGCCTTCTCCACAATCTCATTAAGCGTACAATGGCGGTGGATCCCGTTGGGGCTGAATACGCGGCATGGGAGCAGGCCAACCTACATAATGTACCACTTGATGAGTACATTAGAACTCTCAAAAGTACAAACCAATGGACCCTAATGAGGGATAACTTGGCAACCCAAATGTACAACGATTGGTTAGCTCATCCTGGGGGTGGCCAATAGGATATGTGTAAGCGTGTTATTTAATAATTGTAATCATATTTGCTTGTAGACTTCTTAAACCATTGGAACAATAATTGTGTTTACTATTTCAATGTAATATTTAGGTATTTCGTGAGTACATTACATATGTCATGTTGTGATCGTTATTAAAATCAGGTTACCAAACATAATGGAAAGTGAAAGAACTGCGCAGTCTCAAACATCAAGTGCTAAGGAAAAACAAGCTCGTAGGCTGTGGAGCCATAAGGAAGAGGAGTGCCTACTTGCTGCCATGATGGAGTGTATCTCTAATAAGTATAGAGCCCATAATGGTTTCAAACCAGGCTTTTTCAGTGAGGTTGAGAAGGAGTGGAAAAAGAAATTGCTCGGAATGACGCTTAAAGCGGTAACCAACATCGAGTCAAAGGTGAAAAATTGGAAGATGTATAGTTTAATTCTTGACATCACACGTATTAGTGGGTTCGGTTGGAACTATGCCGCTAATTCAATTCTAGTGGATTTGGAAGAGGTGTGGATAGAATATGAGAACGTAACTTCTCCACTCTTCCATTTTCACTTACACAAATTGTTCTCACCTCCCACTTAATGTATGTCATTCAATATGTGTAGTCTCATCCGAAGGCAAAAGGGATGAATGGGAAGGCTTTTCCCATGTACGAGAGTTGGCAAATACTATTTGGGAGGAATCGGGCCACCGGTGAAGTTGTCGAGGATGCGGCGGAAGTTGACGATGTTCCGGCCGACCCCGTTGATACCATTAACCCCGTTGACTTGTTCAATGATTGCTATACTCCGTCCTTGCAAATGGTGATCCGGCTTTTGTTGACATGTCAACTTCTTCCGGGACTCCAACAAGCTATGTCATTCCCGCCACTCCAAGAACTAATGCGAACACTCCGGCAACCAATGTTGTGCTGGAAAGGCCAAAGAAGAAGGCAAGGTGGATGCAAAAGAGGCATCCATTCACGACGCAATAGGGAATTACATGGCTCAAAGCAATACGACGTTTCTTAAGATCACCGATTCGGTTGGTTTTAAGGACCGACTTGCTGCTAAAAAAGAGAAGGTGCTTAGCGAGCTTGAGAAGCTCGGCCTTGAGTTGCTTGATATGTTCGGGACACACGCCATTATTGTATCAGAGGAAGAAAATGTGGATACGTTTTACGGCATGCCCGAGAACTACAGACAAGCTTGGGTGGAGGCCGTATTAGCGGGCAAAATCAAATTGAAGACCTCTTAGGGATTTCTCCAAACTTATGTGTACAACGTTAAACATGGTCAAGGATGTGATTCCTTGTTTCTGTAATTAACTCTATAGTACTTATGGCTCTTTATTGGAGGATGTGATTCCTTGTTTTTGTAATTAACGATATACTACTTATGGCCCTTTATGTTTTTGTAATGATGCACCTTATAACATGTTAAACTTTTCATTATGTATATTTGGTGCTCGTTCAAGCAACAATGATGTTCATATTGGTAGGTCAAATGTTAGGGCAACGATGATGATCAAATGTATGACATGGGCAATGATAATGCACTTTAAATTTATTACAATGTGTATTAGTTGGTACTGATTTTGGCAACTATGAAGGCCTTAATGGCAACTTAGCTACTGGTTAGTGCTACTTTGATTATGGTAATTACATCTTATGTTTGATTTGTCTGAGCCCAAGTCTTGCTTGTGTTTCTGGCTTGTTTTGTGGCTGTTTCTGGCTTGTTTCGTGGTTGTTTGCTATTGTCTGAGCCCAACTCTTGCAAATGGTAGTGCTACTATCATGGCAGCAGTTGGCTGCTACTACTGTTGTTTCCTCCAGTTGCTGTTCTGATTTTCTGTATTTCGTCCAACTATGATCTGTTTTATCTGCTTGTTGTTTTGCTTACTGTTATCATAGCAATCCAGCCCTGTAGTTTACTCTATGGTCTCGCTGCTACTCTGTGGTCTGGCTCGTGCACTATTGTTATGCCATGTTTTATCAGTTTTATAGCTGTCATGTTTTCTTTTTTGGCTGAAATTTACTATGTTTCATAGGCTATGATAATATGATAGACAAATTGGAAGGCGAGGCACTTGTCTTGGTAGGACAACTTATGAGGGTCAATGGTTTAATCACCATTTGGCAACATAAGTTGCAGCCAAGTGGTGCACTATGTGCTGGTGGAAAAAAAATCTAAGCCAAATACATATAAACATAATATTAGTATTCCTTATGTTATAAATGTGATAATCGATTTTTCCTCGTAGATTTTACAATGTCAAAGGAAGATAAACAATATTATTGGGTGGTTTTCGTTGGCCGTAATCCGGGAATCTATACAAGTTGAGAGACCGCGGGACTGCAAGTTAATGGATACCCGGGGAACTTGTTCAAAAGATACACCATGTTCAACGAAGCGGAAGGAGCATTGTTACAGTTCACTACTACAAAAATTGATAAAGACCTCTCTCATTTGATATGATCATTCACTTTTAATCTCGTATTCAAAACCGTGGTCTATCAAGGTGTAACTAAAAGTCTCTATCTTTTAACCGCAGGATAAAAACTGTGATTAAAACTTATTAAAACCATAACTAAAAACATTAAAACTGTGAGTAAAAATGACAAAACCGTGACCTTTAATAGCTTAACATCTCAGTTTGATTATAAAACCGTGGTTGTTTAGAAAGTAATAATCTCAGTTTTTGAAAAAATCGAGATTAAAAGTGGCGTTTTCCTAAGGGAAAAAATCCCACTTTATTTATCCCGTTGGGTTTTGAACCTAGGTCTCTTGAGTTTTGCATAGAAACTTTAACCAATTGCACCACACACACTTTTTCAATATAATTGAAATATTTAATATATAACATATGAGTTTAACATTAAAATATATTTCGAACATCATTTTGAACCTTTAAATATTAAAATTAGAAATTTTGATAAACATGAAAGTTGTAGCCCTTTGCGTTATTGTTCAAACCCAATTTAAATTATCTCAATTAATGAAGTTTTGAGCATAGAGTTATACTCGAAATACAATTGGCGATGAAATGCAACCTTCATAAATTTTGTCTCCAAAGGTACCCATTTGGCGACGAAATATATTTTCATCGCTGAAAGTACCCATTTTTTGACGACATATTTTTTTTGTAGAATGGACGAGGTTGACATTTATTTAGGGGTATTGCGCGCTGAGTCGATTAAGGGGTAAGCGACTTTCAACTTTTCCTATATAAGAGATTTCATCTCAAGTCTAAAAAAAAATGTGATGTATTCTCTAACTTACGATCTCAGTTTCTAGATGATTGAGATTAAAGGTTTTTTTTATCTCAATTTTTCCGAAATGAGATATATTCTTTCATATACAATCTCAGTTTTTCAAAAACGAAATCTATTATTTAAGTTACAATCTCACCTTTAGATTATTGAGATTAAAAAATCTTTTCATCTCAGTTTTTTTTGAAACGAGATATATTCTTTCATATATAATCTCAGTTTTTTGATAATGAGATCTATCTTCAAGTTACAATCTCACTTTTTAGATTACTGAGATTAAAAAATCTTTTCATCTCAGTTTTTTCGTATAACTGAGATTAAAACTATAGTTCATAACATTTTATTACGCTTTTACAAAAAGTAAGATCTTTTTAATTTTTCGACCGTGATCTTTATACCATTTTGCAGTAGTGGTTCCATGAGGACAGATACTGGCTCCTTCAAATGTAGTCGGTTCGAACCAAACAACAATCAAGTCACAATGGTTCCACATCCGCAAGTGCTTTGGAAGTTCAACATCGAACTAGTCTAACCACATACTTTGTTGTAGTTTTTTTTTAGGTTTCTTATGTTGTATAATCTTGGCACATCTATTTGATTCTGATTGAACTTGTACGTGTTTCTCAAACATTATGCAAATTAAGACCGTAATATAACACAAAGTTCAATTCTCAAATAAATTTAAACATTTAGCTGAGGTACATTACGAAGGGTACAAATTTATTGTCCAACATATGTCTTAAGCTTTCGACTTCTCCAATCAGTACTGACGTCCAAAGCAATGGCACCATCGATTATAATTCGGAAATTGCATTTTCCTCATGTGCCTAGCTCGTCGATTGACCTACACAAATAGTAGGAAAAAATGTACAAAAATTACCGTAAACATGAGTTTATATAAATTGCAAGAATATTGATTACTTACTTGGACATACTGATTCCAAACTTCATCTTCTACCAACAGTCTATTTTCAGTTGCATTCCAACCAAACCCGGGTATTTGAAGCATGTATTGTAATGTAAAATAAGTTTGTTTCCAATTCTTAATCTTTGCCTCAATATGAATTTTGCCAATACCTCCTCGGGGGAAAGAAGATCTCATTTGATTTTCCAAGACTCCCAAGTACACGGGATGAAACCCGTGCTCAGCTTGCCAAACCCCTTGATCTACAAGAGTCGTAAGTTTTTCTAGTAACGACTCATCCTCCTCATCGCTCCAAGCTCGGTGTGCGGCACGTGCCATTGTGAGGCAAAATACGAAAATAGTTGGAAATTACTTTTAATGGACAAAAGATATGGAATGGGATGAAGGAAAGTGTACAAATGTGTGCCTTTTATAGAAAAAGTACGTACCAACAAAAATTGGTGAACATGTGTTTTCAATTACCACACACCCATCAAATTTGTTGACCATGTGCTTTCAACTACCCAACTAATTTTAACAATGAACCATTTTTTGGGGTTATTTCGGTTTTTACATTTTTTCCAAAAAATCCTTATTCTATCACAAAAACGTTTTAAACATTTAATAGATTTCTAATTTTCATTATTTTATAAAAAAAATGAAATCTATTTTCCTATATAATTTCATAATAATTGAATTATTTTACAATTATTATATCATTTCATCCGTTTTTTTAACAAAAAAGAAAAATTAAGGTTTAAACATTTTAAATATAACTTTATTTAATTTTATCCAGATTTTTTAAATAAACATGTATTTATTTTAGTTTTAATTAAATTAACCTATATTACCCATTAAATTAATAAAATGGGGGCAATAAAGTCATTTTGTAACAACCCGGATTTTCGCCCTATTTTTTTTTTAAATACAAAATTGAAATGTTAAATACTAATTCAATAATTAGTTAGATTAATTAAAATATATTATTATGTGCATACGTGATATTATTTCGAAAATCATATTCGAAATATATTATACTTTAGAGATATACATTCATCCCTTACCCTTTCTATCTAAACGTTAATTAGAATTCTATTAAAAGTAAACCTCCACTTCCCTCCACCACCCAGTGCAAAAACCGAACCCACCTTCCAATCCCAATTTATTCGGCTGGAGAGAGAGGGTACCGAACCATTTCCTTATTTCTTGCTTTCTTCCATCATTTGGAGCAACAACAGCAACATCATCCCTTGCCCTTTTATTTTCTTTCATTGCTTTTGCCGAGAGAACGAGGAGGGCCGGATTACTGGAAAAGGAAGGAAATAAAGGAGAAAAAGAAGAAGGAAGAAAGAAGAAAGAAGAAGATCGTCACCGTCGCCGCTCACCTCTATTTTTTTTTCCTAGCTAGAACTCCAAGGACGAAGGTAGATTTTTCTTTACCCGTTAACTCTAAGTATATTAAATATGTTTCATAGTATATTCGCGGCTCAAATTGAACCCACATGTAAAGAGAATCCGAAACTGTCGAAAACTATTCAACCCAGTTGGTACCACGCGTCTGTGAGTCACGGCCTTACAGCGACCACCTTATTAACAAACTGTTTAGTTACCACACATTCGGGTAATATTGATGTGATTAATTTAATGATGTACATTTAGTCTAGGCCTACAATTGTTAATTAGTGGGTGATACTTTGGTAGTGTGGTTAAATGTTTAAGTTTCCTACGTACTGATCTACATGAGTATATGATAAAACTAGTATGGTAAGACACGAATTAATTGGTTAGTATATTAGAAATGTAAAGAAGTTTAAACAAATAAAAGATTTTTGGAGCTACTTGATTAAGCTATTACACGGATGTTCTAGATAATTAATTTTACTTGTTTAGCTAGTAAAGTTTACATTTCACTAAACAAAACTGTACGGATATATAGTCAGATTATTAGTAATAAAAGTGTGGGGTCTAAATGATTCATCATTTTAGTTAGTAAAAATGTTTGTCTTTTTAGCAATACTTAATTGACTACTTCGGTAATAAAACTAGATGGTGTTTAGGTGAATAGTTTAAGGTGACACTTTAGATTAAAACCGTTAGGAGATATCGGCTAGTAAGATTTTTAACTTAGTAAACTACACATTTTACCTTAAGGTTAAATATTACAAGACAATCGCCAAGATTAGTTAAGTTAGTAAACTGACCCTATGGGTTACGAAATAATTCTAAAACCACAAACTATGAAAATTGACTAAAATCAACCTATGTGCGAAATTCTAATGAAATCCAAAGGTCACACGGACAAATCCAAATTCTATGTGTGAAACTTTTGTCTTTTGAACTATCAGTAATGTTATGTGTCATTGACTCTTTATGAACTGTTGTTAATATTGATCCACTTGCAATTACTGTGGTATTGACACATATCGAAAGTGTCTTGAAGTTAGTTTGGACTTAAGCTCACTGGATGTGGGTGTGCGACATTTCAGTTATCCTGTGTCTGTAGTTATATTATGATCTGTTTACTCGTTATCTGAAATGATTATTTTTTTGATTGAGCCGAGAATGTAGAAAGGGCATTGGAGGATTTGTGGGCTTAGAGAAAGTATCTAGACGTTGTTTTGGTTAAAGGAAAAAGGAAACAGATGAAAGATTGTGGGCTTAGCAGGACCTCGAGGGTAGCCTGACAGGACCTCGTGTGATCGGGGATAGCCTGGTAGAACCTTGAGGGCAGCCTGAAAGACCCGGTGTAGCTAGGGTGGCCAAGCAGGACCTCAGGGATAGCCTGGCGGGACCGCAGGTATTGAGGGTAGCCTAGCAGGACCTTGAGGGCAGCCTGATGGACCTAGAGTTGTGGGGGTGACCAAGTAGGACCTTAGGGGTAGCCTGGCGGGACCTCAGGTATTGAGGGTAGCCTAGCAGGACCTTGAGGGTAGCCTGATGGACCTAGAATTGTGGGGGTGACCAAGCAAGACCTTAGGGGTAGCCTGGCGGGACCTCAAATATTGAGGGTAGCTTAGCAGGACCTTGAGGGCAGCTTGATGGACCTAGAATACTGAGAGAGTAGCCCAGTAGGACCTGTAAAGTATGTCCGATGAAATTCTGAGTTTGGAACGTGGTGAATATTGCGGTGTTGGAATGATTATAGAAGTTGAGATTTTGGAATTTACTTAAGTTGATGGTTATATATTGAAATAAGTTTTGTGCTCTTCGATTCTTACCTTCTTTTATTATAAATGTGATTGCTTGTAGAGTAAGGGTTAATGGGTAAGATTTATCTACTGAGTTTCAAAACTCATTATAGTGCCGTTCGGTTGGCTTTTCATGCCAGGTAATCAGGAAACCGGAGAACAGAATCCTTTATAAGATGATCAGTACCAGGCTGAGGACCTCCCAGCTGAGGAGGGGGAGTTCGTCGAGCCTTGAACGTCTTACCCTTAGAAGCTCTGTTAATTTGGAGTAATGTTATTTGAATTTCCAAAAGTGTTATCACATTTGTCAAACTCTGTTTTATTTTTGTTGAGTTTTAAGACAATTAAGTAGTTTTGAATTTAACATTTGAGATTTCAGCTACTAAACTCTGTTTAATAAAATTTTATTTTTTTTATCAGTTTTATGAATTATTAAATCAATTAAAAATGATTTAATTAACGTGTCCGAAAATCGGGGCGTTACACATTTCACATCTTATCTCATCATATCTACCTTCCAAATCCCCCTTCTCAAAAAACCATCCGAACACCTCATTACAAATCCACTATTCTTAAGAAGTGGGGCCACCCTTCTTAATATATCACCCCACATTACATATCCACCTTCAAATCCCCCCTCAGTACAAATCCACCTAAAACAAATCCTCCATCCAAACGGGCCATTAATATCCCGGGCTCCCCGAGAAGCACACTTTACATCACCGGATTATATATTGAAGAGGTGATCTGCAACAAAATAAAAACGAAACTATTCTTCAATTTTTCCGCCAGTCCCACCGATGTAGATCATCATGTGTGGCTTCTGTATATTCCGCAGGGTTACTACGGATTGCAATTAGAAGGCGGTGATGAAGTGGAGATCCCAATATATGCATGTGGTAACGCTTTGGTAACGGTCAACTGGGCGGATCTGATTTACCAAGTGGTGTCAATTTAGTAGTAACAATATTCAACTTTGACAAATACTCCCTCTTCTGCTACACATTGTGAGATTTGGACTTCTCTGACTCCTGTTTTCATCCAATGAACCTGTAACGCCCCGCCTTTTCGGTGGTAAAATAAAATAATTCTTTATGAAAATTTGGCTAAATAAATATGATTTTCCTAAAATAAAGTTTAGATATTACAAACTCAAGATAGATTTAGTGATTTAAAATACATTGACTCCAGAGCTGACTCTAATCTTGATACGATTCCAAGCACTCTCGATCTTCGCTCTTGGCTTTCCTCCTGTCTTAAAACTGCTCTTCCATTGAATCCTGCACTCGCTGGCAAGTTGATCGCCGAAGCAAACGATTTGCCAGGATACAGACGTACCCGTGAGTGATAAAATCACCCAGTAGAATAATCCAACCCAACCACCCCTCTTACTTTACAATTAGCAAGCAGCAAGATAAAACGATACAAAGAAGTAGAATAGGGATTTTTCACATAAGCCAGTTCATTACTATCCATCATCCTATCGTGTAATCTAAGATCTCCTCCGCGGGATCTTTCCTCCCCAACCGCTAGCCATGCTCGGTCCCATGAGGTCACTTCCCTTTGCTGTCGCAGATGCACCTAAGTTATGTACCGAGTGTGCATCCCAATAACTACAACAAGGGGAAAGCTTATCATGCCTGAATCACAACTAGGGTTCGCCTATCTTATATACCACTTTCACAATCATCACAATCATCACTGGACTCTCGCCAGTTTCAATTCATCACTGGACTCTCGCCAATTTCAATCTCATCACAAATCTCATCGCATCTCAAATTCTTGCCTGCAGGCATTCTAGAAATAAAAACTTTCCATTTCATCCATTACCTAGCATCGTCTAATATGAACTCTACTCGCATACCATCCCATGTCTCTAGGGTCCAATCTATCATTCAAAATCAAATATCGATGCAATATACAATTAAATCAATTAATAATTAAAACAATTAACAAGCAATAAAATCACACAACCTTTTATGAATGGGCCGTTGCCCTTATTCTCGTATGGCCACAATGTCAATAATGAAGTAGGATTCTTATAAATATTTTTAATAAATATTTTCAGGCTCTTATTAATTATTTTTAATTAATTAGATTAATTAAAAACTAATTAAATGCATTAATTAGATAAAATATTAGAAAAATTAGTCATAATCCTAATAAGAGTTCCAAAGGTCCTATACAATCAGTTGAATGTCAAAAGTTGGGTTCGGAGGGTCGAAGAATTAAATTATATGAAAACGTTAATTAAAATGACCGAAAGTGAAGTAAATAGACAATAAATAATTAAATATAAAAATAAATGTTGAGACTGACATAATTTCATATTTGGATAGTGAGGAGTCTAAATAAAATTACTCGGGTATTAATAATAATGTTTAATAAAATTACTCGGGTATAAATAAAATAAATATTTAATTTGACAAGTTACTGTAATTGAGATGCAAGGAGTCTAAAAAAAATTAGTTGAGTGTTAAAACGCTAGTTTAAAGGTCGTAACTAATTTTTGTTTATAAACTTTGAACGATAACTAATAAATAATTTAATAAATAGATAATTAAATAAAAAATTTATGACCTTAACAAGTTATGATCTTTGAGGTGTGAAAAGTCTATAAAAAATAGTTCGGGAGTCGAAAACGGTGTTCGGGAGGTCGCAAAACGATTTCGAACCAAAACAGTACTCACCGCAAGGTCTGACTGTTTTGACCTTGCGGACCGCAACTTCTGTTCTCTGGTTCTTGCGGCTGGGCGCCCGAAGGTCGCGGCCGCAAGGTAGCGACTGGAATTTTATTTTTTGTTCGTTTGGCTTCGGTTTCGATGCATGGGTCCGTTCGGGGCATGGGGTTAAGTATAATAACATTAAATATTCTTAGAGGGAGGATTGGAAGAGATTATAATACCTCGAATCGGATTGAATTGATTTTTAAACGAAACTTGAACTTTGGAGAAGACAACTTCGGGTCTTTCGATCGGGGAACTTTGGGACCGAATTGGATGATGTTTAGGGATGCTTGGGGTTGTAGGAAGGTATTAGAATGATCAATTCGGGTTCCGATTGATCGTAGGTATGAAACCCGCTTTTCTCTCTCTTTCTTTCTCTCTCTAGAACTCCATGGATTGGAGCTTCGTTCTCTCTGATTTTTCTCCCTTTTCTGGACTGGTGGGGCGTGGAAAATAATGTGGTATGCCCTAGGGTCGGAGTAATGGGGTATATAAAGGGGAATTTTAAAGAGGTTGATAAAATTGAGTTTAATCGGAACTCAAATTCTTAGGCTATTAGATGGACGAGAATACGGACGAGATTATGGCTAGGGAAGAAGTATAGACTGAGTAGGAGATAGAGAGATGGAAGGAGTGTACATGCATGCATGCGTGCAATTAAAAAAAATAAATGCAAGATAATTAAGATAATTAGTAATAGGATAATTGTATTAGTATATATCTATTAAGGAGATAATATTATTATTATGAATAGTTCTTTTTAAATGATATTATTAATAAAAAAATTACGGGTCGTTATAGTTATAAGTTGAATTAAAATTTTGCTAAACTAGTTTTGGTTACGAAAAAATTAATCTAGGTTTTTGTTTAATCTAATCGTACTTTAAAATAGTTAATCGGTTACTATGGACTATTTGATTAAAAATAATTTCTTTATTCGAAAAAAAAAATAGGGTAAAAATCCGGGTCGTTACAGAACCACCACTGGTTTTTGTAGGTTGAACCCAGCTTTTCAAAAAGACAAAATCCTTGTACTAATTGTTAATTTATGTGTCTTTTTAAATATAACATAAAGTCTTTTTGATTTTGTGACGTGCTCTTTTTGTGCCCAAAACAGGTTGGTTCAAGTTGACTCAAAGATGACATTCGTCGAACTCTATTTGACTTGGTCTATTTGAATACATGTAATGGTCTTTTTAACTATAACATAAAGTCTTTTCGATTTTATGATGTGCTCTTTTTTTCCCAAAGCAGGTTCGTTCAAGTTGATTCGGAGATGACATTCGTTGAACTCTCTTTGACTTGGTCTATTTTAATAAATGTAATGGTCTTTTTCAATATAACATAAAGTCTGTTTCATTTTTTGATGTGCCCTTTTTTTGCTCAAAGAAGGTTAGTTTAGTTTGAATAGGAGATGAAATATACTGAACATGATATCACTTGGTCTTTATCAACAAAAGTAATGGTCTATTTCAATATAATAAAAAGTCTTTTTCATGAATTGACTTGCCCCTTTTTGGCCTAGGAAAGGTTGAGGTTGAGTTGATCAGATTTGTCGAACCCTATATGACTTGGTCATTTTCAATTAACGTGATGGTCATTTTGAATATAACATAAAGTCTGTTTCATATTTTGACGTGCGCTTTGTTTGCTGAAAGAAGGTTGGTTCAGTAATCTAGAAAACTTTTAACAGAAATTGTCCAGGTTGGGTAAAATCACCTTTGAATACAAATTGTCCAGTTTCTCTACATCTTGTTAAAATGCAATAGGAAATGTGTTCTATACTTCGGTTTTGAGTGATTCAAATTGGGAATGAAAGCTAACTCGTAGAAGAACGCTTAATTTGGTGCCAAAACCATAAATTTTGGAATTTCGAACAGTAGCAGAAATGCGTTCAAAAGGGCCTGAAAGTCTGCCGCATAGAGTTGCCCCGTCTGAAATAAATTGAATTTTGAATAGTTGCCCAACCTGCTCATTGGGTCTGGGACTCACAACAACTACAATCAATGAAGTGCTATCAAACACACCCTAAAAAACTAAAAAACACAGACGATGTTAAAGAGATTTTTTACATAATACATATCTCTTACTCATTTCCCTTTGTGCCACATAATTTTCTCGAAAACTAATCCAAATTGGTATGCAGAAGATATCCGCTACCGGGATACGAGATTCATCCAACACGTATCAGCGCATATACGAAACATATTGGGATACCAAAAACTTATTTTAAAAGTAGGATACTAATCCAAAAACCCATCAGATATGTATCCGGAAAGTATCAGAGAGTATTGGTATCCGGATACGATACGTGATACAGAGGCAAAAATAAAATATTTGTGCTTCATAGCTCACCAACAAACCCTTGATCCACCACTAAATACCATTACCCATCTGGCAGAGAAGTCCACTACAAATTCAGAGTCAGAATAAGGGTCCACACTTATCAATACCAATGTCAACTAAAACTCGATAGCTAAAATTACGGTTTGCAATCACCAAAACCTTAGCCACATATGTACATTCATGAACCTAATACCATGGCCCGGAAGGTACTATGGAGCTTAATTGCACTTACTAAGAAGCTCATCTCGCAGACTGTTCAACGGACTTAACCCGAACCATACAAGTAACCTCTTTCGTAAATCATTTTCTTCCAAATCCTATCACAAAAGTACAAGTGTCAGTCTCGTAGTTAAATGATATTGAATTGTGCATACATCAAATCATCACAAGCGTTTGTGTACTATTTACCTCAAGCTGCAATGTATTAAACCGGTCTCCCTGTCCAGTGCTCCATAACCCTCAGGACATAAAACCCACAATCGTGTCTACATGAACATAAGTGTGTCCCGTTAAAATAGGGTACATGCAGTCATTGGAAAATAAATAGCCGAACAGATTTTAAGTAACCACTCACGTGTTAATTTGTTGTGGGACTTGTGGGTGGACGATCGGCCACTTATGAAATTCGCTATTCAGGTTCTTCCTTGTCCGTTGCATGACCTTATACAATCCAGTGATCTGATGCCAACAATATATGTACATTATAATGTCAAATGTAGCATTGCTCTTTATCCGTCGAGTAATTTTGGTTTGACTAACTTTCCAACTTCATAGTTGACATTCCAGACTTTATACTTGACAAAAAATAAGGCTTGGTCTAAGTCAATATTATATGTGGTCCAAAAATATATTGCATGGACTTTTTTTAAGATATAACTTGGTCTTTATACCTCAATGAATGTTGGTCTAGGTAGAATGGGAGATGGCCTAAGTTTGAATGGCAATTTTGTGCTCCTTTTTTATATGGATGGATATGTTATATGACGTAGTGTATAAAAGGTGATACAAGACTCATTCTCATTCTCGGAGACGAACCCTTCTCTCTGAGGCAGCAACATGCCATACACGGCCACCTTTAATTTTAGAGTTGCCATAAGAGATGGCATTCATGTAGAGGAAAAAAAAAAGTGGTGTCATGGATAGTTAAATGAAATTCCCTCCCGCTTCCAAACATAATGTTTATTTGTGGAGGTCTGTTTCAATGCATATGATGGGATTTTTATATATTCAATTAGGTCTGTTTCATTGCTCGACTTGGCATTTTTGCAGCCCAGATAATTTATTTTAAAAAAGTCATTAGAGTTTGTATGAGAATTTTTTTGCTGTTTTGTTAACTTTTGAATGGCAATGTCCTAACTTTCTACAGTTTATTTTTTGCTCGGCAAAATGAAATTTTATAAAACTCGAAAGGTTACATCGAGAGGGGAGGTTAAGGAGCATAAATGCTCAAACTCAACTAGGGAAGGGGGAGACGCAAATCATCCAGTAGAAGGTTGAATGATGCACGCCAAAATAGAGTACATCCTAATTGGCGTGTACATCCTAATATTGAATTTCACTTTGATCCACATAGCCACGATGAACTTGATTATATCAACCACCTCCTTTGATCTTGCAGTCTCGTTCTTAAAAATACATACCTATTCCGCGTCATCCAAATGGGCCAAATTGTTGCATAACAACAAACTTTCCAAATGTGTTTTTTCAAGTTGCAGAAGCTATTGTCGAACCACCTGCACAAGAGATCCACTACCGAAGACGGGCAGACCCAGTTGGTATGTCACCAATCCAATCCACACAGTTGGTTTCCAGTTGCAATGAGCAATTGGTTTTTTTTTTTTAGTACGAAGAAGGTTGGTTGAGGTGGAATGGGAGATGGGTCATCCAACTTTTCACACTTCATTCACCAACTAGGAAGCACAGATACGGATACGGGATACGGATAAATTTATATATAATTATATGAAAACATATCCGAGCGTATCCAACACATATCCGCACATATACAAAACACATCGGGATAGCAAAAACTTATTCTAAAAGCAGAATACTTTAAAAAATATATATACAGAGAGTATCGGTATCCGGATACGATACATGATACAGAGGCAAAAATAGAATATATGTGCTTCATAGCTCACCAACAAACCCTGGATCTACCACTAAATACCATTTCCAATCTGGCAGAGAAGTCAACTAAGAATTCTACTTAAATGTTTACATTTAGGTGAGTAATCTTTACCCATGAAGTATGTATTCAAAGAATTTATTAAAGTTCCTTTTCGTTTTTCATGGATTGAGTTTGGCGTCTAAGATTTACCAAGGTGGGAATGAATCAAATTGCCACCATATACGAGAAATCACCCAAATGCCGACACCAATATCGAGCGGCAGTGTGCAGTGAATAGCGAGAGAAAACCGAAATGCAATTGACGATGAAAGTTACTCATGGCCAAGACTAAAAACCACTAACATTGCAACTACTAACAAATTATTGGAGACCAAAACCCTAACATCGCAACCAAATTCCATAAATTGCAAATCCTAACTTGAAAAAAAAAAACTTACATGTGAAATGGATTCAACGTGACTAAAATGGATTGGGACGGAATGATCAATAGCCAGAGGAAGTACGCGCACCTCTTCGATTCTCCTGGATCAAAGAGGAGATCAATGGAGACCAAAGCTTAGAGAGAGAGAGAGAGAGACTTGGTCTGTTCTGCATCGTGTTTTGACAGACTGAGAAGGGAAAGAGGGTATTGGGGCTTTTGATTCAAACGGTGCCGTTTTATATTCAGGGGCAAAATTGTCCCAACTGTTTCACCGGTGTTATGCTTACCATGCATTGGTGATTAAAATTGATGATACCATGCATCTGTGGTTTCAGAACTGTAGACCATGAAAGTGGTAAATAATGCCTTCCCTTAATTGTTTGGTTATAAGTCAATTCGGTTTCGTACTACTCTAGGAAGAGCTCAATTCCAATTTAAATGTTTACTATGGAAATTTGTGCGTTTCCAAACCTCAAAAAAAGTATATTTTTATGTATTAATTTATATATTTTTTACACCAAATTAAAGTGCTCGAGTACTTAAAAAAACCAAACAGAGATCACGTACACTGTCAGGCTCTACTTGTTGGTGTTTACGGTTTACTGTTTAGTAGCCCTTATCTACTCGGAGTTCAATGGCTTCCACAGTTCCACTAAGCACTTTTTCTTTTAGTCGCGTTTATTAGTTTTGCGTCAAATTTTTGTAGAAAACAATAAAAAAGTAAAAATAATTTACTTTTACCCAGATATTTTAGGAAATAACTATTTTTAGAAGAAAAAAAAAGTAGAGAAACGGGAATTTTAGGGCTGCATTCTTATAAACATAACTTAAATTTGAAAATTTTGTCCTTATTTGAATTTTTTTCGCATTTGTTGGTTTCACGTCAAACTTTTGGGGGTTATTGATTCATCTCGACAAGAGGATTCGAAAGAGTAAAAAAAAAAATTACTTTTACCCAAATATTTTGAGAAATAACCACTTTTTAGCCGAAAAAAGCTAGTTACTTTTTTTTGCTTTAACTTAGTTTTGGAATAAAGTTTAAAAAGCACATTTTGTTTAATAAAGTACCCAAAAGAACTTATGGATAAATAATATATAAATAGTATTCGAGGATTATTGTGGTGTCTTTATTTAAATTCTTTTCTCTTTAGCTAATTTAGCACCAATATTTGTGAATTATTAATTTATCTTGATGGGATTAGAGAAATTTAAAAAGTAAAAAATTATGTTCAACGTTTATATATTTTTTAATAAAAATGTTAATCCAAAACTCTCATCAAAATAAATTAATAATAAAAATGATGCAAAATTGACAAACAGAATGAAAATTTTGAGTAAAGGCAAAAAAAAAAAAAAGGAAAAGAAAAAAAGTGCATTTTTTAGGGAGTTGAGTTTTGTTCACCCTCTACTTAAACAAAACTGCACTCTTAGAGCATCCACAGTGGTATAATCAAAACTATAATGTTGTTAAGATTAGCAACATTTGCTCAAAAAAGAGCTCACAGTGGAATAATCAAATTTAGCAACTTCTTAACAACTCATCAAATTTTGGCACTTGGAAAATCAAAACTAACAACTTTTTGCCAATAATCAAATTTAGTTGTCCCCATATTTCCTCTCAATCTAGTACACTATCATTACACAAAAAGATTCTCTCTTCCATTTTCAACATATTTCTAAGAAAAATACTTTTAAAAAAAGTTTTTAGTTTTTTTGCAAAAAATTTTCAAAATTGTTTTTTTTTTTTGCGAAAACTTTTTTTTTTTTTTGCAAAAACAGTTTTTTTATTAAAACTTTTTTTTTTCAAAAACTGTTATTTTTTCAAAAACTAATTTTTTTATTCAAAAACTGTTTTTTTTTTTAAGTTTTTCCCGAAAACTGTTTTTTTTAAAATCAAAGTTTTCAAAAAACTATTTTCTCTTTTTTTAATAACCTATTTTTATTAGTTTGAAACCTATTTTTAAAAAACTATTTTCTATGTCACAATTTTTAGAATTTTGTAAATTAAAAATGTGATGTGGCAAGTTTTGATTATTCAAATGTGATTGTACCATTGTGGACCTCTACATTGCTAACTTTAACAACCCCTTAAATGCATAACCAAAAGATGATGTGGCAACTTTTGATTATTGATTTTTGACTATTCCACTGTGGATGCTCTTAGAGCATCCACAGTGGAATAAGCAAAACAAAAAATTGCTAAAGTTAGCAATATTTGTTTAAAAAAGTGCTCACATTGGAATAACCAAACTTAGCAACTCATCAAATTTTGGCTTTTGAATAATCAAAACTAGCAACCTTTAGCCAATAATCAAATTTAGTGATTCCCATATTTTCTCAGTCAAGTACACCCATCATTACACAAAAATCTTCTCTCTCTCTCTCAATAATGTTTTCAAAAAATAATTATAAAAAACTATTCTTACTATTCTTTACAGAAACTTTTTCTAAAAAAAAAAACTGTCTTTATATGAACTCTTTTTAAATTTTTTTTAAATAAAAACTGTTCCAATTTTTTAAAACTATTTTTTTAAAAAATTGTATTTACACAAAGCTGTTTTTTACATATTTTTTCATTAACTATTTTTTTATCCAACTGTTTTTAACTTAAACTGTTTTTTTTCTTCCAAAAACTGCTTAATTAACTTTTTTTTTCAAGGACAAATATTTTTTTATAAAAATTGTTTTTAACATAAACTAGTTTTTCAAAAGATTTACGTGAAATGAAGAGGAAAATTTTGGAGAAAACTCATGGAAGGAAGCAATGGTCCTATTGGTTTTGATTATGAGCAAAAAATAGCCAATGTGAGATTTGACGTTGCTAACTTTAGCAACCGCTAAATGGATAATCAAAATCTGATGTGGCATATTTTGATTATTCACTTTTGCTTATTCCACTGTGGATGCTCTTATTAGGAGTATTTTTACTACTCCAGTATTTAACAAAAACACTAAGAGGCCCCACTATTCCGTCACCTGCCACGTCACCACGCCGCCTCACCTCCA
Organism: Rhododendron mucronatum var. ripense; assembly: GCA_019656295.1. Taxonomy (NCBI): domain Eukaryota; kingdom Viridiplantae; phylum Streptophyta; class Magnoliopsida; order Ericales; family Ericaceae; genus Rhododendron; species Rhododendron mucronatum. The sequence goes on along the minus strand of BPLT01000135.1, from coordinate 635,486 downwards.
CCCGCCACGTCTCCTCCGCCACCTCACCTCACCTCCCCCCGCCACGTCTCCTCCTCCACCTGCGGCCACATCTCCGCCTCCATCCGCCAATCCAACCAAATCTGCAACTCATGCATCTTCCCCTCCTCCTCCGGCCACCGTCTCCACGCCGCCTTCGTCGTCCTCGACTACTACTCCGTCGTCGTCATCGCCGTCTGAGTTCGTCAGGGATACCAATTCGAATTCTCATTTTGGTATCTATTCGAATTCTCTATGAATTTTTGTTATCTCTTCACACTAATTTAGGGCCGTTCAGTTCTACAACTGATAGAAGGAGATCATGAGACTTTCTTAGTTTTCAGTTATCAAGAAAGTTTTTTTTTTTGGTAACAGATGAACAACTCTGTAGCCGAGTCACTACTGGACCCGACTGTGCAATTTAAACCTTGAAGGAGAGTAGCACAACAATCCACCACCATGGCCCCCACTTTAATCATGGTTTGCCTCCCGAGGGAATCGAACCCTCCTATGTTGCAAAAATAGGTTCGCCCTTACCATCTTAACAATCCATGGGTGGTATCAAGAAAGTTATAGGAATCATAACTTCAATTTATCGTGCGAAAAAGAAGGAATTTTATTTTTTCTACAAAATTCTTTGTCAACATAGCACACAGGGAACCCAAGGGATTGTGTAGCAGGCCGAGGGAGATGGCTCAGGCCGTACGAAAAGCATTGTACCTGGTCACTCTCCCTAGGAAGGCCGAAGAAGGTATTCTGATGCTCAGCTCGAACCGACGGCCCAATGGTTAAAGCTCTCTTCCTATGATTAGTTGGGTCAGTAGCCTCAATTTGTCGATACTCGGTCACACGCTCGGCTCCGAACAAGCGTGGGCCATAACTCCAGCTCACCCACGTGGGAACAACGGCTTCACCTGTAATGACGGATGTGACATCATCCGAGCAGTTAGCAGGATAAGTGAGAGGGCACGTGAAGATGCCAGCTCACGTCATAGATTGTTGCAAAACCCTATTGTGACGCAGGGGTGAGGTCAGCTGACGCGTGTCGAGCGTTGGTGCAACCTTGGAGGCCAAGCTAGAGGATCCCTATAAATACACCATTACGCCTCTTTGGAAAAGGTACGCGAAAACCCAACTTGATAAACCCTAGCTCTTGGTTCCTCACCTTCTCTTTGCAACGATTCTGATTCTTGCACCGGAGTACCTCCGGTGTGGTCTGTAGTCATGCATTGTTTTGCAGGATAGGAGAAGGAACAAGGTCCAGTTTCATCCCAATCGGATCGGAGCCCCCACAATTTGGTGAACCCGACGTGAAACATTCCTTCCAGATCCACGGTGGCTCCTCCGTTGCTCTCTCATTCGTTCATTCTTTAGAACTTCTTCAACCACGTCGCCGCCTACCAAAATGGGCGGACCACCACCTTCTTTTCAACCCCTCAATCCTTCTCTACAAATCAACTCCAAAACAGGAACAAACACTCTCTCTCTTTCCCACCCTCCTGGTTTCACTCGTCCTGTTGCGAGCGCTTCCATCCAACATCCGGTAGGCCTAAGTAATGATGCTCTGGCTTACGTCCAAATGTTGGAATAGCAGCAGGAGCAAACCAACGCTGACGTTGCTGTCCTTAAGTTGGAAATGGCTCGAATCAAAGCGAGTAACCGCTCGGCCGCCTCCCATTCTGACTCTCAGGGAAGACGCCGGCGGAGAAACTTGCCCCCACCTCCTCCCCTTGGAGGAAATGATAACCCACGCCGCATCTCTGTCCACGACCGTCTGGATCCACCACTCACGGCCAATCGGGACGAAGACGTCCCTCGCTTAAGGCAACAACGTTCTTCAGTCCAGCATGGGAGACGTGGAAGGAAGACGAGAGGGCAGCCCATACACTGTCTACTCCAGCTCGACGGCAAGAGATGAATACTCATAAGGTTCTCAAAGCTATGACACAGTTGAGTTATTGGATAATCAGCAGGCATTGGTTCCTTACGACTCAGGACGGCGAAAGAGCCGAACGTCTCGTAAGAACGACAATGAATCTCAAGGTTACACTACCGAACTCGAAGATGCTCCTCACAAAAACGATAGCGACAGGCGCATCGTAGATTCTCGAAGCGCTCAGAAATTCCCTCGGGAAAAAAGTGTGAGTGTTGTCATTCGGCATAACGACAGCCCTTATCACCGCAGGGTCTATCGTACCGAGCACCTCCCAGAAGACGTTCGGCAAAAAGTCCCTAACGAAAGAAGGCGAGAAATGAATAGGCATCGGCAAGAAGTGACCGATAAAGAAAGGGAGTACTGCGCTCCCAAACGATCCCGGAGTGACCGAGATGGGCGTCCTCCTAGGCCGACCCATGAGTACCAATTAAGAAAGTTGACCGAATCTCCGTTTTTGGCCAAAATACAATCAACTCTGCCGAAGGCCGGTATGCACCTTCCAAAATTCCAGAAATTCGACCCTAGCACGACCGAGGCTTACACGCATCTTATTAGTTACCGCAATACCATCTCATGTGTAACTAATGACGACGCCATTATGTGTAAAGCGTTCCCTTCCAGTTTGGGGCGCCTCGGCTTGCTGTGGTTTAACCAGTTGGAAGCAGGATCGATCCATAGTTTTAAAGAGCTTGAGCAAGCCTTTAACTATTGTTTCATCACGGGCAACAAGCAAGCAAAAGAGGAAGATGCCCTGGCACAAATGAAGAAAAGACCAGGTGAAACGCTCCGGAAATATGCCGAGCGTTATTGGCAACTGTTTAATGAGATACCTGGTGTCGATCAATACTGGGCTGCCAGGAACTTCAAGAATGGGCTCGAAACTAGAAGCAAGATCTTAGATGAATTGGCGATATGGGCTCCTCACGGAATGAACGAACTAATGCAGACAGTTGAGCAGTTCTGTTCCTACGAAGAGTTCCTCGCCGAGCGAGAACTCCAAGGAGGATAAACTTCCACCGCACCGCCGAGCCTTCATATCGCCACACCTCAGATAGCAACCCCATAGCCTGTGGCTGCAGCCTTGCCAAAGAAGCAAGTCAATACTATCAAGGTAGCAAACAAGAAGGCTCCAAAAGCTCACGGCTCCAAAAACTGAGACAACTGTGTTTAAAGAGCCAATCTATTTCCTCCTTCGAACTTTGGAGCATGAGCCGTTCTTTGTCTGGCCGAACCCCCCTAAACTCAATATCGAAGACGGGAATGACAACAGCAGGAAGAGATGTTCTTACCACAACGAGCTCAGTCACTATACGACAACATGCGCTCCTTATAAGGCACTGCTGGAAAATTTGGCAGCCCATGGACTCCTGGACGATCACATTGATTGGACAAAGACGCCGAGGCGACAGCAGAATGCCGGCGGTCAAAATCAGATCCCTCATCCAATTGGAGTCATCAATGTCATTCATGGACCAGCAACGACGGAGGCAATCCGAAAGCTTCGGGCAGAACTTGATAACGCCCAAAAATCCTCCCAAATTTTTTCTATCAGCAATGCTCCCAAGCGTATGAGGACACTCGAGCGTCCTTGGTCAATCACGTTCATAGACCAAGACCTCCAACACGTTCAACAACCTCATAACGACGCCCTAGTGGTCACAGTCCAAATTTCTACTCATTCGGTCAAACGTGTACTTATAGATCAAGGAAGCTCAGTGGAAGTGATGTACTTGTCTCTCTTTAAAGAGCTCAATATCCCAGAATCTTCTCTTGTTCCAGCCGAAGTCCCCTTAATTGGCTTCAGTGGAACACCTGTCAGGCCCCTCGGCAAAATCACCCTTCCAGTACTCACGGGCTCGGTGCAACTAATATGGAATTCATAGTTGTCAACGCCCCAAGCCCGTATAACGCCATCCTTGGACGCAACTGGCTCCATTCCATAAAAGCTATGGCCTCAACTTACCACCAGGTGCTACGTTACATCGGGGCTCATGGCCAACAGGAAGACTTACTGGGAGACCAGTTACAGGCCAAACAATGTTTCGTATCGGCCGTCGGCAGAGCACCAAGTTCCACCCATGTTCATTGGGTCGAAGTTCCCGAGAAACCCATACTAGAGGATGTCGGGTGTCCAGCTGAGCAAAAGTCCATCGAAGACCTGGACAAGATCCCAATTAGTGACGATACATCTCGCTATTTCTTGCTCGGATCAGAATTGCCAACCAAGGAGCGGAAAGCAACATTTGAATTCTTAAAGCAGCACATTGAAGTCTTCGCTTGGTTGCCGTACGACATGCCAGGCATCGACCCACAGGTCATACAGCACTCACTCAACGTCTCTAAGCTGGTGCCATCAGAGAAGTTGTAAACGAAAAGGTTGAATGGCTTCTCGAAGCTGGTGCCATCAGAGAAGTTCAATACCCCACATGGCTTGCGAACCCAATGGTGGTGAAGAAGAAAAATGGAAAATGGCGTGTCTGCGTTGACTACACCAATCTCAATGATGCTTGTCTGAAAGAATGCCTTCCCCTCCCAAAGATTGATCAGTTGGTCGATGCAACAGCGGGTCATGCTCGGCTAAGTTTTCTGGAAGCTTATCGAGGGTACCACCAGATAGCAATGAACCCCGACGACAAGGAAAAAATCTCTTTCATTACAGCCAGGGGTCTTTTTTGCTATCTCGTCATGCCATTTGGTCTTTATAACGCCGGAGCAACATTTCAAAGAATGATTTACATTTTGTTCGGTCTTCTCATCAGTGAAATTATGGAGGCCTATATTGACGACATGGTTGTCAAAAGTCTCAAAGCTGAAAATCACCTGTCCCATCTCGCCGAGGTTTTCGCGATCCTGAAGAAGTATAAGTTGCGGTTAAATGCTGAAAAGTGTGCCTTCGGCGTCAGCTCCAGAAAGTTTCTTGGCTATTTGGTTACACGGAGGGGCATAGAGGCAGATCCCACTCAGATAGCAGCTATTCAACACTTAAAAGCAAGCTCCATCAACCCCCCAAGAAATCCAGAAGTTGACAGGGATGGCTGCAGCCTTCAATCAATTCATAAGTCGTTCATCGGACAAATGTCACGTTTTCTTCCAAACGTTGAAGAAGCAAAGCCGATGAAGCTTCAAGTGGATTGAAGAATGTGACTCGGCCCTTGCTGAACTAAGGACATACTTGGGCTTGGCTTTGCTTCTTGTCAAACCACACCCTTTCGAAATGCTATACCTTTATCTTGCTGTTTCACTACATGCTGTAATCTTGGCACTCGTGTGGCGTGAAGGATCCGACGATCAACCCATTTACTTTTCTAGCCAAACGTTACTCCCAGCCCAGACGAGATATCTGCCTTTGGAAAAGCTTCTTTTCGTACTGGTGACAGCTGCTCAGAAACTCCTCCCATATTTCCAAAAGCATCCCATCACTGTTCTCACAGAGTTTCCCCTCAAGAATCTTCTTCAAAAGGCAGACCTATCTGGCCGAGTCTATCAGTGGGCCGTCGAATTAGCAAATTTTGACATTCATTTTGAGCCTCGGACAGCAATAAAAGCCCAAGTATTGGCCGATTTTATCGCTGAATTCACCCCTAGAAGTCCAGACGAAGAAGCCCTCGTTCGACCAGAGTATGAGATGTTGGAGCAGCACGAAGCTCGGAAAAATTGGAATCTATTCAGTGGCGACGTCTGGAAGCTTCATGTCGACGGAACATCAAACAGCAACGGCTGGGGGGCTGGTGTTGTCCTTATAACCCCTTGTGGTATCCTTCACGAGAGTGCTATCACCCTTAACTTCACAGCCACAAACAATGAGGCTGAGTACGAGGCACTACGTGCAGGACTTCGAGTAGCTGCAAGTTTGCAGGTAGAGGACTTACACGTTTTCTATGATTCTCAGCTCATCGTCAACCAAGTAACGGGTGATTATGAGGCTCGGGATCCTAAGATGCTTAAATACCAAGCTACTGCTTTGGAGTTGATCTGAAAGTTCAAAGGATTCCACATCGAGCAGATCAACCGGGAGAAACGCACATGCCGACGCCTTTGCAAGTTTAGCTTTGGTGAGCAAGGCCTCGGAATACAGGAACATCATCTTCGGTGAAATCTCTGAGCCAAGCTTTGACACACCAGAAGAGGTCCTCAATGTCACCCTCGGCCCCAGTTGGATGGACGAGATCGTTGCTTTTCTCAAAGATGACATACTCCCTACGGATAAAAAGGAAGCCCATCGAGTTCGTAGTAAGGCACCTTACTACTAGATATCTGAAAGCGGCCAGCTATACCGAAAGAGTTTCACAGGGCCGTAGCTTCGAGTAGTTCATTCTATTGAAGTCCCTGCAATCTTGACCGAGCTTCATTCTGAAAGTTGTGGCTCCCACTCCGGTGGTCGCTCCCTTTACCAACGAGCCTTAAGCCAAGGCTACTTTTGGAAGGGGATGAAGAAATACTGTGAAGAAGTCGTTCGTAAGTGCAAGCCTTGTCAACTTTTTTCTCCAATTCCGCGGCAGCCCACTCACTCCCTCAAGCCCATTACCAGTCCTTAGCCTTTCGCTCAATGGGGCTTGGACATTGTGAGTAAACTCCCAACCGCCCCTGGGGGATTCAAGTTCTTGATAACTACAATCGACTATTTTTCGAAATGGGTGGAAGCCGAGCCTCTCATAACTACGACTGAGGCCGACGTTTAGCGCTTTGTTTGGCAGAATATTATAACTAGATTCAGCGTACCCTATGCAATCGTGTCCGACAACAGCTCTCAGTTCGTCGGAAAGGAGCTTACCGGACTTTGCGCCGAGTTTGGTATCCGTTTCTTCAACTCCACCCCATCTTATCCCTAGGGCAACGGCCAGGTTGAAGCATCCAACAAGACAGTATGTGCTGGTATTAAACGCCGACTCGACTCCAAACGCGGAAGATGGGCAGAAGAATTGCCTCGAGTTCTTTGGGCTTATCGCTCCACACCATGACGCTCCACTGGCCAAACTCCCTTTACAATGGCCTTCGGAATGGAGGCTGTAATCCCGCTCGAGTCACGGTTTCCAACACTTCGCACTGAGACCTTTGATCCACAAACTAACGAAGAAGCCGTTGCCACCGAGCTCGTTCTAGCAGAGGAAAAACGGGACGATGCGCAGCTTAAACTCGCTAGCTATCAGCAGGAGGTCGCTCAGGTCTATAACCGAAATGTTTGGCTTAAGAAGTTCAAAGTTGATGATTGGGTTTGGAGGAAGGTTGTCCGAGCCAGTTAGAAGACGAAGTTTAAACCAAACTGGGAAGGGCCATACAGAGTCATCAAGGAAGTTGGCAATGGATCTTATAAGTTGGAAGACAAGGACGGGCGACAAATTGAGAACCCCTGGAACGCTCTCAACCTTTGGAATGCTTACCTTTAAAAAGTTCGAAGTTCGGCAAAAGTCCGTCTCCACCATTTTTTACTTCCTACTTTTCAAACTATTGTACTTGTTTCGAACAAGCTTTTTATTTAATGAGAAGTTCCCCTCCTTCCACAACATTTGATGTTCTTGTTACGACTGGATTGTTTAAACTTACATAACCTAGTTTGGCCTTTTGGCCATCATGAGTACGTTCGGATTCATGATCCACAGAACATACCATGGCTCGAACGACTTGATGTTCAGTCACAGCAAGCTCAACAAATTTATAAGTTTGTTAATGGTTCGGCTTCGTTCATATTTCTGACTTGAACAATATGGCCAATTAAGACATTTACTTAGAATTTTGCCTTGGCATAAGACTGGCGTTTGAGTCGAGCCTTATACCAACGCAGGGACTATTATGAGTAAATAACAACTTGGAAACAAGCCAAGGTCTCCTGACCTTCGGCCAAATGATCAAAATACTTCTAAGGCATGCAGAAATATTTAACTCATTCAAATCACAGCAACAAAATGGAAAAATTTCCTAAGGCAAAGAAATCAAAGCATGCACTCGATTCAGAAGAATTGTTTGGTTCCATAGAAGTCGCATAAAGAACAAAAAGAAAAGTTGTTCGGCAGAATTCCTACACCCAACTATTACATCTGGCACAACAAACTCTTCATGTTCGGAGCTGTCCAGTTCAAAAGCAAATTCAAGTACAAAGTTCTTAAAGGCAAAAAGACTTAGAAGAAATTCATAACAAGTGCAAAGGTCATCATCTACGGTAGCCGATCGACCTAGCTTCAGCTCCTGCGGTTGGTCTCCTTCATTCAGTCTTCGGCAACTTTCTGCTGAACCTCAGAAGGTTGCTCGCCACCTTCAGATCTCCCCTGTTGTTCGGTTGCATCCCCATCCAACACCTCCTCATCATCTTCCTCAGGAGGGAGGGGCTGGCATTCTTCCTCGGAGTGTGGGAGATCAAGATCTGGCACGACCGGTTCGGGAAGTTGCTTCAGAAAGCTAGACTCGGGCTCAATGGCCATTACCCCGACCATTGCATTGGCTCTTGCAGCATATCCGAGCTTATAGAAGTCGGGTAGCTGAACTTCAAGCTCGTCATTGACCATTTTGTGAGCAATTTGGGTATATTCCAAGGCGGCTCTCTGTATCCCGGCCTCGTCCCCTTTGGCGTCGGCCAGCTTCAGCTTCTCCTTCTCCTCCTCCCTGACTTTCTTCACAACCTTTTCAGCCGATGAAGCGGCCAATTTGGCTTCAACCAACTCCTTCTTCAACTTTTCCACCTTAGCCTCTATCTCTTTGATTTGGTTCTCCGAAACCCTCCATTTGGTTCGATAAGAATCACGGTCAGTCCTGTAGCGTTCACGCTTGGCAGAGACCTTCGAAGCCTTGTCATATGCCTTCAGTGCAGCTTGCCCAGCCTGACAAAAACACGAATCAGTAACGAGGAAGCCAATATTCAAAAACAAAGCTATAAAGGCAAAGTCAAAGGGTATACTTGCACAAGGTGAGAACACATCTCACCGAGACCTGGAAGAAGGTTGGTGGGAACCTGGTCGTAATCTCAGGGCAAAGCCAGCCCCCTCAACAGCTTGACAGCAAGGTTCGGCTCCTCCTTCACGAAATCTTTTAGGAGCAAAACCCTGCCGTCAGGCATGGTATATGATGGGCTGAACTGCCGAAGGACGGCCGCTTCAGTATCAAGATCAGTGAGGTCGATGTGAGGTTCGGGGACCTTGTCCACTTCTTTCTCCTTCATTGGAGACGCTCGGACGTTTTCAGAATATGATGGTTGAACGTCCCTCGGCTGGCGAGTGTCGGCAGAGGTCTTTTGCCTTTTCTCCTTCTGCTGCTCTTGATCTTCCGACGAGCCTCTTGCCCGAGCAGGGTTGGCAGTCTTTGTAGGGATCACCAGCCTCGGAATATTTCTTCGAGACATTTCTTTGGCAGTAGGATCAACGATTCTGAGCGGCAAGTTGAAGCCCGGGAGTGTGGGTTCGGGAATTTCGTCGGCCCCAAGGGGCGTGAGCCACTCCTCAGCTGTATATCCTATTTTTGGCAATCTCACACCTCGTTGCCGCTCTGTACGAGCTCCCTCGGTATTCGTTGGAGCTCCCTTCTTTGGCCGGAGTGTTCCTGAGCTCGGTTGATCTTTCTGGACCTTTTTGCTCGGCTCTTCCTCCTTGTCCTTCTTCCTTCCTCTGAGCACTCCCTTGTACGATGGATTGTAATCAAGAAGGGTGGGGGCATGTCGGCAAGCTTTGGCGAGAAGCATCTCGCAAGCCTTTTCTCTGGAGTTGGTGTTGAGACCCTTGGAGATGGAGCCGAGCTCTGCAAAATAAAAAGCAACAATCAAATGAAGGTACGATAAAGAAAATGGGCAAAAAGCAATTGGTTACATAAAAGTACATTAGTTCGGCTGTGATTACCTCGCGTGTCCTTAACTTTTGGGACAGCAAATCGGCGGATACCATCACCAAACTCGACGTTCCCATGAACTTCAAGGTAGAAGTCAGCCCATTTGTCCGTATCGGACAAGCCGTTGATTAAAGGGATCTTCTTTGGGCGGGTCGAAAGGTACCGACGGCCAGATTTGGCATGTCGAGACATGGTGTACGTAAAGAACAAGTCCGTCGGCGTGAAGTCTAGGTTCTGGCTTTCCACTAGAGCAATTACCGACATGATTATTCGGTAATTGTTGATCGCGAGCTGACGAGGAGCCAGGATGAACTTCCACAGGATTTCCATAAGAAAGGGATGGAGAGGGAACCGAAGCCCGGCCTGGCAGATAGCCATTAGAGGCACCGTAATATGTTCAGGACGGCGTTCCCTTCGGTCTCTAATCTCTGAGCTTTTGACGCGGTGAAGTACCACGTCGTCGGGAATATGGTACTTAAGGCAGAAAGCCTCATATTTCCCAGGCATGCCACTAAAGTAGTGGGCGTAGGGGCACAGTGATCCCTTATCAAAGAGATCCGCATCGCTTGGAGCCGAAGTTGAGGCCTCAGCTCCCGACGCGAAGCGAGACTCGGCTTCATTGCCCATTCTGGGCTCGGCTTCGGATTCGGTCTCAAGAGTGAAGTCGATTTCAGGGTCCGTCACGAACTCGTCGTCGGCATAGTCGTAATTACGCTCGGCATTAGAGTCATCTGATTGAGGAGAAGTAGCAGACATCCTAGTGGAAACGGGTGACTGGGCTGGGCTTCGGCCTCTATGTCTTTCTAGCAGTTCGTTGATCACTTGTCGATCGGATTCGGTCTCCGAGCAACCTGAATCCGAAGAAACGTCGATGACCTCGTGAGCCAGACCTAGAAGAAAACCAAAAAGAAAATGAGCAGTCGATATCTGCGTCGGCTAAGGATGGCACTGAAAAGGCTCGGGAATTCTTATCGGCTCACGAGTCATTTTAATCCTATGGGGCTCTCGATAATCCTAGTCGTCAATCTATGTTCGGTCTGGCAATCGAGGGAGATTATGTTCGGGAAATAATCCTCGTCGGAAGTTGTCGTTCGGTAGATTTTCAGCCCCTTAATGGGGCTCAGAAGAACAGGTTGAGTCTGGGATGAACGTCACTATTCGTCCCCAGTCTTTCAATATCTGTTTTAGGGACAAAAACGTCTCAAAAACCCCAGAAAACGCATAAGAAATAAGGAATAATAGGACGTGATTACTTACCTGGAGTTTTGCTGCTAAAATCAACATTGGAACTGAAGATCCTGGAGCAAATCGAAGGCTGAAAAGGAGAATTTAGAGAGAGAAACTCTGGAGTGCAAGAGAGAGAAACGTAAAGAACGTTCTCTCTCCTCACCCTCCGATATTTATAAACGGTGTAGACGTTTTGAATTTCCCACCTCATCATTTCACCGCCGAACCGTCGTCCAGTTATGGTGTGACACCTGGCCGTTCAGAGCTCTCTCCTACCTGCAGGCTCTTCATCTGCCAAGGCATCCTTTCAACTGACACTCTTACTCAGAGTTCGACAACTGTCCATCTGCCATTGGAGCTCCCACCCATCCGTTGGTTTATCCAAACGTTCTCATCGGACAGTTCAGGGGCTCGGCTTCTTTGAATCAATCCCCACCGTACCAGTAGCGTCGGCAGGAATTGAGGGGCTATTGTAGCAGGCCGAGCGAGATAGCTCAAGCCGTACGAAAAGCATTGTACCTGGTCACTCTCCCTAGGAAGGCCGAAAAAGGTATTCTGATGCTCGGCTCGAACCGACGGCCCGATGGTTAAAGCTCTTTCCCTATGATTAGTTGGGTCAGTAGCCTGGATTTGTCGATCCTCGGTCACACGCTCGGCTTCGAACAAGCGTGGGCCATAACTCCAGCTCACCCATGTAGGAACAACGGCTTCGACTGTAATGACGGATGTGACGTCATTCGAGCAGTTATCAGGATAAGTGAGAGGGCACGTGAAGATGCCAGCTCACCTCATAGACGGTTGCAAAACCCTATTGTGATGCAGGGGTGAGGTCAGCCGACGCGTGTCAAGCGTTGGTGCAACCTTGGAGGCCAAGCAAGAGGATCCCTATAAATACACCATTACGCCTCTTTGGAAAAGGTACGTGAAAACCCAACCTGATAAACCCTAGCTCTTGGTTCCTCACCTTCTCTTTGCAACGATTCTGATTCTTGCACCGGAGGGCCATTCCGGAGTACCTCCGGTGTGGTCTGTAGTCGTGCATTGTTTTGCAGGATAGGAGAAGGAACAAGGTCCAGTTTCATCCCAACCGGATCGGAGCCCCCACAAATTGGGTTGGCAGTCTTTGGCCTAAGACTTAGGGTTTGCTCCCTTTGAAAGGTCTCGGCCCAGGACACCCTGCATTACCAAACACTAACAAGATGGGGAAATGAATTTCTTTTTCCCTTTACTTCGCTTTTAACTGAACAAAGCCTTATGGTTATCTTTTATGAGTTGTGATAGTTCTTGGGGTTTTGATGCATTCATGAATTTGAAAATCTCCTATACACACCCATTTTTTGGGTATACCATTCGCACCTTATGAATTTTTGAGGCTCTATTTACGAATTTTTGTGGCCGGGTATATGAGATTTGTGGTAGTTTATTTGTTTTGAATATTTGTGGCTCCTTTTATGAATTTTTGTGGTTCCTATAGTGAGATTTTGTGGTCAAATACATAAGGAGTTTTACGAATTTTTACTGTTACTTTTACGATTTTTTTTTTTAAAAAAAGACGGCTAAAGGTAAGAAAAGGCGGCTCTAGGTTTACTAATTTTGTGGCTTACTTTAATGAATTTTGTGGCTCACCTTTGCGAACTTTTTTTTGGTTCTATTTATGATTTTTGGTGGTTCAAAATACGAATTTTGTGGCTTAAAAAACGAAGGGTACACCATGCACCCTTTTTTGGTGGTGTGTGCTCTAGCAGTTCTCGATCTTTGGAAGTATGATTTAGCAACATTTTTTACCGGGTGCTAAAAATCAAGAATGAAACTTTGATATTTGTGCCGAAAATTTGGTTAGAATTGTGGCGTTTTGTTTTGGAGTGAAAGACCCGCATCATTCTGTATAATAGAGAAACTGTACAGATTATGTATCTGTTAGGAATGTCTTGTATTCCTTAGTCCCACATTGGTTAATTATGTTGTTCCCGTTTTTGTAGCCTATTATAAATAGGGCTTTTAGGGAACTTCTAAAGTATCTTTTGGGCTTTCATATTTGTGGCCTTTCTAGAGTTACGGATTACAGCCGGCTCTTTGTATCTCTTCTTCACGTTGGTTAGTGACTCCTCTCTCTCCTCGCCCGTGGACGTACCCATCTTGGGGAACCACGTATATCTTGTGTCTTTGTGATTTCTTGTTTAGTTTTCAATTTCTCGTTCTTAGCTTGCACTCATAGCGTTCTTTACAACAAACTGGTGTCAGAGCTCTAGGTTGCAAAAACGAGGGTTTCGTTTCCGATTGTGGCTATGACGGCTAAATTCGAGATTGCGAAGTTTGATGGGCAGAGCAGCAGTTTCAGTCTTTGGAGAGTAAAGATGAAGGCTCTGTTAACCCAACAAGGATTGCATAAGGCTTTGTTAGGCAAGACTAGTTCTGGAACCAAAGAGGAAGATTGGGATGATACGGATGCCAAAGCTCTGAGTTCTATTCAATTGAGTTTGGTAGATGATGTTCTTCGCGAGGTGGAAGAAGAAACTTCAGCAGCAGGAATTTGGCTGAAGTTGGAAGGCATATATATGACGAAGTCGCTCACCAACAGGTTATATCTTAAACAACATCTTTATACGTTTCGGATGCGAGAAGGTATACCTGTTAAGGATCATTTAGACAAGTTCAATCGTATTATTATGGATCTGAAAAATATTGATAGTAAAATTGAGGATGAGGACCAAGCCCTAATTTTGCTATGTTCTTTACCACTTTCGTATGAGCACTTTGTTACAACCCTATTGTATGGCAAAGACACAATATCCATGGAGGATGTTAAGGCCAGCCTATATTCGAAAGAATTGAGGAAAAAAGTGTCAGATGAGGGTGATGCGCATGCGGAGAGTTTGTTTGTTAGGGGAAGAACAACATGTGGGCAAATGCGATTTGCCCCGACTCTTTCTCTCCCCCGAGGGAAGGGATTCCGTTCCCCACCCTTTTTTGAGAAAGGAGAGATGCTGCCGGTTCGCGGGAGCGCTTTTTTGCAGCTGGACGTCAAGCGCTCGCGAAAAATACAGAGTCGCCACTTGGGTTTGAAGGTCCGATACCCAAGGAACCGTATTTCGAAGCACTTGTCGCGCTGTTTGATTTGAAAAAGTTAAGGAACCAGTCCGTCATAACCATATCTGGGTTCGGGAGCCAGGTTACGAGAGGGGAAGGGTTTTATGGCACCCTTCTCGCCCAATCCGGAGATCGGTCTCTACTTAGGCATTTGCAAAAAATGTTGTTTGTTTGCGATTCTGTTTGATTAATCATTTTTTAGCCAATTAGGGCGGGGGAACAGTTAATTGGGGATTAAAACTGTAACACGTTTGCAAGATGTGGTAGATAGTATGGATGGATGAAATAAATGAGATAATACTGAACACTGCTTTCTGGATGCCAAAAACAGTGCAGGGTATGAATTTATCACAAACAGTGACCAACTTGCATGCACAGAATGGGAACATGCAAGTCACACCATCGCGCGACATACCCATACCCTCGCGCGAGTGTCAACATCCTTTTACAGGTTCAATTTTATCTCCTTCTGGGCTCTGGAAGGACCAGTGCACACCCAGGGCCAAGCCAAGCGGTTCATATGTACTGAAAATAACTACTTATTACAACCTGGCTGAATAGGAATAACATACAACCCTTAAACAGTGAGGGTGATGAAAACAGAAACCATAGGCCTAGCTGCCCATGCAAGGGCAATCACTGGAAATGACCAAACCATCACGCGATGGAGTCACTTCATCGCGCGATGCTCCTGACTGGACATCCAGGAATTGCTTTGCATGCCTGGGCTCTGAGACATATTCAGAAGCTACCCAGGGGCATTCCAACATGAACAAGGAAAGCAAACTACACTAATCTACCGATTTTAGCATGCAAGACAGTGAGATATACCAAATAGGATTAAGCATGAAAATATGAAGTCATATAAACTGGATCAGAATAAGAGACCCATCCCCGCGAGAACCATATCGTGCGAGCTAGAAGCATCGCGCGATTGTATGGGTTCATCGCGCGTGGGTTCTCTTGTCCACAGCATCTTGTAAATTTGCTGGCTTTGGGGTCAGAAGCTGATATTGATTATCAGTCCTGGCCCTGTCAGCCCCCCTCAGGGATCAAAACAGTAAAGGCTAAAAATTTATACCTTTGCTTGGATGATTTGAGAATGGTTGAGTGAGGTAGTATGCTTTTGACAAGGGAGAAAGTGATAGTAGTTTTTTTGATTGAGAGAGAAGATCAAGATAGTGGCTCTTGTTCTTTTCTTTGAGATTTTTTTGGTAACCCTTTGAAAGGGATCAAAGGGGGGGTATTTATAGGAGAAGAGGGAGTTTGTTGGTGGTGCACTTGGCTAGGCAGCCAGCCAACAATGCTGGCAGCACACACTTGGTAGAGAAGTGGGGTGCTAAGTTGATGGGAGAGTGGGGGGTTAGGTGGTGCAAGGATGGCCGAGCAAACACCGTTCAGCTGATGGAACGGGGTCACATGGCCC
The DNA here is from genome assembly GCA_019656295.1 of Rhododendron mucronatum var. ripense. NCBI lineage: Eukaryota > Viridiplantae > Streptophyta > Magnoliopsida > Ericales > Ericaceae > Rhododendron > Rhododendron mucronatum. The sequence goes on along the minus strand of BPLT01000135.1, from coordinate 620,007 downwards.
TGCAGGCGCCTCATCATCACAAAATCCAGCTGGATACGACAGGTGTCGACCATCGCGCGATGGAGTGGGACCGTCGCGCGAGGGTTCTATCTTCCCCGCGATGGTCAATCAGTCAAAGTTTGACTTTGACCACCACCTGGCAAACAGAGCATCGCGCGAGTGTCTCGGTACATCGCGCGAAGGTCAAACCCATAGTCAAAGCTGGGCTCAATGGTTTCGGGGTTAAGGGATGGGTTCCACATGTACCAAACTCAAATCATTTCAATCGAAACTGTTCTCAACCTGATTCATCATCGGGGGAACAAGAAACTGAAAAGAAATAAATTGAAAAGAGACAAAATGACTGGGGAATCAAATTGGGGTGTCTACAGTAGTCCCTCTTTGACGGCACGCGGAGCACCATTAGTCGGTACGGGTAACGTCAAAGATTTCTAGACACCCATCTAACTCACCCAAATGCCAATTAATCGAAAAGCGCATGAAAGTATGTACAAATACAGTGCACCAAGAGATTGGACGGATGGATCGTCGCTGATTGAAAAATGGACGGTTGGATCGTCGCTGATTGGAAAATGGACGGATGGATCGTCGCTGATTAGAAAATGGACGGATGGATCGTCGCTGATTAGAAAAATGGACGGATGGATCGTCGCTGATTGGAAAATGGACGGATGGATCGTTGCTGATTAGAAAATGGACGGATGGATCGTCGCTGATTAGAAAATGGACGGATGGATCGTCGCTGATTAGAAAAATGGACGGATAGATCGTCGCTGATTGGAAAATGGACGGATGGATCGTCGCTGATTGGAAAATGGACGGATGGATCGTCGCTGATTAGAAAATGGACGGATGGATCGTCGCTGATTGGAAATTTGATCTGCACGGGCGGACCACTGCTGGGGATATAAAGCACCTTTGATCCAGAATACCTTGTAAAGATCCAAAATCACTTGCAAGTGCTAAGAAAAACTTGTGGGCCACAAAGATGATGATGGGCCGAACCAGGGATCAAATATGGTCAACGGCCCAGTTGGACCGTCGCGCGAGAGAGCCACACCATCGCGCGATGGTTCTGAGTTAGGGCCTGAATCTGAAACGGGCCCAGACCCGGCCCGCGACTGTTGGCGTCCTTTTAATCGACGGGGATGTTCAGAAACCGCTCACAGCGGTTTCGAACTTCCTTCAAACTCTACTCTCCCTCAAACTCTTCTCAAAAATCCATTGAAATCCTCGATTTCTCGTCAAAATCAAAGAACCCACGCACATTCAAGCATCCATGGCAGACCACGGTAACGGGCGCGGCGGAGAGGAGGTTGTTGATCGTCTGGAGGACGAGGGGAGACCCATGGTGGTCGAAATGGGCGATCAGCCGCCATTGGAGGCCGTTCCAGACGTTGGTGCAGAGGCGGCGGGCGGCGGTGATGGAGAACAGGGCCATGCACAAGCAGTCGAAGGAGATGGAGAGCATCGCGCGACGGAGTCAGATCGTCGCGCGATGGAGGGGGTCGGAACAGTGCTTTCTGAAGTCGAGCAACTGGACCCAAGTACGGCCGTGAGCGGCTCGGTAGTGGTCGGCGGTGGTTCGGAGGGCACGGGCAGTGGTGGTGCCGATGGTGATGGTGTTGGGCCGAGCGAGCATCCGCCGAGAGATCCGGCGAAAGGCAAAGATGTGGCGACGGAGAGCGAGCGAGCCACGGAGGTTCCATTCGCGTATAGAGAGGATGATGTGCTTTTCCGTCCTGCGGCGACATCATCGGGTCACAGGCCGATCACAAAGCAAGATGTCGCTGAGCTCTTGAGTGACGCGCAGCTTGCGCGGCTTTTGGAGGATAACCCCGAGATAGGGGCTGCCGTTTTAGAGGCCCGGGAGGAGAGAGAGCGGGAGATTGCCGCTTCTGAGGCCGCGGCGAGGGCCGAGAGAGAGAGAGCTGCAGAGGAGGAGCTCTTGAGGGATGCAGAGGCCGAGGAGAGAGCCGGCGTCAGAGTAGGGGGTCCTAGGGTGACAGCAGTGTCGGAGGCGGAGAGTTTGACTCGAGCTCCGTTTTCAGTAGAGGGATACAGGGCACCGGTACCACATTTGTTCGTGCCGTTGGGTTTCACAGCATATCGGCCACGACAGGCGGATTACGACCCTGAGTTGGTCTTGAGAGACCCTGATACTCACATCTCGCGCAGCTGGTCTGAGGTAACTTTCTGATAGATGCTCATTCCTTTATTTAGATACAATTCAAATACAATGCATGCGCCCAAACGTTCTTGAAAGTTTTGTAGAGTAATAGCAATAGCAAACTTCTGGATAGAACTTGAATAGCGATACTATAACTCCATGTTTGAACATCGTGCATGAGATATAATAACTTGAACCAACCATCTGTAGGTAGGCTGTATTGATTACTTGGAACTTGAAAATGAAAGCTTTATATGCTGACGTGTCTTTTTGTCGTTTGTATCTAATGCAGGAGAGGGCGCGGCCTAGAGATATCCGCGGCTTCGGAGGTGCATGCAGTTCCTTAGCGCTGTATCAGGGTTTGCCAGAGAGAGTGAGGCAATTGGTAGATGAGGCGGGCTTTAGAGAGTTCATTGAGACACTCACTCCGGCGAGGAATGACCATGCCGTCTTGGTTGCACTTGCAGAGAGGTGGTGGGACACTACAAATACCTTCCACCTACCGGTTGGGGAGATGACGGTGACGCCCACTGACTTTGCGGCGATCACGGGCCTGAGAGTTGGAGGAGAGCCCATTCCGTTTGACTCGGGCATTGAGAAGGATGAGGCAGCCTTGGAGTGGTTTCTGGGCGAGGTGCCCAAAATTGAGGAGGGGATGGCGAGGTACGGGCAATTCACCCGGTATCTAAAGAAGAAGGTGACAACTGAGCAGGAGGCGGAGCAGATGGCCCGGGCGTACTTGCTGTACCTTTTTGGTGCTACCCTGTATCCAAACAGGCGTAGCAAGGTTCACTTGTCCTATTTGCCAGCGTTGAGGGATTTGAGTACGGCCTCGCGTTTTGATTGGGGTGGAGCAGCATTAGGCGCGGCCTATGGCTTCTTTGGAGACTCGTCGAGGACGGAGGTGAGCACTGCGGGGTACTGGCGGATCTGGGAGGTATGATTCTGTACACTCTGTAATTTGCGATTGCATTCATTTTGATAGCATAATCTGTTCAATAGCATCCTTGCATGCATCATTGAGTTTAATCCATTGACAATCATGCAGCTCTGGGCTTACGAGGTATTGAATATGTGCCGTCCGGTGACAAAGAGCCTGGACTTGGGGATGCTCCCGCGTGCACACATCTGGAGCAAGAAGAACATGGGGGAGAAGAGAGGCAGAGGAGATCTGAACGGCTTCCGGGTATACCTTGACGAGCTTCGCCCCTCACAGGTATAATATTATACTTTGTAGTAGTAAGAATAACAAAGTGCGTGCCCTTTTTATTGCTTCAATGCTGTCGCTGACCGATGCTTGCATTGTTTGCCTCTACAGATTCAGTGGGATCCTTGGAGGGGGACGGAGCCTGAGCCCGAGTACTTGGCTCGTAGCAGGGCTGTCACGGCAAGTGCTGCTGGAGTCGGCCTTCGGTTGGCAGTGGTACTTGGGTGACCGAGTGACACGCCAGTCACTTGGCTATGCGAGGTTTCAGGTGCCCGGACCGCTTCCACCATGGGCCTCACACACAGGAGAGTACACCTTGGCTGAGTTGGAGGTCTTCACACGGCCCGATACTGACTTGACACGCCACTTGCGTCCTGACATGGACTATGCAGTCTATCAGAGGGAGCGCTTGGCGGGGCCACTGGGAGTACGAGAGTTTAGAGAGGTTCGGGGCCAGGCCCGTGGGGCTGCTGAGGCGAGGAAGGCCGTTTCAGGGAGGCCAGGTAGCAGTGAGAGTCGCTTGAGGCGAGGTCCGAGTGGACTAGTGAGAGGCGGGCCTCCAGAGTTGACATGGCAAATAGCAGTGGTGGATTCTCAAGGCAATCCAGCTGAGTTGCACCTTACCCCGGCCAGAGTTGAGCCAGCGCCCGTTACTGTGCCCGTAAGATATTGTTGCATTCATTACTGTATTCTGATAAAGTTTGAACTGCCATTCAACTGCTCATATTTGAATCTTCTTTGCAGGTACCCAATGAGTGGGTGAATGAGGCTGTCCGGCGCATGCTTGCAATGGAAAATGTGATCAGAAGGGCGGCGAGTGGCCTACCGTTGGACTTGCGCTACCCTCAGCCAGCAGTTCGGAGATCTCAGGTACATCTTTTAGAAAATGATAGATTCCTGCTTTCGATATATGCCTGTATGCGATACATTCCTGCATTCGATACATTCCTTTGCTTTGATTGCTTCTTGATTTTGCTCCTGCTTTTAGAACATGAGACATGCAAACATATGCTAATATATACAATGTTTAAAATGCAGGCACAGGGACAGGCGGCTCCTAGGAGAAAGAGCGCAAGAGATCCTCCACAGAAGAAGCTAGCTGCAAGGACTCCTGCTCCCACACCTAGTACCAGGCCACAGGCACGGGGCCCACAGCCACCCATTGGCAGCGAGGAGGCAGCTCGAAAGGCTGTGGCGCAGGCCGAGGAGAGGTACCAGCTGAAGATGCGCCAGAGGCCCTCACAAGACGAGCCGGTCCGCAAGAAGCGGCTGATCCTGCCTGAGGTCTCCGAGGAGGAGGACGAAGAGGAGGAAGAAGAGGAAGAAGAGGGAGAGGAGGCGTCAGGCAGCAGTGGGTCTGACGACTCAGCTGAGGATCCAGGCTATAGAGTGGATCCCACAGAGAGGGACGACGAGGATGACGACGGAGAGGGCGACTGGTTTGGGGACGACTGAGGCCTGCTGAGGAGCCTTTTCCCACTTTTGCACTTTCTTTTTGCTTTTGGGCCTGCGTGCCCGCATTGATAGATGGGAGGCCAGAGTGCCTTGGCCGATACTTTGACAGACGTTTTGGAGGCCTGCGCGCCTTTTTGACTTGATGGGCGAATGTGCCCAAACTTGACATGATAGCTTTGGGTGGCCGAAGTGCCATACATGCAGTAGTTTTCTTCATTTGGATGTGGGTAGATCACAGTGTTAGCCATAAAATTTGCATTTTCAGCTTATTTTACCTTTGCAATGGGTTAAAGTAGATAAATGCTTACCACTAATACCGTACTTGCATTGATAACGCACCAAGACTGTACAGACACGGAGATGCGTACAAATGGGACTTAGCTTGAAAGAAACTGATAAAATACCTTAGGACACAGCTAGGATACGGACAATATAATGGAATTTTGGACATTTGCCAGCCAAAACTGAAGATATCTCAATTGGGATGAAACTGACACAAAGGTAAGGTCACATATGTGCAAAACGACCTACGAGAATAGATGGAATTCGAAAAATACGTTCAAAAACGCCAAAAAGCCACAGACACCTCAAAGGACACGAAGGGGACACGAGGAGATAAAATAAGACTCTATTATGTCCCGGACTGAAACCGACACCTCCGTACAGTCACATTATGTCATTATGACCTGTACGGCATGAGAGAATGGGGGGAAACCCCTTGAAACGAGCTTTGACTCCCTAGAACGGCCTTTTGAACTTGAAACGAGCCACCAAGGGTCCGAAATCTTCGTTAAACGCGATTTTTCGAATCCGGTGCTTGGATACAGTCATATATGCTTATAATGACTTGCTGGAACCATAAGATTTGCAAAATAACCTTTGGAATCCGAAATGACCAAGCTTGGGCAGTAGCTGCTGTAATCTGTCAAATTGCAGGTTGAACCGTCGCGCGATGGAGGGGTTTTGAACAGTCGCGCGATGGAGTGACATCATCGCGCGATGGTCGAGGCACACCAAGCCACCTTTATTTGACCATCTCAGAATTCCAGGGCGGTCAGGCCTTGTCATCACTCTTTCTCAGAAGTTTTTATGGGACGGTGCAGAGATGCCTTGGTTTCAGAAGAAAGGACAGTGCAGCAGAGGCTTCTGCTTTGAGAAGGGGAAATGCTTCACGCATTCTGGCTTATAAAGAGACCGGCACTTCATTCAGTAGATGCATTCCCTTGGTAATTTTTCACAAAAATCAAAATGGCGAACAACCTTCCAGTGTTGATTAGTCCATGGCTTACTGCTTTTGTTGCTGGAGATTGGCTCTCATTCCGATCTCACGGGCTGGCCGCATTTCGCTTTCTCCGTGATGTAAGGGTTCGCCCTGAGCTCTTGATGGCGGCCCTGCAATTCTGGGATCCGGAGGTCCATGTGTTCAGGTTTGGGGTCAACGAGTTGTGCCCGACTGTGGAGGAATTCCAAGCGTACCTCCAAGGTGTTGCCTCAAGCGTGATCGTCGTCCCGCCTTACCGGAAGAATATACCAAAGCTCCTTCAAACCAGCCTTGACATTACTAGCGGAGCAGCCGAAAGTTTGCTAGTCGGAGGACAAATCAACATCATGCGCCTAATGGAATGGTACGGGCCAGAAGGGGATGTAGAGGATATGGCTTTGCAGGCTAGGCGTCGCTTTGCCTTAACGATCAGCGTGCTGGCTGCTTATTTACTGGTGTCTCCGAATGGACAGGTGAACCCTACGCTGGTGAGCGTTGCTGCTCAGATGGGTTCCCGAAAGAATGTGATGCCGCTTGTCTTGGCTGAAACACTCATGGGGTTGGACTTGGTTTCCATGGGTCAAACAAACGTTTTTGGCGGTAGCCCACTCCTGTTGCAGGTAAGTTCTCACTCAGCTCACCTTTTTCTGTTTTTCGCACATTCTGCTTTTACCTCATCTCTCGGCTAAGGTTATATCGGAGTTTCTCACTTGTTTTTCCACTCAAGCTTATGTGGCTTCTGACTTGTTTTTCCGCTCTTGCAGCTCTGGTTGTCCGACAAGTTGGGATTACTCACTACGCCAGAAGCAAATTGGCCTCATCTGCCCGGCCGAATGCATCAGCGAGGCATGATTTATCCGGAGATGACTGTGCATCAGTGGTACACATTCATAAGAGAAATGTTACCGAACGAGATCATTTGGAGGCATGAGGCCCTGAACATCCTGGATATGGCCTTGAATTCTGCGGGTTTTGAGAGAATGGTGATAGCTGGGCTGACCGCCTTCACCTTCTACATTCCTGGCCGTATCCTCCGTCAGTTGGGAATAAGCCAAGGGCTTCACCGAGCTGGGATTGAGGACTTCCAAGTCCCTGCCTTTACCTTCCAGAATCTGAGAGGATACGAGCACAATTGGGGCCTGAGACAACTCGGAGGAGCTGACCCAGATTTCAGCACAGAGCTTATGCCCCGATATCGAGCATGGCTGAAAAGAGAGATTGCAAGCAGGCAAAACAATGACTGACTCTTCGACAGACTCGAATGATCTAGAATAAACTGTGAGCCTGTTAAGGCCTCGAGCATTTTATTCTGTTTTTTTATGCTTAACTGTTTGTTTAAGACTGCTCAGCTTGTGTAATAGAAGTTATAATTAAATAAAAGTGAAAGTTGGAGAGCTTTCCTCGGTTGTTTCAAGTGTTGAACCACAGCGTTCCGCGAATATTGACCCAGATTCTGGTAATAGGGAACCGTGGATCAAGTTGATTGATTATGACCGAATCTCACAGAGAGATTGCCTACGTATCCCTTTTCAAGGAATCAGGTCAAAACGTAGTTCAGGCAAAGGTTCGCTCGGGTGTTTTAGCTCTCCTTTTACGCTCTAAATTTTGCCCAGAACCGCCCGTGCGGGTTTTCGGTCTAGCGAGCTGCTTGGTTGATGCCTATTTATTTTTGCCTAAACCGCCTTCTCAGGTTTTCGGTCTAGCAGGCTTGCTCTAATTTTTGCTTGGAACCGCCCACCCTTGTGGTTTTCGGTCCAACGAGCTTCTCTCAGGGATAGTAACGTTTGAGTTGATCCAGGTTAACCAGAGTGTTGAACTCGTTGCCATCGAGATCAATGAGCTGAGCCGCTCCCCCAGAAAGGATGGTTTTAATGATGTAAGGTCCGGAACGCTTAGGTCGGAACTTACCGCGGGGATCGAAAACTGGCGCTCGAATCTCCTTCGTGACCATGTCACCTTCAATTAAGTCTCTAGACTTCACTCTCTTGTTAAATGCTCGGGCAATTCTCCGTTGATACCCCTGAACATGATACAAAGCCCGGAGCCTTCGTTCATCAAAAAGCATGAGATCAGCGAATCTCCCACTGAGCCATTCAGATTCCGAAAGTTCCGATTCTACCGCAACCCTCAGAGACGGTACCTCGAGTTCTATAGGGAGAACTGCTTCCATTCCGTAGGCTAAGGAATAAGGGGTTGCCCCCGTTGATGTCCGGATCGACGTGCGATACCCCCAAAGAGCTAGAGGCAGCTGCTCGTGCCAGTCCCTGGCGGACTCTGCAGATTTCTTGATGATGGTCTCGATGTTCTTGTTCGCTGCTTCAACTGCTCCATTTGTCTGAGGGCGATAGACGGTCGAGTGATGGATCTGGATCTTGAATTCTTCAAAGAGCTCCAGAACTCTACCCTTGAAATGAACCCCATTGTCTGAGACAAACGCCTGCGGAACTCCATATCGATAGATGATATTCTTCCTGATGAAATAAGCGACTTGGACTGCAGTTAAGGTCTTGTATGATTCAGCCTCGACCCACTTAGTGAAGTAATCGATTGCTACTAGGATAAACCTGTGACCATTCGAAGCAGAAGGTCTGACCATGCCGATGACATCGATGCCCCACACAGAGAAAGGCCAAGGCGAAGTCATGCCAAATAGGTTAGAAGGTGGAACATGCATCAGATTAGCATGGATTTGGCACTTGTGACATCGCCGCACATAATCCACACACTGAGATTCCATAGTAGACCAGAAGTAGCCCTGACGCAAAATCTTCCTAGCAAGCATGACGCCGCTCATGTGGGGACCGCAAATCCCTTCGTGGATTTCTTCCATAATTCTGACAGCTTCACAGCACTGTTGACGCAGAGTTTGTGCATCCCACAATGAGATCTCCTGTACAACCTCCCTCCACAGATGATGTAATGAGCAGCAATCCTTCATAACGCAGTTTGGTCCTTTTGAGAAGCATCAGATGGGTACAAACCACTCTCAATGAAGTTCCATATGTCATGGTACCAGGGCAGGCCATCATCCACATCATCGATGGCGTTGACACATTGATAGGCGGGGTGGTCCCGTTGCTCGATTAAGATAGGACGGAGCTTGACGCCTAACGGTAGTTCGACCATGGAGGCCAGGGTAGCAAGTGCATCAGCGAAATGGTTCTTCAACCGAGGAACATGAGTGAAAGTCACCTTAATGAAACGAGGGATTAATCCCTCTAAGTCGTGATGGTAAGGCTTTAGTCTCTCTTCGCGTACTTTCCAGTCTCCATTGGCCTGAGACACAACAAGATTTGAGTCCCCGATGACTTCAAGCTTTTCCACACCGAGTGCGAGCGCAGCTTCCATTCCCACAATACAGGCCTCATATTCAGCTTGGTTATTGGTGACATCAAAATTAAGCTTGAACGCGAGCGGAATATGAGAATCGTCAGGAGTGACTAGCAAAACCCCGATTCCGAACCCCTTCTGATTGGCTGCCCCATCGAAGTAAAGAGTCCAAACATCCTCAACGACTGTCAGCACTTCCTCATCCGGGAACGCGAAATCTGAATCCTCAGGCCCGTCCACGGGGTGGTCAGCCAAGAATTCTGCAATGGTGCGTCCTTTTACCGACTTTCTTGTAACATACTCGAGATCAAACTCTGCTAAGAGAAGCAACCAACGTGCTAACTTACCAGTAAGCGCTGGTTTCTCAAACAGATACTTGAGAGGATCCATTCTAGAAATCAACTTCACTGGGTAAGCCAGCATGTAGTGTCTTAACTTCTTAGATGCCCAGACAAGGGCCCAGCACGTCTTTTCTAAGGCGGTATAGCGTTCCTCGGCTCCAACCATCTTCTTGCTCAGGTAGTAAATAGCTTTCTCTATTCCCTTGTCCCCTTCTTGAGCTAGCAAACATCCCATAGACGTAGAACTCACAGATAAGTAGAGAATGAGAGGTTTTCCCGGTATAGGCGGCATAAGAACAGGCGGGTTCTGTAGATAGTCCTGGATCGAGACGAAAGCTGCTTGGCACTTTTCTGACCATACGAATGGGGTATTCTTCTTGAGTAGTCGAAACATCGGCTCGCAAGTTAAGGTTAACTTGGCGATGAATCTGCTGATGAACTGAACCTTCCCCAGAAAACTCCGCACCCCCTTTTCAGACTCAGGTGGCTTCATGTCGCGTATTGCTTTGATTTTCGACGGATCGACTTCAATCCCGCGGGAAGTGATCATGAAACCCAGCATTTTGCCTGCTGTGACTCCGAAGGTGCACTTCTGAGGATTAAGACGCATCCGGAACTTGCGGAGCCTTTCGAAAAGTTTCCGTAACACGTGGACATGCCCTTCCCGAGTTTTTGATTTGGCAATCATATCATCGACATAGACTTCAACGTCTTCAAACCAAACGGCATAACCAAATAGCAGTAAGTCCCCCACTCAGTGATGAAGGTCGTCTTCTCGCGGTCTTCAGGTGCCATGAGAATCTGATTGTAGCCTGAGAAACCGTCCATGAACGAGAGCAAAGCATGCCCTGCAGTATTATCCACCAGCACATCGAGGTGTGGCAAAGGAAAATCGTCTTTGGGGCTTGCTTTGTTCAAGTCCCGGAAGTCAACACAGACACGAATCTGGCCATTTTTCTTAGGAACGGGGACGATGTTGGCCACCCAAGTGGGATACTGAGAGACTGCGAGGAAACCAGCGTCAATCTGCTTAGTGACTTCCTCCTTGATTTTCTGCACCCAGTCCGGTCGCATCCGTCTGAGCTTCTGTTTTACCGGCTTAGCATCGGGCAACAGGGGGATTCGATGCTCCACTATCTCAGGATCGATACCGGGCATGTCTTGATGAGACCATGCAAAGATGTCGCTGAATTCAGTGAGGAGCTCTTTGAACTTACGATGCTCCTCCGGATCTAACGTGGAGCCCACCTGAACCATCCGAGGATCATTCTCATCTTTCAAGTTTATTAGGATTATCTCTTCTTTTAATGGCTGAGCATGCCTTTCATCTTCCCTTTCAATGAAAGCACGGATTTCCTTGGGGATGTCCCCATCGAAATCTATCCCTTCATCGTCAGGGTCAACACAGTTTATATAAAGATCATTCAAGTAGTCAGAAGAGGAGTCTTTCATTTCACAAGACCCTGCAGGGTCGCCAAGTACAAGGGAGTCGAACTCGAAGTAAAAGCTATGACGTGGAGGGCCGAGAGGCACAAACTCCGACTCAGAGCTAGACTTAGACTCAAAAGACCTGACAGACTCAGTGTCGGACTCAGCTATGTCATCAATGCAAGTAAGGCGCGGCTTGAAAATGCAATTTTTAAGGCTACCCTTAGCTTCCACGATAAGAGAGGTGGGGTCCTCGAGGGCGTCGGGCCCGAGCATGAACACTTCGGCCTCTTCGGCTTCCTTGGCCAAACCCACTTGAGAGAATTCACGGAACAGCTGCTCCAAGCTCCCCTGATCGAAAGATCTCAGCCAGTCAGTCTTCGGCTTGGGTTGGCTAAGTTTCCTCTTGAATTCCGCGCTAGCTGGCTCTTCGTCACTGGAAGACCAAGTATCATCCGCAAAGATCTCAAAACCAGGTAGCAGCTCCCCGGTGACCGAGTCGATAAAGGGCTCAGCTTGCCCACGATAGATATCATTCCCCTTTTCACGGATGAAGTAGCTGTTGGGATCACCATAGAGAGATCGAGGTTTTCCCGTGTATTTCCTTCTTTTGGCATCGTTGGCAGAGGAAGAGTATCCCAAGCCAAAGCGGCCCTCACAGGAAGGAAACGCAGGGAATTCCGGAATCCCTTGTTGGTGAATTCCTAAGCTAAGGCCAGGTAGATAGGACATCCTTCTCATAATGTCCAGAGCGACAGAGCTTATGATGAAGTCTCCATCCACGTTGATGGCCATAACTAAGCCAGAAGTATCAAAAGAGAATCCCGCGAGATCGACGTCTTCGTTGTCGTGCGCAATACCCAAAACAGGTGTGCCGTCTTCTTTGAGCGGGCGAATGCCTGAATCCCCGCAGATAATCAAAGTCCCAGTGGGAAGTCCCAGCATGACTTTCTGATGAAGAGTAGATGGGACAGCCATGATGTCAGATCTGTGAAGCCACGGTCTTCCTAGCAAAAGATTGAACGAGGCTGGAATATCGACCACATGGAACTCGACATCCATTTTGAATCCCTCCGCATCGAGAGTGAGCACGAGTGTGCCTTCAACTAGACGACGTGTGCTGTCGTATGCCTTAACAGCCATGCTGGAAGGTGTAAAGTCCTTTTTAGCCAGTCCCAGACGGTGAGCTACCCTCAAAGGGCAAACATTGATTGCTGAGCCATTATCGATAAGAACGGTCGGAACCCAAAGTCCTCGGCACTTGACTGTGATATGCAAGGGTCGATTGTGGTCAACTCCTTCAAGCGGCAGGTCTTTATCGGTGAATACCACGGTATGCTTAGAGGCAGGTGGGAGGATAAGGGAAATCATCGCTTCAGGCGTGACATCCGGTCGGATCTCAAGACGAGAGAGAGTGTGGCAGAACTTCTGACGATGCTCCCGGGAGGAACAGATTAGTCCCCAGAGTGATATGGCAGCGGGAATCCGCTCCAATTGCTTTTGAATCATGTCGTCGTTTGGGGCACTAACTGGTACCTCAAATGGTACAGACCTTGAGAAAATAGGAGGTTCGTTCTTCCGGTTAGAAGAGTTGGACGAACTTCCTGCTTGCAGATTAGCAGGCTGAAAGACTCGCCCACTTCTTGTAACATTAAGAACGTTCTCTAAAGAGGGTATCATTTGAGGGTCTTGACTATCGTCCCACAGATCAACGGGGACTTCTCCCAATTTGCATTTCCCCTTGTCGGAGGTCGTAGGGGCCACAGGCACTTCCATGTTCAAACCCAAGTCCTCAGTCAGATCTTTGATCAAGAGTGAATCCCAAAAGTCTGGATCCCCAACAGCTATGGCCTCTTGGATTGGTTCTGTACTAGCGACGAAAGGGACATCCCACAGTCCTCCATCAGCGAGGGAGCGATTGACAGTCCAAACCTCGGACCCAACCTGGATGTTAACTACATCATCGACGTCCCAAAGATCAGCCGGTGGAACAAGGTCCGTAACCATGATGCTGCAGTCCTCTTCAGGAGGGGAAGGCACGACAGGGCGCGGAAGGTTTTCGTCGACGATGAAGAACGTAGGATCATACTCGGGATCAGCCACCGAGTTAACCAGCCTGTCGAGAGTGGAAGGGAAGAAACATTCCCCTAGGACACGGGTTTCACCTTGAATGAGATCCTCCTCTAAATACTGGATTTCATGGCCGGGCAGAGCGTAACCCTGGAGAGGATTAGGGTCAAATCCTAATGGAAATTGCCAAGCAGGCTCGGGGTCCCAATAGTACTCCTCCTCAAGCAAAACAGGCTGAGGTTGTTGGAAGAGCATGTCCAACGAGAATCCGTCCAAAGGATCAACCATGGCTGCCTCGTAATTGGCCATCCAAGCATCATACCAGATGTGGTCAAAGGGGATATCCTCGGGATTAGGCGGGAACCCCTCTAATTCTAGCTCCGTCCATTCATTGATTATGGGAGTGGCATAGTCATCGTTATCAGCTATAGCCCACCCTACGGCTTGCATGTCAAGTTGTTGCTCTGGTTGAGGGGGAATAGCAGCTCTGAAGTGGTCCAACAGACTTAAGGAGGGGTTTGGATCCGTCACATTGAAGTACGGGTTATCCATGGTAGAGGCAGAGTTGAGCTGTACAGCAGGTATAGGCTGGTGGAATAGATCTCCAATAGAAGCATTGAATACGAACGCTCCGTTCTGTAGACGCGCAGAGGGCGCATTGAAATTGGACGACTGTCCTTCCTCGGAATGGATATAGGAAATCTCGGCCTCGGACTGAAAGGGGATAGGCACAATCGGCCTAGGTTGATTCGTTGAGGTTATATAGTCGGTGGGGTTGAATATAGTGGAGCTGAGGGATATATCAGTGGGGCTGATGGATATCTGGTTAATGCGTGGAACATTGCTGTGGTTTGGCATAGAATTGGCGAGGATGTTGGGTTTTTGAGCTGCCGGTGGTGGAGCATGAAGAGTCCCTTCATCTATGAGATCCTGAATCGCATGTCGGAGGCGAAAGCAAGAATCGGTAAGATGGCCGGGCCCTTGGTGATAGGCACAGTAGAGATTGGCTTTGAAGTTGGGAGAAGGCTTCTTAGGTAAAGGAGTTGGATCGAGGAGCTTCAGATGTCCTGATTGGATCAGTTTCTCCATGACAGAAGATAGCGGTGCTTCAAAAGCGGAGAAACTACGAGGTTGGTTACGCGGTCGGTTGTTCTGCGGAGCTTGAACTTGATGGACCTCGGCAATTTGGTTAGCAGCTTTCGAGGAAGAGGCATTGGTACCACTGGTTGTAGTATTGGAGTAAGTCCCTCCCCCAAACAGCGCATTAGTATTTCCAGAATATGCCCGAGGTTTCGATTTTGATGGATTGGAAGATTCTCCTTTTGACAGAATTCCACTTTGCAATGCATCTTCGATGGCCAAGCCAGAATCGAAGAAGGTGTCAAAATTGGAGGATGCTTGAACGAGGACCAAGTGCCTAGCATAGTCCGGCTGGAGATTGCGGGAGATGATACGGAGCTGATCTCTCTCGCTCGGGCGATCAGTCATTTGAGCGGCTTTGGCCCTCCATCTCTTGACGAAATCCGCAAAGGATTCCTTAGCGTCCATCTTAGTGGATTCCAACTCCCGAGTAGTCATCTTGAGCTGGGAGTTATAGCTATACTGTGAAATAAACGCAGCCCCGATGTCCTCCCAAGTCCTTCGCTTGGCAATGTCGAGTGACAGAAACCAATGGAAAGCGGGACCCGAGAGGGTTTGAGGAAATAGCTGAGACATGGCCTCGGGCTCGACAGATAGGAGCTTCATGGCAGCATGGTAACCATAGAGATGGGTTTTAGGATCGCCAGTGCCATCGAACTTGGCTATGTCGGGCATTTTGAACTTGTCAGGAAGCTTGGCATTGGGATAAAGGCAGAGACGGTCCAAATCGATCCCTCCAGCACTGAGTTTCTCGGACTTTGAAACAGATTCTTCTAGTTTGGCCATCTTGGCGACGAGAGCAGTCATGTCAGGGTGTTGAACAGTCCTAACAGCAGTGATGCCTGGATTCTGAGTGGGATTTCGATTGCCCTGAGTGTTGACCAAAGCGACCAGACGCCCTGGATGGTCCGGATCTTCGACCATGATAGGTTGCTCATGTACGTCCTCTTCGGCCTCGCCCTCCTCTTGAACAGTTGGAGGAAGGCGAGTGTTAAAGAGGTCATTCAAGCGGGTCATGTTGGCATCTGTCTGAGCAGCCCTTTGTTGTATAACAGCGATACTAGCCTGGATGTTCATAAGCATGGTTTCCAGAGAGAGCGGTTGCGGTTGATCTGCCATGACAGTTGGCCCAGAGGTGCTTGATGCGGAGGAGGGGGTAGGTGATTCCGGAGAGTCTGTTTCTTCGAGGACCGGAGAAGATGCTGACTGCAGGGTAGCAAGCAGAGAACGCGGGGAGTCTTCCGTTGTGACTGACTGGGCTTGCAATCTGACTAGTCTCTGAATCGGATTCCGGTGCAGACGTTCCCAAGTGGGTTTGGTTTTCTGCCTCGATACTTTCCTTGGCGGTGCAATGATTCAGAACCTTTGCTTGCAGAAAGTGAGAAAAGGCTTAATAAGGGCCCTGCAGAAACTTTAATCTAAATAAAAGACTAAAGCGAAAACACAGTCACCGTCGTCAGTGTCGCCCTTAGACTCTAATACTAGCAGACAAGTCTGTCTTATGACGTTTGGACATTACCAGTGATCCTCAGAAATCTTTTCAAGGTGTATCCTTTTTGTATCAACTAAGGCAAGGAGATGTCAAAGCAGTCTAAAGATTTTGGTTTATTCCGCTTCGAAAGTTTCAACTTTGAACTTGGAATAATTCGGTGTAGATAGGCACGATGCTATAACCAGGGAGGCATAGGCAGCACAGTGCCGTAACCCAAATGGTGTACATGCTTCGCATGATAACCAAAATGGTGTAAGCATCGTGGTATTTTTCCCGTTTTGTTCCTTGTTTTCTGTTTGAAACTTCGATTGGGAAATTAGCCAAAGGCTTTAAAAGGCCTTGATTTCCCAAAGTTTAATTGATCCAAGGAAAGTGAGAATTGACAACGTGCATTATTGCGATGCACGACTCCTCATCGGGCCAAGGTAAGGTCCTAATAAACATAAGACAGACTTGAAGGAGAGAGAACCTAGGAGCCGCCCTAAACATGCTTCTACGCAAAACGGTATGCATGTATGAACAGTGCATGCGATAGGGAAAGCAATAACACATCGACAGTATATGGCGGTTAGATGCAAGTAATCTTACCCTGTAGGTACCTGTCCTAGTTTGGAGAGTTCTAGTGCTTTGTATATGCAAAGGCTGGTTTTGGTTTGAAACGGGTTCCTCGGACTAGAGCCAAAGATATACCTCCCGCTGCCCGCGTAACCGCAGAGCAACAGTCAAGCGGTAGAATGACTCATCATCGTCGAAGGTTGTTAGTCATTCGGGGTCCCCGGGCTCCAGTAAACCGTGCCGGATTGCCAAAACGATCCAACGAGGCTTATCCCACATCGATGCAAATGGAGGTGCTAAAAAGTTTTGATTAATGGAACAGAATCGCAAATTCGCAAATGCCTTTTCAAATTTGGCTCTCTTTATTTAATCAATATTTAGAAGAAACTACGCGGGAGAACAATCGGAAAAGTCCCAGATTGGATGGCCGGACGCGAGGTCCTGTTAAATCACCAATCCTTTCTTTAGCAGCGCGAAGCTCACTATTTTGACAGACTTTTGTGGGATTGTTCTCGAGCGTATTAAAATCTAAGTATAGACCAATATTGATTGGATCCCCAGCAGAGTCGCCACTGTGGGCAAATGCGATTTGCCCCGACTCTTTCTCTCCCCCGAGGGAAGGGATTCCGTTCCCCACCCTTTTTTGAGAAAGGAGAGATGCTGCCGGTTCGCGGGAGCGCTTTTTTGCAGCTGGACGTCAAGCGCTCGCGAAAAATACAGAGTCGCCACTTGGGTTTGAAGGTCCGATACCCAAGGAACCGTATTTCGAAGCACTTGTCGCGCTGTTTGATTTGAAAAAGTTAAGGAACCAGTCCATCATAACCATATCTGGGTTCGGGAGCCAGGTTACGAGAGGGGAAGGGTTTTATGGCACCCCTCTCGCCCAATCCGGAGATCGGTTTCTACTTAGGCATTTGCAAAAAATGTTGTTTGTTTGCGATTCTGTTTGATTAATCATTTTTTAGCCAATTAGGGCGGGGGAACAGTTAATCGGGGATTAAAACTGTAACATGTTTGCAGGATGTGGTAGATAGTATGGATGGATGAAATAAATGAGATAATACTGAACACTGCTTTCTGGATGCCAAAAACAGTGCAGGGTATGAATTTATCACAAACAGTGACCAACTTGCATGCACAGAATGGGAACATGCAAGTCACACCATCGCGCGACATACCCATACCCTCGCGCGAGTGTCAACATCCTTTTACAGGTTCAATTTTATCTCCTTCTGGGCTCTGGAAGGACCAGTGCACACCCAGGGCCAAGCCAAGCGGTTCATATGTACTGAAAATAACTACTTATTACAACCTGACTGAATAGGAATAACATACAACCCTTAAACAGTGAGGGTGATGAAAACAGAAACCATAGGCCTAGCTGCCCATGCAAGGGCAATCACTGGAAATGACCAAACCATCGCGCGATGGAGTCACTTCATCGCGCGATGCTCCTGACTGGACATCCAGGAATTGCTTTGCATGCCTGGGCTCTGAGACATATTCAGAAGCTACCCAGGGGCATTCCAACATGAACAAGGAAAGCAAACTACACTAATCTACCGATTTTAGCATGCAAGACAGTGAGATATACCAAATAGGATTAAGCATGAAAATATGAAATCATATAAACTGGATCAGAATAAGAGACCCATCCCCGCGAGAACCATATCGTGCGAGCTAGAAGCATCGCGCGATTGTATGGGTTCATCGCGCGTGGGTTCTCTTGTCCACAGCATCTTGTAAATTTGCTGGCTTTGGGGTCAAAAGCTGATATTGATTATCAGTCCTGGCCCTGTCAGCCCCCCTCAGGGATCAAAACAGTAAAGGCTAAAAATTTATACCTTTGCTTGGATGATTTGAGAATGGTTGAGTGAGGTAGTATGCTTTTGACAAGGGAGAAAGTGATAGTAGTTTTTTTGATTGAGAGAGAAGATCAAGATAGTGGCTCTTGTTCTTTTCTTTGAGATTTTTTTGGTAACCCTTTGAAAGGGATCAAAGGGGGGGTATTTATAGGAGAAGAGGGAGTTTGTTGGTGGTGCACTTGGCTAGGCAGCCAGCCAACAATGCTGGCAGCACACACTTGGTAGAGAAGTGGGGTGCTAAGTTGATGGGAGAGTGGGGGGTTAGGTGGTGCAAGGATGGCCGAGCAAACGCCGTTCAGCTGATGGAACGGGGTCACATGGCCCTGCAGGCGCCTCATCATCACAAAATCCAGCTGGATACGACAGGTGTCGACCATCGCGCGATGGAGTGGGACCGTCGCGCGAGGGTTCTATCTTCCCCGCGATGGTCAATCAGTCAAAGTTTGACTTTGACCACCACCTGGCAAACAGAGCATCGCGCGAGTGTCTCGGTACATCGCGCGAAGGTCAAACCCATAGTCAAAGCTGGGCTCAATGGTTTCGGGGTTAAGGGATGGGTTCCACATATACCAAACTCAAATCATTTCAATCGAAACTGTTCTCAACCTGATTCATCATCGGGGGAACAAGAAACTGAAAAGAAATAAATTGAAAAGAGACAAAATGACTGGGGAATCAAATTGGGGTGTCTACACAACAGAAAGGGTGGAATCAAGTAATAGGGGAAGATCCAAGTCATCAGGTAAGAAGAAGGGAAAGTGCAATTATTGCAAGAAACCCGGGCACTGGAAAAGTGACTGTTTAAAACTCAAGGAGAAGGAAAAAGAAGACCAGAAAGGGGGTAAAGTAATTGCTGGAATTGCTGAAAGTTCAGATGAGCCAGATAACGTGTTATCAGTTACAGAGGGCGATTCTCGCTCTAATACTGAGTGGACTATGGATTCTGGATGTTCATACCATATGTGTCCGCATAGAGAGTGGTTTTCTACTTATGAGGTGGTCAATGGTGGTACAGTTTTAATGGGCAACAACATGGCCTGTAAGACTGTTGGTTCAGGAACGATTCAGCTTAGGATGCATGACGGTATTGTTAGGACTTTATCTGAGGTTCGACATGTTCCAGATTTGAAGAAAAATCTTATATCCTTTGGTGCTCTTGATTCTTTTGGTTGCAAATTTCTCGGTGAAGGTGGAGTTTTAAAAGTCTCGAAGGGTGCATTGGTACTGATGAAGGATCAGAAGCATGGTAACCTCTATACACTCCAGGGCAGTACAGTTTTAGGCGCTGCAGCAACGGTTGCTTCATCCAAGGTTTCAGATTCAGACTTGACTCGTTTGTGGCATATGCGCCTTGGGCATATGAGCGAGAGGGGGATGACAGTTTTGAGCAAACAGGGTTTGCTATGTGGCCAGAAAACTGAGAAGCTGGATTTCTGTGAGCATTGTGTCTACGGCAAGCAGTGCAAGGTAAAATTCAGTACAGCTGTTCATCGCACCAAAGGCACGGTGGATTATTTTCACTCGTATCTTTGGGGTCCCGCAGAGGTAACTTCTAAAGGTGGTTTTTGATATTTTATGAGTATTATCGATGATTTCTCTCGTAAGGTTTGGGTGTATATGTTGAAACATAAGAGTGCCGCCTTTAATACATTCAAACAGTTTAAAACTTTGATTGAGAATCAGACTGGTAAGAAAATAAAACGTTTGAGAACTGACAATGGTATGGAGTTTTGTCTTGGGGAGTTTGATAGGTTCTGCAGTGATGAGGGCATTGTGAGGCATCACACAGTGAGCAAAACCCCTCAGCAGAATGGTGTGGCTGAACGAATGAACAGGACTCTTTTGGAGAAGGCACGTTGTATGTTGTCCAATTCCGGATTGGGCAAAGAATTTTGGGCTGAAGCCGTTTCCACAACATGCTATTTGGTGAACAGGTCTCCGTCAACTGCTATTGAGTGTAAGACTCTGTTTGAGGTATGGTCAGGCCATCCAGCTGATTATTCTGTGCTGCGTGTGTTTGGGTGTCCAGCTTATGCTCATGTGAATGAGGGTAAGTTAGAGCCACGGGCCAAGAAGTGTATTTTCTTGGGTTATCAGGCAAGTGTGAAAGGGTACAGATTGTGGTGTCCTGAAGATTCAAAGTTTTTGATCAGTAGAGATGTTACTTTTGATGAAAACTCTATGATTAAGGGGTCTAAGCAGGTTGATGATACAGTTCAGGAACAGAGTGTTCCAAGGCAGGTGGAGTTTTTGAGTGGATCTTCCGACTCAGAGAAGAAGCACATTGAAAGCCAATTGAAGATGAGTTCAAGAGTTCAAACACAGAGGATGATGCATTAGTTGAGCAACCACGCACTATTGCTAAAAATAGGCCAAGTAGGGAGATTCGGCCTCTTGAAAGGTATTCGGCTTATTCTGAGATGGTGGCCTATGCTTTATCAGTTGCTGAGACAGTTGAGTATGAGGAGCCTTCCAGCTATACGGAAGTTGTTTCGAGCGCTGAGTCTGCACAGTGGTCTGTTGCTATGAATGAGGAGATTGAGTCTCTTCAGAAGAATCAAACATGGGAGTTAGTAGAACCGCTGAAAGAGAAGAGGATTGTTGGGTGCAAGTGGGTCTTCAAGCGCAAACCAGGTATTCCAGGGGTAGAAGATGCTCGATTCAAAGCTCGGCTAGTGGCGAAAGGATACAGCCAGAAGGAGGGTGTTGATTACAATGAGGTATTTTCACCAGTTGTAAAACATAGTTCCATTCGCACTTTACTTGCTATTGTTGCATGTTATGATCTTGAGTTAGAGCAACTTGATGTCAAAACTGCGTTTTTGCATGGCGAGCTTGAGGAACAGATTTATATGCGTCAGCCTGAGGGATTTTTTGTTTCTGGTAAGGAGGATCACGTTTGTTTACTTCATAAGTCTTTGTATGGCCTCAAACAATCCCCTAGGCAGTGGTATAAGCAGTTTGATACTTTTATGATAAGCCAGTCATATTCTAGGAGTGAGTATGATAGTTGTGTGTATTTTCGAAAACTTCCAGATGGTTCATTTGTTTATCTACTGTTGTATGTTGATGATATGCTTATTGCTGCCAAGAGTGTATCAGAAATCAACAGGTTGAAACAACAATTAGGTGGTGAATTTGAGATGAAAGATTTGGGTGCGGCAAAACGTATTTTGGGTATGGAGATTTGCAAAGATCGAGTAGCTGGCAAATTATTTTTGAATCAGAAGTCTTGTGTTCTAAAAGTGCTTGAGTGCTTTGGCATGCAGAACTCGAAGCCAGTCAGTACCCCTTTGGCAGCACACTTTCGACTTTCAGCTGAGTTGTCACCACAGTCGGAGGATGAGGAGAAGTATATGTCTCAGGTTTCATATTCATGCGCAGTTGGGAGCCTTATGTATGCTATGGTATGTACTCGTCCTAATATTTCACATGCAGTTAGTGTCGTTAGTCGTTATATGGGGCGTCCAGGAAAGGCACATTGGGAGGCTGTGGAATGGAAACTACGGTATTTGTGCGGAACTGCAGGCATTGGTCTATTGTTTAGGGTTGCCAATTCTGGTGATCATGCTGTTGGTTATGTTGATTCGGATTTTGCCGGTGACCACGATAAGAGGAGGTCTTTGACAGGTTATGTTTTTATTCTGTCCGGAAGTGCCATTAGTTGGAAAGCTACTTTACAGGCTACAGTCGCGCTGTCTACAACAGAAGCGGAGTATATGGCCATTGCTGAAGCTATGAAGGAGGCATTGTGGATGAGAGGTTTGCTTTGTGAGTTTGGTCTTGCACAGGGTGTGAGTTCAGTATTTTGTGATTCGCAAAGTGCTATACATTTGACTAAAAATCTGATGTATCATGAGAGGACCAAGCATATCGATGTCAGGTATCACTTCGTTCGGGATATCATCTCACAGAAGCAAGTTGAGGTGAAGAAAGTGGGTACGGCAAATAACCCAGCAGATATGTTGACTAAACCGGTTCCGATTGCCAAGTTCAAGCATTGCTTGGGCTTGCTTGGTATTTGCAGCTGATCGCCCCTCGGGGGCATTTGGCGAGTGAGAGGTTAGAAGGGGAGAGCTATATTTGGTGATTTGGTTCAGTGGAATTCAAGTCAAGGTGGAGAATTGTTAGGAATGTCTTGTATTCCTTAGTCCCACATTAGTTAATTATGTTATTCCCGTTTTTGTAGCCTATTATAAATAGGGCTTTTGGGGAACTTCTAAAGTATCTTTTGGGCTTTCATATTTGTGGCCTTTCTAGAGTTATGGATTACAGCCGGCTCTTTGTATCTCTTCTTCACGTTGGTTAGTGACTCCTCTCTCTCTTTGCCCGTGGACGTACCCATCTTGGGGAACCACGTATATCTTGTGTCTTTGTGATTTCTTGTTTAGTTTTCAATTTCTCGTTCTTAGCTTGCATTCATAGCGTTCGTTACAACAGTATCTATGTCTTTATTTATTAAAATTTTAGTTTATATCTACCATTGAAAACTTAGATTGCTATGTTGATCTGGTCGAAGTATCGGGAATTGCCTTCTGCTATGTTAAATTTAGCATATGAATAGACTTTGGTTGCTTTACTTGAACATTGAATATTGAATTGAATAATCACCGTGTTGTATATTCTCGTATTCTGAAAATGGTCGATTTCAGAAATTTGATTTATTCTCTTGTTTACTAAATGATGAAAACCTAAGCATAATCCCTGTTATTATTTGCGAGAGATTGTTTACCTGTTGACACCTGCAGATGACCATGTTTCTACTCTTGTTTATAAGGAAATGGTGTATGATTTTGCTGAATGTTGGAGGAATCCTTATAGGCATTAATGTTGGAGGAATCCTTATATAGTTATATGCATTACTTGTTTGAATAAGAGTATCGAACACGATTCACTGACTTTATTATTACTGGTTCTCGTGTACCCTCTTCTAGTTTGTTTTAAATTGCTTGATCTTGACCCTTTTGTGTACGACCGCAAGATTGACAACATAATGTCCCGCCACCAGACAAGAGACAGTCATTGCTGTAACAATCCTGCCTAAACCCTCTCTTCCACCTGGAGTAGTGTCATGGCCTCCACTCCCGCCTCCTCCTCCACCTTTCATGTGTTGCAGCGGTAGTTCAGGCTACTACTCGGGTGATTAAAAACCTCTCCTGCCACCTTAATTCCCTGGGATGGATTTAGGTTTTCCAAAGAGTACATTTACATACGAAGAATGGGCAATGGCAACAGATGACTTTTCAAATGCAAACCTCCTTGGACAAGGTGGGGTCGGATGTGTGCACAAGGGAGTCGTCCTTCCCAGTGGGGAAGAAGTCGCCGTTAAGCAGCTGAAAGCAGGAAGTGGTCAGGGGGAACATGAATTGAAGGCCGAGGTCGAGATCATTAGCCGGTTGCATCACAAATATCTTGTTTCATTAGTTGGATACTGCACAGCGGAGAACACTAACGCACAAGCATTGTGTACGGCTGAAGAGATCTCAGGATCTGCCACAAAGTATGCAAAGGGACTGCTCAGGAGGATTGGCTGCTCAGGCTAGTCCTCGCCCTTACCTATATTAATTCCAGCTAGGTGATAAACAATAATATGATCCATATTGGTGAATTTATTATTTACCCTAGGTTCAAGTAAAGCGTTCGAACCCAGATTCCGATTCGTTTGTAGTATTTGTACTGAATATTGTCTTCACGGGTATGAATAAATGAATTCAAACTCTATATCCAAGTTTGTGTCATATGCAAGGTCAATAGTGTTTAGACCCTCAATATTTTTCTTGTTTGAATAAGTTTGAAAGAATATATAGTCATCTGTTGGATAAACCACTAGAGATACAGTTTGAAATGTAGATTAGCCGAAAAGAACAAGTTTCAGAAAGGAAAGATATGTTGAAGTTTTCATTCTGTGTATGGGTAAGTACATTGAGTATTTACGGATGGGTATATTGATCAATGGCTTGGACTATCCAAATGCTGCAGTCTGATATCAGCTTACTAGATGGAGGGCACATCCTATCTCTTTCAGAGAAGAAAATTGTGAGAAAGACATTAAAGAGAAAGTGCAGAACTATGAGTGTGCTTAGTTTAGAGGATCACCAACAGCATGTTGGCAGAAGGGAAGATGCTGTGAAGTTCCTTGGTGGTAAGCTTCTACAGTTAACTAAGTATTGCTCATGTTTATGAACCATGTAATACGTCTTGTGAAGTACATACTGGATTGTTGTCTTTATGGATGCAGTACAAAATTGTAGGTTTTTTATGTATTGGTGGTGTTCATGCAGGGAAACGCATCTGTAGGTAGCTTGCGATCCATCGTAAATCCACAGTGAAGCGCATCCATAGGCAACTTGGGACCCGTCGGTGGTCATTTAAACAAGCAACTGACTTGTATGTTCATTTCTTTCTAGTCAAATTGTTTTATAGGTTGTAATTATTAAAGTGCTCTTTCGGAGAGGAAAGATAAGTTGACGTTGTCATTCTGTGTATGGATGAGTACCTTGATTATTTTCGGATGAGTTTATTGATCAATGGCTTCAACTATCGAAATACGGCAGTACTCTTCAATCAGCTTACCAGATGGAGGACACATCCTAGATCTTTCAAAGAAGAAATTGTGAAGACATTAAAGAGGAAGTGTAGAATGACGAGTGTTCTTAGTTTAGATTATCACCAGCATGTTGATAGTAGATGGGAAGATGCTGTGATTAGCCTTGGCGGTAAGCTTCTACAATTAGCTAAGTGTTGCTCTTGTTTATGAACCATCTAATTAATGCGTCTTGCAAAGGACATACTGCATAGTCTGCATTGTTCTATTTATGGAAGATGAAGCGGTACAAAATTTTAGTTTCTTCCCTTATGTATTGGTTCTCATGCAGCAAAGCGCATCCGTAGGCAGCTTGTGATCCATCGGGTATCCATAACGAAGCGCATCCGTAGGCAACATGAGATCCATCAGTGGCCATTTCAACGAGTAACTCATTTGTATTTTCATTTCTATCAAGTCAATTCATTTTATAGGTCGTTATAATTATGGAAATAGTAAAAATTTCTCCCAACATTTGTATGAAACTACCGGGCATTTGGGGTCCATGCATCACTTATTTTTTCAATTCCTGTTGTCACTTCAGATTATTAAACATTGAAATCCTATCATTCACATCTAGATTTTAAAATACTCAACTTAAGTGAATTCAAAACCTGAAGCATAATTGCTGCTCCTTTAATGGGCACCTTATGAACGATAGCTAGCTTGCATATGTGTCCAGCTTTCCCTCAAAGCGGATATAGAAGCATCTGTATCTGAAGTCATTGTCTTCAATATGAAAGGGACCCTCTACTCAACTTGTCTATGTTTCTGAGCTTTTTGACATATGTTTTGTTGTAGGCTTGTAGCTCAGTCTTCAACCAATGCCTATACTATCTATATTCGTACTTGACTGAAGTTATGGGATGTTATTCATAATTATGGGTTTGTCCTTTGAACATTGCGGCAGTTCGTGACTTTTAGCCCCATATTCTTATGCCTTGTTCCCTTCGCGATTCAAAAAGAATTTTTCAAAAAATTCCCCCTAGATTTCCCATACTTTTCACCTTTTTCTCTCTATCTCTCTCCACTCATTACCCCTACTATTTTTCAAAAACACTTTTCAAATCTCAATCCAAATAGCCATTGGAATTTACCTGCCTTTTATTTTTTTTGATTAACTATTTACCTGCCTTTAGATAGCATGGTTTTCCACATTGTCAGCGGAATGTAATTACTATGGAAGTCCGAGGTAGTCACATAGGAGTATTTTCTTTGGTAAGTGAGTTTAGCACGTTTATGAGGCTAATTGCTTTCTAAGACAACGTCGTCTTTGTTGTTTGTGTATTCGAAAAAGGAGTAGACATAGTTTTCGTAAACTGGGAGTGTAATTAATAAAAGTCCAAATTGCTAAAATAAATGAGTGAACATATCTTTCGTAAACTCTGTGAAGAAAGAAGTACAATCCAGAAAAACCCAAATTTAGTAATTTCCTTTACTTGACTCAGATCTGGGCAACAATGAAGGGGTATTCTTTAGGAGACGAAAGGCCACTTGTTTCAAGGCTTCAACGTATCCGTATATCCTGGCTTGGTAGATTTTCACCTCGGCCTTCAGCTCTACTAGGAGGAGGGGAGATTGTGGGGCCTATAGCCTTATCATCAAGTGAATTTGCTGCTACAAACAACAAAGCATGTGTTAGACAAGATAAAAGCAGCTCTACTGCATCTGATGCACAAGATAAAAGCGACTCTGCTGCCTCTGATTCAGAGAACAAAAGAACAAGAAGAAAAGAAGACCGCGAAGTCATATATACGAGTATTACTTTAGATGATCTTAGACAACATTATGGCCATAAATGTAAAGATGCTGCAGAGAGCCTTGGCGGTAATTTACTGCTTGCCTTGTTTTCAACCAAAATAACTCTGCAATTAGATCTCATTTATTCTCTAGTGTAATCTATGGAACAATACGAATTTCTTATGTTGATTCTTGCTCGCAGTTAGTGTATCCATGCTTAAACACACTTGTAGGCAGTACGGGATCAAGCGGTGGCCTAATATTCTAAGAAAAAATGGTAATTCCACCCTCAATCACTATTAGTAATGCCCTAGTAATCCAATCCAAAAAAAAAAAAAAGAAGTAACGATCATCATCATCCAGTCAAAAGGTTACTATTTTTTTTTTTTTATATTAATATAACCTCCTTTCTTCTCCTTCTATCACCTATCTTTCCCTAACAGCTATTTCTCTTCCCTTTTAATCTTTCTGATGTAGTTGTTTTGTTTTTGTTCTCTCCAGCCGGGAGACCTCCTGATCAATATGGAGGACAGAATCCATCACCGACATGGAAGACGCTGTCAACTAATGGGCAGACCGAGATGGAAAATCAAATGGTTGGTCACCTTGAGGAGACGAATGAGTTTCTCCTGGATTTTGTTGAAGGCCCAAACAGTAGGAATACAGAAAATGCTTCAATGGTATAGATAGTAAAAATCCCTTCTTTTCAATATTCTTGCTCTGGTAATTATCATTATATGGGTTTTTTCTGTGTCATTTATGTACAATGAAAATGAAGAAGGAGTGGTTTCCTCTGAATGGGCATTTCAACAAAAAAATCAATGGATGGTGTCCACCTCTTATCCAAATTCCAATGGTCCTGAGGTTCCACACCCTCATATAGCATCAACACAGATCCCAGGTGAGAATATGGGAAGTTAAGGAGATAGGAGAAATTCGTTTTGTTCACAGGAAGAGCATCTTCTGCAAGGACAGATCTCTGGATCTGTGTGGACAGTCCCTCCATGTTCAGATCCTGGTTCGAGCCAACACATACCTACCATTTCCCCCACAATGGGAAGTTCAGAAGACCGAATAAATTCGCTAGCTTTCCTACAAAATGTTTTGCTGGAGGAAGATGTCTCTGGATCTATTAGCTGGACAATCCCTTCATGTTCTGAACCAGCTCTGGGCCAACTCATGCCTACTGTTCCCTGGACAACAGGAAGTTCAGATGATTTGAGAAATTTGTTACGTTCAGTGGAAGAGTCTTTTTTGGTGGGACATGTCTCTGGATTTATTAACCCGATAGTCCCTTCATGCTCATATCCAGCTCCGAGCCAACCCATGTCTACTGTTCCCCACAGAACAGGAAGTTCAAATGATTTGAGATTTTTGTTAGATTCAGTGGAACAGCCTTTTCGGGCTGGACATGTCTCTGAATCTATTAACTTGACAGTCCCTTCATGTTCTGATCCAACTCCAAGCCAATCTGTGCCTACTATTCTCACAGAAAGGCAAGATATTAGGTCCGTGAACCTAAAGGCAACATATTTGGATACCATAATAAAGTTTCAGTTCCATCACGCATCTGGAATAAATGAACTGGAGGAAGAAGTGTCAAAGATACTGAAGTGCGAGCTTGGTAGTTTTGACATTGAGTTTGAGGATGAGGATGGGGAATGGATATTAATGGCCTGTGACGAGAACGTAAGGGAATATCTGCAACTTGTCACCAAATTGGGAAAGCATGTAACCAAACTAAAGGTTCGTGGTAAGGTTCCCGAACCCTGAATTTTTGTGATAGATTCGGATGTGATAAATTCAGATCATTGAAGCGGAAAAGGCCATAAGTATGTTCAGTTGTAGAATAATATTACTTGGTTGATACCTGTTCCATGTTCTTTGTGCAGCTGAACATCTCCTTGCTCCTCTGCTAAACCAGAATATTTTTGGTAATGTTGCTTTCAGCAGGGCTTCTGTTTGTTTTGGCCTAGATTTTACATAAATTTAGCTGCTGACATTTGATTTGTTTAAAGCTTGTTTAGTAGGGGTTTCTTTTTATCATCTTCTGATGCTGGGATTATTTGTGTTGGCCAGCATTGTTAGATGATGTGTGTGTGTGAGCGTGCATGGTGAGGATGATGAGATTTTGGGACCATGGGCCTTTACAAAAGTTGTCATAGGCGCAAGGCGCATGGTTAGCGCTTTGACGGAGCCCAGGAGAGGCACCTTCAATGAAGGCCAGCTGCAGTGCGCCCTGGTGAGAAAGGTGCAAAGGCGAGAAAAGGAGCGCCTCTTTCAATTTTAATCACAGCCATAGGATCAAAGCTAGGTTAAAGAGGAAAGTCACTTTCACCCCCTGTGGTTATCGCCATGTGCGGATACCCCCCTTATGGTTTAAAACTGACCACATAACCTACCTGTGGTTTTGAAAATGTGCGGATAGACCCCCTGCCGTCATGTTTTCCATCCATTTTAACGGATACAATATTAAAAGACCGTTATACCCCCATCACGTCCCTTGATTCTTCTTCTTTTTTAAATCTAACCACACCATCCTGTATACCAAAAATTGAATCCAAACCGTTGATATTGTAAATTTTGACGAGTACTCCGTCTGCGCCAAAATTCAAGTCAATCAAAAAATGAAAAGCTCATGGTCAAATCGATTTTGTTATGAAATTAAAATTTCAAATTTGAATGTACTAAAAATTAGATCATTGGGTTATTGATGCCTGATCGAGATGATTTTTTATAGAGATACTCTATTCTTTATTTAATACATTATGAACGACTCAGATTACATTCTAAAGATGTGTGAGATACACCTCCGTTAAAATGGATGGAAAACATGACGGCAAGGGGCCTATCCGCACATTTTCAAAACCACAGGTAGGTTATGTGGTCAGTTTTAAACCACAAGGGGGGTATCCGCACATGGCGATAACCACAGGGGGTGAAAGTGGACTTTCCTCTAGGTTAAACGTATTAATTTTACTCCTTCAGCCTTGACTTTAGTCGATTGTAAATCTATCTTCTCTTGATCACCAAAAACGAAAATAGCACAGGTATCATCTCGATTATCAATCGATCTCTCTCCTCTCCTCTCATCTTTCCTCTCTCGATCATCGGTCGATTTTCTCTTTTCTCGTTTATAGTTGAGATATATTATTCG
The DNA here is from genome assembly GCA_019656295.1 of Rhododendron mucronatum var. ripense. Lineage (NCBI taxonomy): Eukaryota > Viridiplantae > Streptophyta > Magnoliopsida > Ericales > Ericaceae > Rhododendron > Rhododendron mucronatum. Next base: position 590,213 of record BPLT01000135.1, on the reverse strand, counting down.
ATATATGAAAACATAAAAGCATTTTATTTTTTTTAATGTTTTCAGAAATGTGTGTCTTTTTGTGTGTACATATAACCCTTTCTCTCTGTGCCCAGCCCCTAATAAGTTTTCTTTTTTAATGTTTTCAGACCAGTTTACTTTTTATATTTTTTTTTATGTGTATTAGGCTATAAAGAATTGGAGTATGCTAATTTTCCTATTTTTTTGCTAAGGAGTGCCTCGCTTCAAAAAGGCATGCAGCCAGGGCTGGCCCAGGGGTGAGCCCAACAAGCCCCTGGGCTTCGGCAACCCCCACCACGGGGCAGCACACAAAAAAAAAAAAAAAACCTAAAGTATGTAATAAATATAGAAGTTAGCGCGTACATAACAAGTAGAGTCTTTGGCCCAACGGTAAGGCCATGAATCTCGAACGGGGTATCCTATTTTTTGTCCTCCCAAAGCCCTTCATCTTTGTCTTTCCATAGGACTTTTTTTTATAAAAAATTTGCTTAAGCCTCCTACTATTACTCCCTTCGTCCCCTTTTAAGTGTCCTGTTTCGTAATTCCAACTTATTAAAAAGACATCATCATTATACCTTTTACATCAACTTTTTTCTTCACTTTCCCTACTTACCCATCATCATTACACTTTTACTCACTAACTTTTCAAAATGGAATCTACTTTAGGGACAAAATAGACAATGCACCAACTTTTACCTACTAACTTTACAAAATGGACACTTATTAAGGGACAGCCCAAAATGGAATACCGGACTCTAAAAAAGGGACGAAGGGAGTAGTTCTTTTCATTTAATTTTTTCATGGGATTTCTACGATTAAAAGTTAAAGGGTTTATTAAACTTTTTTTTTTTGGGGGGTAAGTTGGGTTTATTAAACTTTATTGTAATAAATATTTTTATGTGTTGATCAAATTATTTTACTTTTATATTTCTTTTTATTACAATACCTCATATAGACATTAAAATATCTATATTGATTACTCTTACTCATTTAATGTTAACTTTAGTGGGATTCTTTGTTTAAAAATATTTTTACTTCTTTGATTTTTCGAGAATTAGTGTAATTAAGTTGTTCAAATTTCGTTCAGATGCGTTTTTCAATTGTATGATTATAAGATTTTATGGGGTATGTGGTTGCTTATCAATATAGTTAAATGTTTGTGTTACAGTTGTTTCGGCGGAGAGTAGTTTTTCTTAGTTGAAGTAGGTAGAAATTTACATTCAGACATCCATGTTACACGAGAAATTAAGTAGATTTGCTGTGATCTCAATTAAAAATGAGTGCATGAATAAACTAAAGAATGATGACTTAATCAAAGTAGTTGCTTCAAGAAATGCAAGAAAAAGTTGTTTACTTTGAATCAGATCGTGGTAATCATAAAGTAATATAACCGGGGTTATTTTTTGATTTTGATGTAATTCAATGAAGTTCAAAAGCAAAATGTAGCATTGATTTTTTTTGACTTGTATGTCTTTCTATTTTTTGTAATTTAATATTAAGTGAGCAACCAAGTGTGAGATCGGTTTTGGGCAATCTAAATGTCGGGGCTGGCACTGCATGATGCAGCTTGCCGAGGCCCCAACAGAATCTAAATGTCGGGGCTGGCACTGCATGATGCAGCTTGCCGAGGCCCCAACAGATTTTTATGCCTCGGTGCGTCTCTCGCCCATAACAGTTATGGACTTTACGTTATGGTCTGTGGGTGCATTGACGGTGGAGCTCAGTCCTAAGTTGCCTGAATTGCCTGTTGGTTGCCTTTTTCATTTTGTCTTTGGAATGCAAGACCTTGTCCTGCTTCTAATGATTGCATCCTCTCAAATTTGGGCAAAACAATGTTTGGCATATCTCACATCCTCATCTCTCCAATGGGCAGCAACCCTGCCGTTCTCATTTTTCCAAACACAGGCAACTGTTTATCCCTTCCCGGTCTCCCCCCACTACTTGCATACCTGTATATCATCAAATCATGCCACGACTGAACGTTCCTCTTGGGCATTCTATCCATTGCCCAGAAAGCATCTCTGTACTCAAAAAAATTTTTTAAAACAGTGTGAACTTGTTTAGTTCATTGTTTCCAACATAAGATGAAAAATCAAGAGCTAATGGCCCTATCCCAAGTCCAAGCGACTAAGGGTTTGCACCCTAGTGAAAAAGTGCCTCCAAAGTACTCGCAGAGTGACAAATATATGTCCGGGTTAATATCTAAGGACAATCTGAACAAATTTTCACACCTTGATTAATATGTTTTGAAATGAACTGCACTAAAAACTATGGAAGAATTTAATGTTATCATTAACAAGTTTTCACTGTGGATTTTTTACAATAGACCATAATGAGGTATGGCACCATATCTCCTAATGGTAGCCGTATGATTGGATACCGTTTTTTGTACAAATGTGTTTCAATCATATGTCTATCAACGTCCGATCAATATGATTTTTGGTACACGTAATAATAAATGAGAGTCAAAAAGATAGCAAAACCAAAACTTACTTTATGATATTTCTAGGAGCAATATATATTCACCAGGAGGTCCATACTTGGATGGATAAGATTACAATCAACTTAACCGAATTAGAAAAGATAGGGAAAAGAAGATAAAGATAAACTACACTACAAGATAAACTACAACAACACAACAAACTAATCCAAAATATTGGCTAAGACTCCCCCTCAAGTTGGAGCTTGAATGGAATGAACGCCCAACTTGCAACTAAGTTTCTGAAACTGTTCTTTGCCCAATGCCTTAGTGAAAATATCCGCAAGTTGGTCAGAAGTATGAACATAGGATGTGCGAAGTAAACCCAACTGTATTTTCTCACGCAAGAAGTGACAGTCAATTTCAATGTGTTTCGTTCGCTCATGAAACACTGGGTTGGAAGCAATGTGGATAGCAGCTTGGTTATCACAAAACATAGTCATTGGTTGAGAATGAGTAATACCCAAGTCGTGAAGAAGATAACGAAACCATTGAAATTCACAAGCTAATTGAGCCATTGAGCGATACTCGGCTTCCACTGAGGAACGAGATGTTTCTTTGTCTTCCATGAGATGGGACTATCACCGAGCATTGTACAATAACCTGATGTAGAACGGCGAGTGGTAGGGCAACTTGCCCAGTCTGAATCACAGTGTCCTGATAGATGAAGAGAATTGGAAGATGACAATAAAATACCATGTCCGGGAGTACCTTTGAGATACCGAAGGAGCCGAATAGCAGCATCCATGTGGGGTTGATGAGGTTTGTGCATAAATTGGCTGAGAACATGGACTGCAAATAAGATGTCGGGGCGGGTAATGGTCAAGTAAATAAGCCGACCCACGAGACGACGATATGAGCTTGGGTTGGATAATGGATCACTGTCATCAGGACGCAATTTTAAATGCTGCTCCATAGGAAAAAAAGACGGGCGGCAACCAAGCATCCCCATGTCATGTAAAATATCGAGAGCGTATTTCCGCTGGCAAAGAAAAAGACCCTTTTTGGAACGAGCAACTTCAATACCAAGAAAATATTTTAAGGAGCCAAGGTCTTTAATGTGAAATCTGGTTTCCAAGAATCCTTTGAGTGCAGCTATGGCAATAGGATCTGTACCAGTGACAAGTATATCGTCCACATAAACAAGAACAAATGTTGACGGGGAGCGGGAGACTTTGACAAAAAGAGAATAATCGGCCTTCGACTGACGGAAACCAGCAGCAAACAAGGCAGAAGAGAACTTCGAAAACCAGTTTCGAGATGCCTGTTTTAAACCATATAAGGACTTGTTTAGCTTACAAAATCGATGCTCCCCCTGTTTGCGAAAGCCCAATGGAACGTGCATATAAACGTCTTCATCTAAATCACCATGAAGGAAAGCATTATGAACATCAAGTTGATGGAGAGACCAATTCTTATTAGCCGCCACAGCAAGCAGACATCGAACAGTGACAAGTTTAGCCACTGGAGCGAAAGTCTCATGATAATCAAGACCTTCTTCTTGAGTGTAGCCTTGGCGACAAGACGAGCTTTATATCGTTCAATTGTCCCATCGGAGTTGAATTTCACCTTGTAAACCCATTTACAACCAATGGGTTTTTTGCCCAGAGGTAAGGTGGTGAGAGTCCATGTATTATTCTGTTCAAGAGCTGTAATTTCTGCTGTCATAGCATCCTGCCAATGAGGAATTTTCACAGCTTCCGAGAAAAATTTAGGTTCGACAGTAGAATCAAGAGCAACAAGGAAAGACCGATGAGAGGAAGATAACTTATCGGTGGAAAGAAAATGATGCAATGGATAAGTCATACCTGTCTTCGAAGAAGAGATGGAATGTGGAGAGGATCCATGGACTGAGGAATAATGAAAGTCTTGAAGATAAGCAGGGGGACGACGTTCCCGGATAGGTCGTGATGGTGCAGGACTTGAAGGGGTTGGTGAAGAATTTTCTGGTGTGGGGTTGGATGGAACAGTAGACGTGGAAGGAGTGCCTAAATATGGTTGTGAAGAAGGAAAGTCAGGCAAGGGTAAGGGTAACACTGGTCCTTCTTCTTGTGGCTGGGAAAAAACATCCCGGAATGGAAATTTAGTCTCATGAAAGACAACATGACGAGACATGGAGATTTTGTTTGTTTCGAGATCGTAAATACGATAACCTTTAAGCCCAAATGGATAACCAACAAACATTCCAGGTTTAGCTCGAGGATCAAATTTATGCTTAGACGGATCAGTATTGATAGCAAAGCATAAACAACCAAAAACACGAAGCGCTCTAAAATTTGGTTTAGTTTTAAGTAACACTTAATGTGGGGTTTTTCTGCAAAGAACGGGAGTGGGAATTTTGTTGATTAAAAAAGCTGCGGTGAGGACACATTCACCCCAAAAAGTAGATTGGCTTGGAAACGAAGGGCACGGGCAACATCTAGAAGGTGTCGATGCTTTCGTTCGACAACACCATTTTGCTGGTGAGTTTGTACACAACTTTGTTGGTGTAAAATCCCATGTTCCCGAAAGAAATGTTGCAAATCATGATGGAAAAATTCTTGGCCCTGATCACTTCGTATTTGTTTTACCTGAGACTGATATTGAGTGGAAACTATGGCAAAAAAGGATTGGAGATGAAACTTGGTTTCAGATTTATTGCGCATGAGGTAGACCCAAGTACATCTACTAAAATCATCCACAATTGTGAGAAAATAATGTGCACCAGACAAAGATGGAATAGAAAAACGACCCAAAAGATCACAATGTATCAATTCAAAAGGTGTCCTGGTACGAATTGAACTAACAGGAAAGGGGAGCTTAACTTTTTTTGCAAGGGGACAAATATGACAAAGGCATTTATTAGAACAACAAATGAAATCAAAATCTGTTGCTAAAGATTTTATTCTCTCATCAGAAGGATGTCCCAAGCGCCAATGCCAAAGATCAAAAGATGAGGTGGAAGAGACCATAAAGGCTTGAGGAGGTTGAAGGAGGTAAAGTCCATCATGCATCCTGCCCATTCCAATCTTCTTCTTCGTTGACTGGTCCCGAAATACACAATGATCAGGAAAGAAAGTTACGAAGTATTGGAGAGAACTTGTAAGCTGACTCACAGAGATAAGATTGTACCGAAATGAAGGAACAAAGAACACATTAGTAAGGGAAAATTCAGATGTGAATTGGACTGTACCAATGTGAGTGACAACCACTTGTGTTCCATCAGGTAATTGAACACGTGGAGATATAGTGCATGGGGAATATGAAGAAAAAAATGTAAGATCGGAGCACATGTGATTTGTAGCTCCTGTATCGATAATCCAGGAATGAGAAGTGACACACGAAAGAGCTTTACCTGCAAGATTTGCCGTGGAGGTAGAAGTACCTGAAGAAAGTATGGCAAGAATTTGTTGATACTGGGCTTGAGTGATTGGAGCAGAAGGTTGCATGTAATTAGTATCTAGGGGTGTGGCAGCAACATGCTCAATTGTGGCAGCAAAAGTGTTATTCCTACGAGTTTGACTCGAAGACCCGCCAAAAGATTCATTAGCAGGCACAAACGAACCAATCGCACGAGTTTGCGAACCTTTCTTCTTGGCATTAAGAGGGTAACCGTGCTTCTTATATGTGCCCATCCTGATCACAATAGTTGCAATGAGGTCTGCGAGACCGATATTGCGAATCATTCGAACTTTTTGGTGCACTATTACTCCTATTAGCAACAATAAGAGCTGCTGCTTCAGGAACCATGGCTGGAGCATGATGTAATTCACGTTGCTTTTCTTCTTGCAGAATAAGAGAATAAATCTTCTGAATGGACAGCAATGGCTCGAGAAGCAGTAATTGACTCCGCAAGTTCGAATAAGAGCTATCCAAACCTTGCAAAAATTGCAGGACCCGATCTTGATGATATACATCTGATACTGCTTTGATGGCTCCACAAGTACAAGCTGGAAGCGCAATATAGGAAGATTGCTCATCCCAAAGAGTTTTAAGCCTTGTAAAATACTGCGACACAGACATGTTTTCTTGAGTAAGATGAGATATTTCTCTCTTCAGCTTGAACAACATTGATGCATTGGGTTGAGAAAAACGATCATGAAGATCATCCCAAACTGTTGTGCGGATACTGCCACGAAGTTCTGGTGAGATGGAGTGAAGGATCCAAGAAGAAACCAGATCATTGCAACGTTGCCATTGGTGAAGTTGATTAGGAGAGGTGGGCTTAGGAATTTCACCAGTGACGAATCCTAGCTTATTTTTAGCACGAAGTGCCATACGCATTGCTCGGACCCATGTACTATAATTATCTGGTGTTAATAGGGGTGAAACAAGAATGGAGGTAGGGCTATCAGAGTGATGAATAAGGTATGGATCATCAAAGTCATTCATTGACTTTGACGGAGTCGGTGTTCTTTCTTCCATAAGAAAGAAATGAAGATGGATAATTTAGTTTGGCTCTGATACCATAATAAATGAGAGTCAAAAGATAGCAAAACCAAAACTTACTTTATGATAGTTCTGGGAGCAATATATATACACCAGGAGGTCCATACTTGGATGGATAAGATTACAATCAACTTAACCGAATTAGAAAAGATAGGGAAAAGAAGATAAAAGATAAACTACACTACGAGATAAACTACAACAACACAACAAACTAATCCAAAATATTGGCTAATACGTAATATGCTGAACTTTCCCAAAAAAAAAAAATAAACGGGACTTTAGGGTCTGATTGTTACCCTGGTTTGTTTTTTCATAAGTTTTGGGACGAGATCAGAGTTGATACTTGTCTGGCGGTGAAGAGCTTTTTCAATTGGTGGGCGGGCGGGCGGTGTTACCTCTTAAAGAAGCTCACACAAACATTGTTCTCATTCCTAAGGTTTCCCATCGTGAATCCTTGACCCAGTTAAGACCGATTAGCCTCTGTAATTTCACTGTAAAGATCATCTCCAAAGTTCTTGCCAACCGTTTGAAGAAAATCCTGAATGGAATCATCTCCCCTAATCAATCTGCTTTCGTGTGGGGAGACAAATCCAAGATAATACCCTGGTTGCTCATGAAGCGTTCCACTTTCTCAAAGGGACGAGGAGAGGCAAACAGTCTTCCGCTAGTACGGCTTATGATCGTGTCCAATGGGATTTTCTGGAGGCCATCTTGCGTAAATTGGGCTTCAACGACATCTGGATTCCCTATTTCGATATCCAAGCAAGCAATAGGAATTGAAAAAATAAACAATAAACACGAAAAACCCTAAATGGGCAAAAATCAGAAATCAAACACTATAAAAACCGTTGTGCGGTTACAAAAGACCTTACTACACAATTGTAAATCCTCACCAATTGACTCAAGATCGATTGCCGAATCATCGTTCACCCCACCCAGTATTTGATTGCTTCTACCCTAACTCCTCAAGCCTTCCACAATACTTCAGAAATCCGCTGAATACAAACTCTATATTTGTTGAAAGAAAGTTGAGAACACCTATTGGAGTTTGACTGTAACTTCAAAAACTGCGTGAGAACTCGAGAGAAATCTCCTCTCCTTTTCTATTTGCTGCTGCTGCGTGCATTCTCCATGCCCTAGCAGTGAAAAAAAGTCCCCTTTTTATATATTAGTTATACCCAATCAATGGCTCGATCCATCTGGTCCAATTCCCACAAGTGGCCTCATTTAGTCAACTGGTGCTCCATCCATTTGTTTTAATTAAAACAATGATTTCTTCCACTCTAATTCCATGCAGATTTACTATGCTTAGAAAATATTAAAACAAATTACAACTCGATAAAATATGAAATCCAAAGAAAAATATGTTTTGTCCATAGAATTGCCAACCAAAAAAATAACACCGCTTTTTGGAGCTAACAGATTCAATAAACTCTACAAGTTGTCTCCACAGTCTCCTACACTGTTAAAGCTAAGAGAAATGCTACGTGCAAAGAAAATAGACAAAGAAAAGACGCTTAAAGTGTACATGAACGGCTCAGATGCACTGCACAGTGAATCTGAACCGTTCATGTACACTTTAAAGGTCTTTTCTTTGTCAATATTCTTTGTACGTAGCACTCCTCTAAAGCTAATGGCAAGAGTTTCTCTTTTCTCCCTCATCGTGGCGTTAGACAAGGTGATCCACTCTCCCCTACCACTTCTTGATTGTTATGGTTGTTCTTTTGGCTACGATTCCCAATGCTATCAGGGATGAATTGTCTTGTGGCTTGAAGATTAAAAGGTTGTGCCCCCTCCCTTCTCTGATGACGCTTTATTGTTTGTGTCTAATGATTAGGAGTGATTTTTCAGTGAAGCGGGTATATCTTACATGGTATTTGCTTGGCGCATTCGAGCCATCCGATACACTTTTGGATGGCTCGGATTGAAACATTTTCTCTCCTCTCACTCCAACACTTTCTCTCTCCTTTTTCTTTCTCCAAATCTAAGCCATTCAAACACGTAATGGACGGCTCGGATGCGTGAGCGGGCGTACTATGGTACCTGCTCGGCACTGAAAATTTTTCCAATGATCTGGGGCATTCACAACCTTAAGAATATCCTGGACCAATTTTGTGTTGCTTCTGGGCAACTTATTAATCATGACAAATCGGCTATCTGTTTCTCTGCTAATACTAGTCTGGACTTTGTTAGCTCCAAAAAGCAGAACTATTTTTTGGTTTGACAACTTTATTGACAAAACGCATTTTATTTTGTATCTCATTTTTTATCGAGTTGTAATTTCTTTATATCTTTTCTAAGGGTAGCGAGTCTGTATAAGATTAGAGTGGAAAGAATCTTTATTTGTAATTAAGAGTGAGTGAATCGAGCTAAATTGGAATGGATTGATCAGTTTATTAAGCCGACATCAATCAGACCCTAGCCTTCTGATGAGTTGAAACGTTAATTGGGGCTGGATTGATTGATCATTTGTAAGATGAACCAAAAAAACTCATAAAAATTAGCCACAAAATTCGTATGTGGTGGTATGTATTGGAATCTTTTCCGCTATTAAAAGAATTTTGAAAAAGAAAATTAATTTTCGCGCTCTACTTTTATACGCAGGTGCTCCACTTTTAACGTGAAGTTACTAGTAACTTCATGTATAAAGTAGAGTGCCAGCGTACAAAAATTGAGCACCAAAATCAGCATCTTTCGGAAAATTTTGGGCCTCTATTCTTGCCTCCCAGAGATCTCCAAGGGAGGAGAAGGTGACCAATAATCACAATAGTCAAATCTATGCGGATCCAGCTTAAGGAAAATAAGTTTTACACTCTCATTAGGTCGGTTGATCGGGTATTCGATCGGTATACAAGAATTATATATAGGCATATTATATTCATGTCTAGGGTTGCTGGGGCTGCGACTAAACAGAGATAAACGTGTTCCTTTTTGAACACAGAGAAATAACTCTAGAGTTATTGAGTTTGAATCTCCATTTATGCACAATCAAGATCCATGAGTCTTTGATCCTTCAATTACAAGCTTCGAGAGGTTTCTACATCATTCTTCTATCAACTTCGAGTTGCTTCCTGTGAAATTTCTGCAAGAAGTTTTGGACGACTTGAGGATGCAAGGCAGCGGCAATCAAACACTGAATGTGGTGAACGAGAATTCTGTAAGTAGGTTTTAAGGCGATTGTGAGGATTCAAATCGTAGGGTAAGACTACTTATAATTACACAATGATTCTTTATAGTGTTTGATTCCTTCCCGTGGTATTTTTTCCCCCGTTAGGGGTATCGCTTGTTCATCGTTTATTCTTCGTTCCTATTATTTCATCATTATTGGTTCGGTAAAAAAAAATAGGAATTTTAATTGGTATCAGAGCCATGATTAAGAAAGTTATTAATTTCTTGAGTGGATCCTTCATTAACATGATGAACATGAACACGAATATGAACCTTTCTTCGAATCGCATTCCTATTCTAGATAGTGAAAATTTTGATTATTGGAAGTCTTCGATAAGGGCAATAATGAGGTCTGCTAGTGAGGAAATATGGAGTTCTTGTGTGAAGGGCTTTAAATATCCTACAAAGAGTACTGTAGAAAATCAGGAAGTGCCCAAAAATTTTTCTGAGGTGTCAAAGACGGAAAAGGCTGAGTTACAAGCCAATAACCGTGCTCTAGATATTTTGTTTTTCGCTCTGGACTTGACTGAACACTGTAAAATCGCTAATTGTGAAATTGCTAAGGAAGCTAATTGTGAAATTGCTAAGGAAGCATGGGATATTTTAGTCACATGTTATAAAGGAACTTACGTGGTCAAACAGTCTAAATTGCAAAGGCTTGCTACAGAGTTTGAGATGTTAGAATGGACGAGGATGAGACATTCAATCAACTTTACTCAAGGTTGATCTCCATCATCAACAGTTGTGAAACCTTGGGTGAGCCTATCCCTCCTTTTAGAGTCATTAAAAAAAAAAATAGATCTTTGCCTGATCTTTTTAAAACAAAAGTTACTATGCTTCAAGGAAAACGAAAACTTTCAGAAAAATCTGTTGAAGAGGTTGTTGGTCTCCTTCAAACATACGAGGCAGATATGTTGCAGTCTGAATCTCATAAATCGAAAATAAAACCTTCGACTAAGTCGATTGCTTTTAAAATTTCTCAAATTGATGAGACAGACTCATATTGCAATAATGATCGATGATGAGTATGATACTGAAGCCATGGACTTACTTTTTCAAAGTTGTAAGAAGTTTTTTAAAAAGCAAGCCATAAGAAATACTTCTAAGATTAGAAAGAATAATGGTACTGGTAAAGAAGTTTTTTCTAGTGGTAAAGGGAAAATTGGAGATTCGAGGTAAAAGGACCACCGTTAGCGGGCCTAAATGTTCCGAGTGTCATGGTTATGGACATCTTGCTCTTGAGTGTGTCAATGTGCTTAAAGGAAGATAAATTTTAAGGAATATAACATGGGATGATAGTGATTCTAACAAGTATGAGGATGAGCATAAAGACAAGACAAATTTTATTGCTTTTGGAGCATCCTTGCATTCACGTTTGAGTGATCATGAATCCGCAGATGGTAGTGCGAATGAGGATGGCGGTGAGTATGTTGATGAGGATGACTTGAGAGAGTCATATGATAAGTGATAAGCACCCAATAATACATATTTTTGGTACTTAAGTTCTTAGTTTTATTGTATTTATGTTTATAAAGTTAGTGTTTTATGCGATGTTGCACGTTAGGTAGGTTTTTGTGTGTTTCAGATAATTCATATAAATAAGGCACGTTTGAACGCCAAGGAATGATTCGGATTCAACCAAGTACTCAAGGCCACATGCCACCACAACAGTCATGAAGAGATGGTTTGGAGGTTGCTTGGGTCGCCCAAGGGTCAAGGGAATTGAAGGAGAAGTGAGGATTTTACCAAAGCTACCCATCTTCCGACTAGCTGAGGGTAGAATCGTTATATCTTTTGATGTGCAAATTATCTTGGATCCAAACTACTTGGGTTAGAAAGTAGACTCATCAAGCTTTCCAAAGATTTAAAGATCACCCAAATCCGAGTTCGAGAGTGTCCGGAGCGAGCCCGCAAAATTGCCCAAAAAATCTATCAAGTGGGTACCGGTACTGGCCAATTCCCAGTACCGATACTCGGTGTCCAGAGATCAGTTTTTCCAACCCGTTGAAACCTAGTACCGGTACTGAGAATCTACAGATTTTTGTTAACTTTTTCAATCTTCCATTTATGGAATTTTTCCACTTATGGAATATTTTTGGGATATTTTGGAGACTTTTTGGTCCTTTGTAACTTAACTTTAGAGCCCTATAAATAGGCTCGTATGCCTTTTATGGAAAGAATGGGCCATTAGTTAGATTTAGGCCTAAGTCTTTTTTGCTTTCTGGGAAATCTCCATTGATGTTCGTCAAGCTTTTCTAGCCATTTCCTTCAAGAACTCCTTAAGGTAATCGTCGCCTATTATTTTTTTGCTTGTTAATGTTGTAGCTGTGGTTTGGATCTTTGTACAAATCAAGTTCATAGGTTTGGTCATGGGGTGAGGTTGGCTTCATGATTTAGTTGTTTAAATGGTTTCTAACAACCTTTAACTTAATTTCAAGGCTTTGAATGAATTAACCCATGATGTCCGGTGTTGATCATGGAATTGGTAATTTCTTTTTAGTCGTGTAGCCAAGTAGTCTTGGCATGCGTCCTGCTTAGAATTTTGCCATTCTATGTTACGTGCTTGATTTTCGTATGCATGAGACCGGTCTTTTCTTATATCTCACTTGCGTTAAATGAGTTCAATTTGAACCGAGCTTTGAGTTTAGGTACAAGTAGTCTTCAGCTTTAATTCTTGCAGTGGAGTCCGCACAGTCGCGGCTCTCACTTGAGTTAGATGAAGGAATCATTGAACGACTAAGTCGTGGGTAAATCAATCCCTAAGATCTAACTGCCTTTACTTTAGTAAATCCTATTTTTAATCATTCCAAGAGAAAGAACCCTACCAGCCAAAGGAAATCCTTACGCTACAATCTGAATAATTTGTTACCGATTCCTTGTGGGTATGATCCCGGTCTTACCGGTTATTATGCTATCGACGATCTAGCCCTACGCTTGGGATTTTCAACCTTTTTCGAAGGCAAGGTTATTGGCATAACCATTTTTGGTGCCGTTGCCAGAGAATCTTAATATAGCTTATTTCGAGGTTCGACAAACCACTGTAAGTATTCCATTTAATTTCACTTTGAGCAACGAATACTTAATCTAGAGGAAACCTCTAACCGATCATCTTATCAAACTTGAGATGTAACGAAGCTAGAGTAATTAAGTATCAATTGCCTTCTCTTTTGATTGTCCATATAACGTGGTGGTGGCTTAACCCCACGGAACTGTTTTGAGAGAGGTGGCGGCATAACCCCTCTAGCTTGTTTACTTTATGTCTTATCTATCTAATAGAATGGTGCCGGCAAATTGGGAAATAGTCCCCAACACTTTGCGGGAGTACCTTTGTTCCAATCAAATTTTCACACCCCCTTGCACTCATGACACCAATGTTTTTAAAAGTCGTATAACCATTTCCAATTGGTTAGATCTCAAGAACTAAATTCAAACTTTTGTTGAAAGAGTGAATGAGTCGTTTTATGCATGTTGGGGAAGATACAAGGATTTGCTCATTGCGGTCCCGCATCAGGACTATGATAATTTTTAAATTGCTAACTATTTTTATGATGGACTTTCTCGAAAAAGTCAATGATTCTTAGACATGATGTGTGATGACAAACTTTTTGAAAAATAACCCGCTCAAGCCTTCGATTTCTTTGATCGTTTGGCCGCAATTTTACAATCTAGGGTTTTTTGTTGAACATTTTCAAGATTCCAACTCAAATACCATGGAAAAAGATATTGAGCCGCATATCTTTGTTGAAGATGTTAGTTTAGATTCCGACAACTCCTCAGAGTATGTTTGGAGTGATGAGTTGAGTCTTGAACCTGTTGTCCAATGTTCTCCCCCCATGGATCCCCTTCTGTGTGACGATCCGGGAGAGAAATTTCTCAAGCTTTACTTCTTTTACGGAGGCTTTTGTTTTTTTTTTTTTTTCTCCCAAACGCAATTTGCTTTTGGGAAACAATTTTTTATCACAAATACAAAGGCATTCATTTTGAGCGAGTTGGGTTCGTTGGAACGGTGGTTTCGCGGTTTCGCGATGGATGTGTTTTTATAGGATTGCCACGTAGTCGAATCTCGTAGTCGAAGAACAAACCCAAACTGACAATGTCTAATTCCTCTTTTTATTCCCCCCTTCGTTTTTTCCCTCTTCCTTTTTTCCCTTCATTTTTTGGATTTTGTTTTTATTCCCTGAGAGAATTACCTTGCCCAAAGGCATTCATTTGGTTTTTAAGGTTTTTTGGGTAAATTTTGGTTTTTTAAGTTTGTTTTGCCTCTTACCACTACCACGTACAAAAATAGATAAAGACCTCGGTCATTTGGTGTAATCTTTCACTTTTAATCTCGCATCCAAAACTGTGGTCTATCAAGGTGTAACTAAAAGTCCCTATTTTTTAACCACAGGATAAAAACCGTGATTAAAACTCATTAAAACCGTAACTAAAAATATAAAAAGTGTGATTAAAAATGACAAAACCGTAACCTTTAATAACTTAACATCTCAGTTTCATTATAAAACCGTGGTTGTTTAGAGAATAATAATCTCTGTTTTTGAAAAAACCGAGATTAAAAGTGGCGTTTTCCTAAGGGGAAAAATTCCCCTTCATTTATCTTGCTGGGTTTTGAACCTAAGTCTCTTGAGTTTTACATAGAAGCTTCAACCAACTGCACTACACACACTTTTTAATATATAATTGAAATATTTAATATATAACATATGCATTTTACATTAAAATATATTTCGAACATCATTTTGAACTTTTAAATATTAAAACTAGAAATTTTGATAAACATGAAAGTTGTAACCCTTTGTATTATGGTTCAAACCCAATTTGAATTATCTCAATTAATGAAGTTTTGAGCATGGAGTTATACTCGAATACATTTGGCGACGAAACGCAACCTTCATAAAATTTGTCACCAAAGGTACCCATTTGATGACGAAATATATTTTCATCGCCAAAAGTACTCAATTTTTTGATGAAATATTTTTTTGTAGAATGATTGAGAGTGACATTTATTTAGGGGTATTGCGCGCGGAGTCGATTAAGGGGTAAGCAACTTTCAACTTTTCCTATATAAGAGCTTTCATCTCAAGTCTAAAAAAAATGTGATGTATTCTGTAACTAATTATGATCTCAGTTTCTAGATAATTGAGATTAAAGATTCTTTCTATCTCAGTTTTTCCGAAATGAGATATATTCTTTCATATTCATTCTCAGTTTTTCAAAAACGAGATCTATTCTCTAAGTTACAATCTCACTTTTAGATTATTGAGATTAAAAAATCTTTTCGTCTCAGTTTTTTTCGAAACGAGATATATTTTTTTTATATATAATCTCAGTTTTTTGAGAATGAGATCTATTCTTCAAGTTACAATCTCACTTTTTAGATTACTGAGATTAAAAAAACTTTCCATCTCAGTTTTTTCATATAATTGAGATTAAAACTATAGTCTATAACATTTTATTAGGCTTTTACAAAAAGTGAGATCTTTTTGGTTTTTGGAGCGTGATCTTTATACAATTTTGTAGTAGTGTACACATGCTTCTAAAACTGGTACGGAGCGGTAAGCTCATTTTGTGATTTGCTTAGAGTGCTTTATGGGCAAAATTAAAGCCAGTTTGTAGCTTCGTTTTTATTATAATGTTGTTGTAACACTTTCAATGCTTATAAGGGACACCACAATGGAGGAGGAAACACGAGATAGATCAGAATTCACAAATACAAGGCAAATATCTACAGAATGGCTACAACGTGAAAGAGAACAAAATCGTGACAACCAACAATGCCGTCGACAATGTCTCAATCCTCAACAAGCTGTGCAAGAAAGATAGATTTTATTGCTGATCAAGTACCATAGAGAAGGTCTACTAACCGTATAGAACAACCCACTTCACCTACTCATGATTAGCAAAGATTGAGATGGGGTAACAGAGCTAGAGAAAGACGAGCTGCTTTAAGCAATAATGAGCAATGTCAACAACAATTGGCATGACGACGATCAAACTACAACCAACGACACCACCCAGGTTCATAAATTTAAATACGTTGAACTTTTTCAATAATGTCCCAAGACGAGTTCGATCGCCAAGGCATCATCCTCCATCAGGTATCTTAGGGTATTGTCATGTTCCAATTTGTCATGTTTCCATGTCTTAACCATATGGTCCATATCGTATATTTGGCATAAAAAGAAAAAAAAAAACTCAAATGTGTTTTATATCCATAGGTCTCAATACAATGGCCGGGAATGACAAGTTGTTGTCATCAGACACATGCTACCCAACATCCTTGAAATACACGTTTGCCCGTAATACCAGAAGAGGGACCTTCAAATGTATTTCATGAGACTACGCCTATGCCAAATGAAGGTATTAACATAAACCCCATTATTGTCATGCTCCAATAGTAATCAACCAAATACTCTTAAATTAAATTCCAAACTAACTTCTATTCTTACTAACTTTTATCCTTGTCTTACATGCATAAATGATAACAATTTTACAGCACGAGTACAGCAACGAACACATTTAACACCTTTGTCCCATTTCAAACCTAATCATGCAATGTACAAGCATGGCAGTTCAAGTGGTAGCACAAATGATCGTAGAGATGAACGAAGCTTCCAAAATTTTGTAGAAGGTATGTGCACATAAATCAATACACTTGTAATAAAAGAACCTAAGATGGTAAGCCAAGGCATGAGGTGAAAATACTAATTTGCCCTCATCAAATTTGTCTTCCAATTTGTTCTTGCATGTGTTGATGTGTGGGTAGTTTAGATATTTTAACTTTTCCTTGATTTACGTGAGAAATGTCCCTCGTTCGGCGCTCAATCAAGAATGAAAGAAACGATTGCTTGGTCTCCCTATTTTACACCACGAAATTGTATTAGTCTCGGATTTTATGGAGATCGGCGCTCGATCGAGAGTGAGAGAGACAATTGCTTGCTTCTCCAGATTTTACGCCATGAAATTGTACTCTGTGTCTCGGATTTCACGGAGATTGTGTACTGCCTCCGTCGATCGATCGTGAGTAAGAGAGAGGTATGCTCAGTTCGATCTCCTTAATTAGTTAATTTACCCAATAGCATGACTGCATGAGTTTCCTCTTCATTCTCTTCTCAACAAATATCAGAGCTCCCTCCTCTCTTCTATGGCAAGTATAATTGAAGAAGATGTAGTTGAAAAAATGAACACACTCGAAAACCTTTCCACTTCGAAAGAGAATACGCATAACACTGGTAAATTTTGTGATTTACGCATTAATTCCCTTTCTTAAATTCGATCTCAGTCCAGTAGTTACATGATCGGCTTTTGATTTCGCTTATTCTAAAGGTTGCTCTCTCTTTCTGACGATTTCTTTGGACATGCATCTCTATTTTCTTTCTCTGATCTCCTTGGTTTCTTCGAGTGTAGAATCTGCAGATGGAGGGTTAACTGTGAACTGATTTCACAACCAAGTTAACACCGAAACATAAAAAACCCACCATTTGTGAATATGGTAAATCATGTGGGTCTTTGATTACATATATCAGTATGTGTATATATGCCTATAAAATGTTTGTTAAAATACATGTTTAGTAGATTGAAGGTAGTGGGTTTTTGTAAACTGATTCTTTATAATTATGATGATACGGTTTAGGGGCAAAATTTTTGTTTACCAAGATTTACTCAAATTTGGACACGCTTCCCCCTTGTCGTCTCGTTTGAAGACTTTCGCATGACCCCCAAAGTGGATTTGGTTGACTGATCCTGTTCAATTTTCTCGTCGTCCAGCTTGGTGAAGAGTTATGGTTTACTATTGGCGGGCAGCCTATCCCATTTGGTGCTTCACCATAAGTAATATATGCTCTCATCTCTTTCATTGCATGGAATCTTTTGTTTGTTTTATTTTCTGTAATTTGATTTCAAATTCTTTCCTTCAGCCTTGGTGCCATATGTCTTGCTATTATTTTTTTTTAGAGATGGTTCGAATTGCACATCTTTTTTTGACTTCCATATGTTATCTCTTGCTATGTATTGCTTCTCATGGTTGCTTTCGTTCCTTAGGCATCCTTGGGAGTATGAATTCTTTGGCATTAAAACAAATTGGAACCTCATAGGTTGATTGTGAAATTAAGAGCAATAATTCAAGAAACGTGCAAGTAGAAGTTGAGAGTAAAGCAATAGTGTAGCAATGAATCACAAACTGCTCATGCCAAGTTAGGTAGTCAAGATCAAGCCCAGCAAGGATCTAGTCCTACAAATGCTTTAGCTCTTCCAGGTATGCTGAACTATTTTACTTTGAGCTTCTTTGAGTTTGACATGAAAATCATTAGCTTATGAGAGATGAGTTTCTTTCGTGTTTCAATGAGGTCTAAAACACAGTTTCTATTCTCCTTGTTACGTCATATTAGTCATCTTTATTTTGAGTTTCGATTTGATGATGTAGGGAATACAGATTTGAAGAGTCAGCCTTTGACTCATGCCAAGTCAGGTAGTCAAGATCAAGGCCAATAAGGATCTGGTCCTTCAAATGGTTTAGCTCTTCCAGGTGTGTTGAACTATTTTCCTCTAAGCTTCTTTGAGTTTAACGTGGAAATCATTAGCTTATGAGAGATAGGTTTCTTTCGTGTTTGCATGACATTTTGAAGCACTTTGGCACACTTATATCCTTTTAGAACTATTCTTATTGTTTAGCAAAGAATCAATTACGACTTGGAAAGAAAAAGTAAATAATAAGAGTCACTACAAGAAATTACACCATTCCCGACTAACAGTTTAGTCGGCAAAGGGTAAGAATTTAGTCGGCAATAATATTTCCCAACTAAAAACTTTGGTCAGCGATTTAGTCGGAGAATTGCGGTCGGGAAAGGTAATTACCGACTAAAACACATTTAAACACGGTGATTGGGCTTTTGAGTCCTTGCATAGTTCTGTTTTAAGTTTGTCCTGTACAGCCTCATAAGTTTATCCAACACTTAACAAGTTCCGCCAACATTGAACTTAAACTTCACAGGTATGGTAACCAAGTTGCTGCTGATGAGCTAAATTCCCTTTATGATCATTCCCACGCCAAAGGATTCGGTTCTGAGGTATGGATCATCTCAAGTGTCCCTGCAGTAATGGCTTTGTGGTGTGTGTGGGTTTCATAGGTATGATAGTATGAAATTTAATTTGGATGTCCTGCAGCTTATTCATTTTATTAAATGGAAAGTTGAAATGAGATTTGTGTGAGCGTCACTTTGTTATTATTTTACAAGTCAAAATGACTATTTGAATGGGAACCTATCCCCTTGAGTGGTTTCAATGATGCCTATTACCTGCGTGCTTATTTTACAGGTCAAAATTAGAATTCTAATGAGAACCTATGCCCTTTTGGCTAGATACTATGATGCCAATTACAAGCGTGCTCAACAGGTACGTCAAGAGCTTCGTTAATATGGATTAGCTACATCATACGGGTATTTCTCTCGCATGATTATGTTCAGATAAATTTCATATTAATCCTTTACAGCTTCATTACAATGAGTGATGGGAAAGTGTTGTTTTGTTTCTCCTATACTTTTTAAATTCGCAGCATTGGAACCTGTGAAGGCCATTTAGTTATTCAACTTGGTTTTGGTTATAGAAATAGCCATTACTCTCTGCAATTCATGTTTGATTGAGAACCTATTTGCAATAGGTGACAAAGTTTACGATCATAATAGTGTTTTAGGTGAGGACCTTAATTCGATAAAGCTTCAAGGATGCATTGGATAAAAATGACATCTTAATTTCTCCTACAACTCCTTCTGCTACTTATAAGATTGGTATGGCCCTTGGATCTTCTCATTTCTTTCACTGTTACTTTTTCGTCACCTTTGTGGTCTGTGTTTTGATGTTTAGATAGATACCTGTTTCCGGAGATGGCCATAATAACCTGCTATTTTTTACAAGAGAAACGAGAAATGATCCATTGGCAATGTATGCTGGAAACATCATGACAGTAAGTTTGTTTATGCTTCATAAACTTCAGTTTTCTCTCTATTATTGTATTTGGCTTTCCGTAGGTGGTTTATCTTGGACTCCATTGTCCTGCCAACAACTCCTCTCCAGCAAAAAAGTGTTTACTGTCAAATCCTCAAATAGTACTGTTGGATTCATAAAATGGATTTTGTTTAAAGTTATCTATCAATTGTTTAGAGTTCCCCAGTTCTTAGTTGATATGTCTTAGTAGCCATGTAATAATTTGTCTCCTTAATTAAAATGTAATTTTAGACAATTTCAAGTGTCCAACTGTCAAAAGACACATCCTAGGGCAATTCGGCTTGTGATTGCAACTTTTCTGATTACTTGGTGTTCGACAGTATGCACCGATGTAATATGTGCAGTCTTTTCCCATTGGATACATAGTAGAAGTTGGTGAGAGCTGTCGATGTACCTATGTACACAATTGGGAAACCACCTAAAAACCTGTGTTTTTTCTGTTTGCATTCTTTTCTGATTGTTTTTTGGCCGATTTCTCACCACATTGCGCTGTTCTTAGATCAGAAATTGTCCCACAAGCTTGAATTACTAGGAAATGTTCTTAACAATATATATCAAGTAAACTCATTGCTTTGTATGCACAAATACAAAATACTTACAGAGGCAAGATGCAGTGAGGCACGTATGCAGGCAGAACAAAATGAACATGTACACATTGATGAAGATGACAAGGTGACAAGTTGAATTTGAGGTTTCCTGAAACTAGAGGTCTAACCGTCCCATGAGCATAAAAGTTGCAGAAATTAGCACTACAATCTATATGAAACTGCAACTTTAATCAGGATATGTGCTTCAGTATTGCATTACACTCCATAATATCCATAGTATTGATCATATATGCGCAATAATTATGGGATTGGTTTTCCAGTTTCAAAATCAATGTTGTTTAACATTAATGGATCAAGATATGTGCTTCATTACGTTACACTCCATAATATCCATGGTATTGATCATATCTGCATCATAATCATGGGATTGGTTTCTAGCCGACAAGAAAACATTAAGAATGCTGGGAAAATACTAATTGACTTCTTTTGCGAAATTCAACCATCTGCCTCTCACAACGATTGGAGTTACCATCAAAACACAGTATTCAATCTTCTGTAACAAAGTGTTGCAATGGTCCAATATATACCTGCCCTCAATACTTATTTGCTAATTCATCTTTCTTCTGCATATCACTTAAACTAATTTCTCCTTCAATAACACCTCTCTATTTCCCTAATATCACCACTACTACAACCCAAAACACTTCCAAATACCAAAGCAGTCAATGAGCACGCGAAAACATGCGAAGCACATGCATTACACTAGTTATTTCTAAAGATTTTGTTATTTTTAAAAAATGATGCATTGTTTCTTTGACCATAGATTTTCTCTTCTAATACACGAAATATTGTAGTTTACATCTCTAAAAAAATAATGATATACTACAATCATAAAACTAACTGATATTTTTAAATATTCAATTAGAGAATGACAATGGAATCACCCGTGTGGAAAGGGCTACACGGTCATATAGTATTCACAGGACAACATATAATTGTGCAAGAGATTTAATTTCACGAATATCAGGGTGTACCCCGGTCACAACTACCACAATCTACTGCGTGTCGGCCTTGTGGTGCATGTTTTTTCCACTGTGAGACAATTGAACTGTGCTGTAAATCTAGAAAAGGGTTAAATACTGGGACACCCCTCAAACTATTCCTGTTTGTCTCGCTCACCCCCTCATAGAATTTTGCCTACGGCCAGCCCCATGAGCAAAGTTTTTTTGTCCTATAGACCCCTTCCGTCAGATTTCCGTCCAAAACTGTTAGACGAAATGAATGAAAAGTCCATTTTACCCTTACATATATATACCACACCAGACCACCATCAGTTCATCTCACCACCATCACGCCACACCAGTTCATTCCACCACCAAACACCACCACCATTTCCATCCATACACCGATTCATTCTACCACCATTTCTGTCTTCATCTTTTTCTCCTCACCACCACCACCATCACGACATTCACCTTGGCCAAACACCACCACCAAACACCAACTCATTCCAAACACTTCTCTATTTGCAAAATCATTGCGAGTGCTGATGGAGATACACAATTTAGGGTTTTAATCGAGTCCTTTGGCACTTGAATCGACAGACCCATGTGTGAATCCTATCAAAAGCCTTCGAAAATAACAGCATCTGGTATGAATCTCACTGAATCTAGTCTCAATCGAGTGGGACAGATGTGATAAGGGTTTGCAAAAGGCTGAATCGAAGGTTACATGGACGAATAGGATTTGAAAGATTCTGGAATAGCTCGATTAGGGTGTCCCCAGTGCTTGTTGGTCTTAATCTAGGGATTTCGAGATCTGATTAGGGCTCATACAAGTTCGAATTAATTCAAACACCCTTCAAAATGGCACAAATTAGGGTTTTGAAATTCGATTTGAGATTATTTTGGTGTTTTTGAGTTCAATCTGTGGGTTTTTGGTTGATTTTGAGTTTGACAGGTACTGTTCTTTGTTCGAAAGTTGTTGGTCCAGTCGATGGTTGTTGCTGGCATGGGTGGTGGTCTTCGGCGTCGACGGTGGTTACTGGTGTCCATGGTGGTCAGTGGTGGTTGCAATTTGGTGGTGGTGATTGTGGTGGCTGGTGGTGATTTCAGGGGGGCGAGAGAGAAAGAGGAGGAGGAGGTCATGGAGACGACGACGTCGGCGCTGGTGGGGACGTCAAGGAAGCAGGGGGTCATGGAGGGGTCTGGCTCGCAAGTGATGAAGATGGGGTTTGGGCTTGTTTTTGGAGCCGGGCGGGCAGCCGTGTGGGCGGCGGACGACTTCAATGGTGGCGTCGTCGCTGGTGTAAGTGTTGGGGGTTAGGGTGGTGGTTGGGATGGTGGGGCTGTGTGGTGGCGGTGGTCGGGTTCGTCAGGGGTGAGTTGGAAGTGGTGGGGGTGGGGGTGGTGGTAGAGGTGGGGAGGTGGCGGTGGAAGTGGTGGGGCTGTGGTGTATTTTAGTGTTAGGGTTTCATAGAGAAGGAGAGGGCAAAATTGAAATATTTTCTCACATTTCAAAAAAATTAGGGCAAAATTCTAATAGTTTTGGACGGAATCCTAACGGAAGGGGTCCATACGACAAAAAAACTTTGCTCAGGGGCTGGCCGTAGGCAAAATTCTATGAGGGGGTGAGCGAGACAAACAAGAATAGTACGAGGGGTGTCCCGGTATTTAACCCTCTGGAAAAACAAAACTACCATCCATAACGGCTCCAATTGAGCTTATCGAATTATTTTCGACCCAAACCTCAGATGGTAGACATTTTAGAAAAAAAAAATTCGACCATACAATCATGTTTTCTCTTTCACTTTGATGGGTGTCATGTCGACGAACAATTGGCTGGAGGATCAAGGGGCGTGTATACTTTTCATGCTCAAGGCACGATATACCATAGGATTGGAAGTTTGCTACCATATTCAAATTAAAGGCCACGATTTTTACAGCTGTACATATATGACACTGATCGCAAAGTTGAAAATCGAATGGAGGAGTCAAATGGATTACGGCAACACATTATTGAGAAGATTAAGAATATCTTAGATGCTCAAAATCTGTTTGTGCATACGTTTCGTCAAATGGCCCAACGTCCAGATATTTAAGATTGCAATTTAATCATCAGAGAGCAGTCACCTGATCGTCGTCAGTACAATCTTCCAACGGCATCCCAAGTGGCAGCAATTGTGGTCGGTGGAGATGAAGCTTGACTGATAAGTGGAAGATATAGTTCAAAGTGGGAAGCATTTGTGCAAACTTACACACGCATCGTGTGTGCCCTGGACTCTAGCATTTAATTATGGGAAGATGCATCTTGCTTCAAGGCAAATTGTGAAGGAATATGAAAGCAAACAAGAAAGGAAATGGTGGAGGAGCCTATATTGTGACTAACGGCTAGTTGACTGTGATAATCTTCTACCTACTTATAAATGAATCAATAAGAAGAAGAAGAAAGAGACAACAAACTCTTGAATAAAATACTATAGTTAGCTATCACCTGCAAAATCGTTCAACCTTTACACTCTTCAGTGTCAAGCAATCACATTCGTTAGTTAGGTAGTTAAGTTTCCAAGTATATGCTGCTGTTAGTTAATCTTGTTTAGCGGTTAGTTAATTGAGTTTTGTGTAATTAGTTTGCTACAGTTTGTTGAGTATAATTAGTTTGTAACAAATTCTGTTAGGGATAGTGCTGGGTATAAAGCACGATCTCAGTCTTGCAATCAGTTCAAGGAAAAAGAAATAAAAGATCGATATGTTTGTCTTTCTCTCTCTTGATTGTCTCTCTATATTCTTGTTTTTCTATATGGTATCAGAGCGGGGGCCCGTTCCACTCCACATTTTAAAATATTTACAATTCACACCCCACGATGACAAACCAGCAAAAAAGGCTGCACGATGATAGGACCCAAAAGTGGCCATACGTGACAGACCTCAAACGCGGCTGCACGCGAAGGGGGATGTTAAAGAAATAGAGTCCCACATTGCTTAGGAATGGAATGGGTGATCACTTAATAACATTTGGGATCTCTCCACTCATTGCCAATTGGTAATATCAAGGAAATCGCACAAAAATTGGTTGCAGCAGGTAGTCCAGTTAAAGATGATGAACTTGTTTTTCGTGCTTTACATGGCTTACCTAAGGTGCTTAATGGCCTTAGAACTGCTATACGGGCTGTACGCACCAGAGGTCATAATGTGAGTTTTGATGAACTTGTGGTCATGATGAAAAGTGAAGATCAACAGTTAAGTAGAGAAACTGCTGAGACAGAGGTGCACAATACTGTTTTGGTTGCTGCTCATGGCAATCCAACACCATCTCATAATGACACGGGCATTCTTTCCTCTGTGCCCTTGGTTAACTCTGTTTCTCAGTCTCATATTGGTGCATCACAGTCTCAGGGGGTTAACTTTAACCAATTTCCATCTCAGACTCAAGGTGTTGGTTTTAATCAGTTTCTACCCACCTCTCACCAACAGTTTCCTCAGCAATTTAGACATTTTCCAAGAGGTAGAGGGAGTAGAGGATCTTATTATCCCAAAGGACCTTGTGATATATGTGGCAGAACTAATCACTCCACTAATTACTGTTACTATAGACCAAACAATGGGTTTACTGGTATGTCAAATTCTCAGTGGAGGGGATATCAAGATCCCTATCAGTTCTCTCCATGGATACCTTCTATGCCTACTAGTTCTGGTTCCTATCAGTTTCATGCACCTCCTTATTCTCCTTTTTCATCATCGTCACCGAGATTTCCTCAGCATTTCACTGGACAGACCAGACCTAATGGGGGATTCAGACCTCCTCCTACTCATTCAGTGCTCCCAATGCAACCTGTTCAAACTGTTTTTGCTGGTTTTACTGGTGGTTATGAGCTACCTTCTAGTTCTACTGGTTTCTATGGAAATCCTAGCATCTCACAACCGTCTACTGCCTTCTATGGTTTAGATTCTTCTTCTGCATCTGTTTACAATGGTGATTCAGTCTCACAACCTTGGTATTTTGATAGTGGGGTGACTAATCATATTACTAACAATATGCAGCACCTCAACTTGGGTCATTCTCCTTCCTCAGCTCTGAATGAAGGTGTCGTGGTTGGTAATGGGAATACACTACAGGTCACTCACACTGGTAAGGGTTTACTTCCAACACCTCATACTACTTTTCAGCTTTCTCACATTCTTCGTACTCCATATATAACTCACAATCTTTTGTCTGTTCATCAATTTGCCAAAGACAATCATTCTCTACTTACGTTTGATTCCAATGGTCTTGCTATCCAGGACAAGCACACTTTTCAAGTCCTGTACAGAGGCCCATGTCACAAGGGTTTATACCCCATTCTGAGCCAATATGGTCAGTGTCATCCAATTCTGGACCATTTTCTACTTCAGACACTGGTGTTGTTCCTGCTTTTCTTAGTAGATCTACTTCCTCTGAGCTTTGGCACAGAAGACTAGGGCATCCTAGTACTCCTTTGTTTGTTTCCTTAATAAAACAATTCAGTTTACCTGTCGACAAAGCTGTTTCTTTTGATTGTAATAGTTGTCACATGGCTAAAAGTCACAAACTTCAGTTTCCTATCTCTGAAACTCACACTACAGCACCTTTTCAGTTAGTACACAAGGATGTATGGGGTCCATCCCTAGTGGCTTCTAATGAAGGTTTCAAGTACTATCTTCTTGTCATAGATAATTTCTCAAGATTTTCTTGGCTGTTCCCTATGCATTATAAATCAGAAGTTAAGGTCAAGATTTCGGATTTCAAGGCTTATGTTCAAAATCAATTTGGTACTTCTATTAAGATTGTTCAAAGTGACAATGGAGGAGAATTTGTTAACCACTTACTTCTTCATTTATTTCTTTCCACTGGTGTCATTCATCAGACAACTTGCCCACATACACCGGAACAGAATGGTGTTGTCGAAAGGAAACATCGGCATTTGATTGAAACCACTATCACTCTCTTACTTCAAGCTAGTTTACCGGTTACCTTTTGGCTAAAAGCTTTAATCACTGCAGTTTACTTAGCCAATCGTTTACCTCATTCTTCTTTGCACTATCAAGTTCCTTATGTTCGTCTGTATAACACCACACCCAATTACTACAATCTTAAACCCTTTGGTTGTTGTTGCTATCCTTGGCTTAAACCATATACAAGTCACAAGTTACTTCCTAAATCCACACCATGTGTATTTTTAGGCTACTGTGATAACACTAAGGGTTTTAGATGTTATGATCCTCAATCCACAAAGGTCTACACTTCTAGGCATGTGCAATTTCTTGAAAATACTTTTCCTTATCCCAGTCTTGTCTCTTCCAAATCTAACTCATCTTCAGTTGATTCTTCCTTTACTGTTCCTGTAACCTCATTTGATGATCTTCTTATCTCTGTGCCTGTATTTGTTTCACCCTTTCGTTCCACTTCAGTTTCTATCCCTACTCCTCTTGTTGATCCTAGAACTCCTAATCCTTCTAGCCCTCCTATTATTTCTGCTTCTTCTCCTTTAGCTCCTCTTATATCTCCTGTTTCTCCTTCTGAACATGTTCCATTCTCTACTTCTGTTGTTCATTCTTCTAATAGTTCCCCTTCTTCTTCTTCTTCCTCCTCCTCTGAGGTTTCATGCCCAGAACCCACCCCTTTTCCTACTAATCAGCATCTTATGGCCACTAGAGCTAAGCATGGGATAGTTAAACCTAAAACTATTGTGAGTTTGACTGCTATCACTTCTTTTGTTCCCGCCCCTAACACTGAACCAACACACTATTCAGAGGCTGTTAAACATTTTGTGTGGCAAGCTGCCATGGCTGAAGAATATCAAGCCTTGGTTAAACAAGGCACCTGGTCTCTTGTACCACCACCTCTAGGGGCAAATATCATAGGTTGCCAATGGATTTACAAAATTAAGCATAATTCTGATGGTAGTTTGGCACGATATAAGGCAAGACTTGTTGCCAATGGCAATCAACAGGAAGAGGGTTTAGACTTCACTGAAACATTTAGTCCAGTCATTAAACAACCAACTATCAGGGTTGTTCTTAGTCTAGCTATTCATTATGATTGGGAAATTAGACAGCTTGATGTATCCAACGCTTTTCTCCATGGAGTTGTTGAAGAAGAGGTGTTTATGAAACAACCTCTTGGCTACAAGAGTGTGTCTCATCCTCACCATGTTTGTAAGTTGAACAAAGCTCTATATGGCCTGAGACAAGCTCCAAGGGCTTGGTTTTCTCTATTTTCCAGTTTTCTTATTCAACATGGATTTATCAATAGTAAGGCAGATCCTTCTCTCTTTTCTCTCAAGACAGATCAAGGCCTTACTTTAGTGCTTGTGTATGTTGATGACATTCTCATCACTGGTAGTAACACATCTTACATTACCGAGCTGATCAAGATTCTCAGTTCCCGGTTTGTGATGAAGGATCTTGGCACTCTTAGCTATTTTCTGGGTCTTGAAGTTCTGAGACATGGTAAGAACATTATTCTTACTCAAAGTAAATATGCTACTGATCTACTTGTAAAAGCTGGAATGTATGAATGCAAACCTAGTCCTTCACCATCTTCTACCAAACCTACTCTCTTGGATCCTGATCCTTATTTTGAGAATCCTTATTGGTACAGAACAGTGGTTGGTTCTCTTCAGTATCTTACCTTAACTAAACCTGAGATTTCTTTTGCTGTCAACCTTGCTTGTCAACATATGCATGCCCCAAGGCAGAGTAATTATGTAGCTGTAAAACGTATTCTGAGGTATATCAAGGGCAGCATACATCAGGGTCTCCACTTTATGCCTGGTCCTTTAACTTTAACAGGATTTAGTGATGCTAATTGGGCAGGGGATCATGTAGACCGAAGGTCTACAACAGGTTTTTGTCTATTTCTAGGGTCAAATTTGGTGTCCTGGTGTGCTAAAAAGCAACCCACAGTGGCACAGTCATCCACTGAAGCCGAATATAGAGCCCTGGCTCAGACAGCTGCTGATGTAACTTGGGTACAACAATTACTTCTTGATCTTCATGTTCTCCCTACTTTGCCTCATTCGATTTGGTGCGACAATCAGTCTGCTATTGCACTGGCTTCTAACCCTATTTTCCATGCAAGAACCAAGCATGTCGAGGTTGACTATCATTTCATCCGGGAGAAAGTTCTGAGTAAACACATATCAGTGCATCATATGGTACTTTGGCTCAAATCGCAGACATTTTTACTAAATCTCTATCTGTGGAAAGGTTTCAGTTCTTGAAGGCCAAACTCATGGTCCAGCCTACTCCCATGAGTTTGCAGGGGGCTGTCAAGCAATCACATTAGTTAGTTAGGTAGTTAAGTTTCCAAGTATACTTAGCTGTTAGTTAATCTTGTTTAGCGGTTAGTTAATTGAGTTTTGTGTAATTAGTTTGCTACAGTTTGCTGAGTATAATTAGTTTGTAACAGATTCTGTTAGGGATAGTGCTGGGTATAAAGCACGATCTCCGTCTTGTAATCAGTTCAAGGAAAAAGAAATAAAAGATCGATATGTTTCTCTCTCTCTCTCTTGATTGTCTCTCTATATTCTTGTTTTTCTATATTCAGAAGCCCATCACTCGTTGAATGAATAAAAGAGGAGAAAAATTAAGGGAATGGTCAACTTTATTCGTCCATTTTCGCCATCTCAAAGGCTGTTAAGGTCTGATGCTATAGTGATGATTCTTGCATTCAAATTCGTGTAGTACTGTTTTAATTTAATTTCTAGGTAACAAGCATTACTGAAATTACACCGGTAGTACAGGCCTTCGAAGGAGACCTATCTCTATCGGATCTCAACTAAGGCATAAGACCAGGACACAGCACGGTCTACGGTTCTCATACAAGCTCAGAATACGACACGAGCCAATACAATGAGGAGATGAAGAAATTCAGGAAGACAGTCATGCTACTTGCACATACACTTTTACACATATTTTGCACATACATTTTTATGAGGCCGAACCGCTCATTATTTTTAAAATAATTTTTTAAGAGTTCCTGTAAAAAATCAACTCGATAGGATGTCGGTAAAGGCTTTTTCAGAAATTATAGGGTGAAACAGTTTGATTCGCACTGCGATTTCTGAAAAAGCCCTTACCGATATTCTATCGAGTTGATTTTTTATAGAAACTCTTAAAATATTATTTTAAAAATAATGAGCGGTTCGAATCATATTGGTGGGACCCGAGGTGGGCCCCATAAAAGTGTATGTGCAAGATATGTGTACAAATATATGTGTCCTTAACATTTTTGCTGTTTTGGTAGTTCAGATTTGTTGAGAAGTGTGGTTGAACTTGCTTCAGTTCAAATTGACAGCACGTTGGATTGGAACCTGGGTAAAGATAGATGAAAAATTACTCCAAGCTGCTTCTGGATTTATTTATTCCTGTGTCGCTTTTTATCGCGGATCCTAAATAATTGGGGCGTAAGGCTTGTTTGGTTTCAAATAATTCTTTGTGGTTTGATTTAAATCTAATTTATTTTTAGATCATTGTAACGTCTCAACATTGGAAGGTTGGATAGAGAATGTGGACGGAAGATCTACACCACATTTTTTGAATGAAATGTTGCGGTTCAAGTCAGGACATGGTGATTTCGTTCGAAAAATCAATACATCAAGATGGTGTTGTAGCTTGCTCTCTCACTCCAAAGTCCAAGGACAAAACAGGGGAATCAGTTAGTGCCTACTAGCCGATTTTCAGAGCGCATTCCGATGATTAAGTCGGTTCTCAGTAGAGAAGGAAAAAGTTCTTACTCCTATTTGGTCATCACATAATTCTCAGCACGTACCTCATGACATCACGTGACTTGCGTGTGACCATTTTCTAAATACCAGTCAGGCGTGACAATTGTCGGATGACACGTAGTTCAGTGGCATGTAGCCTGGCCATGTCTCTTGGCGTCCACTGGTCCGGATTGTTTTGCCGGGTTGAACCCAATCCAATCTGGCCCAACCCAGCCCTTTGATCTTCCACCGGCAATGCCACGGGCGAAGGCCTCTTGGCCAACTATTCTTGGGCTCAGCTCCTTCGGGCGAAGGTGTTCTTTTTTTTTTTTCGGTAAATAGGCAAAGGTATTTTTTTTTTTTTTGGTAACTAATAGGCGAAGGTATTCTTTTGTTGTTGTTGTTGCTGCTGCTGCAGGTGGTGGCAGGGCTGGTCTCGACGTTTGCGTTGCCCAAACCCGAACTTAAGTTTGGTTGCCAATTCACTATTAAGCCATACAAAATAAAAAATAAAAAACAGTAAAAAAATCAAGATTAAATTGTACTTAATTTGAAAAAAAAAAAAAAACTTTAACCCTGTTTTTTATTTTTTATTTGATGCCCTGGTTATAGTACTTTATGATTTAGCATGATCTAATTCAAAAAAAAGATTATAATGCTTTTATATTTATTTTTAGCTTTCATTTAGTTATTTTCCTTATTCTGATCATTGTTCATTGTTTAATAATAAAATGAAAAAGAAACATTACTAACCAACTTGGAAAAATAAAATTTTGACTTAAAAATTGGTTAATTTTTTCATTGAAGTTTTTTAAAGTGGTACCTGTGCAATGCATATACATATATGCAAAATTGCAAATAACTATTGTGAGTCCTGTAAAAATAATATACATATGCATATATATTTTTTAGGGAATGACTTCGGTATCCCCGATCATTTTGGGGACATTGTAACTTTTTGCATAACAAAACCATTATGAGTATAATCAAAACTCATTACAAGCATAATCGAACCATAATGATAAGGCATAACTTGTTAGTTATGCCTTGGTTAGATTTGGTTATGCTTTGGTTGGTTTTTTGAATATTCTTTGGTTATGTCTTGTTTGGGTTCTGTTATGCTCATAATGGAAAAGTTATGGCAAAAATTACGGTGTCCCCAAAATGACCGGGGGACACCATATCATCATCCTATTTTTTATATTTGCATACTGTTTACACCCGTTTTTGGCACCCAGTCCTGGGCAAGCTTTGGAAGGCCATTTAATTATCTTTTAATTAAATTGGGCCAAGAAATAGAGATGTATTGGATCAAAATTAATTGGGCCGAACCCATGTTGACTGGGCCCAATTAATGTTAGTTGGATTTGGGCTCAGAATTAGAAGCTCGTGGGCCTATGTACAAAAAGAATTCAGCCGGCCCATGATTTGTTCAAGCTTGATAAGTATTTTTGTGGGTTAAATATGTTAAAGGGCCATTTAATTTATTTAAATGGCCCATTACCCAAGTGGCCCATGAAAAGTGGAGAGAAAGAAGGGAATTGTTGGCTGTTGGAAGGCCATTTGACCGAGTCAAATGGCTGGAGGTTCTTTGTTAGCCACAAAAGAAGGAGAGAAAATAGGCCCGTGAGCTTAATTGGCCTTTTTCAAACCTTTTAACGGCTCATGATCCAAGCAAACACGTGGGTAATTGATATTTACTTCCAATAACCACCCATGATCTCACTAAAATCTGTTAGTGGGTAGTTACTTGGGACACGTGGCAACATCTGGAGCTTGCTCGGGACACATGGCAGCTCGTGATGAAGATGGGAAGTTTGGCCCAGATCTGGACCAGTACACTATTTACCCACGTTCTTGTGTAACTTCTAAATAACTACCCATTATCCCATGATCCCATGAAGTGGAAGTTACAAAGGACATGTGTCATCACGAGAGAAGGCCAACACATCCGCTTTGCATGCAATGCCGTGGCCTATAAATACTAGAAGACAAGAAGGAAAAAGGGTCCACACACCAATCAAGCTCAACGCTTAAAATCAAAGCCTTCCCAGCGAAGCAACCAAAGTCTTCCCAGTGAAGCAATTATCTCATTTCTCACCTTTACTCAATTACTTCTCCAAGTAATTCGAGTTTCTATCTCTCTTGTACCCCAATTTTATTACTACGACGTAATAAAATTATTCATATCTCTCTTATACCCCAACTTTGTTATTACGATATATCAAAGTTATTCTACGTTGCTACTTCTTTTCCTACACGGTTAGGAAATTATTAAGTCCTCGCTCGTAGAGGCAAAACCACGAACCATCACTGCAATCCAGCCCTTAGGTTTGCAGCACTATCGCCCTCACAGATTCGAAGTCAGAAAAGGGACGCCCAGTCCTTACGTTAGACGCGACAAGTCTTGGCACGCCCGCACGCTCAGTCCTTGAGCATTTTCGTAGCCGAACATCTTTTGGCACGCCCGGTGGGACCCTAATCGTCTAAGGGTTTTATCATGGTCAAGAAGCCGCAACAACAGCAGCAACCGGACCCTCCACAAAGTCCTGAGGGAGTGGCAGTCGACGTGCCATTACTCGAGGAAGCTGGTCCTCAGATCAGCGCCCAAGATCTTAGCGACGCTACCGACAGCGTCAAAAATTATATGTTTATGGCGGGACGTGAGATCTCCAATAACGTTACGAGTTCAATCTCGCAATCGTTCACTCAGTCCTTGGAACCTCTGACCATAGCAGTCAACAAAATGGTTGCTACACTTACAGAGAGGCTACCGCTCACTCCTCAGCAGCAGGGCTTTCCACAGTTTGGTGTCTTTGGCAACGGTCAAGACCAGGCTGGCTTGTTGGGGGTACCTCCCCCTCCTCAAATGTTTTATCACGCTACTTCATCTAATAGCCCTGCACTCGGGGGGCAAAAGGAGAAGGGAGTTGTGATTGGAGGAGCTTCGACGCCTCCAAATAACGATCAAAGGTTTGTTTTGGTTGAGGACCAGAGCAAGCCCGAAAAACCTGACAAATCCGACAAGACAGACAAAAGGCCTTCGCAAGGAGGCCAGGGCTCTGGAAAGGATAAAGGAGTCGCACGTACTCCTCAAAGCTCTGATTCCCGGGGGGCAAGTCCAGTCCAGGACCAGGAGGCACAAGAGGCGCATCCACAGCCGCCTCCTGAACCAGACCTGGTCATGGGAAGAGATCAAGTTTTGAACCTACTCCAGGAGCAATTGGGACCTGGGTTCAGACCTTTGGGAAGGCCAATGTATAGGAAGCCTCATACCGAGGGGGTGGACAATACACCCTTCCCAAAGGGCTATAGAGTCCCAGAATTCCAGACCTTCAATGGTGAGAGCATGCAGTCAACCGTAGAGCACATTGCCAGGTTTCAAGTTCAATGTGGAGAGGCTGGAACCATTGATGCACTGAAGTTGAGGCTTTTTCCCAATTCTCTTACTGGGACAGCCTTTACTTGGTACATCAATCTGCCACCTAACTCGGTTCAGACCTGGGCACAGTTAGAGGAGATGTTCCACCAGCAGTTCTACAGGGTAGAACCAGAGGTGACATTGGCAGATCTCTCATGCTATCGCCAAACCCATCTGGAGTCTGTAGAGTCCTACCTCCTACGTTTCAAGACTGCTAGATTCAAGTGCAAGATAGTCCTTCCTGAGGCCGAATACGTGCGAATAGCACTAAACGGCCTGAGCTTTGAAATGAAGAAGAAGTTCTATGGAACGGAGTTCAGAGACCTGTTTGAATTATCTTCCAAGGCTTCTCATTATGAAAAGTTCTTGGCAGAAGAGCAGGACAGGAAGACAGCATCCAAAGGGACATATTACCGCAACCCTAACTATGAGGTGGCTGCAGTAGAAGCAGAGGTAGACCCAGACGTGGCAGTGGCTGAAATCATCAACAAAAAGCCATACGTTTGCAAGGCTTTTGTCAAGATGGAGCCCCCAAAGCAGCCAGCCCAGAACACTTTCAATAAGTCAACCAGGACTTATACTTTTGACGTGGGTAGGGCTGAAGCTATCTTCGATCAACTCCTTGCTGACAAGCTGCTCAAACTGCCTTTCGGTCACAAGATTCCAACCCCGGAAGAACTGAAGGGCAAAGAATATTGTAAGTATCACAATTCCTGGAGTCATACTACTAATAATTGCATAGTATTCAGAAATGACATCCAGGATAAGATTGAACGAGGGGAGTTCAAGTTTCCCGAGAAAGACAAGCAGCCTATGGGAGTGGATGGCAATCCCTTTCCCTCAGGGATGAGCACGAATATGGTCTCTGTCAACATGAGAGACATGCCTAGGGCTTTCCCTAGGCCGAAGATAAGTTTGGGAGCCCCTTCGAGAGCTGCGTACAAGTCCAGCCCCGGCAGGTGCTGGGATTCCTTTTATGATGAAGGGAATGTCAGGACTGAGCGAGTCAGGAGGATCGAAAAGCAAAACTCATGGTGGTCCAGACCTTCAGGAGTAAAGAAACCAGAAAAACCAACCTGCTCTATGGTGTGTACAGAATGTGGACACCATGCCAGTCCTAATGTAGACACCCCAATCTGGGCTTCCAGATTAGTTTACTTACGGTTTTTGATTCCCCGATGATGAAATGGATCAAGAACACCCCGGGAATGATAGCGTGTTTGAGCTTTGAGTGTTTGCAAAACCCTTGAACCTAACCTAGCCTAAGCCACTTCAAAAACCAAAAACCTTGCTGGTCCGCGCCAGGGCGCAACTATCCCGCGCCAGGGCGCACCATCGCGCGAGGGTTTCACTCCATCGCGCGACAGTGCGCCAGGGCGCACCATCGCGCGACAGTCTCACTCCGTCGCGCGACGGTCCAACCTACCACCGACCTTACTGATGGAGGACAGTTGGCCACCCATACAACTCTCAGCAGGCCTCGTGGACTGGCTGAAGGCCTCTGTTTCCAACCAGATTTGCCCCCTCTCCCTATATATACCCCCTTTGCTCATCCATTTAAGGGGTTCCAAAAATTCAAAAAGACTAGCACAAGCTCTAGTGCTTTTTCATCCAATTTCACATTCCTCAATCTTTCCAAACACCTCAATCAACTTCAAACATCAAAAGCTCAAATACTCTTTCAAACCCGAAGCCAAAGGTATAGCTTACCTTTGTTCTGTTTCTGTTCTGATCCCTGAGGGGGGCTGGCAGGGCCAAGGCTGGTAATCAATACCAGTTCTGGTCCTAAAGCTGGCGAGGTTTCAAAAACCGTCATGGTAGGAACCAGCGCGCGATGGTCCCACTCTCTCGCGCGACACTCCGATGCTGATGAGATGGACCGCGTGGGGATTGGTGTCCTACTGTTTTGCATTTATGTGTATATAGATCACTCTGTAAGCATGATAATAACCAGTTTATTGCTTTCTTTTGTTAGAAATTGTTAGCGGTAGTTCAATATGCTTATATGTTATTTTGAAGTACCCCTGGGATTATTCTGGACCTGTCCCAGAACCCAGAAATGTGTAAACCAAGCACTGGTCTGGTTCGCGCCAGGGCGCAATCATCCCGCGCCAGGGCGCACCATCGCGCGAGGGTTTCACTCCATCGCGCGACAGTGCGCCAAGGCGCACCATCGCGCGCCTGACTCATTCCATCGCGCGACAGTGCGCCAGGGCGCATCCTCGCGCGACAGAGTGAGTCCATCGCGCGACAGTTTGCCTCCGACCAGTGACTGGCCTTGCATGGGTAGCTCGGCCTTAGGCCATTATTTTG
This sequence comes from Rhododendron mucronatum var. ripense, assembly GCA_019656295.1. Taxonomy (NCBI): domain Eukaryota; kingdom Viridiplantae; phylum Streptophyta; class Magnoliopsida; order Ericales; family Ericaceae; genus Rhododendron; species Rhododendron mucronatum. The sequence goes on along the minus strand of BPLT01000135.1, from coordinate 554,133 downwards.
TCCCCACACTGTTTATGGGGTGTTTTATTAATTTGTAGGGCTTTTCAGCCTTTAAATTGTATATACTGCTATATAAACTGCGTGGTTTGTCCTGGGTGTGCACTGGTCCCTCTAGAGCCCAGAAGGTTTGAGAAAAAGAGTTGTGGGTTTGAGCTCACCGGCGTGCGCTTGTCTTGGAATTATGCGCGCAAGATTAAGCAGCATGCAGTGACTTGTTCAGTGCATGCTGGTTTCTTCCTGCGCACGTCACTCCAAAACAGGGGCCCTCCAGTTTGTTTAAACTCCCACAACAATCTGTTCCCATCCTATACTAACTGCTCATCCATGCTATCTATCACATCCTGCAAACATGTTACAGTTTTAAATCCCCTTTAACTGTTCTCCCGCCCTAATTGGCTAAAAACTGATTAATCAAACAGAATCGCAAACAAACGTTTTCGCAAATGCTTAAGTAGAAACCGATCTCCGGATTGGGCGAGAGGGGTGCCATAAAACCCTTCCCCTCTCGTAACCTGGCTCCCGAACCCAGATATGGTTATGACGGACTGGTTCCTTAACTTTTTCAAATCAAACAGCGCGGCAGGTGCTTCGAAATACGGTTCCTTGGGTGTCGGACCTTCAAACCCGAGTGGCGACTCTGTATTTTCGCGAGCGCTTGACGTCCAGCTTCAAAAGCGCTCCCGCGAACCGGCAGCATCTTCGGGCAAAATCGCATTGCCCACAGTGGCGACTCTGCTGGGGAACAACTCAATATTGGTCTATACATAGATTTTAATACGCTTGAGAACAATCCCACAAAAGCCTGTCCAAACGGTAAGCTTCGCGCTGCCGAAGAAAGGATTGGTGATTTAACAGGACCTCGTGTCCGGCCATCCAATCTGGGGCTTTTCCGATTGTTCTCTCGCGTAGTTTCTTCTAAGTATTGATCAATAAAGAGAGCCAAATTTGAAAAGGCATTTGCGAATTTGCGATTCTGTTTCATTAATCAAACTTTTTAGCATTCTCATTTGCATCGATGTGGGATAAGCCTCGTTGGATCGTTTTGGCAAGCCGGCACGGTTTACCGGAGCCCGGGGACCCCGAATGACCAACAACCTTCGACGATGATGAGTCATTCTACCGTTCGACTGTTGCTCTGCGATTACGCGGGCAGCGGGAGGTATATCTTGGCTCTAGTCCGAGGAACCTGTTACAAGCCAAAACCAGCCTTTGCATATACAAAGCACTAGAACTCTCCAAACTAGGACAGGTACCTACAGGGTAAGATTACTTGCATCTAACCCCCATATACTGTCTATGTGTTACTGCTTTCCCTATCGCATGTACTGTACATACATTATTTTGCATAGGAGCATGCTTAAAGTGGTTCTTTCTTTCGAGTTTGTCTTGCGCAATCTAAGACGTTGTTGGACCCGATGAGGAGTCGTTCATTCTGTCGAATGTTCGTTATCAATCGCAAAGTCCTTAGTTCAATGAGACTTTGAGAAATCAAAATTTACTACATCCTTGGCTCATGCCCGGTTAAGAATTCAACCGAAAATATGGAACAACAAAAGTAGTGATGCCGTGTCACTGGCGCCACCTAGGTTGAAGTGCGAAGTCATTATACACCGCCGTGTTCAAGGTTAAGGTGCCATGTCATCACCACCAAGTTGTTCCAAATCCAAAGTTGAACCTTCAAATGGGACTAGTCGAAGATTTAGTCTATTTCGACATCTTTTAGGATCTGACGATCTACTCAGGGACACATGGCCGAAAAGAATTCTGAGGATTCTGGCAACGTCTAAAATTCGTGAGGCAAACTCGTCTCTGTTTCTGTACATACATACTGTTTTGCGTAGAAGCATGTTTAGGGCGGCTTCTAGGTTGTCTCTCTTTCGAGTCTGTCTTATGCTTATTAGGACGCTGCTATGACCCGATGAAGAGTCATGCATCTCAATGGTGCATGTTGCTAAATTTTCAAAGTCCTTAGATCAGCGAGACTTTGAGAAATCAAACCTTTTTAAGTCCTTGGCTCATGCCTTATTGAAATTTCAATCGAAAATAAGGGACCATAAAGTATGGATGTCGTGACACTGGCACTACCCAGGTTGAAGTGCGAAGTCACTATACACCGCGGCGTTCAAAGTCAAGGTGCCATGTCATCAATACTGAGTTGTTCCGAATTCAAAGTTGAAACTTCGAGAACGGAATAGTCAAAGGCTTAGACTGTTTTGACATCTCTTAGTGTTAGTTGATCTATTCAAAGGATACACCCTCGAAAAGATTTCCGAGGATTTTGGCAGCGTCCGAACATCATGAGACAGACTCGTTTGTAGTTGTAGAGTCTAGGAGGACACCGACGATGGCAACATGTGCATTGCATTCTAATTGCTGCAGGAACCTCACTGAGTTCTCGTTTACTTTGCTGTCCTAAGCTAAAGGCCATCTCACTGAAAGGAAGAGCCAAACCTACTTGGGTTAGTCTGCCGGGGCTGTTACACCTTCGCTTCCAAGGTTATATCACCTGCCTCGTTCATCAATTCAGAAATGGCAATACAAATGGAGCTGGCTGAGCTCAGGAAAGCTATAGAGGAATTGGGTCACAAGATGGACAAGCAGATGATTATGGTCCAGGGACTCGTTGGCCTCGTTACCTCTACAGCCCCGCAACCAGATATGGGGCTAGTCAAAGAACCTCCTCAAGCCTACCACTCTCCAACAGTCAAAATCAAACTATGCTCAGGAGACATGTTCAACGACCTGGTTGAATTCCATGAGGCTAGGACTCACTCGAAGGAGGATGTTGATTCCTTTGTCGAAACCATTGCCAAAGCAGAGGACATGCTTAGTGACGAATTTAGCCCCGAGGGCAAAAGAATGCATCCTGTTAATAAGGCAATGTGTTGCAACTGCACAGCAAACAAGGGTCCTACTTTGAACTCTCAATTCACTCGCCGGAACCCACCGAGGGTTTTCTCATATTTCGATGCACCTTTGGCCTTGGTCTATGAGAGGCTCCTCGATGTTGGTTCCATCAAGCCCCTCAATCCAACTTCATTGCCTAAGAATCCCTCCGCCAACTTCAAATATAACCTCTTTTGCACCTACCATCAAATGTCTGGCCATTCAACCAATGCCTGCTTCCGGCTTCGACATGCCATTCAAGATCTTATCGATTGTGGCATCATCCCAACTCCATCTCCATCAAAAGCCGATACTATCTCCATAACCTTACCTCAAATCAACTCTGGCTCACAACTTCGTCAGACATCCACTATCTCCACTCAAATCAACCCCACCTCTACTCAGATCGATCCGAGCTTTAAGCCAACTGTACCCATCCTGTCCGAGCCTGAGGACAGCCTACTGGCTGCTGTTTGTGCAATTGAGACTTTCTCTGCCAACACCTGGATTGACAGTAATGAGGAGCTTACAAAGGAGAAGACTGACCGGCTGAGGTCCATTGTTCATGGGAGCACCAAGTAGGTTTGGTCAAAGAAGCTGAGGAAGCCAAAGTGCTGTTGCTTGGGCCTGACATCCGCTGGATCCTACCTCTTTTTGTGGAAGCTATGGGTAGCTTTTTTAAAAATTGCATTTTCAAAACCGCGTCTAGTTTGCATTGGCGTTTTGTCTGAGTCTGACACAGAGTCGTTTGCATTTGTCTAAGTCTAGCTCTGAGTCGGAGGTTGTGCCTCTTGGCCCTCCACGTCGTAGCTTTTGTTTCAAGTTTTGAGTCTGTTGTACTTGGCAACCCCGAGGGGCTTTCTTTATGATATGCATTATCTTGCTTCTTAGTACTTTGCTGACTTTTGAATAAACTGTGTCAACCCTGACGACGAAGGGATAGATTTCGATGGGATCATCCCCAAGGAAATGTGTTCCCTCGCCGAAAGGGAAGACAAAAGGCATGCTCAGCCTATTAATTGAAATAATAGTTTTCAAATAAACTTGAAAGACAAGGACAACCTCCCAATGGTTCAAATTTGGTTCAAAGCTGTTCCCAGAGGAGCATTGTGTCCAGTCAGATAGGCTCGAAGCATCAATGTTTTGGCAGGGTCTCTCAAATGACATGCTTAACGTTGACCCTAAGACAATGAAACATTAAATCCCCCTGCTACCTGGTGCCAAACTATGTAAAGCAAAACTCAGAAGGTCCAGCACCTCATACCATCCTCAAATTGGCGGGAACAGCATTCCACCAAGCACAAATTGGAAAGTTCAAAAGTGGCCTGGAGCAAGGCATGTCAACTGAAGCACTTTGGACCTTGCATCCATTTCATCTGGGGCTGCGGCCATTTCATTGACCTGGACGACAATAAATTCAAATACCTTGGTCAACATGGATCAATTCAAAAGCCTTTTCCCTGAGAGAAGCTCGTTGGGCTGAAAACCCCAAGGGTGGGCAGTTCCAAGCAAAAGTTAGAGCAGCCTGCTAGACCGAAACCTATGAAGGAGGTCTAGGCAAAAGTATAGGCAATGTTTGAAAGCTCGCTAGACCGAAAACCCGAAGTGGCGGTTCTAGGCAAAAGTTAGAGCGTAAAAGGTGAGGTAAAACACTCGAGTGAACCTTAGCCTGAACTACGTTTTGACCTGATTCCCTAGCTTGGGATACGTAGGCAGTCTCTCCTTGAGACTCGGTCACAATCTATCAATTGGATCCATGGTTGACAGTTGGTACACATCAAAGGTCGAAGAGGATCAAAGATCAAGCTGCATGGGAGGAGTCTGAAGGGGGATACCTTTTGTCTTTCAGTTTTATTACAAACTATTACTTCAATTTCGAAGCTGAGCATAAAGCCTTAAAAGAATTTAAGCATCAAAAACAGAACGAAATGCTGGCGAGGCCTAACGGCTCACAGTTTATTCTAAATTCAGCGAAGTCTGGTGTGAGCAGTTGCAATAGCTTTGTAGTCATGTGCGCTAGTTTGAGGTTCACCTGCACTTGTTCATAGTTATGTGTGTTGGTCTCAACCCTGTGCGCGCTTTTTCAATTCGCGCTGCAATCGACAGCAGTCAACTACTGCCTTTTAGTCCTATTCGAGGGGCTTTTGCCAAGTTTGGTCATACCGTGTAGACTTAATGTGACTGCACGGGGGGGTGTCGGTTTCAGTCCGGGCCTATATGTGTCTTTATTTGCATCTTATGTCCGTCTTTGTGGCATCTTTCTAGTTTTTCAATCCATTATCATGTCGAGATACTTTTCTCAGTTCTATTTGTTTGTACAGGTCATTGTACAGCTATTTTGACCTCGCAAGTGTCAGTTTCACCTGTTTAGGGATATTGTGAGTTTTGGCACGTTAATGCCCAAAATTTCATTATATTCCGTGTGTCTAAGGGTTCGCATTGTTCCCTGGGGCTCTTTCCCCCTTTTCGTTCGAGCTAGGCACGTATGTACATATATATGTGTCTGTGTCAACTCAGTTCGCTTGTCAATGCAAATTAGATATTAGAGCATGGTTTATATGTCAATAAACTGAAAAATGCAATTTTTACATTGCTATTCTTGCATCTGTAATGCACAAGCTGTGGACTCTCTTGAGACAGCAGGGGCACGTCAGTCCAAGGCCAAGCAAAGCATATCTCTGGGGCTCATCTGCCCAAGCATCGAAGAAGGGGCATGCAGGCCCAATGCCACACCGCTTCTAAATGTCAACTGGGCACGCCGGCCCGCTCAAGCGTCTCTCTATCTGGATGCGCATCTCAGAAGCAAAAGACAATAAAGTACTGGGGCTCAGTGGTAGTCCTTAGGCATCGTTGTCCTTCTAGGAGCCGCCCTTAGCTTGTGTCTGCATTTTCAATTTGTGCATACATATCATTGCATATTGTATATCAAATGTTTAAAGCAGGAAAATTCTATGCCGGAATCACTTTTTGGGATAGTGCAAGTATGGGGGAATGCCACATGCCACTTTCCTTATCTCATTTGCCATGACAACCGTCAAGCACACAACCTCTCTGTCCTACTCTGTTGGCACTTAGAATGCACTTTGGGGGATCAAAAATCAACTCAATCCACATCGGCATATTCATCCTGAAGCATGATCTGCCCGTCTCGAATCAACGACAGCCGGTCCTGTCAATTTCTCAACGGCTCGATCATTCTGCACACTGATCTGCCCATCTCAATCAACGACAGCCGGTCCTGTCCAATCTTCAATGGCTCGATCATCCTGAAGCATGATCCTCCCGATCTCAATCAACGACAGTCGGTCCTGTCCAAACTCAACGGCTTGATCATTCTGCACACTGATCTGCCCGTCTCAAAGCAACGACAGCCGGTCCTGTCCATTTCTCAACGGCTCAATCATTTTTACTGATGATTGTCCCATCCTGTCTTCAACGGTTCGGTCATTTATACTGATGATCCTCCCATCCAGACTTCAACGGCTCAATCATTTATACTGATGATTGTCCCATCCTGTCTTCAACGGTTCGGTCATTTATACTGATGATCCTCCTATCCAGACTTCAACGGCTCAATCATTTATACTGATGATTGTCCCATCCTGTCTTCAACGGTTCGGTCATTTATACTGATGATCCTCCCATCCAGACTTCAACGGCTCAATCATTTATACTGATGATTGTCCCATCCTGTCTTCAACGGTTCGGTCATTTATACTGATGATCTTCCCCTCCAGACTTCAACGGCTCGATCATTTATACTGATGATTGTCCCATCCTGTCTTCAACGGCTCGATCATTTATACTGATGATTGTCCCATCCTGTCTGCAACGGTTCGGTCATTTATACTGATGATCCTCCCCTCCAGACTTCAACGGCTCGATCATTTATACTGATGATCCTCCCATCCTGTCAAAATCCATCAACGGTATCTAGCCATATCGTCCATACAATCCACAACGACGATCAGATTATCGTCCGATAGCTTGTTCAATGGTCCACCATCTGCAACTAGTTGTTCCCCAGGAGAGTCCACCTCGGCCTACCCCAAACAACTACCTCTACTTCAGTTTAGCTTCACGCGCATCTTCCAGCAGGCTTATTGCTCTGTCTCGGATGGTCTTTGATAAGGAGATTGGCTCTGATTCCCAACAGATGGAATTCAACCTACCTGACACGACCTACCCGTGTTTGTTGGAATACTTCGTGCCGAGGATAGCTTGATCCCCAGCAATGACGGCCTGTCCCGTCCAAAATCTGCAACGACAGCCTGCCCTGTCCAACTTCGATCAACAAGCGGCGATTCGCTCGTCCACTTCTATTTCCATCCCCGGCAATGGACAGCCAGTCCATTCCACCGATCAGGTTCCTTAAGTTTACTTGTCTACTTTGCTAGTATGCTTTGCTCTGGATTGCCTTGAGGGGTGTCTAGAATTCTTTGACGTTACTTGTACCAAGTCGATGGTGCTTCAAGTGCCGTCAAAGAGGGGCTACTGTAGACACCCCAATCTGGGCTTCCAGATTAGTTTACTTACGGTTTTTGATTCCCCGATGATGAAATGGATCAAGAACACCCCGGGAATGATAGCGTGTTTGAGCTTTGAGTGTTTGCAAAACCCTTGAACCTAACCTAGCCTAAGCCACTTCAAAAACCAAAAACCTTGCTGGTCCGCGCCAGGGCGCAATTATCCCGCGCCCGGGCGCACCATCGCGCGAGGGTTTCACTCCATCGCGCGACAGTGCGCCAGGGCGCACCATCGCGCGACAGTCTCACTCCGTCGCGCGACGGTCCAACCTACCACCGACCTTACTGATGGAGGACAGTTGGCCACCCATACAACTCTCAGTAGGCCTCGTGGACTGGCTGAAGGCCTCTGTTTCCAACCAGATTTGCCCCCTCTCCCTATATATACCCCCTTTGCTCATCCATTTAAGGGGTTCCAAAAATTCAAAAAGACTAGCACAAGCTCTAGTGCTTTTTCATCCAATTTCACATTCCTCAATCTTTCCAAACACCTCAATCAACTTCAAACATCAAAAGCTCAAATACTCTTTCAAACCCGAAGCCAAAGGTATAGCTTACCTTTGTTCTGTTTCTGTTCTGATCCCTGAGGGGGGCTGGCAGGGCCAAGGCTGGTAATCAATACCAGTTCTGGTCCTAAAGCTGGCGAGGTTTCAAAAATCGTCATGGTAGGAACCAGCGCGCGATGGTCCCACTTTCTCGCGCGACACTCCGGTGCTGCATGAGATGGACCGCGTGGGGATTGGTGTCCTACTGTTTTGCATTTATGTGTATATAGATCACTCTGTAAGCATGATAATAACCAGTTTATTGCTTTCTTTTGTTAGAAATTGTTAGCGGTAGTTCAATATGCTTATATGTTATTTTGAAGTACCCCTGGGATTATTCTGGACCTGTCCCAGAACCCAGAAATGTGTAAACCAAGCACTGGTCTGGTTCGCGCCAGGGCGCAATCATCCCGCGCCAGGGCGCACCATCGCGCGAGGGTTTCACTCCATCGCGCGACAGTGCGCCAGGGCGCACCATCGCGCGCCTGACTCATTCCATCGCGCGACAGTGCGCCAGGGCGCATCCTCGCGCGACAGAGTGAGTCCATCGCGCGACAGTTTGCCTCCGACCAGTGACTGGCCTTGCATGGGTAGCTCGGCCTTAGGCCATTATTTTGTCCCCACACTGTTTATGGGGTGTTTTATTAATTTGTAGGGCTTTTCAGCCTTTAAATTGTATATACTGCTATATAAACTGCGTGGTTTGTCCTGGGTGTGCACTGGTCCCTCTAGAGCCCAGAAGGTTTGAGAAAAAGAGTTGTGGGTTTGAGCTCACCGGCGTGCGCTTGTCTTGGAATTATGCGCGCAAGATTAAGCAGCATGCAGTGACTTGTTCAGTGCATGCTGGTTTCTTCCTGCGCACGTCACTCCAAAACAGGGGCCCTCCAGTTTGTTTAAACTCCCACAACAATCTGTTCCCATCCTATACTAACTGCTCATCCATGCTATCTATCACATCCTGCAAACATGTTACAGTTTTAAATCCCCTTTAACTGTTCTCCCGCCCTAATTGGCTAAAAACTGATTAATCAAACAGAATCGCAAACAAACGTTTTCGCAAATGCTTAAGTAGAAACCGATCTCCGGATTGGGCGAGAGGGGTGCCATAAAACCCTTCCCCTCTCGTAACCTGGCTCCCGAACCCAGATATGGTTATGACGGACTGGTTCCTTAACTTTTTCAAATCAAACAGCGCGGCAGGTGCTTCGAAATACGGTTCCTTGGGTGTCGGACCTTCAAACCCGAGTGGCGACTCTGTATTTTCGCGAGCGCTTGACGTCCAGCTTCAAAAGCGCTCCCGCGAACCGGCAGCATCTTCGGGCAAAATCGCATTGCCCACACCTAACAAGCCGGCCCTGAAGAGCGTTATTGTCGGAAGGGTTGAGTCAAGCCATAGGGAGCCTCACAGGTCCAAAGGAAGGAGGGTTGTACGGGAATCTATTTTCAACCGAATTCAGCCGGGTTTGGTTGAAATTGAAGATGAGCTCGTCAATTTGAGGATATCTGCTCCTTCTAAGGATAAGCCAAGGGTTGTTAAACCTCCAGCCACTCCTCTAAACGAGTGGCACAGGGTTGAACATCCCAAGTTTCCATCCAAACCTCCACCTCTGTCCAGATCTCAAAAAAGGCGCCGCCAACGATTTAGGCAGGCAGCTAGAAGAGCTGATGAAGAAACAAACCTACTGGACGATCCAATGAAGGAGGATGTCCCGGAAGAAGAGGTGGAAGTCCTAGAAGAGCCTATGGTTGAAGAGCCTAAGGCTAGAAGAGTATACAAGCCTTTGGAAAGGACTGTGGAAGAGGCTATCATCAAGCCTCCTCCGAGCACTTTATCGAAGAAGCAGCTCCCAGCTGGGAAAACATACAAGGAGGCTGTTACCCAATTACCTTCAAAGCAAGCCGCTATGCCCAAGAAACAACCTCTCTTGGAAAGAACGCTGGAAGAAGCCAGGATTCAGCCCTCACCAAGGCAGGTCACTTTGCTCCAAAAGTCAGCTCTTCAACCAAGGAGGTCAGACTCGAGGGGCAAGTCGAAGTTGAACCCACAGGCTAAGGTATTTGTGCCTGGACAGAGTTCTAATATGCAGTGCAATATGGTCGTATTCTTGCCGGCAGAACTGGAAGCCAAGGACAACACCCCAAGAGCCATGGAGGGCGATGTTGTAGAGATGGGGCAGACAGCGGAGATTCTCAACGAGTCCTTCTCAGTAGGACTGAACGGGCCTTCAGTAATTGTGCTGAAGGATGAGACTGAAGAGAAGAGTGAGGATCGTGCAGCTAGTGTGATTTTTGAGAGGCCAAGCCCCACGATGAACAAACACATCAAGCCTTTATACATTGCTGGTTGCCTTGACGGGATGCCAATGAACCGTATCTTGGTAGATAACGGGTCAGCAGCCAACCTCATTCCTAAGTCCATGATGCAGAGGCTCGGGAAGACTGATCAAGACCTAGTCTCATGCAATGCCGCTTTGACTGATTTCACCGGGAAAGAGACAACATGCCAAGGTATTTTGATCATGAACTTGACGATAGGATCCAAGACCTTAACAACACCTTTCTTTGTTGTTAATTCACACTCTTCCTTCAATGTTCTACTTGGGAGAGATTGGATTCATTCCTGTCTAGCGGTCCCCTCAACCCTTCACCAATGTCTTATTTTTTGGAATCAAGACGACGTGGAGGTGATATGGGCTGACCGTAGACCATTTAAGGCCTCTACCAACCATGCAGAGGCCCACTTATATGATGAAGGGGTTGGTCCAATGAAGGTGGCAGGCCTTGACAAGTATGGCCGCCATAAAATAGCCCCCATTCATAACAACAAGTCAGCTGAAGAAGTGAAAGCACTTTTTCAAGAATTAATCGGTCCAATGATTACGGAGTCAAGCAGGCCGATTATAGCTTCATCTAAACACTCTTCGCAATGTCAGTAAGCCCTTCAGAAGCAGAAAAGCATGTGGCCCTTCAAGCCACATTGTCAAAATTTGAAGCTTATTTACTGGAGAAGAGGCTGAGGGGAAGTCAAGAGCCAGAAGACGATCTTTCGGCCTGTGCGGCCGAAGTCATCAACGAGGATGAAAACCTGGTTGAAGATCTTGATGAAATCCGCTTGGAAGACCTAGAAGCAGCCCCAGCCAAGTTAGATGATTTAAAGGCAGACGTGCAAGATCCTTTGGAAGAAGTTAATTTGGGAGATACAGAGAATCCCAAACCTGTATATATTAGTCAACTTCTGCCAAAGGACGTGAAGGAGAAGCTCATCCAGCTCTTGAAGGAGTTCAAGTCCTGTTTTGCTTGGACTTACGAAGAGCTTCCAGGTCTGTCCAGAGACCTGGTGGAGCACAAGCTTCCCATCCAACCAGAATTCAGACCTTTCAAACAACCGCCAAGGAGGATGTCCAATGAGGTCTATTTACAAGTCAAGGATGAGATCGAACGTCTTTTCAACGCTGGGTTCATACGCACAGCCAGGTACGTTACTTGGCTCTCTAACATTGTTCCAGTCCTTAAGAAGAATGGCAAGGTCAGAGTATGCGTGGACTTTAGAAACTTGAACTTGGCTTCCCCAAAGGACGAGTATCCGATGCCAGTGGTAGATCAATTGGTGGATGGAGCTTCTGGTCACAAGGTTTTGTCCTTCATGGATGGACATTCTGGATACAACCAGATCTTTATTGATGAAGCCGATACGACTAAGACTGCTTTTAGGTGTCCTGGAGCCCTAGGAACCTTCGAGTGGGTCGTAATGCCCTTCGGCCTAAAGAATGCAGGTGCCACGTTCCAACGAGCAATGAACGCCATTTTTCACGATTTCATCGGCCACTTCATGGAGATCTACATTGATGATATTGTGGTCAAGTCTCAGTCCTATGATGAACATTTGGAACACTTAAGGAAGTCTTTCTTGAGAATGCAACAATTCGATTTGAAAGTAAACCCCTTAAAGTGTGCCTTCAGGGTCTCCGCAGGCAAGTTCCTTGGATTCTTAGTCCACAACAGAGGGATTGAGGTTGACAAGAACAAGGCCAAAGCAATCCTGGAAGCAAAGTCTCCTACCACCAAGAGGGAGCTGCAGAAGCTCTTGGGTTCATTCAACTTCTTGAGAAGGTTCATCTCAAACCTAGCTGGAAAGGTTCAGGTCTTTTCTCCGCTCTTGAAGCTGAAAGACCATGACACTTTTGTATGGGAGGCAAGCCATCAGAAGGCCTTTGATGAGATCAAAGGCTATTCAGCAACGGCTCCAGTCCTTATGCCTCCTATCAAGAACAAGCCGTTGAAACTCTACATCTCAGCAGCTGAAGGCTCTATTGGAGGCCTTTTAGCACAAGACAACGCTCAAGGAAAGGAACAGGCGGTTTATTATTTAAGTAGGTTGTTGACTCCTTGTGAAAGGAGATACACTCCTATTGAAAAGATTTGTCTTGCCTTGTACTTTTCAGCAATAAAATTGAGGCACTACATGCTTCCCGTTTTGGTTTACATTATGAGTAAAACAGACCTAGTTAAGTACTTGCTTTCTCGGCCAATAATGAGAGGCCGAATTGGCAAATGGTCTTTAGCTCTAATGGAATTCAGCTTCCAATATGTTCCTCAAAAAGCTGTGAAGGGCCAGGCCTTAGCAGACTTCCTTGCTGATCATCCATGCGTGGATATCGGCGATGAGTCTGATGTAGGACTAAACGCTCTTGAAATCTCACTCACTCCTTGGATACTACTTTTTGACGGATCAAGGACTCAGGAGGTCTCAGGCTGTGGAGTAATTATTATTTCTCCCCAAGGCTTGAGGACTGAATTGTCCTTTCAATTTGATTTCCCATGTACAAATAATCAAGCTGAATATGAGGCAGTCGTCATAGGCCTTGAGATCCTTAGGGATTTAGAGGCCAGAAATGTAAAGGTTATTGGGGATTCAAACCTTGTCATCAATCACCTGGCAGGAACATTCAAGTGCTATAGCGAGGACTTGGCTCCTTATTACATGGCAGCAATGCAATTGATCCAAGATTTTGACAATGTAACTGTCGAGCACGTTCCAAGGAGCATGAACACTGAAGCCAACAGCTTAGCTCAGGCCTCAACAGGTCTAAAGTTAGCCCCAGAGACGATCCACAAGATCATCACAGTTCGGAAGAGATTGTTACCTTCTGTTAGGAGAAGGGGTCTAGGGCTAGAAGTATTTACTTCTGACTTCACAGGTGAAGAATCAGATGATGAACCCGAAAATGATTGGCGTACACCTATCATCTCTTTCCTTAAGAGGCCTCATCATAGGGCCTCTAGGAAGGTGAGGAGGAGAGCCATGAGCTATATTCTCGTAGGAGACGAGTTATACAAGAAGAGCCCTGAGGATGACCTACTTCTAAGGTGCTTAGGGCACCCTGAAGCCATGAGGGTCATGAGTGAAGTCCACGAAGGAATCTGTGGAGCTCATCAATCAGGAATAAAGATGAGGTGGTTGATCAGAAGGTATAGATACTATTGGCCAACTATTTTAGAGGACTGTATTCGTTTTTCCAAGGGATGTCAGCCCTGTCAAGCCCATGGCCCAATTCAGCATGTCCCTGCAGCTGATTATCATGCCGTGGTCAAGCCTTGGCCATTTAGGGGCTGGGCTCTTGACGTGATTGGAAAGATTTATCCTCCTTCCTCAGGAAATCATACTTACATCTTGGTAGCCACGGACTACTTTACTAAATGGGCAGAAGCTGTGCCATTAAAGTCTGTGGATCAACAAGAGATAATCAAGGTAATCAAAGAAAGGATTATCCATAGGTTTGGGCTGCCTGAACATTTGGTTGCGGATAGAGGGACGATATTCATGGGAGAGCAAGTGGTTAACTTTGCTGCACAGCAAAAGATCATTGTGTCCAATTCCACTCCTTATTATGCTCAAGGGAACGGTCAGGCCGAGTCCACCAATAGGACTCTGGTCAACATTATAGAGAAAATGGTGGAAGATAATCCAAGGGCATGGCATGAATTACTATCTGAGGCCTTATGGGCCTACAGAACCTCAAAGAAGGAAGCCACCAACGTGACTCCTTATATGCTGGTGTATGGGCATGATCCAGTCCTACCAATGGAGGTTGCAGTAAAGTCAGCAAGGATAGCATATCAACATGGCCTCACTCCTGCAGATTATACTCAGGCCATGTTGATGGAACTTGAGGACTTAGACGAAGTTAGGCTTGCAGCCCTTGACCACATGTTGGTCTAGAAAAGAAGGGTGGCCAGATCCTACGACAAACGGGTAAGAAAGAAAAGCTTCACTGAAGGGGACTTGGTTTGGAAGGCAGTCTTTCCTTTGGGAGAAAAGAATCCAAGATATGGCAAGTGGTCCCCAACCTGGGAAGGACCTTACCAAATCGCTCAAGTCCTTAAAGGTAATGTTTATCTTCTTATGGACTTAAATGGTGGTTTGTTTAAACATTTAACAAATGGAAAATACTTAAAGCATCATTATCCTACTATGTGGGAAATGAGAGACTTTGGTGAAATCCAATTTAACAAGCCATAGAAAAGTCTGTTAGCAAGGCCTGAGTAGAGGCCATGGTACCTGTCATGCAAATATTGATAAAGGCCTCAAGCTTAGGCCACCTGTCGTTAAACCAAACCAGTGCCTTGGCCATTTGAGGGAAAGTTCCAGGCCAGGTAGGGAGAGAGCAAAACCAAAGTTATGACAAGTTTAAAACAAAAGAAAAGAGGTGGGATTTCAGAAACCAAGACCTACAGACGGCCTTCAAGATTGTTTTTGAGTTCTTCCCAAGATGTGTCAAGGCTGGCAAGCTGGGTCTCGAGCATTTCCCTCTGACCTCGAAGATTTGGCATCTCCTCAACCAGAAGGTTCAATTTCATCTTTTGGCTCCGTGAGCCAGCTTTCAGGTCGTCATGCTGTTTGGACAGATTCGTGGTCTCCTTCCGGAGGTCAACCAAGCGGCCTTCGGCTCGTGCTAACTTGGCCTTAAGATCTGTAATCTCATCAGAGGTAGCGACAATGCTTGATTCATTGAATCGCATGTCCTCTTTCAGTTGAAGCCATTCAGCACTGAACTTGGCGAGCTCCACATCAACCGCCTCTAGCTCTGCCATCTTGGCATGTACCTTGCTGAGTTCATGGGAGGAGGAGTCATGAGACTTCACCATGTCAGGGAATTCCTTTTGGAAACGTTGGAGTACAGGTTCTTCTGCCCCTAAGGCTTGGGATTTTACTAGTACGTCCATGGCCTTCTTGATATTTGAAGCCCTAGCAGGATGGGCTACAGCTTTGAAATTTTGGAGCAAGGCCATTCTGAGAGCCGTTTTGGCCTCAGAAACGTCTTCAGAGGAGAACTGAGATTGTGAAGTGGAGCCAAGTCCACTGCCAGAGGTGCCAGAAGTGGCTGCTTTCAACAGATCCTGGGCAGATTTGAACAGAGAGTCCAAGTCCTCATCCTCATCTCCTTCCGCCACATTGACAAGCCCAGGCTCAACAGAAGGATTGACTGATGGAGCAGACTGGGCAATTGGAGATCTGGGTTTCTCTGGAGTCCTTGATGATGCCTCGTGTTCAGGTTCTTGGTCGGACAGGTCAAGTTTCTTCTCTTCAGCCTCTACTTCCTCCTCGAAGTAGTCATCGAGTTCCTGGGGATTGAAAACAAGAGGGAGTTGGTGGTAATACGGGGCCATAAATGCTGGGAATTTCATGTCACAGTACATCCTTACAATTGGATTATGCTCTGTTGCGGACACGGTATTCTCAGAGTCGGCTGGCGTTGAAATCCTTTTTCTCAGTCTCTTTTTCTTCGAAGGGGTTGATTCCGCCTGCTCTTCTTCGCCTTTGGAGGTGACCTGTAGGAAGGGAGATTAGTAGGACATTCAAACAAAGTGTAAGCAGAAGAGCTGAGGAGAGCCCAGACCTTCCCCGAAGGATCAGTTTCGGGAGAGCTTGTCTTAGCACTACTCCGCGTTCTTCCAGCAACTACGGTCTCAGAGGCCTACAGAGAAAATAGAGGCATAATTACCTTATCCTGAAGGATCAAGCAGAGGACTAAAATAGTTCATACCTTTGGCCATTGCCTTTTGGCTGTGGTCTTCACCCTTTTTGGCCTTTGAGCAGGAGGATTGGCAGACACTTCCTTCGGATCATCTTCTGAGCCTGTCAATCAGAAGAGAAATTAGTCCAGATCTGTGAAGAATCAAGGAAATTAAAGCATAGGCCTCTTTATGTTACCTTTTCTTTTGACACTGGAGGCTAAGGAAGGACGAGCTTGTTGCAAAGGAACAGTTATACCAGGTTCAGGTGCGCCGGTTGGGTGAGGCAGAACATTGGTAAGAATGTCTAGATATGGGGCGGAAAAATGCAGTTTTGTATAGCTGCCCCACCAGCTGTCAAATTTTGCTCCCTTGTCAGTACGTTCCACGTAGGAATGAAGAGCAAAGGTCTTCCTGGCTTCGGGGAGGACATTCCTAACTTTTTCCAAATCCCTTGGCTGAATCACGGGCCTGTCTGTGAAGTCCTCATTTAAGGACTGGTATGGGGGTACAGGAGTAAGCTGGCACAGGCCGAATTGCCTGGCAAATTGAGCCGCATTGTAGTACTCCACTCCGCACTTGTAGTTGGTAGGGGTAAAAGCCATCCCGTACATAAGATCCCTGGAGATCAAGAAGCTGGTCCAGACCTCCATGTGATCATCGTAATCATCTCCTGGGTCTGAGGCACCTCGTTTCAGCCACCAAGGTACGGTATCCCTCACAAATGGCATCCAATTCTTTCCCATACTCGTAAGCTCGTGGTAGAAAAATTTGAAATAAACGCCAAATGCAAAGCGAGGGCCACGGGTGTCAATATAATGAAGGCCATAGCAAGTATTCTCTGATCTCTTGTTCATGGGAGGAGCAAATTTGGGAAAGTAGGACCATAGCCAGAGGGTAATGATCCACAGTGGACCAGGGGCGAAGACAAATTTGTTACTGATCAACTCTTTCATACCTCGGTAAAGATGGGCCAGGACCAAGGGGCCTAGTGCCAGCTTCTGCCCAGAAGCTAGGGCACAGGCCAAGTCAATAAAATCTTTGGTTACTCTATTGGCAGACACGCAGAAAATGAACTTGTTCAGCCAATATAGAAGAAAAGCCACATGCTCAGTGTCTTCAACTGGACCCTTTCTAGCGTAATGATTGATAAAAGGGGAAAAGGACAAGGGTTCTTTGTATTCAAAGTAGGGGGTTTTTTGGGACAAAAAATAATTGGCCTCAATCCCGTGGGGACGGAGGCCCGTCAAAAAAGCCAAGTCTTGAAGGGTGGGGCTCATGAGACCTACTTTGAAATGGAAAGAGTTGGTAGTGACTGACCAGAACTGTGACGCTGCAAGGAAGAGATTTTTGTCCATGTCGATCAGAGACCGGCTGAGAAGAATGGCGTCTCTGATTCCGATCTGCCTCCACAGATCTCCTTTGGCCTCCAGTACTCGATCAAGCCACTCAATGTACCTGGCGTCAGGTCTATGCCAAAGTCTGTTGGGTATTTCTGTAGTAAAGCGACCCCAGTCGAGGCTGGGCGACTCGAAAGGAAGGGCTTCTTCCGCCAGGGGGTACATCGAGGAGAGTTGAGGAGGGAACCCAAGCTGAAAAGCAGGCCCTAATCCTACTCGATCAGCGTTCGCAATCACCAATACATCATTCGTGATAGCGATGTGTTCATCGGCCAATATCTTACGAATTTGCACAGATAGGCTGTTGGGATTTGGGGGTGGTGTGTGAGCTTTGTGGGTAGCCATTCCTGTTAGAGATCAGGAACGAGGATCGAAGCTATGAAGGAGTTAGGGTTTTCTCTGGGTTTTTCTCGAATCAGAAGAAAGAAGACAGAAGAAGGTGTAGAGAGAGAATGGAGAAGCAAAGATAAGTCTTGATAAGGCCCGGTACGAGAATCAAGGGGCGCCGTTGCATTTATCACCCATTTCGTTTAAAATTTAATGGGCAGATGAAGGGATTGGACTCCTGATTGACATGAGAAGGAGTCCAGACGGTTTCAAAAGCTGCATGGCAGCCAATGCAAGGCCTGGGGCGTCGACACGTGTCCCCTAGGCCTAGAAGGTTGATGATTGCTGTTGCCGATAGAAGTCCTCGGTAGAGTGCTACCTTGGAATTCGTTGGGATTTAATCCAAATCCAATTAAGAGATTTGCTTTGAAACTCAAAAAGTGGTTAGGCTAAAAAGTGATTATGGCCTGATTATCTTTTTAAGCATTTGAACTTTTGGGGAAATTCTTAGGCTAAATGGGCCTGATTATTTTTCAAAAATAATGAGGACTTGTTTGGTTATGCCAAAAACTGTACTCTGTCCTAACTTACAAGCCTAGATCTTGAACAAGATCAAGGCATGGGGGGGCATTGTTTACACCCGTTTTTGGCACCCAGTCCTGGGCAAGCTTTGGAAGGCCATTTAATTATCTTTTAATTAAATTGGGCCAAGAAATAGAGATGTATTGGATCAAAATTAATTGGGCCGAACCCATGTTGACTGGGCCCAATTAATGTTAGTTGGATTTGGGCTCAGAATTAGAAGGTCGTGGGCCTATGTACAAAAAGAATTCAGCCGGCCCATGATTTGTTCAAGCTTGATAAGTATTTTTGTGGATTAAATATGTTAAAGGGCCATTTAATTTATTTAAATGGCCCATTACCCAAGTGGCCCATGAAAAGTGGAGAGAAAGAAGGGAATTGTTGGCTGTTGGAAGGCCATTTGACCGAGTCAAATGGCGGGAGGTTCTTTGTTAGCCACAAAAGAAGGAGAGAAAATAGGCCCGTGAGCTTAATTGGCCTTTTTCAAACCTTTTAACGGCTCATGATCCAAGCAAACACGTGGGTAATTGATATTTACTTCCAATAACCACCCATGATCTCACTAAAATCTGTTAGTGGGTAGTTACTTGGGACACGTGGCAACATCTGGAGCTTGCTCGGGACACATGGCAGCTCGTGATGAAGATGGGAAGTTTGGCCCAGATCTGGACCAGTACACTATTTACCCACGTTCTTGTGTAACTTCTAAATAACTACCCATTATCCCATGATCCCATGAAGTGGAAGTTACAAAGGACATGTGTCATCACGAGAGAAGGCCAACACATCCGCTTTGCATGCAATGCCGTGGCCTATAAATACTAGAAGACAAGAAGGAAAAAGGGTCCACACACCAATCAAGCTCAACGCTTAAAATCAAAGCCTTCCCAGCGAAGCAACCAAAGTCTTCCCAGTGAAGCAATTATCTCATTTCTCACCTTTACTCAATTACTTCTCCAAGTAATTCGAGTTTCTATCTCTCTTGTACCCCAATTTTATTACTACGACGTAATAAAATTATTCATATCTCTCTTATACCCCAACTTTGTTATTACGATATATCAAAGTTATTCTACGTTGCTACTTCTTTTCCTACACGGTTAGGAAATTATTAAGTCCTCGCTCGTAGAGGCAAAACCACGAACCATCACTGCAATCCAGCCCTTAGGTTTGCAGCACTATCGCCCTCACAGATTCGAAGTCAGAAAAGGGACGCCCAGTCCTTACGTTAGACGCGACAAGTCTTGGCACGCCCGCACGCTCAGTCCTTGAGCATTTTCGTAGCCGAACACATACATAGACAAATATCATTCCACTTCATGGAGAGAGAGAGAGAGAGAGAGAGAGAGAGAGAGGGAGGGAGAGAGGGAACAAGAATCAAACCCCGGGCACTAAGAACTTATCCACACGCTACTGGCCAACAAACCAATATCGACCTTTGTGTTATTACATCGTTAGAAAATATATATACATATAAATATATATTTATAGAATTTTTTTTTTTTTTTGCCCTTGCCCGGGGGCTAGCTTGCGGGGATTATCGTGAAGCCGGCCCTGGGTGGTGACCTGGGATTCAAACCTCATGCTTGAGAGGATAAGTTTACTTGCTGCCATATTCCTAGCCTCTTGTTGCGATCTATGGGTTTGATAAAGCTTGGCTGATGGTGTATTTGAATTATGAACGGTGACAATAAACACACTAGAAGACAAGAAAAACACGAATTCCTGTGTACTTTATACACCCTTTAATACACGTCCACACTCTTATTATTGTCAACCCATTGGGTTGATTTTAGAATTTTCCAATTACGAATTTGGGTTTAACACGAGAGGAAAATGATGGGGAATTAAAAATGAAATTTGGCTTCTTCAGTCCTTTTTTAATTTTTTGTTATTCCACTACAAAGGGGCACATAGTGCTTGACGGAATCCTAGTCCTAAATTAATGGGTTGCCCCAAGCCTAGGGTGGAGATCAACGTAGCACAATATCCGGTAAGTCCGGAGTCGAATCCACAGAGACAATAATGTGTGCTGACTAAAAACCGTGTTCTTACTTATTTAAACTGGCTCTTAGGTAGCCACCCCTTGTCGTTTTGATTGAGAGATTAATTAAAACCTAGAAATTGATTGAACTTTTCAAATAATTAAAAGAGGTATGGTCGTAGGGTTCATAGCACTCGTAACCAGTCCGGATTAACCTACTCTGTTTGGAGTTCTTAAAAATGTTTAATTTTAGATTGAAAAAGATACCCCGCAAGATGCGAGACCCTATGGTCGCCGTATACCCATACTCAGCGAATAATGAGTTTTGGACCCCCATTCCCCCGTTCACATGGGCTCCAACGATGCCCAGGTTCGTTCATGGGAAGTATTTTTTTAATCTAAAATCGTTTTCTTTATTATTTGAAATTAAGAGCAGTGCCCGAATTGGTCATGGTGTGCTAATCACCCCGCAACCCTACCTAATGACTACTCACACATTATTAAACAAAAAGCAAAAGAAACCCTAATTTGAAACATGATTCTAAATACGGGATAGAAAACAAAAAAGATCTAAGTTAAATAAGAACAAACGAACAATTTTTATAAAGAACATAAATTAAAAAGAATTAGCGGAGTGCGAATTATTAAACAAAACATTAAAAACTTAAAAGGAAAAACAACTGAAGAAACTAAAAAAACAATAACGGAACCCGAGAGTTGCGGCCCCCGTTCTTTTCCTCTCCCTGCGTCTGCTCTTTCTTTCTTCTGTCCGAAAAGAAGTTCCACGGCAGCAACAGCCTTTTTTTCCCTTTTTTCCCCCAGGGAGACGTCTGAAGCAAGTAGGTAAATTGTTAATATAGGGATCAGTGACTTTAATCACACAATGGCCCTTTGGACTTCATGAAATAATAGATGATCTAATCAATTTTGAATTATTTCGTATTTAATCCCAAACTTCTTTAAAATCTTCTTTTTATCCAAAGTCTCGGACAACGGGCTCGAGCAACCCATAAGCATAAAAAGCACATAATAAAAATCAGTTAACAAAAATAAAGGACTAATAAATGTAGATTGGAGGGCCAAAATATGTATATTTTGGCATTTATCACATAGCAATTTCTTGTATAATGTGTCTGGATCAAAGATTTGTGAATTGGTTTAAACAAGAAGAAGGCAAGCAACGTAAACAAAACTATGAGATAACTTATTGATGACGTCCAAATTTCGTTCAGCAAGATGCGAGCTCAAAGGTCATAAAGGAGAACAGAGTTAGGAGCCCGGGTGACAACAAACAATTCAGATGTACTACTTTTATTTTCCAGAAAGAGCTCATCATCAAAACTCCATATATAGATATAATGGGTTTTGGTAGTATTCATTGTGGAATGACTTTGTGACAAATCATTCGTAATTTCCCAAATCCTTAATTTAATAGACAAAAAGGCTTGTGATTTTTGTTCAGAACCTGATCCATCTTTGACTATTCCATCAATTGACGTTGCAAATATGTTAATCAAGCTTAGCGCAGTCCCATGATGCAATCCCCAATTTGTATCAATAGCACAAATAAGAATGCTCTCCTGATGCAGTCCCCCATTATTGCGCACATCGCCCACATGCAATCTTATCAAATAGTACTCTACATAAATGTTTTTACTCAAGTGTTTAGGCATACAAAAAAAAGCTATGAAAACATCTTATAGTGTACATTAAATGTACACCGACTTGTGTGGGATCCGTATATGGGTCTCACACAAATAATTTGACCATTTAATTTGATTAAAATATTTCTTAATAATCACTGTAAAAAAAACTCTTTGAGTCGAATGTCGGTATGGGTTTAATCAATTCGTTCTTTTTGCGATTCTTGAAAATTGAAGAACTTAATCAAGCTACAATCGATATCCAACTTAAATTATATTTTTCAAGAACTCTTTAAAAATATTTTAAAAAATAAATGACTTTTATTATTTGTACGAGACCCGAGGTTGATTTAAAAAAAAAAAAAAAAGTCTACATTTGGTGTAACTAAAAGTCTTGCCGGCATGCATGAGGGGGAATTGCATTTCAGTGGTAAGACGGGAAAAAACTCCCCACTCATGGACCACTTTTTTAGGAATTACCCAATCATGGGATGGAAAATAATAATTCCCAAGACATGATATTGAAGACAAAAATACTCCTCCCTCCTATCTTAAATCAGGGGCAACTTAGATTCATACATGGGGCAACTTAGGTTCATAAACGGTGCGACTTAGTTTCATACAAGGACCAACTTAGGGGGCAACTTAGATTCATACGCGGCGCACTTTCCACGAAAAGTAGGAGTAAGGCCCCGTTCCAGAACACCTTCTTAAAAAATAAGTATTTATTTCATATTTTCAAACTCAAAAATAATGTAAATGAAAAATAATTTTTCAATTTTTTTTGAACAGTATTAAAGATCTCAATGAGATCTATCAAACAAAATCTATATTGATAGTAAAATTATTTGCGTAAGCACATAATTTTTAAGCTTGAAATTGTCTTTTTAAAAAATAAGTACTTATTTTCCTTTTCGAAACGGAGCCTAAATGAGTAGTTGGGTGCAATAATTCAAATGTGCCTTTATTCTACGCGTAAGTCTGTCCACACAGACTTCATCATTTTCTTCGCACTTTCCTCTGTTGAACCAGTCTACTCACATAGACAAAAGTCTACAAATTATGCACAGATTTTTTTGTTGGGCTCACCACGGATTTCACACAAATGAATCGAGTCGTTCATTAAATGTAAAACACTTTTTCAAGGGACCCTATGAAAAATCAGCTCAATCCGATACATATAAGTTCTCAACCCAATTATCTAACTTTTCATTGAGATTTCAAGAAAATGAAAAGTTAAATAATTGAATCGAGCATCTATAAGTATCTTATTAAGCTAATTTTTCGTAAAGATTCTTGAAAAAGTGTTTTACATTCAATGAACGGTTCGGATTGTTTGTATGAGATCTGTGATGAGCCTCATAAAAAAATTTGTGCACAATCTGTGCATGTAAGGGAAATGATACGCCCACCGCTTCTCATCCACCGAACAACCCACCGCATCACTCCTTGACCGACACGTGGCGGTGGGCCCCACCATTTAAAAAAAAAGAAAAAAAACAGAAAAGTCCAGACGCTACCCCACTCTCTCTCTCTCTCTCTCTCTCCTCTTTCTTCTTTCTCTGCTTCCACAACCCAATTCAGTCCAGAAATTGAGTCCACACCCAATTGAGAGAGAGGAGGGCGGCCACAACCACTGCCGACGATCACCACGACCGCCCCCCAAACCTCCGTTCCAAGTACGCCGGCGATAATCTCTGATATCATTCCTCATCACCCCTTCTCTCTCTTCCCCCATTTCACACCCTTTCCTCTTCTCCCTCTAGAAAAGAGTCCAAATCCCAGACAAAAACTAACGCACCAGGCTCCTCCGGAAAATCAACAACTAAATTAAAAAAAAAAAGAACTAGAACCCTGCAATCAGAGAATAATCATAGGCTGTCCGTGTGTGCTTGTTCGAGCTTGGAGACCAGGTAGGCGTTCTCGTTGACGAAGACGGTGCGGTTGAGGACGTGCCAGAGGAGGGTTTCGTGGGTCAGGCCGAAGATGAGGAAGTTGCATTTTGGGCAGCGCCGGGAGGACAGCGGTGATGGATTTGAGATCGACGGAGGCTGTCGGTGGTGGCAGTGGAGTTCGGGGTTGTCGAAGATGGGTTTGGGTAAGGGGCCGCCGCCCCTGTTGGTGGCAGAGGAAGCGGTTGTGGTGGGGGGGGGGGGGGGGGGGGGGGGGGGGGGACTGCGGAGAGGGAAGTGGAAGCAGAGAAAGAAGAAAGAGGAGAGAGAGAGAGAGAGAGAGAGAGAGCGAGGGGTAAGGGACTGGACTTTTCTATTTTTTTTTAAATGGTGGGGCCCACCGCCACGTGTCGGGCAATGGGTGATGCGGTGGGTTGTTCGGTGGATGAGAGGCGGTGGCCGTATCATTTCCCGTGCATGTAATATCTGTGTGGACATACTTTTTGTACTTTTTTTTTATCCGAAGACTTTTTGTACTTTGTTACTGTACTTGCTTGGAACTTTCCAAGCTGGAGAGAAAGGCCCGTTTCTCACTCCAACTCCGAACGACCATTTTCATTATTCTCCATTGTTTATGCACGAGATCGAACAATCTTCACTTCCTTCATCATCTCTGTCTATTGGGATTCAAAAAAATCCAGCCATCACTCCATGTGCACTCTCTCTCTCTCTCTCTCTCTCTCTCTCTCTCTCTCGTCTATCTTTGTAAAAGTCCCTATATTTATTGATTTCTAATATCGCTTTTTCTATAAGCCGTGTTTTAATTTTGTAGATGATGATAGATACGAGGCGGAACTCTTGAATCGGTTCTATTAACATTGGGAACGAACTCCCTAATCTTTTGTGGTAGAACTTCCTAATCTTTTGGTTAGTATCTCGAGAGTGTAAGGTACTCACCACTCATATTTTTTTGGAGGATGATACCCAATTTTTTTTTGTTCATGGTATGCATATTTTCTTTGTTTATGGAATGTATATTTTCTTTGCTTTTTATTTATGCATTTTTTAAGTATCAGAGTTATGCATTCTTTTTACGAAGTTACTGTTGTGCCGAACACAAAATTGAGAATATAACAAATTAACGAGCGATAAACAAGAACACAAGGATATACGTGGTTCAGCTCAAGCACAAACCAAGAACGTACTCCACGGGGAAAAGAACAAGAGGATTCACTATGAACGGGAAGAGAAACAAAGAGCTGGCTCTACCCGTAACTCTATTTAAAGCACCAAATCTCTAGTGGAACCCAAATGGAAGACACAAACCCTTGGTGGAACCCTAAAAGATGAACAAAACTCTAATATCTAAGCCCTTGAACAAAATACCATAACCCTAGGAACCCCTAAGGTCTCTATTCATAGGAAAACACTGAATAAACCTAAACCGAATAGGAATAGGAATCCTAGTCAATTTAGGAATTCTAGTCAAATTCCGACAAATCTCCACCTTGACTTGAATTCCATCGAACTCAACACTATAGGCAATCCTCTCCTTCAATCGCTCATCTCCCCCAAAAGCTCCCTACGCGGTAATCACCAACGGCACAAACGAGCAAGGCTCAAGCACGCTTGCTTGACCTTGTAAACTTGACTCAGGAAACTCAACCGCACATGCCTCCAAATTGAGCCTCTATCTTCCAACGGGCACCTCCTACCCAACGCATCCCTTCCGAATACACACGAAGATCTGCTCAAAATCCACACGGAGTTAATTACCGACTCCACCACGGAGTTAAAAACCCAACACTAAGTCAACCTCGAATTCACCGATGAAGAACCCAAAAACGTAGCACCCACAATCGCACTACCATCAAGCACATAGAGGTTATTTGATTTCCGACCCTTCATCAAAACACGAGCACCCTTCGAAACCCTCAAGACTCCACCTTCAGCGGTATGCTTCCAACCTAAAGAGTCAAGAGTACCCAAAGAGATAAGGTTCCTCTTCAAATCTGGTATATGTCGAACACCAAACAACGTCCTCACAAACCCATCATGCATTCTGACTTTAACTGTTCCAATCCCAACCATTCTACAGGGCATGTTATTCCTCATAAGAACTATACCATAGCTAACCGATTCATAAGTATTGAACCAATCTTTATTCGAACAAATGTGGTAAGAACATCCGGAGTCCAGAATCCATTCAGTATTCGAACAGACATCACCGACACTCACAGAAAGAACCATAAGTGAATTGTCGAAATCCTCTTCAACAATACCAGCAACAACCTTCTCTTCAAAATTGTCCTTATTTTTCAACCTAGGACAATTTCTCACCATGTGCCCGTATTTCCTACAGTAAAAACACTTTACTTCCTGATTTGTGGAACGAGAGCCAGAAATCCCTCTACTACCATTATCCCTCTCAAAAGGTCTTCCCTGCACCACCAAACCATCAGCATAAACCTCATTTTCACCGAATACTTTTTCCCTTTATTCCTTTGAATATAAAGTAGATTTAACATCCTCCATGGAAATCGTATCTCTCCCGTAAAGTAGGGTAGTAACAAAATGCTCATAAGACGCAAGCAAAGAACATAACACAGTAAGGGCTTGATCTTCATCATCAATCACAACATCAATATTTTTTAAATCCATAATAATTCGATTTAATTCATCTAGATGGTCTTTTACAGGCGTACCTTCCCTCATACGAAACGTATAAAGGTGCTACTTCAAATACAACCGGTTGGTAAAAGACTTCGTCATATAGATGCTTTCCAACTTCAACCAAATACCGGCAGCCGTATCCTCCTCCCCAACCTCGCGAAACACATCATCGGCTAAACACATCTGAATCGAACTGAGTGCCTTCGCATCGAGATCCTCAAACACACTATCCTGCATATCAGCAGGCTTCTTCGATTTTTCCAACAAAGTCTCGTGTAATCCTTGTTGAACAAGCAAAGCCTTCATCTTAATACGCCATAAACTGAAGCTAGTGCTTTGCCCATTGAATTTCGCAATTTCAAAACGAGTCGCCATTGAAACAATCACCAATTGCATAATACGCAGCGGAAAACAAAAGCCTCAGATTGAAACTCGGCGCTCTGATACCATTTTGTTGTGCTGAACACGAAATTGAGAATATAACAAATCAACAAGCGATAAACAAGAACACAAGGATATACGTGGTTCCGCTCAAGCACAAAGCAAGAACGTACTCCACGTCCACGGGGAAAAGAGCAAGAGAATTCACAATAAACGGGAAGAGAAACAAAGAGCCGGCTATTCCCGTAATCTATTTAAAGCACCAAACAGATATCTAGAGACAAATCTCTGGTGGAACCCAAAAGAGAGACGCAAACCCTTGGTGGAACCCTAAGAGATGAACAAAACCCTAATATTTAAGCCCTTGAACAAAATACCATTACCCTAGGAACCCCTAAGGTCTCTATTTATAGGAAAACACTAAATAAACCTAAACCGAATAGGAATAGGAATCCTAGTCAATTTAGGAATTCTAGTCAACTTCCAACAGTTACGAATGGGATGTTTATTTTGGTCAAATCTTGTCTCTTTGTGTGCTAAGAAATAAATCACAGTGCTTCAATCGTCCACTGAAGCTGAATATAGTGTTATGGCTCACATAGCTGCATGCTTGGTTTAGATTCAGCGGTTATTTTCTGAATTTCATGTTCTTCTGACTCCTCATGTTCTTTGGTGTGATAACTATTCAGCCACTATTGTGCTTCTAATCTAGTCTTTCGTGCGAGAAACAAACATCTCGAAATTGACTACTATCATTCTATTAGAGAAATAGTGCTTGCAAACAAAAATTGTTCCTTACTATATTGGAACCAATGCTCAAGTAGCTGAGGGTTGTCTGTCAACCAACTAATGGTTGGTGCTCCTCCCATTAGTTTGAAGGGGGCGTTAAGCATAGTCTAATGGTTGGTCATAGTTAAATAGTAGCCAAGTCGCCCTCCACTAATGAGTACTTATTTTTTAAATTAAATGTGATGTATTGTGAGAGAATGACCTGTCTCGTAAAACAAAAAATAAAAACCTTAATGGAACAGGGCTTGATTTGTGTTTCCTGTTAGCCAATCAAATGTCAGTTGTATCTGGTATATATTGGAATTCTCTTGTAATCATCGAACATAATCAATGGAAAAGTAAACCATTTCATCAATTGTTACTCTAGTTAGAATTTTGTCGGGCTGAAGTTCACAAAATCTTGATTCATCTTTTTGCAGTGTGGATCTAAAAAAAAAAAAAATACATCGTAGTGTTGTGTGCATAAATATGGATGCCTCGTGGGCAGAAGGATTTTCATCCTCTTCCTTACCCATTCCACTGCAATGGGTATACGACGTCTTCGTGAGTTTCAGAGGTGCCGATACTCGTAAAAACTTTACCAGCCATCTGTTTGCTGCGTTAGGGGACAATGGTTTTCGCACATTCAGGGACGACAAAGAGCTCGAAAGAGGAGAATTTATTAGCGATGGACTATTGAAAGCAATTGAGGGTTCTAGAATTTCTTTAATAGTGTTCTCAAAAGACTATGCTAGGTCGAGGTGGTGCCTTGATGAACTTGTGAAGATCATGGATTGCAGGGAGACTTTCAAACAGATTGTGGTGCCTATCTTTTATGATGTTGTTCCATCTGATGTGCGGAAGCAAACCGGGGATCTTCAAGATGCATTTGCTGAGCATGAAAAACGTTTTAAAGAGGGATCGGATGGCAAGGTGAAAAAGTGGAGGGCAGCTCTTACTGTAGCTGCCAATTTGTCAGGTCGACACTTGCTCAATGAGGCCAATGGGTATTTTCCTCGACCCTTCTGATATTTACAAGAAAATGACTTTAAAACAGCACCAGTACACACTAAATCCACATATTTGGAGGTGCGGGTGGAATTTTCATATTGTTAGAGTGTTTATTAATCTTAAAAAGTACTTAGTTGACCACAATTTTATATACATCAAATTTCAAATGCCGCAGGACACACTTTGAACTTTGCAATTATTTGACATTTGTACTTGCCTTGGATAATAACAAGAGAAGGTCTTATTATGCATGACTTTAGATATGCCTAGAGAAGAACTTTGAAATAGGAGTAAGATTTTTTGACTGATTTCAAAATCACTATTCTGCTTGCCGCAAGCTTACAACTGGTTTATTTTTTTTAGTTTCTAGGCCAAATATCCTTAATTGAGACTATTTTTTTGGCCAAAATTAGCATGATTCCTCCCATAGTCATGCCTATTCTAGATTTAATGAGTGCTTATTCTTGTTTTTTATGTTGATTGATGCACAAATTGGCAGCGATGAAGCTGAGTTAATTAAGATGATCATTAAAGATGTTAGAGAAAAAGTAAATCCAACACATCTAAATATTCCAGACTGCCAAGTTGGACTAGACAGTCGTGCTGCAGAGCTCAATGTGTTGTTGAACATGGAATTCAATTGTGTTGGCATTGTTGCCATATGGGGAATGGGTGGAATTGGCAAGACTACAATTGCAAAAAGGCTGTATAATATCATCCAACACAAGTTTGAATGTAGCGGTTTTCTTGCGGATGTCAGAGAAACTTCGCAGCGACCGAATGGTCTGGTTGAGTTACAAAAGAAACTTCTTTTGGCTATATTAAAAAGAAGTCATGAAGTAAGTAATTCTCATGAAGGCATCGAGGTTATAAAGAAGACAGCTTTCGGTCGAAAAAAGGTTCTTCTTGTTCTGGATGATGTGGATAATGTACAACAATTGAAGGCACTAGCCATATATCGAGATTCCTTCGCTCCTGGAAGCAGAATCATCATAACAACAAGAGATAAGTCTTCGCTAAAAATCCTTGAATTGGGTGCGAATGAGATATATGAGCCAGAGAAATTGGACAAGGACAAATCCCTCGAGCTCTTTAGTTGGCATGCCTTTAAGGAAGACCATCCTCCAGAATACCATTTGGACCTTTCACGCCAAATTGTGCATTATGCTGGAGGGCTTCCATTAGCTCTTGAAGTTTTGGGTTCCTATTTCCGGGGGGAGAGCATACTTCAATGGGAAAGTGCAATAGCAAAATTAAAAAAAAATTCCTGCTGATGATGTTCAAGGAAAACTTAAGTTAAGTTTTGATTTGCTAAGCGAGCAACTGAAGATGTTGTTCCTAGATATAGCATGTTTTTTTGTCGGAATAGGTCGAGATTTTACAGTAAAAATATTAAAAGGCTACGACACTTTTGTAGAAGATGAGGTTCAAAAACTAGCCGACCGGTGCCTCATAAACTACAACTCTCATGACCAAATTGTGATGCATGATATGATTAGAGACATGGGCAGAGAAATCGTCCGGCAAGAATCTCTTGATCCTGGGAAGCGTAGCCGATTGTGGTATCTTGACGATGTCCTTGAAGTTCTAAGAGATGGCACGGTGAGAGCCTTATGCATTGAGATTTTAATCAATTGTTGATGCTTCATTACTGCAATAATGTTGTATGCACTTGTGCCCTTTCTAATTATGATTTATTTGACATGAATATTCCCAGCTTTATGTTTTGTTTTCTTACCGAGGTACTTTTTTCTTCTCTCATTGTGAACTGGGTTTTTATATCAGGGAACTGAAGCAGTTGATGGCCTCGTCCTAAACGCTATAGATGTCCAAGTGAATGCAAAGCCATTTGAAAAGATGGACAAATTGTGGTATTGTGAGCATGTCCTAGAGGTTCAGAGAGATGGCATGGTGAGAACCACACATCATGATCTTTTTTATCAACTGTTCATGTTTAATTACTACTGTCTGCTCATTCTTAATTCCAATTCTCAACTTACATGAATATTCCTTGCTTTATTTTGTACTTTCTTAGCAAAGGTACTCTATTTCACCTCGTTATGCATTGGGTTTTCTTACTAGGGAACTGAAGCAGTTGAAGGCTGCCTTCTAAACTTTAATGATGCAAAAGATGTCCAAGTGAATGCTAGGGTATTTGAAAAGATGAACAACCTGTGGCTGCTTCATCTCAATTACGTTCACCTAACTACTGGTTATGAATATATTTCTAGAAGGCTATTATGGCTAAGCTGGAAAGGCTTTCCTTTGAATTGTATACCATGGAATTTTTCTATGGAGAAGTTAGTTGCTCTCGATTTGAGTTATAGCAGCCTAAAACAAGTTTGGAATAGAAACATGGTACATCCTTATTTCTTTCTCTATCCAACATCTATCGCAGGGTATATTGTGTGGAAATTAACTTTCCTCAAATTCTTTTGGACAGATTCTGGACAAACTAAAGTTCCTTTACCTCAGTCACTGCCATTACCTAACCAGAACCCCTGACTTCTCTGGACTTTACTCTCTTGAGGAACTATTGCTTAATGATTGCAAAAGTTTGGTGAAGGTTGACGAGTCTATTAGATGTCTGAACAAACTAGTTGTCTTGGATATGAAAAACTGTACAAAACTTTGGAAGCTTCCCTCTGGCATTTTGATGTTGAAATCTCTCGAATGTCTTGATCTCTCTGGCTGCTCCAAGCTAGGAAACTTAGCTGTATTTAAAGGACCGCTATATAAATTATGGTGCTCATTCTTCTCGTCTTGGACATTGCCACCAAAGGGTGTGGATTCCATTGGGTTTTCAGTCATCCCTGTTCAGGGCTCCAGTTGCTTAACGAAATTATATTTGAAAGACTGCCATTTGTCATATCTATTGGAGGAAATAGGAAATCTAATCTCATTACGGACTTTGGATCTTAACCAAAACAATTTGAGTACCTTGCCGGATAGTATCTGTAACCTTACTTGCTTGAAGGAATTGTTTCTGGAAAATAACAAGCTCTCACATCTTCCTAGTGAAATTGGGAATTTGGACTCTTTGGAGACTTTGGTACTTGAGGGTAATAATGGTTTCCGTGCCTTACCGGAAAGCATAAGCAAACTTGTTCGCTTGCGGGAATTGAATTTGAATGACTGCAACTTGTCTCATCTGCCCAGTGAAATTGATAGGTTGATCTCATTGGCGTCTTTGGGACTTGGACGTAACAGATCGCTTACCTTACCAGATAGTATCTGCCACCTTACTCGCTTGAAGACCTTGGGTTTAGGTGGCTGCAACCTATCCCATCTTCCTAGTGGAATTGGTGGGTTGGTCTCATTACAGAGCTTGTATATTGAGAAAAATAACATCTGTACCATACCAGATAGTATCAGTAACCTTCCTTGGTTGGAGTCCATCTGGTTGTATAATTGTGCAAAGCTCTGATCTCTTCCAAAGCTTCCAAGATATGTTAATGTGTATGCAGAGCGTTGCCCATCATTAGAAAGACTACCAATTGAATTGGATCAGCTGGGGTGCTGCGTGGAGTATTCGGAATCCAATAAATTAGCTGAGAATAATTATTTAACTAGTCTCTTAAAACAACTCCCCAAGAGTAAGGGACTCTCTGTCTCTCTCGTGCATTGGTTTACTTGAGTTTATATATTGTTCCACTAACCAAATAAGTAGTATTTATTTTTCAAATAAGTACTAATTTTTTGAATTGAAGGTGATGTATTATGCGAGAATTATCTGTCTCGTAAAACGGAAAATAAGTACTTAAAAATAAAAACCTTAGTGGAACGGGATTTATAAGAAGGTAAAAATAAG
The DNA here is from genome assembly GCA_019656295.1 of Rhododendron mucronatum var. ripense. Lineage (NCBI taxonomy): Eukaryota > Viridiplantae > Streptophyta > Magnoliopsida > Ericales > Ericaceae > Rhododendron > Rhododendron mucronatum. The sequence goes on along the minus strand of BPLT01000135.1, from coordinate 521,691 downwards.
TACTTTTTTGTATCAGTGATATTTTAGGTCAAATCTTAAGAATAAAGATGTTTGTACTCTGACTAATTCATGATCTGTTGGAACAGGGGCTCTCTGAACATCAGAATGTTGTTTCTATTAAATTTCCAGTCGGGGATGAGGAGGTTCGTATTTGGTTCCCGTACCATGATGGTAGAGGGGCAAATATATCTTTTGTGGTGCCGCCTTCTCCTATTAACCAAAAAATGTTGGGTTGGATTCTACGCATATTATACTGGGGTCCGCCTCCCCGAGAAGCACATGACGAATTCCCCCCATTATTTATTGAAGAGGTGATCTGCAATAAAATCAAAAGGGAACAATTATTCTATTTAGGCTTCTGTCCCAACGATGAAGATCATGTGTTGCTTGTGTATATACCACAGGGTTACTACGGATTGCAATTAGAAGGTGGTGATGAAGTGGAGATCCCAATATATGCATGCGGTAACCCATTGGTAACGATCAACTGGGCGATTGATCTGATTTACGAGGCTGATGAGATTCACAAGGGCAACGACACCTGGTGCCAAGTGGTGTCAATTTAGTAGTAACAATATTCAACTTTTACAAATACTCACTCTTCTGCTGCACATGCATGTGAGATTTGGACTTCTCTTACTCCTGTTTCCATCCAATGAACCCCCACTGGATTTTGTAGGTTGCACCCAGCTTTTAAAAAACACAAAATACTTGTACTAATTGTTAATTTATGTTTTCCTCGGGTTTCATTATCAGTTCATCTCAAGTTCTAAACTCTGCGCCTCTCAAACTGCCTCTCAACTCTCTCTCTCTCTCTCTCTCTCTCTCTCTCGGGGCTGTGTTTGGCATATGATTGTCAAGGATTTGGGCACCAACATAGTTGGGATGCATTCTCTTGGTTGGTTATTGAATCCTCTATGGAACAATAATCATCTTCTTCGATGTATTGCTATGGTTTTCTATTAATGAAATTATCCTACGATCTTGACAAAAAAAAGAACCATATTTTTCTTAAGATAAATGAATGGTCAAACTCTTATCATCCATTTTTGATAAAACATATGTGATTCAATCAGCCTTTAGTGATTTTGATCATCTTGAATTTTGCCATGGGTTATTTTGCTAGACTGTTAAATAAGACCATGGTGGCTCACATCTTTAGGGCTGCAAATGCCTCTGTCAGTGGTAAAAGCTGTTGTAGCAATTGAAGCAAGATTTCTATGGGGTGGCTCTGCATTGAAAAAGAAGAAGCAATATCCAAGCGTCAAGACAAGGGAGAGCAAATGAATGTTTCTTTACTGCTGAAATGATGGTGGAGGTTTGGTAAGGAAAAAGATGCTTGTGGAGGAAATGCATTGTGGCTAAATACAAGATGCATTGTGGCTAAATACAGCTTTTCACTAAATTCATGGAAAACATTAGCCTAAAGGTTGGTGATGGCAAAAGCGTTGCTTTCTGGAAGGATATTTGGTTATATGGTGCATGTTTAGCCAATTCTTTTCCAAACCTTTTCAGAACAATATGCAACAAATTTGAGTCAGTTGAGGAGGTATTTGGCCAGAATTCTTCGTCACATCAATGGACTTTCCAATTCAGGAGAAGACTATATGATTGGGAGGAAGAACAACTTCATAATCTTCAAAATCTGCTCAATAATTGTGGTATCAATACTACTGTAGACAAAGCAGACTATATAGCTTGGAAGGGTTGCGCCTTTAATGTATTCTCTGTAAAATCAATGTACAAATCTCTGTGGGGCGATAGTGTTGGGAATTCAAATGACCGTCTACAATCTCATCTCGAAAAACATAGCCCCCCACAAAACTCAATGTTTCGGTTAGCTAGTCATGAAAGGCAGGGTTGAGACTGGAAAATACTTGCATGGGCTGGGCATCATCCAAAATGTGGAGGGAGCTCTTTGCAAATTCTGTAATGAGCAGATTGAATCCATTGATCACTTCCTTCTCCTAGGTACCCCTGTATGGTCTATTTGGACAAGAATCCTTACTTGGATTGGTATTCAATGGGTTGTTCCTCCATCTTTGGTTGCACTTCTCACATGGTGGCATGACAGGAAACTGAAACCAAAGCTGAAAATGACTTGGGATTGCATCCCTTTAGCTTTATTCTGGACTCTCTTGCTCAAAAGAAATGGGGTAATTATCTTTAATGATAATGAGGCTCTGGATTGGGAAGAAATACTTGAGTTGATAAAGCTGAAAATCATATTCTGGGCAAAAACAAGATGGGGGGCTCTAACTCCTACTCTCCTGAAGATTTCCTTTACAGACTGGACATCATCTCATCATCTCTGTAATGTTTAGTGATTTTGGGTGTATCCAGGTCGGGTTGTGTCCTGTGTCCTGTTGTTGTGTCCTTTTTTCTTCTCCATGTTGAGTTCTGTGGTTTTAGCTGTTCTCTTTCTTTTGGGGTTTGGTTTGTTGGTTTGAGTCTTGTCCGTGTTATAAAACTGAATTCTGTTTGGATGCTGAATGATGCTGCTGCTCTGGATCAAAAGGAAACATCTTGATGCATGCTCTTACACTTTGAAGACAAATTTTGAGCTGATGTTTCTGATATTCTGTTTGGATGTTGAATTCTGTTTGGGATCGCTATCACTCCACGAGAAGATTGGTGCCAAACGTGAAGTTCATGCTATTACTAGTCATCTGTCCAGACAAGCGTAGTAACATTGCTCGATTCATAAATGGCATCAATAATCACACACCGTAAGTTTGTCCTTCCTCCAAGTGACAAAACATTCCATGGTTCCTCATTACATCTAATAATCGCATTTTTGTTATGGTGCAGAGAGGGGAAAAAGAAGCAGAATGTGAAATGTGTGAGATTCGATGTGAACGGGGAGTGTCGGGCTTTACTGATCGCAAGCAGAGTCGACATTCCAAAGGGAGAGAGGTTGTACTATGATTACAATGGGTATGAACATGAATATCCAACTGAGCACTTTGTTTAGCCCCCTCCAATCCTTGGCTATTTGATTAGGCTATGACAAGCTAACTGTATACCCCTTGTGAACCCTTCTCCTTAGTTTATTCAAACTTTCCCAAGCACAAGAATTACAAAGAATACAAAGAAATCTACTTGTTTGTGTCCTGTTAATGTAAATCATCCTCATTTTGGATAACGACGAATGCAATCTTGATTCAAATCTGGTGAAACTGGGAACTTCATGTTTGCAATTCCATCATCTTAATACTATTGCTACTTAATATCGTTATAATTTTTATTGTAACGGAGTGTTTGGGCCAGTTTTAATGCAAAAGTCTGCACAATAGTTTATTTACTGATGGTAAGAGTTTCTAGTCCCATTTATATATCAATCTGTTGACATATTCATAATTTAATTCTTTTAATTTTAATTAATTAATTCATACTATCTGTAGTACTCCGTCCAGAGACGGAGAGAGGTGTGAGCATATGGGGGCCAAGGCCCCCGCGCGGTTTCCGGGTTTTTTTTTATAAAATATAAATATAAATATGTTTTATTTTTTTGTTTGTTAATTGATAACATTCAGGTATTGTATTTTGTATTGGGTATTATTTAGACATAAAAATGCGTTCGTTTTTTGTCCCAAAACCCAATTTCTCTCTCTGTACATAGTCTCGCATAAGTTTTTCCTTCAATTATTGATGTCATTTCTTTTTCTATCTCTCTCTACTTAGTATAAAAAAAAATCTCCCTCAAAATCTAAACCAATCAAACTATGTATTAGATTCCTGAACCTTCAAATTTCAAAATCTTGCTCATAAGTCGGCCCCCATGTTTATAAAATCCTGGTTCCGTCCCTAACTTCGTCACTTCAAATTGCACGTGTCAATTACGTTGCCCATTCAATTCTCACTGTCATTTTCTAGCTTTTTTTTTTCAGGGTGTCTCGGGTCAGTTTGCGCACACCTCGAACTAATCTCTACAGCCCCTCCCACAATTGTTTCACATGCTTACTCGCCCCAAGAATTTTCTAACATTTTTTCACAATTCTTTCCATTTTGATGCAATTCCTGTTGCCATTTTCCTCTACACTCCCGATAAATTAATCCCATTGTTATTTCCCTGGCCTGTTTTTTTTTTTTTTTTTTTTTTATCTCTTTAATGATTGATGTTCTCAGTTTGTTAGGTTCGTTGAATCGTTGTATGATGTTATCGATTATCATCGTCGTCTTCATCCTCACCTAACAAAACGATAAAAAAAAATTAAAAAAAAAAAACGCACTAAATAAAAATAAATCAATTTGACCCAAAAGAAAAAAAAAGAACTGTTCGGATGACATTCATTGGCTTTGGAATAGAATCCATCCAAGAGGCACAGCACCTGCTGACTGCTGTACCAACCCCCAGCTCCCCATTGGAAATTTGATTTTGGACAACCTACTATTACTTGATTTGTTCCAAATTGCTTGTCCTATACTGTTCAGAAAAGTACAACCTATAAATCCAGCCTCTATTCAATCTACTACTACTTGTTCCGTTCAAAATTGCTTGTCCCTATACTGTTCCAAATTGTTAGACGGCCTCTTTGAAAAGTCGAAACAAAATGTACTCATTTAATCTTTCAAAATAGTCTTTTTACCAATAACATTGATTTCTTTCGAAAGTTGAAATATAAGGGCATTGTTGAAAATCAATATGTCTTTTTATGTGTGAATGCATTTATTGCATGTTTGATAGTCGGGATTATTGATATTTTAGACCTCATTGAGAACATTAGGCACGTCAAAATATATGTTAATTGAATATCATTTAATATAGTTTCGAAACACATTTATCTCGCCAAAATGGGTTTCTATTTGCAAAATTTTGTAACCCAATTTTTCTTGACAAAAATGTGTTTCGAAACTATAATATACGATGTCCGATTAACATGAATTTTGATGTGCCTAATGTTCTCAAAGAGATCTAAAGTGTAAACGTTCCCGATCATTAAAATGGATCTGGGACGAGCTCAGACAGGACCGTCAAGTTCTTTGAAAAGACTAGAGAGGATCATGTTCCTATTTAATTCCAATATGTATTAACTAAGATTTTCCACCCAAAAAATAACTAGTAAAAGCCAAACATTCCAAGCCTTGGAGTCACTGGAGTTTCTCCGGTCGTTAATTTTAGAACCCAAAAATTAGTCGAGGTGCGTGCAAATTGGTCCGAACATCCGGTTATTAAAAAAAAAAAACCCGTCGAAGTGGGGCCCTGTTAATTAGGTAAACCAAAGTTTATATAGTTATGGATGTTTGTGGTTGTGTGCTTGTGGGATCCCGTTGTAACTGCTAATTAAAGAAAACCTATAACCTATTACAAAATTCATTCAAAAGCTAAAATAAAACAAAAAAAAATATTATGAACTCAATAAAACTAGAAACGCGTCCAAATGTGACGGTCAAAATTGGGCTTTTATTTATTTATTTATTTACTTGTTTTTTGTTGTCTTCAACTCTTGTATTGATCACTCATGATGCGCCCAGCATTTTTTGTTCACCTTTTAAAAATATTTTGTGTGTGTCCATAGGAAACAATGTTGATAAACGCGTTGAATGAGTTGAGACAGTTAGCAATTTAATTTTAATTCGAAATCGTAATGTGTTGAAAAGTATGTTTTAGTTTGACTTATATATCAAGTAAGAAGATTTCAAACGAGATTTTAACAAGTCAAATACGATCTCAAACTCGAATTTCGGCCGCACCCTAATAAGTAAGCATCAAATCATATGCTCAAGCTTTGGCCTTGATTGGATACTGGAACACCATCATAACCAATAAGATCGATTCCGGGCGATTTTGTAGATATTAATCCAATTCAGATAAATATGTATGGCATTTAACCAACTGTGCTATACTACATTTATCCATTCAAAGCTAATTATAATAGTGTTATTTTGAAGTACCCCCAAAATATCTTATAAGTTCGAAATATTTTTCTGTTTAAAAATTTTCAATTTGGGTGTTTATAAATAGAATCCAGTCCCCATCTCCATGAATATTTGGATAGCAGTAGTTTTTCCAGCTGGTTTGGCTTTTACTTAGAGCAACAGCTAATACTCCATATGAACGCAAGAGGTGGTTTAAAAATAGAGAGAGGCAGTACCTAATTCTTGACCAAGCAATATAAATATACTTCACTGTATAGCATCTGCCTTATATAAGCTCGACAAGAACTATATTTTGAGCAATAGAAGTCTGCCAACGGACTTGTAGCACAACGGCACTTCCTTCCCTCTTCTACATGGAAGATGTGGGTTTGATTCTCACCAAGAGTGCAAGTGCTTGGCGTGGCGGTTGATACCCTTTGGACTTGCCCCACCCGTATGTCGCTAGCTATACACCCTCCCTATCTCTGTAGGAGTAGGCTAGACATGCATCTATCTGAGTAACCAAAAAACAACAAAAATCTCTTGCCTTATTTAGTGAGTGTCTATTTCCCATAAGTAATTGGATCATCTCCCGTTGTTAATTTGGATTGGACAGGACAGTCTAAATCTGAATCGTCCATTACTGCAATCAATCTAGATCGTCCATTGATTATACCAGTGTATCGTCTAGATTTGGACCATATATCTTGTCGAGTGCAAAACTTGAACCTAAGAGAGTCCGAACCCCTCCCTTATCCTTGCAAAAGCGTTTTTTTCTTTTGTTCCAAAAGTTTTTGAAGCAATTCATGCAACCAAGTTTTTGGTCAGCAACTTTAAAAGTGCCTTTTGAACATCAAGAATACTCACTGCGTTTGGAGTAATCAATTTAGGCCAATTACCCGTCTCTAATCTCTTATGCCATGTTTGGATGTTTACTTTAAATTAAAGTGCTTTTGATTACTTTTAACGTTCAATCGATCACCAAACCTTGTTTATTCAATTTCCCATTTCAAATCGATCAAGTGTGGTGATTCAAGAGGAAAAAAAAACAGAGTACTAATATAAGTAAATATTAGTGCCAATGGGAGGCATTGAAATTGACCTGGGTTCTCCTGACTCACCTGGGTTCTTCTTATTAGTTTGTAGATTTGCTCTCCATATAATTGACCAGAGTTTGATAAATCCTTGGGGTTAGGCCGCAATAAAGAAATTTCTTGTAAATTTCTTAGTCTCGACGTAAATGACACATCTTTGACCAGACCGAGAAAAGAGTCGAGGTGCGAATAAGCAAGCCAAAAACCTCTGACGGTCAAAAAAAAAAAAAAGTAATAGAGAAGGCATTCAATTAGTAAAGCAGCTAGAAGCTATCACCGTGCACTAATGAAACGTTACTCTCTTTTTTTTTTTGTTACAAAAAAAAAAAAAGAGTTAAAATTATTGTGAAAAGGAATCTAGTGGTTTATGAACTCTATATAGGGAGTAACCTAAACTTTGTATTCTAATGTAGTGAGTAATTCAATTATTTGGGCCAGGTTAGTTGAGTCAATCATAAGTAAACCCTTGATTGAATACTTGGAAGAAATTTTATTAGAAACTACTCTCCCATTAGTTTGTCTATTTTTTATATTCGTGTCAATTTTCAATCATTTAAATATTTCAATATGATGAATCTCAAAAAATATGCAATATGAATATTGTTTAATAGTTCTCGATTTCAAAATTATGAAAAACAAAAAAGATTGAATGCTATAAGCAATTAAAGAACGATACGAACAAACAAAATGGACAAACAAAATGGGACAGAGAGAGTACCGTCTAAAAGAGTAGGACATAGGCTAGAGTACAGGCTTTGGTGTAAAAAAATCGTATCGCGCTAAGTAGTAGCATCATAGAGAAGAATATCTTAAAGACTGTCAGTATTATTTACTTTGAGTAATATTATTATTTTTTTAAAATTTTGGGATCCTTCACTCGTATCAACTAGAAGAATCAGAAAAAAAAATAATAGTATTGATCAAAATTGAAAAATGTTCAGATAAGACGATAATAAAGACAATAAAAACAACTAATTGAAATTTTTTGTTCTACTCCCTCCATCCTTTTTAAGTATTTTGCTTTGTAACTCCAACTTATTAAAAAGACATTATCATTATACATTTCACATCAATTTTTTCCTCTATTTTCCTTACTTACACATCATCATTACACTTTTACTCACTTACAATGGAATCTACTTTTATGGACAAAATAGATAATTCACCAATTTACCCACTAACTTTACAAAATGGACACTTATTAAGGGACAGCCCAAAATGGAATATCGGACTATAAATAAGAGACGGAGGGAGTATATTTTATTTGCTTTTGATAATAATTTTTATTTTTTAGACTCATCTCGTCAAGATGAATGATGAATTCAAAAAATTTGATCTGAATCTTACCAAAATTTTAAAAAGTCAAGCAAAAATACCGAAATGTTAATATAGGCTAGAGTAGTCGTAACTATTACTGAAGTAATGCTATAATCATAGAAATATTTTTCTTGCAAAATAATTAAATGAATTTTAGTTTCATTGTATGTGCAATATATTCCAAACTATTACACTCTCAGCGACTTAAATGAGATAGCAAATGGCATTTTTTGGCACAATAAATATTAGTGCCAAAATCACTTTTCTAAATATTTCTAGTAATTATGTTTCCTTGTTTATTTATTGGAGACCGTTCCCGGTTAGGTCCAAAAATGGGTCTTTTCATCATTTTTTTAACGCGTAATTGAATTTTTCTATACGCTTAACACACGGTCATAGAGAAAATAATTGCTTAGACGAGGCATTTCATTAAAATGAATTTTGCAGTTTTGCAATGTTTGTTTTTAGTTTTTTTCTACTCCCTTCGTCCCTTTTTAAGTGTCCTGCTTCGTAACTCCAACTTATTAAAAAGACATCATCATTATACCTTTCACATCAATTTTTTCCTCTACTTTCCCTACTTATCCATCATTATTACACTTTTACTCACTTACTTTTCAAAATGGAATCTACTTTTGAAGATAAAATAAATAATTCACCAATTTTTACCCACTGACTTTACAAAATGGACACTTATTAAGGGACAGCTCAAAATAAAATGCTGGACTATAAATAAGGGACGGAGGGAGTAATTAGTTTGAAGTCAATGCTTTAGAGAAAATGAAAATGGATTTCTTTCTTCTGCAAATTAACCAATTAGCCCTGAAGGCATTGACCCGGGCATGCTGCCGAGCAGCTCCATGCAGAGCGGTCAATCCGGCCATTTATCTTGGCACAAACGTCTCAAATCGAATCTTAACACATACAAATCTGAACAGTCTATTGTTCAGTTAAGATCCAAGCCGTCTTTGCACCGCTCTACGGGGAGATGCTTGGCCATTCCGGGCATTAATTGTCACTTTGCTTGGTTTTTGGAGAAGTTTGATTAGATCTTTGACTCATGATAGGGCGGTTAAGAAATGGGCCCTTTAAGATGCTTTCACGTTACATACGCATTGTAACTTAACGGTTAACAGTTTTTCTTATTTTATCGAAAATTCTCATTACTAATACTTTTGGACTGTGATTAATTAGTAGTATCAAGCTGAGTAGATGTCCTTGATTTGTATTTTATTTTAATTTGATCCGCAGAGGTCCTTGATTGGTGCATAAGTTTATAAAGCTAGGGGGTGTAGGACAATAAAATAAAAAGGCCTCATTAGAGCATCTCTATTCTACTCTTCAAAAGAAAAAAAAATTTCAATCAAGTTCGAACAACAATGCATATCTCATAGATATTAACATGCTTTCACAAATATAAATACACTTTTTTCGGATTTATTTATTGTGTTACGAGCGTAAAGTGCTCCAATGGATAACAAAAACAAAATTGCTTTGGACTTAGTGGCTCTTGAGCTATATTTTGTCTGAAATTTCGCTCTCTTTAATTTGTAGATGACATAATTTTATTGGCTCTAGTGAGAGGGTACTAATTCTTCTTATCCCTCACACAAACAAGCCTGGCCTTAGGGCAAAGCCCAAGGGGCTTCTAAATTTTGGGCCCAAAATAGGGCCCCCTTCTTATTTAATTAAGTATAGATATTATTTGTTCATGGTGTTAAATAAGTGCCTTTGTTGGTTCAGCGCGAGGTAAGACAATTCCATACCATAATGAATGTCCCGAGTTCGATGCCTAGCAAAATACGTTCTTTGTAAGTGTTTTTTCGCAAAAAAAAAATTAAAAAAAAAAACTCAAGCTACACAATTGTGGCTGCTGTGATTTGAATTGTCAAGGAGGGCTTGCCAGTGCTTCCCGCTCAATAAGGTTTCTTTCTCTTTCCCGTTTTGAGTGCCTGATTTCTTATCTTATAGTATGTAGTGATGTGCCTTTGTTCTTCTTTCTTGTGGATCCCGTTTTGAGTGCCTGATTTCCAAAAATATGTAGGGTACGTCTCATCCCAAAATTTCGCCTCCCAAATCCCTAGGGCCGGCCTCCTCACAAATAAAGGTAACAAGCAAATTATTCTTAGGCACCCCTAAGTCTCACATGACCTAAAACCTCTAACACTCTTCTAGAGACCTTTGAAGAGCATGTGCTATTAGAGCGAAAAAAAATCTAGCATGTGCTATTAGAGCGAAAACAAATCTAGCATGTGCTATTAGGTTAAAAGTCATGTGCACAATCAAATTCGTTGATTTTATTGTCTGAAAGTCTTGTGACCTTCTCATTTTTCTTTATGGGACCTATTCAATTCTCAGGCCTGTTCAACTAAGATTTTTAATTTTTAACTACTTATTTTCCGTTTTACGAGATAGGTCATACTCTCACAATACATCACCTTTATTTGAAAAATAAGTACTGGTTTTCCTTAGCAAAAGAGGGCCATTAGGGAAGGGGGGTTAGGAATAAGGATTTTGTGAATATGTGGACAAACAAGTCTCTCTGAATAAACTAGTTTCGTGTTGTCGCGAGTTAAATATAAAGATGAGATTGTGTTAAGATAAGATTATTGGTCTATTTAGAACCCGATATAAGGAATGTGATACGGGGGGTATTCTTTAGCCCGACCCTTAACAATTGTTTATGTCTTTATCTGATGACAAATATTGATCATTTACCATTTATTTCGTTTTTGTCACACTCTAATAGTCATAGTATGTCAGGTACAATTACATCTAATATTTTAGGAACTCGCACGTCTATTTTTATTCTTTTTTTTCACATTTGTCAACCTTTTTAAAGGGAATTCTCTGAAGAGAAAATGAATTACAGAAGTGTATTACTTAAAATATTGATTGGTCCGTGGATATAGCTAGATGCTTTTATCTATCTGCCATATCGAAATTAACAATCAAATGTGTGTTTGTTCCAACCACAGTGTAAGTGGCCATATTAAAAGAGTTTTGCCAATTCTAAGAAATTTTCATTTTCGATCGTAACAAAATATCTTCCATTTTTCCTTCAAATGCTGTAACGCCCCGATTTTCGGAAATAAAATCGGAGGCATTAAATATTGATTTCTAAAAATTTATTAAATTAATTTCAAAATCCCAAACGGATAATTCATCCTAAAGATTTATTTATTACAAACTACTGTGAAAATACTGAAAATAGTCTTCGTAGTAATAATCTAGACAAAATAACAGAGCCGTCTTCTAGGATCGATACGGATTCCAAGCGTATACTGGCTCAGTCTCCATCTCCGGATTCATCTCTAAGTAGTATCGCCCTTCTTCAGGGTCCTGAGTCTCCCCCTGATTTTCTGCAAAATCTGACACGGATGCCAGACAATCCGTGCCTGAGTGAAAAAGTTCACCCCATAATATAATCCAACCCAATCACCCCCCTTACATTACAACTAGCAGGCAACAATTTATTATTAAAGCAGGAAAAGTAATATAGAATTAGCACACATAAACCTATTCATTATTGTCCAATTGCCTAACAACAAGGAAAAGCTTGTCATGCCCGGACCATTACTAGAGTTTGTCTACCTTAATCACCACATCAAAATCACCACTGGACTCCCACCAATTCTATCGTCACAAAATATCGCTGAACCACCCGCCAGGTTTTATCATCGTAAAATGTCGCTGGACCACCTGCCAGGTTTTGTCATCATAAAACATCTCTGGACTATCCGCCAGGTTTTATCATCGCAAGACGTCACTGATCAACCGTCAGGTTTTATCATCGCAAAACATCACTGACCAACCGTCAGGTTTTATCATCAGAAAGTATCACTAGACCATCGCCAGGTTTTACTGTCACAAAATATCGCTGGACCTCTGCCAGGTTTTATCAACACAAAATATCGCTTGACCACCTGCCAGGTTTCATCTCGCAAAACGTCACTGACCAACTGTCAGGTTTTATCATCAGAAAATATCTTTGGCCCTATCTGCCAGGTTTTATCATCACAAAACATCTCTAGACTATCCGCCAGGTTTTATCATCACAAGACGTCACTGATCAACCGTCAGGTTTTATCATCGCAAAACATCACTGACCAACCGTCAGGTTTTATCATCAGAAAGTATCACTGGACCATTGCCAGGTTTCAAAACGTCACTGACCAACTATCAGGTTTTATCATCAGAAAATATCTCTGGCCCTATCTGCCAGGTTTTATCATCACAAAACATCTCTGGACTACCTACCAAGTTTTATCAAAACATCGCTGGGCTTACTTTGCAAGGTTTTATCAAAATATCACTGGGCTTACTTTGCCAGGTTTTATATCATCACTGGACTCCCGCCAGTTTCAATTCATTACTGGGCTTTGCCTGTTTCAACTCATCACATCCAACTCATCATATCTCAACATCCTACCTACAGGCAGATCTAAAAATAAACTTTCCAATTTATCCATTACTTAGCACCGTCTAAGTGAACTCTATTTGCATATCACCCCATGTCTCTAGGTTCCAATCTAACATATCAATCACAAATCGGAGCAGTATACAAATAATCATAATGATAATTGAAATAAATAATAAGCGTAAAAATCACATAACTTTTTATGAATGGGCCGTTGCCCTTAATCTTGTATGGCCAATAAGTTAATAATAATGCAAGAAACTTTTATCTAATAAAAGTTTTTATAAAAAGAACAAATCTAGGTTTGTATAAATTTTATTTAAGAAATTAGATTGATTAAAAACTAATTAAATTAGGTAAAGCTATTAGAATAATTATCATGACCTTAATAAGAGTCTTAAATGTCTTATGCAACATGTTTGAATGTCAAAAGTTGGGTTCGGAAGGTCTCGGAATTATTCTTAAATGAAGACGTTAAATAAAGTGGCCGAAAGGGAAGTAAATAGATAATAAATAATTTATTAATTAAAATATGCTAAGGTTAACAAGGTTTCATCTTTAGAGTGTAAGGAGTCTAAATAAAATTATTCGGGCTTTAATAATAAGGTTTATATAGTCGTAACGTAATTTTGATTGGAAACACTATAAAAATAAAAATAAATAGTAAATTAAATTAAAAAATATTAAATTAACAAGTTATCACATTTGAGATGCAAGGAGTCTAGGAAAAATAGTTTGGGCGTCAAAACGTTGCGTGGAAGGTCGCAATTATTTTTCGTTTGTAAACTTTGAAAGATAACTAATAAATAAATAATTAAATAAATAAAATATTACCTTCACAAGTTATGATATTTGAGGTGTGAAAAGTCTAAGAAAAATAGTTCCGGTGTCAAAAATGCTGTTCGGGAAGTCGCAAAATGCTTTCGAACCAAAACTGTGCATGCCGCAAGGTTTGACCAGGTCAACCTTACGGTGGGACGCTTGGCTGCAACGTCTAGCCTGGTTCTTGCGGCCCTAAGATTGCGGCTGCATGGTTCAAAAGCAGTAGCTCACTAAGAGCATCCATAGTGGAATAAGCAAAATAAAAAGTTGTTAAAGTTAGCAATATTTGTTCAAAAAAGTGCTCACATTGGAATAACCAAACTTAACAACCTTTTAGCAACTCATCAAATTTTGATTTTTAAATAATCAAAACTAGCAACCTTTAGCCAATAATCATATTTAGTGATCCTCATATTTTCTCAATCAAGTACACCCATCATTATGCAAAAATCTTTTCTTTCTCTCTCACTCAACAATGTTTTCAAAAAATAATTATAAAAAACTATTCTTACTATTCTTTTCAGAAACTTTTTTCTAAAAAAAAAACCAGTCTTTATATGAACTCTTCTTTTTTAATAAAAACTGTTCAACTTTTTTAAAACTTATTTTTAAAAAAATTGTATTTACACAAATCTGTTTTTTTACACGTTTTTTTTCATTAACTATTTTTTTATCCAACTGTTTTTTTTCCTTCCAAAAACTGGTTTAATTAACTTTTTTTTTCAAGAACAAATATTTTTTTTATAAAAATTGTTTTTAACATAAACTAGTTTTTCAAAAGATTTACGTGAAATGAAGGGAAAAATTTGGAGAAAACTCATGGAAGGAAGCAATGGTCCTATTGTTTTTGATAATGAGCAAAAAATAACCAATGTGAGATTTGACATTGTTAACTTTAGCAACCTCTAAATGGATAATCAAAATCTGATGTGGCATGTTTTGATTATTCACTTTTGCTTATTCCACGGTGGATGCTCTAACCACAAGTCTTGAAGGCCTACAATTTAGATATTGTCAGTGTAAAGTTTGAAAGAAGTTTTGTATTCTTCGTTATGATGTACACCAACATTATATACAGGAAAAGATCCAATCAAGATCCCTTGATTGCAGTGATTTACAACAATTATGGACAGATTCCTGGGGAAAGGATTCCACAGTTATTAGGCATGATTCCAGAATAGAAGATTGCAATAAGTCAGCCACGATTTGAGGGATTCTGATCTTGACTAGTCTAACCGTCAGTTTATTGAAATAAGCTGAACTAACTCAAGATGATTGATAAGACAAAGAGATCAGCAGATTGGTTTAAACGTTATGTGCACTTCTGAAGTTCAATCAATTATTGGAAATATCTGGTGCAGTACTTTCAGTTTCAGCATTTGAGTTACCAATATATCATTTCCGATTTACTTGAATCATATATAAGTTATTCAATACTGTGGTCCAGAAATGGATTTGATAAAATCAGCTAGGTTGATTTGTATAGGGGGTTACCCCACAGCACATTTCAACCACGATAGCAAGTGAAGAGATCAAGCTTAAACTCGCACACGTGCGCGCTGACGCTATGGTCATGATCAGTTGATCCTCCTCTTTCAGCCTAGAAAAAGCATAACAAAAATGTTACGTTGTTTTCTTGTACGTACTTCCAAACTCAAAATTTTGTGGTTAGGTATTATGAAAAACAATTAGCTGAGCGCAAGAACCGTACATATTTCGTTGGACTTCTGGAAAGTATTTTAGAGTCTACAAAACAAGAAAGAGTATATCATTGCAAGAGCATACATGTAAAATGCTACGGGGATAAGATAAGAAAATATCCTGCTCCCAGTGTTCTAAAAGATGCTAGGCTCTAGTTGGGCGGCGACCCAACGCCTAGTGCATACGCCGCCTCGGCGCTCGCCTTGCAATTATGTTTTTATTTTTATTTTTTTGAGAGTCCAGACCCTAGGCCCCCCCGCCTAGCCCCGCCGAGCGCCTAAACAAACCACCTAGGGAAAATTGTGATGGCAACCCGCCGCCAAGCGCCTAGGCCACCTTTTAGAACACTACCTGCTCCTTGAATCAGTGAACATAGACTTTGAATGTCAATATGGCAATCATATCTGTGTATCGGTAGGCATCAAGCAACCGATACTATTTTGGGGCAGTTTATAGACTGAAATGGGAATGTGATTCCCGATAACATATAGTCAATCACGAATCATATTAATCTGTTTCCTCCCATCCCCCTTGGGAATCCTAGATTCCTAGCTCAATCCATAAAATAAAATAAAATAAAATAAAATGTTTTGACTTTACTAAATTTCCATAATAATAGATTCTGGGATAAGATTACTTTATTAATGCGAACATCGGAAGACATTTACCTCGGGTATCGAATTACTGGTAATCAAATTTCTATTACTACCAAGGAATGGCAACGGGGCGGATATGAGCATTTCTGTATCTGATACCCTACCCAAATCCACCCCGAACCGAATGGGTAACCAAATGAAACATCAAAATTCATTTGCAAAAACCATAATAGAATGCTGATGTGTAGGAGTAGATATTTCATGCTTCAGCTATTACCAATGGAGATGGTTGAGGCAAATGAGCGAGAACTAACGGAAAACGATCGTAAGAACGCTTTGAATAATGAAAAGTATCTATCTGACTATGTCATGTCTGATGAGGACATGTAGATTTCCCACTTTTGATTCTATGTTAAATATTTGAAGTTATGTATTGGCTACGTGTTAAGTGGGTTAAGCCATGTGTTAGTTCTATGTTAAGTATGTTACGTGATGTATTGGCTGTACGTCAAGTTTGTTGTAATTTCCCGATCAACGCATATGATCAACATAGCTTAACTTTTGTTGTTGTTGTTTCACTTAAGAAAGCCAAGTTTTTGTACAAAGGGGTGACATAGCAACAAAGAAGTACAACCAATAAACAAGGGAGAATTTTTGATATGTCCACTATAGTATGTTTTTAACCCACCAAGTCCACTTCTAAAGTTCCTAAGTCCACTAATAATTTCAATAACAAAAATACCCTATATAAAGAAACAAGGGCCTTATTTGGCTAATACAAAAAATGTATTTTTTCATTTTTTTCGATCTTGATACAACCAGATAACAACCACCACCACCACGCCACCGCCATCACCACCACCACCACCACGACACCCCCACCCCCACCACCACCACCACTACACCACCGTCGCCGCCGCCGCCACCACCACCATAACGCCGCCACCTTCACCCAATTCCACCACGCCGCCGCCGCCGCCGCCACCACAACGATGCCACTTCCACCAAAATTACCACCACCACCAAGCCACCACCATAACCATTCCAACACTACCACCACCACCGCCACCACCACCACCACAATGCCACCACCACCACTCCACCATCACCAACACTACCACTGCCACCACCACCACCACAACGCCGCTACCACATACCACCACCACCACCACCACCATGACGCCGCCACAACCACCACCACAACGCCGCTGCCAGCACCACCACCATCACCAACAATATCACCACCACGCCACCACCATCACTGCCACCACCATGCCACCGCCACCACGACCATCACCACCACCACCACTCAAATATCACCAACACCACCACTCTACCATCACCAACACCGCTACCGCCACCGCCACTGCAACCACCACGCTGCCGCCACCACCACCACGCCGCCACCACAACCAGCACCACAACACCGCCACCACCACCACACCGCCACCACAACCACCACTACCATCATCGCTACAACAATGACTACCACCATGCCACCGCCACCACAACCACCACCACTCCACCATCACCAACACCAACACCACCCATCCACCATCACCAACACTGCCACTGCCACCACTACCATCGTCACTACAATGCCGCCGCCGCCACCACCAAAACCACCACCACGCCGCCACCGCCACCACTACCACAATGACCACCACCATGCCACCACCACTACCGCCACCATAACCACCACCACCACCACCACGCTGCCGCCACCACCACCACCATTTTTAGACTGCAAATTTGCACTTTTAGACTGCAAAGTTTACAAAAGTGCCTTTATTTGCAGTTTAAAAGTGTAAATTTGTAGACTAAAAATATTCATTTAATAATTCACAGTCCAAATTTACAAAAGTGCCTAAATTTGCAGTCTAAATTAAAGTCAGCTTGGCGATGGTGTTCATATACAAAAGTCTTTATTTGCAGTCTAAAAGTGCCAATTTGCAGTCTAAATTTTCTTTGGCGCTGGTGATCATTTAACAAATTTGCAGTCTAAAATGACAATTTACAGTCTAAAAATACAAATTTGCAGTCTAAAAATATAAAATTTTGCAGTTTACAGTCTAAATCTCATTGACGTTAGTGTTCATTTAATAATTTGCAATCTAAATTTTTGCGTAGACCGCAAATTTACACTTTTAGAGTGCAAAGTTTACGAAAGTGCCATTATTTGTAGTCTAAATTTTCTCTGGCGTTGGTGTTCATTTAACAAATTTGCAGTCTAAATTCTCACTGGTGTTAGTATTCATTTAATAATTTGTAGCCTAAATTTTTGTTCAGACTGCAAATTTACACTTTTAAACTGCAAAGTTTACGAAAGTGCCTTTATTTACAGTCTAAAAGTGCAAATTTGTAGTCTAAATTTTCTCTGGCGTTGGTGTTCAATTAACAAATTCACAGTCTAAACTCTCATTGGCGTTAGTGTTCATTTAATAATTTGCAGTCTAAATTTGTGCGTAGAATGCAAATTTGCACTTTTAAACTGCAAAGTTTATAAAGTGCCTTTATTTGCTGTCCAAAACTGCAAATTTGCAGTCTAAATTTTGTCTGATGCTGGTGTTCATTAAACAATTTGCAGTCTAAAATTGCAAGTTTGTTGTCTAAATTCTCATTAGTGTTAGTCTTAATTTAATAATTTGCAGTTTAAAATTTTTTGTGGACTGTAAATTTTGCACTTTTAGACTACAAAGTTTACTAAAGTGCCTTTTTTAACAGTCTAAAAGTATAAATTTACAGTCCAAATTTTCTCTGCCGTTGGTTTTTAATTAACAAATTTGCAGTCTAAATTCTCATTGGTGTTAGTGTTCATCTAATAATTTGCAGTCTAAATTTTTTGTGTAGACTGTAAATTTACACTTTTAGACTGCAAAGTTTACGAAAGTGCCTTTATTTGCAGTCTAAATATTTTCTTTGCAGTCTAAAATCTCATTAGCGTTAGTGTTCATTTAATAATTTTCAATCTAAATTTGTGTGTAGACTGCAAATTTGCACTTTTAAACTGCAAAGTTAACGAAAGTATCTTTATTTACAGTCTAAAAGTGTAAATTTGCAATCTAATTTTTCTCTTGCGTTAGTGTTCAATTAACAAATTTGCAGTCTAAATTGCAAATTTGCAATCTAAAAGTACAAATTTACAGTCTAAATTCTCATTGGTAACGATGTTAGTGTTTATTTAATAATTTGCAGTCTAAATTTGTGTGTTGACAGCAAATTTACACTTTTAAATTGCAAAAATTAAAATTTTTCTCTAGCGTTGTTGTTCAATTAACAAATTTGCAGTCTAAATTCTCATTAGCAATAGTGTTCATTTAATAATTTGCAATTTAAATTGGGAAATGATATTAGCACTCCAAAAATTAATGTTGGCACTCCAAAAAACAAAGGAAAGTGGCTTTGAAGTTACACTGATTTTAGAGTTCCTGCATCAATTTTTGGAGTGCCAATATCATTTTCCTTTTAATTTGTGTGTAGACTGCAAATTTGTAATTTTAGACTATAAAATTTATGAAAGTGCCTTTATTCGCAGTCTAAAAGTGCAAATTTGCAGTCTAAATTTTCCCTAGCGTTGGTATTCATTTAACAATTTGCAGTCTAAATTCTCATTGGTGTTAGTATTTATTTAATAATTTGCAGTCTAAATTTGTGTGTAGACTCCAAATTTGTACTTTTAGACTGCAAAGTTTACGAAAGTGACTTTATTTGCAGTAAAAAAAAGTGCAAATTTGCAGTCTAAATTTTCTCCAGCATTGTTGTTCATTTAACAAATTTGCAATCTAAATTGTCATGGGTGTTAGTGTTCATTTAATAATTTGCAGTCTAAAATTGCAAATTTGCAGTCTAAATATATAACGAAAAGTATGTATAGTGCATTTGGTCATTGTGGTGGTGGCGTGGTGGTGGTCGGGGCGGGGTGGTGGTGGTTGTTAATTTAATAATTCACAATCTAAATTTACAAAAGTTCCTAAAGTCAAAGTATCTAAATTTGCAATCTAAATTCTCCTGAGCGTTGATGTTCATTTAATAATTTGCAGACTAAATAATTGTAATATCGTGTCCTGAAGATTTGGGCCAATATGTTGTTTTCAGAAGTTTACCACAAGGGGTCCCATCTGTGCTCACAAACGCCCTTGGGGCCACACTATTTCTTCTCAAAAAATTCAGGGGGTCAAGTGTAACTTTCCAAAAAACCTCAAAATTCTTTACAGTAGGTTCTGATTTCAAGGGAACTCGCCAGCACCATTCCGGGGGCTGGTTTGCACAGTTAATCAGTGGAGAGCGGAAGAGAGAGAAAGAACCGAGAGCAAGGGAGAGAGATCCGAGAAAGAGTAAACAAACTTTGAGAGAGGGGGTCGTGGTCGGACGGGGAGTGGTCACCAGCATCCATGGCTTCCAGTTTGTGCACAATGCGATCTAAACTAAAGATTGTGCCAGGTTCAAGGTTGAGAGAGAGAGAGAAGATGGAGGCGGAGGCAGCCAGAGATGGAGGCAAGGGCTGCCGGACTCAGACTAGGTGGGAAATGGTGGGAAACGGACGAAGCCGAAGTCTGGTAGTCATGGTCAAGCGTGAGCAGGAAGTGGCGAGAAGCAAAGGGCATCATCGTCTCATTAAAATAAACGATGGACCTTAGACCATATGAAAAGTGTAAAACTGGACACGACATTTTACTGAAAAAATAGGTGGAGTGGGCCTTGGTCAAACTCTTATAATGGACCTTACACTAATTTATTAAATAAACAAAGAACCAAATTCAGGGTGAAAAAGTTGACCTAGCCACGGATGACAGAACTAGGAATAAAAAATCTTAACTGGCCATGATGATATAGTATTGTCCAATGCAAATACTATATTCTAGGAACAATCAAGCAACAGACACGACTCTCGGCCACTCCTCTCTTATAAACAATAGAGCCTACAGATTTGTGCAACCCACTACTTATGAGAGAGGAGTATTTGAGGGGTGGCTGAGAGATACGTCCCCAACATCCCCGTCCTTAGGAACGCTTACGACAAGAGAGTAGTTGAAAGGCTTTTCCATTTTTTCTCAGTGGGTAGGTACGTTATTAAAATGGCCATTATAACGCTATGTCATGTTTATTGAAAGCATCCACCATGTGAGTGGTGGGTTGATGATATGTCACGGTTTTTAAGTATAGAGGTGTGTTTCCTAATAACGGTTATTGAAAGCGTGTTTCATACAAACGCTTCTTTGTAGAAACATGATTAGTGCAAACAAATTTGCCTGGCGTTTTGTACAAACGTTTGTTTTGGAATTACGCTTTTGTTTTGGTGAATTATTATTAACCTAATTTCCTTTCTTAATACGGCTTAATTAATTAACCAACCACAAAAGCATGTTTATATAACTCGTTTTATTAAAAAAGCGTGATGTGTGAAAATGCTTTAACATAGTTCTGGAATAAAGTTTCAAAAACGGATTTTGTTTAACAAAGTATAAAAAAGCCAACTGTTTTGGCTAAATAATATTCAAGGATTATTGTTTTGTCTTTATTGAAATTTTTGTCGTTTTAGCTGAAATTTGAAATTTCAAAACTATGTAAGATGAAATTCCATAGCTGTGAGGCTGAGGCAGCGTAAAATTAAAATTCTATTGTCGTGAGGCGGCGCAAAGTTAAAATTCCATAAAAAGAACCGTCAGGACCAGTGTAAGATGAAATTTCGCCATGCACCGATTTGGCCGTGGCAATGGCCATCGAATGGTGCAAACTTTAAAATATGGCTATTCACTGATTCGGTCGCGACGAAAGCCGTTAAATGGTGTAGAAATTAAATCTTTTTGCTACCAACCGATTCAACCGCGACAAAAGCGGTTGAAATGGAAAAATTCAAGTCCAAGATGCTTAAGCAAATTAAGAATCAGCCCCACGGGCCTTGTTATTGTTGAAACATAATTATGTTTGTAAGTTTCAAAAATAATCATATATATGAATTTACTATTTTATTTTCAGTTAAGAAAATTATTGCAATGAAATTGATTGCACAAGATTTTGCAACTCCTTATTTGGTCAACAAATTTAAAGGCAAACAAACCGTTTTATATGGCTTTAATTCTCATAATTGTATTTATGAGATGATTTTGCCCGTTGGGGTATTCTCCCAAATTCTATATAAGCACCATTTTGTCTCCACATCCAACACATCCAAGAAACTCATCACATACCACTCTCTCTTACTCTCAGCTAACATCTTTTTCAACCTTTCTCATTCAAAAGCTCTCTACTACAAAAAACTACTTTTATACCTATTATATTTGGGCAACTCCGGTTCATGGCTTTGTTCATATCCTCCAGTGGACGTGACCATTGGAAGAGGAAGTTTGAGAGTATTTCGGGTTGAATCTTGGAGTCACTATAATCCATCAACACCTTCATGTAGGGGAGGACTAGTGGCTTTAATACAGTGCATCACGCCTCCCAATTGTACCTCAGGCCAGCTTTTCTTTTACTCTTTTCCTCAATATTTAACTGTTAGTCTATGCTTTCAATTTTAAATTGCTCTGCCGATTACTCTATATGCATGCTCTGTTTTATTCATGCTACTTGTTATTTGATTTAATAATTAGAAAAACTACAGATTTTTGTTCAAGTGCTGTAACAGTTATTTCGCCCTCCCTAATTGCGCATTTCATGTGTTCCAGAAATTAAGTTGTTAACAGCTTCAAAAGTCCAAGTGTTGAAATGGCTTCGAACAGCCTTTGTACATTTCCATTCCCAAATGCCTACAAAACTGAGTCATACATACAGAGCTAGAAAACAAGGGTGGGGGTGGGGGGGGGTGTAAAATGACTCATTGAGCTTTGAAACCCGTGGCCTCGGTAGTGCCGTGGAGGTGATTGAAATATTTGTTTTGTGGGATCAAATTTGTATAAGTTGAACATAGAAATTCAACCACTGAGATCCTAGATCAATATGAACTACGTTGAGTTATTTCAAATTGAACTCGGATACGTAAGCAACCCATTCACATGGTCACAATCACATGTTCATCAACAAATAAAAAGTGTTCTTAAATTAGAACTACGGTTTGACTTGATTCTAATTCAGACTTGTCTCATTTTCATCCCGGACTTGCCAAATTAGATACATAGGCAACCTATTCGAATAGGTTCAGTCACAAATGTTATGAACTCCAAAAGATCATTAAACTTCAAAAAGGTACAGTCATGAAGCCCCAAAAGACTTGATATTGACATATGATTGGTAAAGGAGTGGAAAACCCCAAAAAACTTGATATTGACATATGACTAGTAAAAGAGTGGGTGCTAACCAAGATGGAATGTACTCTTCTTACCATGATGTCCCAATTTCCAAGTTTATTACTATAAATGAACCTTGAAGGGTTTACCAAATTACCAAAGTAGCCGTTGAGGCTCGCTAAAAATAAAATCACATTAACATGAACTACATTTGACTTAATTCCAAACTATGGGTATGTAGGCAACCTAGATTCTTATCATGGTTTGCCCCTAAAATAAATAAAACTCAATTTTCTTTTCTCTCCTCACGAAAAGAGATTGACGATAAAGAATAGTTGGAATCAAAAAAAATTTCTTTTTATTAAAGATGTAATTAAGATATATATTATATGTTAAAAGGGGTCCGAAACACTTAATAAAAATTTGATGTGATTTCATTTTATTCTTTGGGTTGCGGTGTTTTTGCCTCTGTATATACTACCACGCCCTCTCTTCCTCCTCCTCTTCCTTGTAACGCTCCGAATTTTGGGTACGTTAAATAGACAATTTTATTGAATATTCAAAGAGAGTCCGACTCATTATTACATCATAACTCTCACAAGAGTTCATTGATTACACAAGGGAAAAGCTAGGGTTCCTAACTACAACTCTGCATGCTCCTCCATCCTAGTCAGTTCTTCTGCTCCAAAGGTCTCCAAGGTGTACGGCTCACCTTGATCATCTACAAAGTCTGACACATTATACCAGCGTCGCCACCGATATAATATGTCAGGGCACCAAAGGTAATACCATGAGCTATAAAAGCTTAGCAGAATAATCTCATACCCGCTAGCCCATAACTTACACAAAACAAGTCATAGATATTTATCGATGTCTAATTAGCACATGCGTATTCAACAACTATCAACAATGACACATCCACATTCTTTATTCAACTATCGTTGGTGTCCGTGACATCTGAGTTTCTTCTACGCAGCATTTCGTAAACCGTGTCATCATATTCACTTTTCATTCACCAAATCAACATTTCGAAAAGTATTTTAACACACCCAACCTTGGTTCCGCCATTCCGGGTTCCCGAGTATCCTCACAATGGTTCCGCCGCACCGGGTTCCCATTGGCACACAATAGCATTGGCTCCTCTCCACGGATAACCAAG